>OZ035880.1:83505262-84705262 GCA_964034835.1 Muscina levida
GGAAAAATAAAAAAATTTATTTCAAATTGATTTAAAGTTTCTACTTTTCCACGTTAATTCTTGGCAAATCGGCGTAGATTGTTGTTTATGCTTTTTCGTTATTTTTGGCTAATCTCAGAGGATGCTTTCTCGAAATGTTCTTATGCAATACGAAAATTTGTTTGGAAAATGCTGTTAGATGACCGTTACCTCTTATCTTGAAATGTCGTTATCTGCTAAACTAAGAATTCAATCGCGAAAAAGGTCTTAATTTACTATCACCATAGAACGGTTGTGAAATCCCTAAGACATAGTTGGGATCTCACATTGCAATGGCTGGAAAGCCGTCGATGTTCATAATAAAAACTTTAAGTGCATATTAAAAACGATACTCATATTAAATACTACGATTAATTTATGATCACCATACAATAGTTGGGAAATCACTAAGATACAGTTGTTATTTCGTCTTGAAATTGATTGGGATCTCACCTAAAAATGAATGGGAAGCCGTCGATATTTATATATAAAATGTATTCTCCTATGCTAAGCTTCCAATGATAAAAAATTTTAATTTGTGATCAAAACGATATCTTAATTCTGAAACGTGCTGAATATAAAATATACGGTACGTTTTTTCGTACCTTTCTGCACATATAAGCCAGTAACTTGGTTGAATATGAACCGATTTTAAGTAGATCTGCGGATTTAACCTTTCCATTGATAATAGTAATATAGTAATATTGTTACATCTGTCGGATTTTGCGTCGAAATCGCAAACTCTTCGGATTTTTGCACTTTTTTGTAAGTTTGAAGAAGTCTGTAACCACTATTTTATAAGGACAAATGGTAAAGTTAGTAATGTTTTTCGAAGGACGAAACTTACATATGGGAAATTCCATAGTCACATATGTGACATGTTGTAACGTTTCAAAGAGATGAGTAATAATGAAAAAACTTGATTTTTTTATGACTTCTTTATCTTTTTGTGTTAAACTTAAGAAGCTCCATATTTAGTAAGATAGACAAAATTATCTTTACTGATGGTCCTAAAATATTAGCAAGTAAAGAGGGTGACGTTTCGTGACAAATATAGAAGTCATTTTTTTCTTCTTTTCCAAAAAAACCAACCAGTGCGAATTGAGTCGGACTTTTTTGATAAAAGCTATTTTAATATGATTTTTTTTTTTTTTTTTTTTTTATTTCTTTTATTAGACAATTTTATAATAATTATACAATCAAATTTGTGCCTCAGCGCCTCTTGGGCATTATTGAGGCTAGTTGGTAACAAAAAAAATCTCTTATTATTAAATTACTTTACAATTTTAAGTATTTGAATAATACAAAAATAAAAGTAACCAGTACAGAAATTTCAGTCAGTTAAACTGACTGATAAATACCATCACCCAATATAAGATATTGTTTAAGTCTTGTGTTATTGAAATTAACCGATTTTTAATTAAAACCTGTTAGAAAGTTTCAGTCGGGCAACCCGACTTACATTTACCCTTACCCTCAGTAAAATAAATAATTTTCTATTATATTGATATTATTACTCGATTTCGAAAGTGGGCGGAGTGGTACATTTGTATGGGAGGTACGAAAAGGGGTGTGGTTAGGCTTCCAGATTTATACTCCATAACTTTAGCCTGTTATAGCTTTACTAATTACAGAATTTGAGCACGGTTGCGTTGGGTGTACTGATATTATTACTACATCCCTAAAGTGGGCGGAAAGGTACATTTGTATGGGAGGTACTATAAGGGGCGTCGCTAGACTTCCAATTTTTTCTTCAAAACTTTGTCCTGTTATAACATAACCAAATACAGAATTTGGGCACGATCGTGTTGAGTGTATTGATATTATTACTTATTTCTAAAGTGGGCGGGATGGTACATTTGTATGGGAGGTACCAGAAGGGGCGTGTCTAGACTTCCAGATTTTTTCTCCAAAACTTTATCCTGCTTAAACTTTACCAAATACAGAATTTGGGCACGATCGCGTTAGGTCTTTTAATAATATTAATCGATTCCTAAGGAGAGCGGTAGCAGATGTATATGGGAGGTACCAGATGGGGCGTGGATAGACTTCCATTTTTTTTCTCCAAAACTTTATCCTGTTATAGCTTTACTAAAAAGAGAATTTGGTTCCGATCAGGTTTAATTTATTGATATTATTTCACCATCTCTGTAGTGGGCGGAAAGGTAGATTTGTATGGGAGGTACCAGAAGGGGCGTGGCTAGACTTCCAATTTTTTTGCCAAAACTTTATCCTGTAATAGCTTTACTAAGTACAGAATTTGGGTACGATCCCGTTGGGTGTATTGATATTATTACTCGATTTCTAAAGTGGGCGGAATGATGTATTTGTATGGGAGGTACCAGAAGGGGCGGGGCCATGTAGCCCATTTGCAATACCGTAAGTAGTTTTGAGAAAATAATAACTCGTGCAAAATTTCAAAAGATTTGGTTGCGTCTTTCGAAAGTTATCGTGCGAACCAGCCGGACAGCCACCAGACAGACAGACGCACATGGCTCAAACGACTTAATAAGTCATGAATCGAATTTGGTTCAAAGAAACCTAGGGTCTGAAGTGACTCCTTCTATGTGTTACACTTTTGGGTCGTATCAAATGATATATACCCTCATCCCTAAGGGTGATGGTATAAAAAGCAAAAATATAAAAAAAATAATAATAATTAAATATAATTAATAATTAAAAAAATAAATACATTTTATTTACAATAACAGTATTTCATACAGTTACAATTAAAAAAGAAGTATTTCCAAATTTTGAAATAGATGTTCTTTTAATCTGCATTTAAAAATTGAAATAGTTTCTGAATCATTAACAAACTGTGGCAAAATATTATATTCCTTGCTTCCCATATACTGTATTCGCTGCTTTGTTGTTTCCAAACGACAACGACATATGGAGCAATTCCATATGAAAACGATCAAAATTGGCAAATTTTTTCTTCATAAATGTATTTTTAACTGTAAAATAATTTTTAAAATGTATTTTTAATAATAAAATAAAATAATGTTAAATAATTAAAAATAATTCAATTATAAAAAATATAAAAACAATGAGAACAAGATGGTCTCTTAAATGCTCTTCTCCTGTCCAAACAAGGAGTCGGAGCCCATTTTTTTATTGCTGATTCTTAAAGCAAAAATTATGAGGAATCCAAATAAAATAAAATTAGCCGGAAAATTTAGGAGCTTCTGTGGAAATCGGAAAATTTAATTTTCATGGGAAAAAAGGTAAATTTCTGAGAAAAATTAGGAAAATTTTATTTCAACTTTCAATGAGGTCCCTTATGAAGAATTCTTCAATTTTGTCACATGACAGTGGTGTACACCACCACTAAACCAGTCACTATAAAAAAAAAAAAATATGTAGGTACATTATTTTTTGCTGGGCAATCGATTGAGACTATTTATTTTAAAATCGGAGAGGGGTCGTCCAAAAGGTGATCGCTTTCATATGGAATTGCTCTATGCTTAAATTGGCATGGTTTCGCGTGTTAAACGAGTGCGAAGTTCTATAAAACTTAGTGGTATGATGACCAATGTTATTTATAGATTTGTACACATAAGTAAGTAACTGCATTTTATACAACCCGTAAATGGGTAACACTTAATATGAAAAATTTCGATACAACGATATCGTTGCACACCGGCGTGGAAGATTAAACACAACTTTTAGAGACTTTTTTTGTAAAATTTGTAAAGATTTAATATCCAAATTCCTTTTATACGCATATGCTATAGGCAAATAATTAAAATGGCTCTGGATTAGTGTCTGAAAGATCAAATATTTCGTATTTACATTTAGTGTGTGCTTAAGTTTAAATAGAATGCCAATTGCAGGTGCTACTTTCGCCTTTAATTTTTCAATATGTAATTTCCAACTTATATTGTTTTGTAAATAAACACCTAAATATTTCAAAGAAGAAACCTCTGAAATAACTTTCCCGTCGATATAAATTGACAAACTGTCAGTTATCTGACTAGACTGAGGTCTAAATCTTATAAATTTAGTTTTATCTGCATTTAAGACCAATTTGTTTAATCGAGTATACTCTGAAATCAATGATGCATCTCGCTCTATAAATGTTTTTAAAATCAAATTTTCCTTGTAAGGGTAAAATATACAAAGGTCATCAGCATACATAAAAAGTTTTCCAGACAACTCAAGGTTGTTAATATCATTTAGATATATTTTAAATAATAACGGTCCTAACACACTACCTTGTGGAACTCCGAACTTTACATCCGCTATTGAACTTTTGAATTTATTTATTTGAACATATTGTTTTCTATTATATAAATAACTTTTAAATAATAATAACTCTGTTCCTCGAATGCCATAAAATTTCAACTTTTCACACAAAACTGAGTGATCAACAAGATCAAATGCTTTTGAAAAGTCGTAGAACACTGCCCCAACGCCTCTGAAACCACGGTCTAAACTATCACATACGTAATTAACAACATTAAGTACCGCCTCCTCAGTTCCGTTACCTTTTCTAAAGCCATATTGGTTTTCAAAAAGTAAATTATTGTCTTCCAAAAAAGTCGATAAATGGGAGTGTAAAATTTTTTCAAAAACTTTGTCTACAACAGATAGTAACGAGATTGGTCTGAATTTGTCCACCGAGGTTGCATTACTTTCCTTCGGGATTGGAACAATCTTATGGATTTTTAGAATGTCTGGCTAAAATCCTGATCTCACTGTACAGTTGAAAATGTGAACTAAAAAAGGTGCAAGTTCGTGAGCGCATTTTATTAATGTTAAAGGTGAAATTCCATCATCACCAGCAGATTTATTTTTATCCAATTTTAACAATATATTGTTCATCTCAGACTCTGATGTATTCTCTAATTTGAAAATGTTGTGACAAATACGCAGTGTCCTCAGTGAATTTAAACTGTCATTTTGTAGGATTTCAATCCCTTCTTTAAGCTCATTGACTGACTTTAAAAAATATTTGTTTAACGTTTCAGCTTTTAAATTATCATTAGTCAACAATTGCCCGACTTCATTCATAAGTTTTATATCATTTTTTTATTTCTTCCAAGTGTTTTGTTGAGAAACATCCAATATTTTTTTGGTTGTTGATGAAGTACCGATAAGTTATCTTCAAAATGTCTGCTCATATTTAAACGTGTGGCAATTTTTATAATTTTGCTAATTCTTTTTAAAGTTGAATCAATATCATAATTTTTAATTTTCTTTCTTCTTTTAAGTAGTTTATTTTTATATTCTATAAGATATTGCAAATTTCCATTAGCCCACGGTGTAATTTTATATTTTTCTAGTATTTTCCTTTTGGTAACAACTGTAGAAGCTTCCACAGCATTTGATATCGTACTCAACAGATACGACATATCCACTGATGAATTATCGGAGAGGCATGTTAGGTCAAGATTGTGATGAAGATAATCTTTAACTTTAACATAGTCACAACGTCTGTGGTCTATTTCAATATAGTTCCTATTATTTATTCCTACTTCAAATCTGCAGACAATTATATTATGATCTGTTAAATGACACTCCACTGAGTCAATTTGCAATATTTCTTGTGAATTCCTGTAAATATTATCAATTGACGAACCGGTACAAGGTCTAGTAACGAGACTATGACAATTTTTAAAATCATAGCACTCTAGCAAACTCACTAAATCCGTCACCATTGAACTGTGCAAAACATCTAGATTTAAATCTCCCACGAAAATGCAAGGGTCGTGACCGAACCTGCTTAGATTATCCTCTAAGAAATTAAAAAAGAAATTCCAATTACATTTTTGAGACCTGTAAAATGACATTACGTGAAAACTCTTCCCATGTATCATCTTGCTGTGTATTTTTAAAATAATGGCATCAAGAAAATTATTGCTCTCACAGACTTCTACTGAGTACGGTAAATTATCTTTAACATACACAGTAGTTCCTCCATAACCGTCATGCCTGCAACAATTTGTAGCGTAATAGCCGGGAATTTGATATAACTGCAGTAATTCTTTGTGAAACCACGTTTCCTGAATACATGTAACATTTGGTAGATTTGGAAATCGAAATATAATATTTTTAAAGCAATTAAACTTAGTAAAAAAAATATTATAAATTTATTTTACAATTTGCTAAACTTCAACAACTTTTTTTTAATTTCTTTTTACAACATATTTTATCAAACGTGACGTGACGTTGCGAGTTGTGACATAAATTTTTTTTGATAATTTATGACAAAATTATTTAAAAAAACAAATTATAAGCGAAATTTTTAATCACGAATGTTACATTAGAACGTCGATAAAATAAAATCAAAATTTTGCATCAAACTGATAATTTTTTATTATTATTGGAGTTATTTATTGCTGTAACAAATATTTTTGCATCATCAGTAAATATATTATTATCAATTCAAAGAGATGATCAGATCATTAATGTAATTTTGCAGTCCGTTTAATCATAAATGAAAAGCTTTGGACATTTTTATTTAATAAAATATAAGTATTCTACTTTACTAATGCAAGTCAGAAAAAAATTTTTCCCTACTTTTTTTTTTGATCGCGGTGAACCTTTTTGTCGAAATACACATATTCTATGGAGCAAGAATTCTATGTTTTTCCAAAAAAAAAAACAATTGTGTGTGCGATTTTTTAAAAATATTATAATAGCGATAGGCGAGGTAAATGTTTTTTTTACTGTTAATTCATACAATATTTTTCCCAGTGTTCTTGCGAGAATTTATTTTTTTTTAATTTAATTTTAATTTTAATTTTTTTAAGTATTATAATATTAATCAAATTACAAATTAAAAAAAGTGGCGAATATCATAATTTGAAAATGCAGAACATGAAACATTGCCTTTTCCAACATAATTACCTTCTTTTTAATATGGGTATTTCTAGGGCAGGACGGACGATTTTATAGTAAAAAATTGCTATATTTTTAACTTGTTGTTTTTGTAATCATATAATGAATTTATTGAACTGTACTTACATGAACAAAACAAACTTAATATATCGTTGGAAAGTCTCTTCTTTCCAAATCCGCTGAGAAACTTAAAATCGGTTCATATTTATCCGCGTTACTGGCTTATAAGTACGTAAAAGTACCAAAAACCGGTTTTTTACCCGTAACTAAAAATTTTAGAGGTTTTGGGAAATTTGAAAATCAGATTTTTGTAGTGCTCAGCAGTAATGTTGGACTTTCTCGTTCCTTTTGGTGAATCGTTGCTTTCAGTTCCGTTTATCAAAACGAACTAGTTCGTTCCTTCTGTTCCTTTTGATCTTTTCGTTCACTTATTCCTTTTCATCACTTCGTTCACCCGTTCAATATTTTTTGATTGTTTTTAGTCCTTTTTTGGTTTATTAAGTTAACGATTTGCAAACATATTGAAATATGTAAGAGCTGCTTAAAAGTTTATGAAGTATTTTCATATTGTTTAAATGGTGTGTTTAAAAATAGTAATCAAAGGCTTTGTTTATAGATTAATGAACCAATTTTCATAGCAAAATACAAAAACAATTTGTCTGCCGTATTTGTTGTGGTGCCACCACTTTAGAATTGTAACAAGTGAACGTAAGATGAAGCGAACGAATGGCCGAAAATGTCAAATGAACGAAAATAGCAAAAAGAACGAAAAGATCAGAAGGAACGAAAAGAGCAGACGGAACGAAAAGACCAGAAGGAACTAAAAGGCAAAAGGAACGAAATGAGCGGAATATGTGGAACTAGTTCCAACCGTTCACTACATGGAATCGTTCATTGGAACTAGTTCGTTTCGGAACTATACAAATCTACTCAGCAGCACCTACCAGAAAAATAGTACATTTTTCCAGGTGCGATAACCTTGGAAATAATACTGTTTTTCTGTTAGGTGCTGCTTAGTACAACAAGAATCTGTTTTTTAAATTTCCCAAACACCCCCAAAATTTTGTGTTACGTGTAAAAACCGGGTTTTCGTACGCTGTCCTCAAGACAAAATGTGAAAAATTTATTTTGTTGTCAAAAAACTCGGTTGACGACAAGCTGACCGACAAAATACTAATGTTGTCGTGCATCAAACAAAAAATTCAATGTAACGTAACAATAACGACATAAAACTGAAGAGAGGAAAGTAGAAGTAAAAATGTTCAGTTTGTTGGAAACAACAGTGCGTGACGGTTCATGTATCGCACGTTTTCAATAAAAGTACTTACATTTTTTATTTTAAATTATTATACACTGGTAACGACAATTAGACCGACATTGTCGGTCATTAGGTCTTGCATGATTGTGTGGGCGACATGTCGCTTATTTAAGCATCAGGTCGTGCATGACAAAGCGGACACTTGTATGAAAATTTCGTCGACGATTTGTATAGACGGTCCCCTACGTGTCATCAACGATTTACTATGGGCATGCACCTATCCTTGAGGATGTCTTGCAGACACTTCCTACTGGGTATTAGCGATTGACGAGGTTGAACATAAACCGATTTTAAATATCTTAGCGGATTTGGAAAGAAGAGACTGCGGCCTTACAAACGATGTATAAAGTAATATCGTCGGCACATAGGGGATGGTGTTAAGGATAAGGTAACTTTTTGCATCTTTTTTTACCTTTGCTTTTAATTTTTTTTTTATTATTTTTAAGAATAAGTTAGCTGTAAGTTCAATCGAGATATACATACTCTCATGCAATTGTAGTTCCGGGAGCAAGAACTTCCCTGCTTCAATAATTCATCTTTTTATTTTAATTTAATTCGTACATAATTATGTAAAGCTTGGCGCTGTTTAGTACACTTAATCCAAAGCAAATAAGGATATTACCTTACAGTCTTAAGTTATCTTTAAAAAAAATGTAGTTATGACTCTGTATAAATATAGTATTTTAAAAGGCTCAATAAATAAAGCTAAACCTAAAACTGACTCTGCTTGACTCAACGTCAGAGTCCCTCTCATCTTTGGGGAATTTGGGAGTAAATACCCAATGTGAAGATACACTTTTAATTCATTTAATAACCCAAAAGTTACACATTCAAACACGCAAAGAGGTAATTATCTTCTTAGGAAGTGCCTACTCGTTTTGAAATTTTTACTTTTCTAGAAAGATTGTTCCGAACTCTGGAATCAATTAGTGACGAATTTTCTACTAACTCTAAACAAAATTCAGAAAAGGCAAATTAAAACTTGTCAAACCGGTAGATTTTCAAAAAATACCACCTATTCATGCAATTATTGTGAAAACCCACATTTGCTTTCCAAGTCTTTCAAATTCTTAGCATTGCCATTGCAAAGTTAAAAAGAATTCTTACTTCTTAATAAAAGTTTGTAGAATCTGCCTTACATTCGGTCACAACCTGTGTTGCCACTAAAAACATTTTTTTCCGGCCAATACAACAAAATCGTGTGTAACGGAACGAACATTTTCAAAATAAAAAGTTATTATCAGACATCCGATATTAATACCAAAATACAATATTTTTGAAATTTTTCCGCATAAAAAAAAGAACTGACAAGTTCAAAATCAAATGTTCATTTTAATTGTTGTATTTAAATTCAACAAATGTTCGGAATTATATTAAACTCTTGTGTTCAATATAAAATTGTCAACCGATTAAGAACTTAAATAACGAACAATTGTTCAAAGTAAAGTTATTTATCATTGTTGAAAAAATATTTAATATTGAACTTTTCAATATTGTATCAAAACTGGAATATCTTTAATATGGTTTCGCTTATATTATACGCAAGAAATATGTTTGTCTTGAGGTAAGACATTGCTATTCAAATGGGATACGAACCTTGAGAATTTCAGACAAACATATTTGGGACAAAAATTTAAAATTTCAGAAAACACCTTTGCATCTAACGAATGGGATATGATCGAGCTTCTCGCATTAAAAAGTGAGCAGTTACTGCACATTCAACATACACAGAAAAGGCGTGATTTGTATTACTATACCATCGCAAATAACAAAGGCTAGGTACTTTGAGTTTTGTTGAATACCTTCAAATAATCAATTTGATGCATCTTTATAGAAGACTAGCTGACCGGGCAGACTTCGTTCTGCCTAAAGAAGTATTGACTTAACAGTAACTTTTTTGGGTAGAATAAATCTTCGGGTGCGTTAGTTTCATTGATATTATTATCGAAACTTAACACAAAGTAAAATGTTTATTAAAGGATCATATTTTTTTAACGGCAGAAATTTATTGTAATGGAGTGGAGTAAAGGAGTGTACATTAGGGATATAACTTTTTTTTGAGTGAAAAATCTCACTTCTGTACCATGTGGGAAATATTGTTGTGAAATTAAAAAACTGGTTTTTAGGTTGGTTTGGTTAAAAAAGTTTCAGCACCGATAAGGATTCGCAAAGTGATTTTCCTTAAAAAAATTTAAGTAAATTAATAGAAGTCCACGTGAACAATTAACATAAAGCTGTTCATGCGAAATATATGGATTTTCCAAATTCAAGCCGCAAACTTGGATAGACTGTCCCTCAGCGTTGTTGACTGTCATCGCTATCACTTGAAATTAAACCGCAATCAGTGGTATCATTGGAATACATACATCAGTTCTCCTATATTTTCTGGTTAAATAAATTTAAAAGGATGAATCAATCATGTATTGCTTCATTAATGAAATAATGCGCGACCAAGGGGTTCCAACAATTTTGTGTGTGCCATAGTACACTTAACCCTCACCACGATTTGACATGTTTCCAACTTTTTTTATCTTGATATTCTGCAACGTCGAAAAGAGTTGCGCAATACAGGAGGATGAAGTAGCCAACGCGATGCGATTTGCGATCAAACTAAATCAACAATATCAAAACCGTTGGGTACATTAAGGAAATGAAATTCTCCACACTCATTCGTTGCTCTTCATGTAATAGATGCATATTTGAGAAATATTTCAATTCGTAAATATTCGAATTTTTTCCGTCTAAGATCTCGGTCACTTGCACCACTGATCTCAAATTTCATACCAAATATCAAGACGAATGGTGCTATAGTACTACACCCATTTTTGGCTTTTTCACGCAAATTGGTGTTATTCCACACCAAATTTCAAATCTCGCCCTTTACCTTTAGTATACGTATACTGATCTTAATTGAATCCACACCAAACTTCATGACCATTTGCGCAATAGTTCTAATTCTTCTATGCCTACCAATCTATTACTTCAATACCGCACTTTAATAAATTAACTCCTATGGGCGGGGTCATGCCTATTAATCTAATCCCGCCAGTTTTTGACCTGATCATATTGCATCCACACCATATTTAAAGTCACTTATTGTAAGAGTTAGTTAGATTGCATTATTGGTAAGGGGGTGGAATGTGTGGACCACACCTCAAAGACATCAGTTAAATACTTTAGCGTCCTATAAGCTTCAAATTTCACATACATACATAAATTGATCATTTGTCGGTGGAATTTAATATGTTAATACAAAAATTTTCACAATTTAAAAAATTTTGGATAATTTTTGTATGGGAAAAATTTAAAATAGGCTCAATAAATGGACCAAATGTGTCTAATGCAATGTTAAAATAGCCTATAACCATCCTCGGAGGATTGCCTATCTAATGAAACCGGTTTTTTGCACATCGGTTCGACGGTTTTGAAGTCTATAGCGGTCATATGTAGAAACAAATGTTCACTTTTATATATATTGATTCAGTCTTTAATATAACAACATTCATATACATATATCGACTTAAATATATAGTGTGGCTTTGAGCCGCTTCTAAATTTCTTTTGATTGACCCAAAACTTTATTTATTTCCGTAACAAATTCTTTCCATATATTTTATATGAAGCTTAATTTTTAATGTCTCGTCATGTATAGCCTGCTTTTAATGTCTCTGCTTTAACTTGGAGCCTCCACGTATTAGCCGATCTTCCTCTTCTGCGGCTGCCATGCGGATTCCAATCTAGAGGTGAGCGAGCAATATTATCCTGGGGCTTCCTTAGGGTGTAGCCAATCCACTTCCACTTTCGGCGTCGGATTTCTAAGGCCATTGGTTCGTGATGCGTCACCGACCATAAAGCTACGTTGGGGATGGTGTTCGGCCAGAGGATGCGCATAATTTTCCGTAAACAGCGGTTAGTAAATGTTAGCAAGGCCTTTAATTCTTTGTTGGCTGCGTTCCATGTCTCGCAGCCGTAAAGAACCAACGATTTTATGCTATGCTGACGTTGAATATTTAAATTTTATTTTATCAAGAGCACACCAATTTTTATTTTGGCAGTAATAAGGCTGCCTTTCTCCACTGAAATTCGCCCAATTAATTGATGTCCTTGCAGTATTGGGCAGGTGACTCCGTGTTATAAGCTTTTGGTTAGAAGGATTATTTTGCTCGGGACTCATTTGCATTCTAGTAATTTCCAGATTACATTGTACTTCATAATGTCGAATGCTTTCTGGAAATCTATAAAGATGTGTGCACCACTCGAAGGATAGCTCCACTATTACGCGTAGTGTTGGGATGGTCGACTCAGGATCGATTCGCTCTGAAACTCACCTGCTAGTTCCTCAGAGTAATTGACACATGATCGGATATTTGCTAATTGATTATATGCGAGACTATTTTATTTACCATGCTAAATGACGTGATTCCTCTCCAATTCCTGCAATCAGAGAGGTTCCTTTCTTTGGTTGCAGAGTTATAATTAGTTTCGTAACGGCAGTGTTTCGCTATGGCAGAAGTCTGATATGAGCGAAAGCAGGAATTTAGATTTTAACATACAGTCTGCTTTCAGTAACTCTTGGAATTCAGGAGTGAAATCACCAATGAAATTTTAAAGATATTGGGGCATGTGGTGTCAAATTGATTGTCCTTCTGGTGTTGTTTGCCTGAAATGGCATCGACAACTGATGACACAATATTCTAGGGATAAATGGGTCATAGTTCTACAATGAGATTTCCTCACGAAATTTTAGACTTTATAAAAGAACGCACGTATTATCTTAGGAGAAGTGGAATTTGTTAATATTTCCATTGTAAAATATAATCATTTATTGAGAAAAATTTAAAAAAATGACACTAAAATATTAGCTGTTTCTCTCGTTCACTGGCAAACTCTCTGCCGATATATTATAAAGTGTTTTGTTTGTAATACATATCAATGTTATTTAATAACATTAATTTTGGGCGTGCCAAAACACTCTCAAGGACACTATAAAATATTTAGTTTCAGTCATTTTAGAATTTACTAGAACCAATTAGCGAACTCTTGTGGCTTTGTGTGAGCTTTCTTCCGCACAAATTCCTTATATTATTTGAAGTCTCGATTTTAAAATACATCGAGACTAACCAAATTGTACGTCCATTATCACATTTCCTGATAATGGAAATACAATTTAATTCTAGGAAGTGAAATGAACGTCAGAACGCCCTTTTGGCCCACTCAGGTGTTGGCATCCCCATCAGCAGTCACCATCTCCTGTGTAATTATTCGAGGTGTTGCTATCAAATACCGTAAGATTACAACACAGCAACAAACGGAATCCAATATTCCCATAAACGTTTGCGTACGTGGGTGTATATGTCTGTATGTGTGCATATATAGGGATACATGAATGAAAGGAACGTGTACAAAGGATAACGAAAACAAATACAAGAAGAAGCACATGCTGTGAATGCTGCTGTTGATGCTACAGTAGCTGATGAGGATTAGGGCGATGATGATGATGATAATGAGGGTAACATTGGTTACAACTCTGGGATGTCTTCTATGGTAACCAACTAAAGTCGTCATCAACAGGACAATCAACAACAGCAGCAGTAAGAAACTAAATAAATAGCAACAACAACAGCCCATAGACGACGATACGCATAACATTGCAGAGTAGAAAGATTAAAATGTTTGGCCTTGTGCAAACTACAGACAGGCCGACAGACAGGTCCACAAACACACACATTCATACTAACGTGCGTTGCTATGTGTCTCTGTCTCCTCTTCCACTATTCCACATTTCTTTACGGCTTTGTGCAACACAGTCAACACAACAACAAAGAGGTCGACTCGACAACCGAAGACGAGTAGAGAATTATTGCCAACTAAAAGGTTAAATGGTCTATATACACTTACACACACTCTTCATTGCCTAAATATACAGGAAGCACATGAACTGCAGTTAATGTAAGAGGGATATTGGAGCCTAAGAGAAAAACAACAGCCCAAAAGAGTGTCAGATTTGCGACCTACAGTTTGCAAAATCGCCACATGCGCAGTGCCTTGTGCGTGTAAGTGTGTGTAAGTCTTAAAGAAGTATATGTGCAACAGTGACAACTTCCGGCATGCTAAATGTTGGTGACAAAATAATGTCAATAATAATGAGATCTGGGGTGGACAGATATCAAATTTTATGTATGGTGTGTCCTTAACGCAGAATAACATCGACTTGTATGTTGGCATCGTTCCAAAGCAATGCCTCTGCGGCCGTAAACGGTCACTGTCCTGCAACACAAAATGTAATCTCCGTTAACTTTAGAGTGGAGTAACACGTTGCACACTAGCCTACACACCCGTTATGTGTTATCCCCAATTTGATGCAAGCATGAGGTAGCTTATAGGAATTGTCATAAACCTTGAGAACGCACATGATATCCATTTACTTGAAGGCATGAGACCGATATGATGATGATTTTTGTGAATCGGTTGTATTATGTAAACATAAACATGGTCGAAAAGTAATTCTGTGTACTTAGGTTTGAATAAATTGTTGGTGGTTAAATTCAATGTGTCCCCTACCTACTTCGCAAATTGGATTTTAGTGTGTACTATCTGCGTATGCATTTAAAGTAAATTGAAGTCGGTGAATACATTTTATAATATGTGTAGTCGTGTAATAAAGTGGAAATCTAATTAGATCTGGCTGCATTTCTTATTAAACCTGGCTAGTCCCGAATATACTTATATCAGGTGTGATTAGAACTGATCTCATTTTATCCGAAAAAGTATTATTATAATAATATATAATGTTATCAGTTGTTATCAAAATTTTAGTGGATCAGTTCTAATAAAATTTCTTAAGAGAAACTAACTTTTTCTTATTTTTTAATTTATTTTTAGTACTCTACATTTATATTATAAACTTCCAAAACATATCTTTAATGAATACCAATAAATATTCCTTTCTTTAACAATTTTTGAGTAATAATTTGATTGATAACATTACATCTCAAAAGATCCAATACTACTTTTTCTAATGCCATATATAATAATATATGAGACTAGATATGATAAGATATAGGAACAGATATAATACTTCTCGCTAGTTCTTACGAGAGTTCTAAATAACAATTAAATAGATCTAATTATGTTTCCACTTTTTTGCCAGGGGTTCTTTATTAACCTTAAACAACGTTCAAAAATTATCATCCTTCCAATTGTTTCTTAAACATATTTTTTTAAATTTTTAATGCACAGCCACATTTCTATAAGTGTACAAAAAATGTGGCTGTGCTGCTTTTAAAAACTTTACTGAGTTAAAGTTAGATGTTTATAAGCTGGTCACCCTAAATCCTATATTCAATAGCTAGAATTCTATTAAGTGAAATATAAATTCTAAATTCTACTGAACTCCTCGACTCAGTTACTGATATTATAGATGGATTGAATATATTATTTTCCAGAGTCTTTTGTGTTCCAAAATTTAATCGCTGTCAAAAAAAGTGAAAATAAACACTATAAAAAGCCGCCTTGATTCAAAAGTCTCAACGCATCGTTGCAAACACAAATGATTGCAGATGAAAGCAATGGAAAAGAGATTCCAAGAGACACAGAGAACGAGTACAACTGAGATTGTTGTTTGTGTACGAATGAGACGGAGTGGTGTAGCGGAGGGGCTGGATGTTAACTAGATTAATTTGAAATATTTACTGTTTGATGCAAAAATGTCACCGTCTGATGTTGCTTAACATTTTGGCACAGTGACAAGAAGAGAGCGAGAGCGCCAACGAGAGAAATCAATGGCCCTTATCTGCAGTGTTGCATTTCCTTATCACCGTTACTGTTTTGCAATGTGCACTCTCTTGATTTGGTAAAACGAGTACTTCGTAAGGATTTGTGCTGCACAATCGGTTTTTAAGTGACGGTTGAATAACTGTAAAAGCACAATCAGCACAAATCCTTGTTTCCAACAACGCTGAGAGTGCCAGTTTGTAACAACAACATGTTCCCATCGCACAGTCAAAGGGGTCTGTGGCACCAGCACCATCTCCCCAATTACACTTTGGGAGTTTATATAGACTTCCTCATTGTGCGTGTGTTTGTGTGCGGATGTTCCAGAAACGGCTGCAACATGAGTGAGTGAGTGAGTGAGTGACGGCGGCGGCCAAAGTCTCCGACCGAGCAGACTTCGGCCAAAGTCAAAGTTATTTTTGTAGGAAAACACAGCCCATAGAAGCATTGTGCAGCAGCCGCAGTTGTGTGTTCTCATGTCCTGTTAAGGTGCCCATGTGTGTATGCCTTTGTCGGCTCTGCTCTATGGTGTTTACGACAACAGCAGAGGCTCGTAAAACCTACCAAAGGCAGCAATGTGCATGCACAGCCATTTCCAACTGGAGTCCTTTTTGTACATTGGCAGTTGCACACAGAGGTTTAGTTGTTAACGAAGCTTCCTGCAGTGAGGACGTTCTTTCGCTGCATTCATTGCTGACAAAGCTTTGTAAAGCCAATATTGTGTTGTGTAAAATTTCTGAAATGGATTTGCTCTTTGTCACAAATACTATTTCTAACTATGTGCAACATATACACGAGCCAACACAGCAACAAATACCTCCGCAAACAACGCCACCAGTTTCAGGAGCGGCACCATCACCTACGGCAACAACCACAACACCACGAGCAGCGGGAACAGCAGCCACATTTACACCAAAAGCGTGGTAAGTGTGCTGGAGTATTGTTGTTGTTGGTGTTGCTCAACTAGTCTGTCGGACAGAGTGAACTTAAAAAAGTGTAACAGTGCCGTAAATCATGTAATACTTAAACATTTTTATTACGATTGTCAAGAACGGAATTAATCGTTAAAACAAAACACAAAACGCCAACGAGGATAACGAGAATAACTACACGAGTAAGTGACTGTGCCGGTGGTAATTGAATTTAAGGTGACTTTTGTCCACAAAAAACAAAACGGTGCAACAACAAGAATGTTCATACGTCTCGATGGAACCGCTCCATACAGGAGGTGTTGCAATAAAGCCAAATAAAATCGTTTCAAAATAAAACCGTTAAATCGTCCTTCTAGAAGCCGTAAAAGAGTTTATTATCACAACGGAACGACATCAAACATTGTCTGTGCGTGAGTGTCTGTGTGCCAGGAATGGGGGCTGTGTCTCAGGGCGAGTGCATGTGCTTGTATGCAATTCCACTTTTATTTAATCCTTTACTTTATTGTTTGTTTGTTTTTATGTGTGTGTGTGTGTGTAAGTGTGTGCGTCTGTTTTTTACTTTGGCTAGCTTTCTTTTCCTCGTCCTTTGATGTTTTTGTGTCGTTTCATCACATCACACACAGAGACAGTCTGCCAACGATGCAGTCCAACAGCCCAACAGCCGACCGGCCAGCCACCCATTCACGTTCTGTTACATTCGGTTACATCCTCTGTTACTCGCTTAACAGTAATGCTGTTAACTAGCCTTTACATAAATGCACTTGCATATGTCGGCGGCACTTACATTCGTATTTTGAACGTGCGACAGAACACTCACGAACCGACAGCCGCAATGGCCGACACACACTCGCACACAAACACCCAGTCGTTGTTTCGTTTGTAAACAAACATCGAAGATTGGTGCATAACGAATGAACGAACACCTATACGCCCCGAAGGGTGTCCCTTCAACAGTGATCTCGGTTGTTGGGGCAAACACAATCCACTATTCTAAACAGCTTCACTCTCCTCTAAGCAGCCATAAGTAATCAATATTCCATCTCGAAATTCTGTGAGACTGAAGCGAAAAGTGATAAACTATGATCTGTGAAAATTAAATCGATGTAAATACTAAACAGCTACCGAAGAAATGACCAAAGCTAACACATACAAAAAGCAATAACAAATATTATTATATTAACACACACATACGTGGAGAAAGTAGTCAACTAATAGTTTGCTTCAAAAAAATTTGTCCCTTCGCAAGGAAATCAAAAGTAACATTTTGACAACAACAACATTCATTAACAGGTAAGTAAAAATAAATGCCCTTATGATTATTATCAGAGACAAAACCCGCCAGAAAAAAAAAAACTAGTTTCATTCTTGTGCCGGAAGTGAAAAAAGTCTTTGAAGGAATTATCGTGAAGGAATTATCGTGATTTAAATTAATAAAATTGTGTGATTCCTTACAAAATGTATAAGTAGTTAGACTTGTATTATAGTAATATTTAGAAAACGTTGCAAAGTTGTTACGCCTAATATATCGAAGTGTTATAATATGTTAACTTATTTTAGATACGCAACGGCAGCACATTTATAACACAATTTAAAAGTAATGTCTATTTGAAAGTATAGCTAAAGTGTATTTTATATGTTATGGAATTTTTATAAATGCTAGAAGTAATGACTTTTTGTACTAGGATTGATTTGTAGACGATTCATGTCGACCTTACGACAACTGAGAAAAGATTCAGTAAGCATAAAGAAAAGGAAAACTTTAATTTAACGTTATCATTATTTCACGACTCATAAATGTGATAAATTTGCTATTCTTACTTTATAATTATCTTGGCGTCAAAGAAACATGTAAAAAAGTATTTTGCTTTCTTCTCTTGTAAAACAGCAATTTTTTAAGAAACTTACTAATAGCATTTATCTGTAAGTTCTTAAAGCTACTTCACCAAACAAAATGTTAAATTTATTATCGACAGATGATTGCAAATAATAAAAGAAAAATTTAAATGTTCGACGAAGCAAAAGAAAAAAATTGTGACAAATAATTTTTTTACATATTATTGTAAGATTAATAAAAAAAACAGATATGGCATTTAGAAAAACAGTTTTTAGGAACCTGGAAACGCGATTCATTAGAGATATTAGGGAACAATAAAATGTCTTAGGATAATGATCAGAAAAAAACTGAAACTGATGCATATGTAAAAATATTTTCATTCTGTTAACTATTCTAAGTAAATTCAGAGAAATTTTTGTTGCTTGTAAAAAGATGTTTCGAAAAAATTCCTAAAAAATAGTGCGCATTATTTCACCACTTCAAAACTCACACAGTCGGTAAAAATGTAATCTGTTTGAAAATCGAAATAAATGGATTAAAATGATACAAACTTAAAAAAATGCTATGGGTTCATACCAAACCGCTTTAGTATTAGAAGCAGTTGAAATTACCTTCAAAACAAGGTATAGCACATTAAAATCGGTTAAGTATTTCAGGAGTTACATGCGACTGAATAAATACACCTCTTTGAAAAATCGCAATTTCACCAAAGTTCAATTGGTCATAACTTTTGAAAAACAATTGTTATATTTTTGTTTCTCATGGGGGATGAAATAGAATTTGTAGAGGACCAAATCTGCAAATTTGCATAAAAATCGGAATCATTGCGGTACATTTCCCAAAATCGTACTGTTTGGCATTGAATGACTCATATGCAGTTTAACCGGCATGTTTTGGGGGTTTTTGCTTATAAATGCATATCTTGGGGTTTTCAGGTTTTTTATTCATTTTTTTTTACTTCTCATATATATTTTTCGCAGTATAGACACTTGTCTATTTTTTTAAGATGGGAAGATAATCTTTATAATTTTTAGCAACTGGCGACGCACATCTTTTGTTAAAAAATCAAAATTAATAAATTAATATCTTCTACAAAGGGCGTATTTTTAAATGTATCTTTCTCAGCTAATCGAAATATTGTTTTTGTTTTTATTTTTATCAATGAGTTGGGGTAGTTGGCTGAAACCATCACAGTACTATCTTAAGGACACTGTTGAGCAGTAAAATAGTGGAAGGCTGAAACAATGCGTACTTCCAAAGAGAAACAGTCAACTAGCGTTCAACATTTTAAAAAAGATAACATTGCGTAAAAAACTTTTAACGTTGAATCAATGGGCGGCAGTACTTTTAAAGTTCACACAGATTATACTAAAAGTTTGACTTTTTTACTAACTCAGAAACCTAATTCCCAGGTAAATTTGAAGAAAATTCCAGTTATTCACTTATGAAACACTTAACCTTTCTTTCACAAATAGCTTTTTAGAATCACATATATTCACAAATAGAATATTGATCAAGAATTTAATCGCGAATATCATGAACATGTGAGAAAAATTACGGTGAAGGCGTATACATAATATTTATTATACATTAACAGATTCAGTACGCCATTGAATTCAGCAAAACCGAAATATACAGAACTGTCAGCCAAAAAACATCATGCAATTTTTTTACAGTAGAGTAATAAATCAATAGCCTGAATCTTATAAATGATATGTAAAAAATAACTTTATTTAATTTTAAATTAATAATGAAAATAAAATGTATTCAGTGAATAAAATTAAAAAAAAATTAAAATTAACTACGAATCGAAATTTATTGTGAAGTTTAATAAATTTTTTTGACGTTTTTCGTGCTTATCACAAATAAGTTTTTTTGTGTATATTTGTGTTGGCCCTGGTTATAATATATGGCCTTTTTCTCTGCCACAAGTTTTACACTTACTTTGCTTAGGTATATCTAATGTACTTAAGGCTTTCGAGATGCAAAAGTCTTGTTTTCTTTTGAATGTCTAATAATATATTTTTCTCACTGAAAAATTGTCTCAATTTTTACTTTAAAATGCATGTTTCACATGATCTTTTTTGTTTTTACTAAGCTGGCTAAAAGAGTTTTATATTATTGCAATTGGATTTAATATCTTGGTAGAACATGATTTTCTCTTCATATTCTCAAAGTAAAAATCCATTTAAATTGTTTACAGTATTTTGCTTTCGATCACTCATTCAACGTATTTGCAACACGTTATAGGGTATCAGCCGTTTGCTTCTTGCCATTTACATTTATTATTACTAAAACTGTTTGTTTGCTTTACTCTTTGCAATCATTTTCTTTACTGTCGCCTCGCCTGGCTTGTGACCATTCTGTCTGTCTGCTGTGGTGTTAACCATTTGGCAACATTACTTTGGAATTTGTGTGTTGGTGCTTGGGTTGCTCTTGCCAGTGATTTGTTGCAGTTCAAACAATTTTAGTTTGCGATATTAAATTGTCAAAATTCCGTCAGTTCTGCGTTTCGCCTATGTCTGCGGTCTCATTTTGTATTTGAAGACCGCATTGTAAGTCACTCTTTTGACTTTTTTATATTTAGGGTAAGAAAGAATGTCCAGGAATGTATTTGTTACATTCAACAGGAAGTGCAAATGAAGACATCAATCGACTTGAGTATAACACAAATCATGTGAATTGTAACATGTCTGGGTATCTGAGGGTATGTCTTCTTAAGAACTAGAAGAAAGTGTATTGTATATATATATATTTACATATGTGTATGTAACGCTCTAAGTCCATACATAAAATTATAATATTTTGAAGATAAAGGGCTGTAAATTCAGGCGACGACGGAAAGTCTCGCCTGAATTTAGTTTCCATTCCAGTTTAAAAACCGTAATTTCCCTTTGAATCACATAAATGGGGTTTGTTCCCATTCAGTGAGTTTAAAAATAGAAGTGTTCTAATAACAGTGTATAGAATATTTTTTTGATAGTGAATAATTTCTATGCCAGATGAATGTTTTAGATTATCATAGTAAAACCCCAAAGGGTTCTGGTCCTATGTAGGTACAGTAACATTTTATAACTGGTTTATGTAAGACTTAAATAGAAGTGTAAAAGATCTTACAACATAAATTCGGATGTTTTCAACAGCATATAATACTCGTAGGCTTTTCAATTTCTTTTAATTATGGGTGGGATGATTTTGATTGATATTCCAAACTTTGAATGAAAATTTTGGTGTAAAATTACACAAAGATGATTTTGGTTCCAAACCTCAGAGTAATTTCAACATGCTCATTTGATTTTGTATGTGGGCTAGTGTAGGTCAACTCTGGCACTAATGCTTAATCGAGATTTTGGCAGCTTTTCAGCTTATACGTTTTAAACAAAAAACGCAGAGCTACTTGGGATGCATGGGCAGTCTTTGCGAAACAACTACAAATATTTTATTTATAAAAATTCTGGTACGTAGTACATTTTTTTAGCGAAATATCACCAATTCTCCATGTTTTTGAATTTCTTATATAAAACCGATAGTCATTGGATTTAAATGTGTATTTTCATAAATATTATATTTTCATAAATATTTAAAGGCAAAAAGCTGTACTTTATCAGAAATTAAATCTGAGTAGTTTCTTCGCTACGCATCAAAAACCACCGAAAGATTATTAATGCTATTCAAACTAGACCACTCGAAAACCTCCCATAATATCAAAAATGGTTATTGTTTTTATCAGGACCAACACAAATATTCACGAAACAACTAAAAATGTGTGCATTCGATAAGCACGAAAAACAATTAAAACTGCCCTTAAAACAACAAATTTTGATTCGTATTTTATGTTATTTACTGAATACATTCAATTTAAAAAAAAATATTCTCAAATATTTAAAAGTTTTGAAGTTATTTTTTACATTATACTTATAAGATTTAAACTATAACTCTTCTGTAACAAAATTACATGAGGTTTTTTGACTAACAGTTCTATATATTTCGGTAGTGCTGAATATAGTGGTGTACTTAATATTTTAGTGTATAACAAATATTATGTATACGCCATCACCGTAATTTTTCTCACATATTCATAATTTCCGCGTTTGATATCTTGATCAATATTCTGTATATGAATATATGTGACTAGCTGACCCGGCAAATGTTGTTCTGCCATACAACTTCTGACTCGGCGAACTTCGTCTCGCTCCAAGTTAACGCCTTCATATAAGCTCCAGAGTAATATTAAAACACATATATTTCAAATATTAAGGTGACTTATTTAATTTAATCGAATTCAGTGAAGAGCGGTCTTATAAACAATGTTTTTAGATTAATAGTTTTTCGGAATAATAGAAATTCGAGGGATAAGGACTTCCTCTCCTTTGAAAAAATTTGACGGGGACGTCACCAATCCAGTTGAAACATCAGGAATTTGGCCATTACAAAGCGCCAGTAGATATTTTGAAAATGCAGTAGCCGATGGGTCGTTTTGCAACGTGACTCTCATGTTCGTTGTTAATTTCTACTCCTTGTCATTCCGCCACAAAGACAATAATTTCATCAGCAGCAGTAGATTTTGGGGTGGCGGGAAGCGTTTGACGAAAATCTTCCGACAGAAATATTATAGCCCCACCAAATCGTTTCGAATCACCTCATAAATAATTCATTTCATAAGTCATAATTCATTCAGGTATTTTTCTAATAAACCGGTAACTGGTTTTCTGAAAAATTCAAGTATTTAAACACTATAATTGTATCCAATGCAGAAAATTTTGCAATTGTTCGATCATTTCGTGTTTTAACGAAGTAAAAATTGCACAACGTTGATCTAGTTCTATTGCCGAATCACCAACGAAATAGATCTGAAGGAACTTATGATCTTCGTTTGGTGGTGGTAACAAATCGCCAGCTCGATGATGTATTTGCCCTTGAATCTGAATGTGTGGAAGAAATTTCGAGCAAAATGGGAGGAATTGTTTTTAATAATAACACTGACACAAAATCAAACTTATTCGGAAACACTCGAACGTTTGGCAAAACCTTGATCAACAATTTCGGCTCCGAATGACGATATTTGAAAGCATCCTTCATATTTTTGTGTATTCGCCAGAAAATGTTTTGATTAGATTGTATTTCCATAGAGAAAGGAATATGTTACAATGGCACTGGCGGATGAGTCAAAACGGCAATTTCACCTTGCCACCAGCGCAGCGTAATCCGGGAGTTTCCGATTGTAAATTCAATGCATTGCAATGCTGGCATACGACAGACAATAAACCGATATCAACGCAGCGAAGATATTTGTAGGCGATTGTGGATTCGTATTCAAAAACATCGCAATTCAAGTCTATATTTACGACGGGTATTCTTCTAGTAACATTTGTAAAGTTTGATTGTCTAATAGGAGGCATTAGTCTAGTAAATAACTCTCCCTAGAAACAACAATGTCCTATTCGAAAAATCCAAATTTTTCGAGTTTTTCCGAGTTTTCCACCAAGAATTTGTCTATTTTTCCATTCGGAAAGTCATGTCGGAATAATTATCTAATATTTTTCGCAGTTACATCGTCCAAAACTATCAAATCATACGACAATAAGCTAAATTTCGCCGAAAGCAATTTTCGGTTATTCCAATTTCCCGGCCTCTGTAGGATTTTCCCAAAATAACACATAAACCTTCCCATAGCAATTGCGAACAACTGAAAAAAATTTCAGCAAAATCGGTCCAGCCGTTCTCAATTGATGAATTACTATTACACCATTTTTATATATATTGTATATTATTTATCTCGTTAAATTTTCCAACCAACATCAAAATCATCAAATCATACGAAAACTGTAAAATTTCGTCGATAAAAATATCAAATTTTTTGCGCTTTTCCGGAATTTTACAAGTTTTTCGCTAATAATTTTCTGTTTTTGCATTCGAAAAGCCATTTCGTAACAATTGCACTCAAATTTCCCGGCTTTTTCTAAGGATTTTCCCAAATATTTCTGGCATAAAAAATTCCTGCCAGTTACAAACAATTGAAAATAAAAATTGAGCAAACTGGGCCAACGTTCTCTCTTGATAAATTACTATACATTTTTCACACTATTTTTATATTTATATATTTCACAATAATCCGAAAATTTTCAGCAACACAGCGATATTTGCAAAAATTTAATTTTCGATTTACCTCAAATCAGGCGATGAAATGCAAAATTTTGCCGAAAAAATTCAAATGTTTATATTTTTTCGGAATTTTCCGAGTTTTCCACAGAGAATATATCTATTTTTCTATTCGAAAAGTCATTTCGGAATAATTATCTGAAATATTTCGTAAGTTACATCGTTCAAAACCATCAAATCGTACGACAAAAGGCAAAATTTCGTCGAAAAATAGTATTACATTTTTTTGATTTTTCCGGATTTTTCCGAATTTTTCAACAAAATTTTTATTTTTCTATTCGAAAAATCGTTCGTAACAATTGCACACAAAATTCCATACAAAACAGCAATTTTCGGTTTTTCCAATTTTCCGGCTTTTTCGGAGGATTTTCCCAAAATAATTTTTTCATAAACCTTCTCCTGGCAATTACAAAGAACTGATTTCAGCAAAATCGGTCCAGCCGTTCTAAATTGATGAATTACTATACATTTTTGTCACCATTTTTATATATATAGATATTCTCAAAACATTAAATGAAAGAACTGTTCTTTGGTTTGGTAAGAGAAAATATTTTAGCTACGAAGGACCGCTAAAGCCTTACGGTCTTTTGTTGGCAGCTTAGAAAAAATAATAACAAGATTAATTTCTTATTTTATTGTTATTATTTCGTATGGATATATTTTTTAAAATAATTTCTTTAATTTTATATAAGCTTACTATAATTTTTTTATAACTTGTGTTAAACAGTTTTTGAAATAGTATTGTTTTTGCTTGTTAAAACATTTGGTTTTGATAATTATGGTTATATAACACAGGGACCGGTCATGGCATAGTGGTTAAAACACGCGACTACCATGCGGGCGATCCCGGGTTCGATTCCCGCCTCCAGTCATCTACATTTTTCTTTCATTGCCGGCCCTCTCGATGTTGTCGACAGCAACGTGTCGAGTCAATCGGCATGTCTAGTAAAAGCTTCTCAAAAAGGTACCGTTAGTTGTGAATCCAAAAATAGAAAGCGACTTAATTCACAACTACGCAAGAAGCTATCCCATACCTCATTCATGGGGTGTAAACGGAAATTTAGTTTTTAGCACATTGATCGGATCTGTGAAAATGTGGCCTTAATATGAAGGAGACTTCCATTAGGCATAAAACATGGTGCTAAAAGGTTTTTTTAAGTTGTTGATTTGGAATTCGGAGTAAAATTTTGAAAAAATAAAATAGCGGGTGCAAAATGGTGTTTATTTCTTTAAGATGGGAAGATAATCTCCATAATTTCCCGCAAATGTCTATCTATATATATTTTTTAATGAATTAATATTTTCTAAAAAGGCTTTATTTTTTAAAGAATATATTTCCGGTATAAACTAATCGAAATATTTACTAGACTAATGCCTCCTATTAGACAATCAAACTTTACAAATGTTACTAGAAGAATACCCGTCGTAAATATAGACTTGAATTGCGATGTTTTTGAATACGAATCCACAATCGCCTACAAATATCTTCGCTGCGTTGATATCGGTTTATTGTCTGTCGTATGCCAGCATTGCAATGCATTGAATTTACAATCGGAAACTCCCGGATTACGCTGCGCTGGTGGCAAGGTGAAATTGCCGTTTTAACTCATCCGCCAGTGCCATTATAACATATTCCTTTCTCTATGGAAATACAATCTAATCAAAACATTTTCTGGCGAATACACAAAAATATGAAGGATGCTTTCAAATATCGTCATTCGGAGCCGAAATTGTTGATCAAGGTTTTGCCAAACGTTCGAGTGTTTCCGAAAAAGTTTGATTTTGTGTCAGTGTTATTATTAAAAACAATTCCTCCCATTTTGCTCGAAATTTCTTCCACACATTCAGATTCAAGGGCAAATACATCATCGAGCTGGCGATTTGTTACCACCACCAAACGAAGATCATAAGTTCCTTCAGATCTATTTCGTTGGTGATTCGGCAATAGAACTAGATCAACGTTGTGCAATTTTTACTTCGTTAAAACACGAAATGATCGAACAATTGCAAAATTTTCTGCATTGGATACAATTATAGTGTTTAAATACTTGAATTTTTCAGAAAACCAGTTACCGGTTTATTAGAAAAATACCTGAATGAATTATGACTTATGAAATGAATTAATTATGAGGTGATTCGAAACGATTTGGTGGGGCTATAATATTTCTGTCGGAAGATTTTCGTCAAACGCTTCCCGCCACCCCAAAATCTACTGCTGCTGATGAAATTATTGTCTTTGTGGCGGAATGACAAGGAGTAGAAATTAACTACGAACATGAGAGTCACGTTGCAAAACGACCCATCGGCCACTGCATTTTCAAAATATCTACTGGCGCTTTGTAATGGCCAAATTCCTGATGTTTCAACTGGATTGATGACGTCCCCGTCAAATTTTTTCAAAGGAGAGGAAGTCCTTATCCCTCGAATTTCTATTATTCCGAAAAACTATTAATCTAAAAACATTGTTTATAAGACCGCTCTTCACTGAATTCGATTAAATTAAATAAGTCACCTTAATATTTGAAATATATGTGTTTTAATATTACTCTGGAGCTTATATGAAGGCGTTAACTTGGAGCGAGACGAAGTTCGCCGAGTCAGAAGTTGTATGGCAGAACAACGTTTGCCGGGTCAGCTAGTTTTTTATAATATTGAACGCAACTGTTGCTAATATGATCCATGCTGGGATTCCACTTGTTGCCTTTGTGATTGCACACTTCCAGTATTTTGTTTTTGTTATAGAATTTTCCCTTCATATCAATCATGTCAATCTTAGCTGCCCTATCAAGACTTAGGACTATACATCGACGTAAAGATAATCTTCTCGTCATCTAGGAGTTCAAGTCAACGATTGACTATGCATGACATAATGACAGATCTTGCAGCTCAATCGAAAAAAGACGATCTCCTTGTGGAATTTTAAAAACCCTTAAATTACAAAGTTTACTATTCGGTAACTAAAGAATATTTATTATTTCGAATGAAATTAATTTAAATATATGATTGTGTTAGGAGAGAGAAGGTTTGCATGTACATAATTGTTGCTTGGTGAATTTAATTATTTCTATAGCTTTGTGTTTGTACTCTGACACCTATAAAGTGGTAAAGGAAGTGTGACATTATTATTAAATTATAAAAAATGATTCGTACATGCATACACCAAAAAGGCAAGTATTATGTCGACACAAACACGCATAAATGCCGTTAGCAAGATAACTACATAGGTAATAGTGATGATTTTACTAGTGTATACAAATATCCACCAATTCAGAGATATCGGTTTTTTTTTAAAAAAAAAACTTAGATTCAAAATATTTCAGCGTTAAACAAATCACCTATATATTTAGAGTTTTTAATATAGGACAACATTACGAAAATTTAACTTTTTAGCAATATAATACGACTTGTTACCAGTGTTTTTTTCATTTATTCAACATAATTGTTTGTATTTAAAATGTAGGTAACACTTTACAATTCATTTTAAAGTCATTTTATTAATTTCAAAATCTCTTAAGATAAGATTTTTACAAAGAGTAATTAGAGGGCATTTGATTGAAATACCATGGGAACTGCCTTATATACCCCTTTTCTATACCCCTATTTTGTATTCCAATCCACGTTATTATAAAATAAGTAATATATTGTTGTGTTCTGAGTCGTAACAGTGGATAAAAATATAGACATATAATCTTATAGCCTCCACCGAACGCAGATTAGCACATTTTTTGGGAACATATGCAACACAAAAAAACATAAATATTCCCACTATAATTTTCCATGTGTTATGGACCATTTATATATTATCCCAAATAAAAATTTCTATAGTAAATTTTTTTTTGTACATCTGCCAAAGTAAAATTGTTGTAAAGCTCATAAAAACACCCTTCAGTATATAAGTGGCAGTATCTGAAATAATTGAACTTGCATCGTATACAGCGTATATGTTCTTTATATATTCTAACTTCTGTTAGTGTATACTATGTATACTAAGCACTTACAGAAGTTAGAATTTATAAAGGTTTTGGCGATATATTTATTACTTGCCACATTTTCAGTAACTCAAAGTTAAAAAATTTGAAAAAATGCTTAAAGATTTCTTGTTTTTTTGATGATCTTTTTTTCAAATAGTAAGGGGTACTGCGGGCGTCGGGAGTGTGATGCAAGGCAAAGCTTCTGATCGGTTTAACTTGGAAAACCCAGAGTGATCCTTGCCAATTGCACTTCCAGTCTACTCACAGAGCTCCGTATTCGTGGTACTATTGCGAACGGAGTACCTCCACGTGGTGACGCCTGGAAACGTGCTTCTGACACCCGTCAGAGCACGGCTAACTGTGAGGGGCGAAACCTAAAACCCAGGCACGTCAGCTCAGAGTGAGCGGTACCCTGGTCAGCGTCTGACCCAGAATGGGCGGCTGCAATAAAATCCTGGCAGGAGGAGAAAACTGCGACGTGGTGCGCTGGGCTTGCAACCCGCCACTGACGTATAACCGATTGCAATGAAAAGAAGTAAAATAAGAATAAAACGGACCCCCCAAAATATTGACGACCACCGCAAACGAATTAAGGACCATGATTTGAGGATATGCACCTGGAATGTTAGAACACTGTATAGACCAGGTGCCTCCATCCAACTGGCGGAAGTCCTCGAAAAATACAAGGCTGACATAACCGCTTTACAGGAAATCCGGTGGACGGGACACGGGTGCTCACGCAAGAAGTCTTGCGACATCTACTATAGTGGCCATGCGGACAAGTACGAGTTTGGTTGTGGATTTGTGGTTGGCAAGAGACTGCGACACCTAGTCTCAAGGTTCAACCCGGTGTGTGAACGTATAGCCACCATAAGAGTCAAAACTAAGTTTTTCCACATAACACTTATATGTGCCCATGCTCCGACAGAAGAGAAAAGCGATGAGGACAAAGACGAGTTCTACGAGAGCCTAGAAAATGTATATGACCGTAGCCCCAGCCATGACATCAAAATTGTACTAGGCGATTTTAATGCTAAAATAGGCAGGGAGACCGCATTTGAGCCTACAATCGGAAAATTCAGTCTGCACACCGAAACGTCGAACAATGGCATCAGACTGATTGATTTCTCTGCGGCAAGAAATATGGTAGTTAGCAGCACTAGATTTGACCATAAAAATATCCATAAGGCAACATGGTTATCTCCAGATCATTTGACGAGGAATCAGATAGATCACGTGGTAGTCGATGGAAGGCACGCATCGAGTGTTCTGGACGTACGAGTGATCAGGGGTGCGAACATTGACTCCGATCACTTCCTTACCGCAGTTAAGGTACGCACTAGGCTGAGCATGGCGAAAAACGTACGTAACCAGGCACAACGAAAGCTGGACATCGGTAAACTGCGGACCACAGAGGTAGCGGACGCCTACTCCAACCACCTAACTCAACTGCTGCGGAATGCTCCAACCCCTGATAATATAACCTCGCAGTGGCAATATATAGCCGACTCCATAGAACGGACTGCGAGAAGCGTACTTGGGTACTCAAAGCCGTCTCAAGAAGATGCCTGGTACGATGATGAATGTCGCAATGCCACGAGAGAGACGAATGCTGCATACAGGGCAAAACTGCAGCCAATGGCAACGCGAGCTGTTCGTGAACGGCACAGGGAGAAGAGACGAGAGGCAACTCGTCTTTTTACAAGAAAAAAGAAGGAGCTGAAGAAGAGGCAGGATGAGTGCACTGAGTTGCTCCGAAGTAGAGGGGAAGCCCGGAAATTCTACAAGAGAGTTAAAGCTAGAATGCGTGGAACAGGGTTGCCCTCCTGCAAGGACAGCGATGGTCAGCTAGTGACGGATCCGGATAACGTTCTGAAGATATGGAGAGATCACTTTAGAAATTTACTGGATACTGACACCACTCCAGAAGACCCCGCTCCAATCCATGACGATGGTATTAACTGTCCACCTCCGAGCCAGAGCGAGATACGTATGGCCATCTCCCGCCTTAAAAACAACAAAGCTGCTGGAGCCGATGGTCTCCCTGCTGAATTGTTTAAGGCTGGCGGGGAGGAGCTGATTAGGAGCATGCATCAGCTCATGGAGAACATCTGGCAAGAGGAGAGCATGCCCGGGGATTGGAGTCTCAGTCTGTTATGTCCCATATACAAGAAAGGAGATCGTAGTGAATGTAAGAACTATCGTGGAATAAGCCTATTACCAATTGCGTACAAGGTCCTTTCAAGCGTATTGTGTGAACGTCTAAAGCCAATTGTAGAAAAACTAATTGGACCATATCAGTGCGGCTTTAGACCTGGCAAATCTACGACGGATCAAATATTCACGTTACGTCAAATCCTGGAAAAAACCCATGAAAAGCAGATCGACACCTACCACCTCTTTGTCGACTACAAAGCTGCCTTCGACTCTCCGATAAGGAATAGGCTTTATGAGGCTATGTCTGAGTTTGGTATTCCTGCAAAGCTAATCCGACTTTGCAGATGTACCCTAGAAAACACCAAATCCTCGATTAAGATTGGTAAAGATCAGTCTGAACCATTCAACACGGAAAGAGGTCTCAGGCAGGGCGATAGCCTGTCCTGTACACTATTTAATATAGTTATGGAGAAGGTGATGAGAAAGGCTGGTGTCAACATGTCTGGCACCATATTCCACAAAAGCCACATGCCACTAGCCTACGCCGATGATATAGATATCATTGGCCGAAATCTGCGGGACGTTACTGCAGTCTTCTCATCCCTAGAAAAGGAGTCGGCAAAAATGGGTTTAGCGGTCAACGAGGACAAAACAAAAATAATGATTTCGACGAACAAAGAGTCCTCTCGATGGGGACGCAGCGTCAACGTTGAAGATTATTGTTTTGAGGTAGTTGATGAGTTTACCTACCTCGGATCTTCCGTCAATAAGAAAAATAATGTCAGCCAAGAAATTAAGCGGAGAATAGTGCTAGCCAATAGATGTTTTTACGGACTTCGGCAGCACTTTAGTAATACCACCATATCTCGGAATACTAAGAAACAGCTTTACCAGGTGCTAATCTTACCCGTTCTTTTGTATGCTGCCGAATCATGGGTGCTTACGACAACGGACATACAAAACCTGGGAGTATTCGAGAGGAAAGTACTCCGAAAAATTTATGGACCTATCTGTGTCGACGGCGAGTTTCGCCATCGGATGAACCATGAGCTGTATGAGCTTTACCACGACATCGACGTAGCTAAAAGAGTCAGAATGCAACGACTACGATGGCTGGGTCATGTTGCCAGGATGGATGTAAATGCTCCAGCGAGAAAGGTGTTTGAAGGCGAACCTGAAGGACGGCGCAGAGCAGGGAGACCCAAACTCCGTTGGAAGGACCAAGTGATAGGCGATGTGCCATCATCTGGTAGGACTAACTGGAGAACACACGCAGAAGACCGAAGCGTGTGGAATTCTTTAGTACTTCAGGCCTCAAACTGATAAACCATGTTTGTAAGTTGTAATGGGCCACTTAAGTAAGTAAGTAAGTAAGGGGTACTGCGGTTTTTCCTCCTATTTCAAGAAAAATTAACTGAAAAAATTTGACTATCCCCCCAGGTGCCGGTTTGGAAGTTATGGGAGAAATATTAATTTTCCAAAAAGTCATTTGTATGGGAGGTACCAGAAGGAATGAAAAGATATAGCCGTATTCATTCCTGATTAAAATTTTCATAACTGTACAACTTACACAAAATTTGACTGAATTCAGCGTACTTACTAAAGAGGTATGTATGTAAGACTATGAGGGTGAATTCGGTCATTTGTATGGTAGGTATCAGAAGAGGAGTATCAAATAGTTAGGTTAGAACTGATAAAGTCCATATTCATTTCTGAATCCAATTTTTATAAACGAACATCTTATGCAATATTTGAGTGAATTTGGTGTACTTACAAAAAACATATGTTTATAAACTATGAAGGTCAATTCGGTCATTTGTATGGGAGATACCAGAAGGAGTGAGGCAAAGGTTTCGGTTTTCTTAGGGTTTGCCTACTTTTGCAAAATAAATAAACTGACCAAATTCAAATAACCTCCAGCTGTCCGAAAGAAATATGAAAGAAATATTAATTTTCCAAAAAAAAGTAATTTTGTATGGGAGGTACCAGAAGGGGTATGGCAATGCTGCCCATTTACAATCCCATTACTTCGTTTTGAAAAATAGTAATACTAGTAAATTTTCAGAGCGATCAGTTAAGATTTACTCGAGTTATTCTATTAGCCAGCCAGCCAGCCAGACGGACGGACATAGCTCAATCGTCTTAAAAAGTCCTGAAACGAATTTGGTCTTAAGATACTTGTGGTCTAAATCGTCTCCTTTATCATCCCTAAGGGTAATGGTATAATTAAGAACAACAGTACCAGACCAAATATCTAAATCAGCAGGTTGGTATTAGCGGTTTAAATAATGAGAAACACTCTGAATACAGCATTTCATTACAAATTAGTGATAATCAAAATATTGTTATATGTGACCTGGACAGTGAAAAGGGAGCTTACGTGCATAAACAAAATTTTGAGAAAAGCTATATTAATTATCAAGATAAAATTGATACTTTTTGAAACTTTAATGGCTTCAAACTTATTACTCGGGGGGTTTTTGTGGTCGCTGATTACGAATCCGGTGTTAGTTTTTGAAAATTCAAAATGGCGTATCCAATATGCTTAAAATATGCTTAAAACTGGCTACTCGAGGGTATTCGGGGTCGCTTATTACGAATCTAGAATCAGATTTTAAAAAATTCGAAATGGCAGATCCGATATGCCTGACAGTTTAAGCGAGTCCGATAAGTTTTAATTTTTTTGTTTGCCACCAGATTCGTAAGCAACGGCCCAAAAAACACCAGAGCAAGGAGTTTCAAGCGATTTAAATCATTTTGTTAAAGTTTTTGACAAGTTATGGCTTTTCTCAAAATCTATCTAAAGTTGGAAATAGATTTTTTGACACCTAAGCCCCCATTTCACTGTCCAGGAAACATATCGCTCGTTTTGTGCAAGACCGTAATAACTCAAAAAAATCGATTCCGAGATAAACGCGTTTAAAATTTTTAATTTACACCCAACTTGTAAGAAATGGAGGAACTCTAGTAGCTCTCATGCGGAGTGTATAAAAGATATTAACATGAATTTTTTACATGGAGTATGATGAAATGAACAATTCTACATCATTAACTCAAAAATCACGTTTTTTGAGTTATGAATTTGTTTCTTCAGTTGGAGTTTTTAACATTCTAATAACAAATTGTGCATCTTAGCTTTAATTTATTTTTCTTTAATATGTATATTGAATGTAAATACTTCTATGTACAACACAAAACTACTTCTATCGATCTTAAGGTCATCTGCATGGAACTCATTTCTAGTAAAATTCTAAATATTTTACTGCTACAGCTGTGACTCGTGTGAATACACGCCGAAAGTCATTCCGGCGTGTCACAATCAATGCTCTCTCTCATGTAATTTTTGGCATTCTTGCACGTGGTAAGTGGAGCACAAAACCACACAAGTTCTTGCCTGGTTCAAACTTTGCAGAGTGCGATGACTACCGTTCTATTTACGAGAACTTGGTTGCGGAGGAAGTAAATGGCCATTAGTTGTCAGTTAAACTGAAATCACAGTACGGGCGTGAATTGGCAGTGTTAACAACATGTTGTTCCACATCACTCTTTGATCGACTCTCCTCCAGCTCACTTTTACAAATGTAATACCCTTGTCCATAATTTAGCCAAGCACCAGCTATTAACTGGCACATACATTGATATTCACATTAATATTTGTGTGTGTATATCGATGGACAGTTATATGACAGTATTCAGAAATACGCATTCATCCATACATGTGCAAATACACGCGCATTTGTGCGAGAAGTCCACATATGGGTGTATCTGTGTCCGTGTTGCATGTCCATTAAATGCTTTGGTAAAAATAGAGGCAATTAAGTGGCGCTATGGAGCAATTAGAAAGCGATTTTTGATAACAGACAAAACACATACATCCAGACGCAAGTATGATCTTGCATATAGTGTATCCGTATCCGTAATTGTATCTGTAAATGTATCTGTACATGAATCAGCACTTGCTGAACAAAATGAAGAGTTATGAATTTTAAATCATGTGCCAACGCACACAACCTGCACATACGGGTAAATGTCTGAACAAGTGTAACGGTAGTAATAACGATGTGAAACGAATGGATAACAAAATATGCAAAGAACAAATCTGACAACAAATTATGTGCCAGATTTTCAATTTTATGGAATGAATTTCTCAGTTCAACGTTCAAGACTAGAAGACATAAATATAAACCAAAGCTACAATTCCAAAGTGCACAGTCAGATAAGAGTCAATGAAAGTGAATCCGTGAATATTCGATGGCCCAACGAATTCATGCTTCAAAATCACATCACAGCCAAATCGATATAAATTACTTAATAATCTAAGAAGATATAGAATATATAGGGGAATGGGATGCTGAAAGTTACTGATTGTCACTCACTTGGGAGTGACCAGACCAAGTATTCCCTGGGCAATGACTTTAATGCAACCGCTAAGAAGTTAGCTAGAGTTAGAAGGCGAAACGTTGAGTAACCTCATCGGCATGCTACCACCGATGCGTCTTAGGAAGTAGGTAACAGAAGTTACTGAAGCTCAACACAGGCTCTCCTAGTGGCTTTGGCAGCCCCAAGGATCTAGGATCGGGAGCGGTGGCCTAATAAGCCACTCTCCTTAAACAAAATCTATTTTGAAAACACGGAGAATAAATATAACAAGAACCCCCCCCCCTCCAAATGTTGACGACCCCCGCAAACGATATAAGGACCATGATTTAAGGATATGCACCTGGAATGTCCGAACTCTATACAGAGATGGTGCCTCTATCCAACTGGCGGATGTCCTCGACAAATACAAGGCTGACATCACCGCCATACAGGAAATGAGATGGACGGGACAGGGATGCACACGACGAAAGAACTGTGACATCTTTTACAGCTGCCATGCAGAAAGACACGAATTTGGATGTGGTTTCATAGTCGGCAAGAGACTTCGACACCTGGTCTCGCGGTTTAACCCTGTAATAGCCACCATTCGCATCCGGGCGAAATATTTTTACATCACGCTGATTTGTGTACACGCCCCGAAGGAAGATAAAGACGATGAGATTAAAGATGCATTTTACGAGCGCCTAGAGGAAACATACGACCGCTGCCCTGGCCACGACATTAAAAATGTTCTGGGGGACTTTAATGCAAAAATAGGAAGGGAAGATGTTCTTGGTCCATCGATCGGTAAATTCAGCCTGCATACCGACACGTCAGACAACGGGTTTAGGCTGGTAAGCTTCGCAGCGGGAAGGAACATGGTAGTGAGTGGATCCAGATTCCAAGGCAACTTGGCAACAAGGCAACTTGGCTATCCCCCGATCAAAACACCAAAAATCAAATTGATCATGTTGTAATTGATGACAGGCATGCATCTAGTGTCATGGATGTGCGTGGGATCCGTGGTGCTAATATTGGCTCGGATCATTACCTGGTTGCAGCCAAGGTGCGCACAAGATTGAGCAGAGCACTCCACTTCTGACGTTCCCGATACACAGTGGCAGCATATTGCGCATTCCATGGCAACCGCCGCAACAACCGTGCTAGGATATGAAAAGCGGCGCTCAGACGAATCCTGGTGCGATGAAGAATGTCGCATAGCGTCTGAACAGGATGCTGCTTATAGGGCCACGCTATAGTCAATTGTAACCCATGCTGTTAGGGAACGGCATAAGGAGAAAGCAAAACGGGCGAGACAGCTATTTAGGCGAAAAAAACGTCAGATGAAGGAACGGGAGAACGAGGATATAGAGCGATACACGGATAAAGGTGAGGCCCGAAAATTTTACCAGAAAGTAAAAGCAAATGGGTACGGTAATGGCCTCCCCACCTGTAAGGACAGTGATGGAAATCTGGTCACGGATACGCACAGTGTGCTGCACATATGGAAAGAACACTTCCAGCAACTGCTGGTTCCAGAAGGCAGCGCACGTAAAGTTATCACGCCAATTGTCGACGACGTCTTAGATTGCCCACCACCAAGTCAAGCCGAGGTAAGAAGAGCAATATCGCGGCTGAAAAACAACAAAGCAGCCGGTGCCGATGGTCTGCCCGCAGAGCTCTTCAAGTCCGGTGGCGAGGAGCTGATAACGAGCATGCACCAGCTCCTGCGCACGGTTTGGCTTAAAGAGTCATGCCCGACGATTGTCGACTATTAAGCTGCCTTCGACAGCCCGATACGGCAGAAATTACTTAAAGCCATGGCTGAGTTTGGTATTCCAGCGAAGCTGATACGTCTTTGCGGAATGACGCTGACTGACACGATCTCGCGATCTCTTCAACATTGTGATGGAGATGATAATGAGAAAAGCTGCAGTAAAAACGAGTGGCACTATATTCAACAAAAGCCACATGCCACTCGCGTACGCTGATGACGTAGACATCATCGGTCGAAAACTGCGGGATGTGACTGCAGCCTTATCAGGCATTCATAAGGAATCAACAAAAATGGGCCTAACGGTGAACGAGGACCAAACGAAGTTATTAGTTTCAACGAACAAAGAATCTACTCGTTTGGGAAACTGCGTGAACGTTGACAACTATAATTTCGAGGTGGTAGATAATTTTGTCTACCTAGGCTCCGCCATCAACAAAGCAAATAATGTCAGCCTAGAAATCCGGAGAAGAATCCTGCTTGCAAATAAATGCTACTACGGACTAAGCAAGCGATTCAATGACAGAGCCCTCTCTCGAAGAACAAAACTCAAGCTATACCAGATACTAATTCTACCTGTCTTAATGTATGGCTCAGAATCCTGGGTTATGACACAAGCGGATGAATCGGTTCTGGCGGTATTCGAGAGAAAAATACTCCGTAAAATATATAGGCCCATCATCGTTAACGGAGAGTATCGGCGTCGTATCAATCATGAGCTGTACGAGCTGTACACTGACAATGACGTGATCAAACGCATTAAGGTGCCACGGTTACGTTGGCTAGGTCATGTTGTACGCATGGACGAAAATGCTCCAGCTCGTAAAGTCTTCGACAATGAACTCGATGGACAGAGCAGAAGAGGGCGACCAAAACTCCGTTGGAAAGACCAGGTTACTGAGAACCTTACAGAACTCGGTGTGACTAACTGGAGAAGAAGCGCAGAAGATCGAGGCGCTTATAATATTTTTCTACGTGCGGTATATAATCCACTGGGATTGCATAGAAGTACCAGCTAAGTAAGTAATCTAAGAACAACTGACTTCACAACCATAAAAATAAAATTTTTTGTTTTCTTAAAAAATTCTTCATCGCAATGGGATAAGATATACATGTAATAATATTTTTTGAAGGTTTTTCGAAGAACTATCTAAAGTTTTTTAATCGTTTCATAAATGCACTTTTCATGAACACTTAAATTTTTAAGACACCTGAGAAGACCAATTTGATCAAAAACCATTATCCCTTCAAAGGTTACAGAATTAGTTTTAAAATAAGAACCGTTTGACACCGCTGTTGATAGTGAATCAAGTCACAGGATTTGTTTATTAATCGCGAATTTTTTTTATTGAGGTCAATACATCGTTACAAATTGGTTATACACTTATAATTCATTGATAACAAAGGCATTCGTACCATGTTAGAAGACTTTCGCTATAGTTCTGGGTATACATGATTAAAAGTAAGATATATACCGACATATTCCCGAATACTGTAGAAGATTCTAACTACATTGGAATAGCAGTAGTGCATAACAATTGTTACGTGCATAACAATTGTTACAATTTTTTTTTTTAAATTATAACAAAATCATATTTATTCCTTTTTGATGAATGAACAATAAAATTAATGATGTACGTTAGGGCGGGTCGATTTGTATGGGACCAAAAAAAATGTATAAGTGCACCCCACACGAAAGCTGAAATGATTTTAAACAATTTAAGTGAAGCAACCATATGTCAAAAGTTAATTTCGACCCCCGACTTTTTAGAAGTATATCCGGCCTTCCTTCTGTTTTGCTGACACTTAATTTTTTCACAGTGTAACACTTTACTAATAGTTTTCCAAGAAAGTTTAAATCCTTTGCATAAAACCTATAATTTCAAATAAAATCTATTTGTTGTTTTAAAATTTCAATAACTACCAAGAGGTAAGAACGATTCATTTTCGAGCAATGAACGTTCAAGAATTTTTCCCACACCCAAAAATGATAAATGATAATGATTTGCCATTTTTTGGGAAAGTTTACCTATTACAAATATGGGTATTTCCACAAAAATGTCAACCGAGATCGAAAAATTTAAAGTTGATTAAAATTTTTGCATTAGTAAAGACAAATACTTAAATTGAATTACATTTTAATGCCCAAAGCTTATCCCATTTTCCGTGTTGATTTAACGGACTGCAAAATTGCGCTCTTCTTTTGGTCAAAATTTTTAAATTTAAATGTCATATTTACTGATTTTGAATGTCGACTCATATAAAATTTTAGTGACAACAGTAAATAGCTCAAATAGTAGTAATAAAAAAATAAAAAAAAAAATTTAAGAAACGCTTTTCTTTACCTTAATATATTGATCAGTTGTGAACACAAAATGAATATGTACACTAAAAAAATTGACCAAAAGAAAAAATAAGAACAATTCAAACAACATAAACTTTTAAATCAAAGTGAAAAAAATCTCACACATCCCTTAAAGAAAAGCAAGGGGAGCCCATACCAACCTGAACTCAAAAAAATAATCAAGTATTCTGTACTTAAATCATTCCAAAGCGGTGTCAAAAGTACGGTAAGTACGGATTTTATTAAATCCAGTACAAAATTCTTGATCCAGAACGGAAAAACCTAGCCTGGAATTCTTATTTGTAGATGTTACTAGTGGGCCCGGCAATGCTTCGCTATTGCATAATATTTAAAAAAAAAGGGCGTAAAAGTCGGCGTGGTCGAAAAAAAGTACCCTACAAATCATGCCAGAGTCCCAGTTAAATGCTGTGCAAAATTCAGGAAGATCGGTCCAGAGGTTTGGTCTCCTATAAGGTATAAACAAACAAATAAATAAACAAACACACATTCCATTTTATATATATAGATTAAGCCTTGTGGCGCTTGATTTTTAAGTATACAATTCTTAATAATAGATGACATTAAGCCTGCTGGGGCTTAACTTTTAGGTATAGAATTCTTAATTACACATGACATAAAGCCTAATGGGGCATGAGTTTTAAGTGTAGAATTCTTAATTATAGACGACATTAAGCTTATTGGGGCTTAATTTTTATTAAATAATATGCTGATAGCTAATTATATAGTTGCCAAACTATATAATCAGTACCCTTTTGCTCTGCTTTTTTACTATCATTACAAACCTTAAGTGTTATAATCTCCACGAAATTAATGAGAAGTCAAAACACACTGGTGCAAAAAAATGGCATCAACGAAGATCACACGTCACTTGATTCGCACAAGCTCTTAAGAATTTCATACTTAATTTGAGAATTTTTACGCTTAAATTCAAGTACGATTTTTGCATAAAATAAGAATTTTAAACTTAAATTTAGAATGCGAATTAATTGTGGGGAGAAAACATTAAGCTTAGAGAGTAAATGTTATTTCTCTCCCAAACATTATTTTCTTAGAGATTTATGTGAGATATTTTATTCTTACTTTGAGACAGATATTACTTGATATTTATCCTACAAATTTTTTACTTGATAGTTGACAAGTTCGTTCTTAATATTGTCCAATTAAGTTCGTACATACTTAATTGGAGAATTTTATTCTTATTTTAATAATTTCTACAGAGATTAATGTAAGATTTTTATTCTTACTTGAAGTCAGAAAAAACTTGATATTAATTCTATGATTTTTTAGTTTAAAGTTGAGAAGTTCGTACTTAAAATTCTATAATTAAGTTCGTACAAACTTAATTGGAGAATTTCATTCTTATTTGAACAGTTTCTACGCTTACATTTTTAACTTATCCCGTTTTGTACTTGATTTAAGAATAATTAGCACTATTCGTACTTAAATATTTAAGAACTTTTTCTGCAAAAAATAAGAATTTTAAACTAAAGTTTAAAATGCGATTTTTTTTCTGTGTACATTTTGATATTGCAGACCGAAAGAAATACAACCAATCATTTTTAAAGGTACGAATTTTCAATAATTAAACATTTTGTTTCATAACAACGCGCCACACGCTTTTCTTGAAGGGATGTGTGAGATTTTTTCCACTTTGATTTAAAAGTTTATGTTGTTTGAAATGTTCTTATTTTCGTTCTTATTCGTGTTTTGTCATCGGGAGTATGGTTGCCTGCAAAGTTTCATCCATTTGCATTGAGTAAAAGGCGGTTAAATTAACGTTACAAGATTTGATTTTCCGAAGTGAAGGTAAAGAAAAGCATTTAAATTAAAAAATGATCAGTTATCGGCAAAATTTTGATATTATTTTTGATTTATTTATTGACGTTCTAATGTAACATTCGTAATCAACAATTAGTGGCATTTCAACTTTATAATATTCCCTAATTTTGCAAATAAAACAATGTCTTGAACAAATATTTTTTTTAACATTTTACAGCTATGGGAATATTTGTTACATTACGTCAGTAACATAACGTAGGTCTTTATTACCTCGTGGTTAAAAACCAGAGGAACAAATTTGCCCAACAAAAAAATTTTTGTAAAGCGCCTAAAGGTCTATTTTATGAAATAATTGAGTACATTTACAAAATCTTAAACAAAACGCACACTTTCGAAATTTTAACAACCAATATGAAACTCAATTCTATTTCGTGTAACATAACGTAGGCGTATGTTTTGTTAATAACTTGGATTCTAGTTTTTTAAATATGACGCCTTTTTTACATAATAAAGAGTAAAAAAAAATACAACTTTAAGTGATTTTTTTCAATTAAATCGTAAGATCGTAAGGCTGGAAATACCCATACATATATATTACGTCGCTTGATGCTCATTAAACAATTTGTATATTATGTAGTTTGTTTAACTATTCACTAAGTTAATAATTATTCGCTTTTTCAACTTGAGTACAAACTATTAAAATTGACTTTGATCTTCTCTAAGCGCATGGGTATCAATCCTCCAAGTTATCCAGAAAACAAAGTCCACCCGGTTCCCGCTAACAAATTTTATTAAGAATTTATATATCTACCTCCACTAGATTTCCATACAAAGTTTTTCTAATTGAACGCAATTGTATCGGCAGTGAATATATATGTGAACATGTTATAACATGTCTGGTTTGGAATCTGCTTTAGCCAAGCAGTCTTGTAGTCATTTTAGCCTTGATTTGGAGAACCTCATATTTCATGAAATTTCAATATATGTTAATGCTGTCAACGTCTGTTCAAACAGTCATTGATACATATATCCTCAATGATTTACTATGATCTTGCACCCATCTCCATACATATATCCTCAATGATTTACTATGATCTTGCACCCATCTCCATGTGGGACACTGTATCTATTTTCTTTATATATTTTATGTATATCAATTCTTTTGGTCTGAACATGATAGCCCTTAAGATATAAAGGATTTATACAGCCTCGTTGATATTTGCTCGGCTATTTGAAACAGTAATTTAGCATTTTCTAATGTCTGTGCTTATGTTAATACAAATCGTGACAGGAGATTTAAAGAAAAAGTTAAAACGGCAAAAATCTTAGAAGTTGTAAATGATTTCATGAATATTACAACATAAGCAAGAGCAAAAAAATATTAAGAAGAAAGTAAATAAGGAGAAATTCAAAAAGAGCGCAAAATGATAAGGACGGCCGACTGTAAATACAAAATAAATAAATAAACAAAGCAGACCGGCCAACACACAAACACACACATGGCACGAGACGAGAAATGTTGCCAAGACATGACAATAGGCGCAAAAACAAACGTCGACAAAAGTGGCGGCGGCACCGTGCAGACAAACGGCCGACTAACTATGTGGCCGTTAGTCAAAAAGACGAGCCGAGCCGACTGACAGTCAATGGCTTCATTAAATCAACGCGTTGCCAGCAAATCTTGCTTGAATGCATCCATACAAACTCGGGCAGAAAGGGCGAAACGTAGAAAGACAAAGGGGTGGTGACAAGAGGGTTTGGGTGAAGGACGGGTATGAGCGCATAAAAATAACGTTAAACTTTCAAGTAAAATCAAGTTAAGCAACACGCAATCTAACTTACTTCCCCAAACGAATTCATTGCAAAACGAAACAAAACAAAACAAAACAGAATAGGACACAATAGAACAGTGCCGAACAGAATAAAGCGAAACGACAATAAAAGCCAAACATTGTTTCGCAGCAACATCGACTTTAAGTAGCAGCATTTTCTTTGCGTTTGGTTGCAACAAGAAAACAAAGATGTTTTTGTATTATCCTTTTTCCACTGTGTTCAAAGGCTACGCAATGCCGCCGACAATAACTACAGGCTTGCCAGGCTGTCAACAACTTATCAAAAGTGCAAAACAACAACAATTAGCCACTAATTTCCAATCGTGTTTACAACAAACCTCCATAAGTGTTGCTACCTACACTTCGTATGCCGTTGATGTAATTTTTACTTTTCAGAAAACATACGTTATTTCGATTTTAAATAGATATACATAGATATGTATTAATTATCTTTATAATAAGATATTAGTTGTCACCTTGGGGCAAACATTTCGACTTTCCAATTACATCTAAAAAGTGAAATATATATCCAATTGTTTAACCAGAAATTAATCGGATGTGTTTTAAACACCATATTCTCTTATGGACTAAGGCTAATTAAGCAATTAATTCCCAACGTTTGACTGGATATAACGCTTAAAGCGGCATTTGATGTAAAAAAAGCGTTATTACAAAATAGAATATTTATTTAATTTTTAGTATTGTAATTAGCTTGGAAATAACTTTTAATTCAAGTATTTCTGCATGAGAATTTAATTATTAAATTATTGTTAAAACCATATTGTCTAGTTTCACATAGAAATATCATGGTTTAAAATTTAGTTAGCATAGTTGCTGGCTATTATCCCTTTTCTGGTCGCATTTATTCAAACTTCTTCTTCCACTTTTACTCCTCTTATGCTTTACAGCTTCAAGCTCATGTATTCTACTTAGTAGATGTATTTGTTGATCATCCCCGGTAATGCCAGGCGGCCGAATAATCTTAAACTAGTGCTGCAACTCGGGACCGGCCGTGGCATAATGGTTAGAACACGCGACTACCATGCGGGAGATCACAGGTTCAACTCCTGGCTCAAGTCAACTTAAAAGAAAAAAAAACAATTTTCTTTCATTGTCAGCTCCCCTCGAATGTTGTCGACAGCAACTTCGCAGTATTAGTGTCGAGCCATTCGGCATGTCTAGTAAGAGCTTCTCAAATAGTGACGTTCGCATTCGTCGATAAACAAGTAGGTGACGTTAGTTGTGAATCTAAAAATAGAAAGCGTGTTTATTCACATACCTCATTCTTGGGGTGTAAAGGGAAATTAAGTTTTAAGTTTTTCAAGTGCTGTAACTAGCGCGGCATTTATTTTTCAGACATAATGATTATATGCCTCCGGTGAATAGCTTAACAATGACTGCTTAGCCCTACAAAAATTTTCTTGAAAACCTGCTTGCCTACTAAGTGCAAGGGATAGCTATACATGATCATTATTTATGACAAGCGATATATAATATATTAAGATATTCTGGTTCTTCCGGCATATGAAAGAAACCATCTCGTGCCCATCTTTAGGTCAACGATTATTCCTTTGTTATAATTAACTCATTGTTAAACACCAATTTCAATCTTTTAGACAATAACAAAAAGAAAAAGTTATGTACACAACTGATATTGACAACAAATTTTGCCCCACTCAGCTGTTACCGTTAGTTTTTATTATGTTACCGACAGTTTTCATTGTTGCCATCTTATTAATTCAAATATTTACACAATTAACTTAAAACTTAATTTCCCTTTTCAACCCATACCTACTTCATGGGTTGTAAAGGGAAATTAAGTTGTATTAACGGTATCATCTAAATGGGGCGTAGCACAGCCCACTCTACCTATAATTCATACTTCACCAACAACACATACCAAATATCATTTGTATACCTCTTATAGTTCATGTGATACAACCGCTTTAATTTTCAAGTTTTAAACCACACCCTTTTTCAAGTTTTAAACCACAACCTTTTTTTGTTGGATCACGAACTTTGCTGCCAAATTCATCCACACAAATTTTGAAGGCGGTTAGGGAAACAGTCCTCCAGATTAAGATTTCAAAATTGCGTCCAATGGGCCGTGCCACGCTCACATTATATATGAAAAATGTAAGTACCATATATTCACACAGCTACATTCTGTAAAAGATCGGTCAAGCCGTTTTCGAGTCTATACGGTACTCAGAAATGGAAATAAACAAACACAAACCCATTTTCATATTTGACCTTTTACCTCTTTGGGGCACGGCTTAAAGTTGTCAGATTTTGTTCAAATTTTGACCATAACACCGTTTTATGACAACTGACACAATATTCCGCTCGGGCATTACCGAAAATTCAAAGTTAAAGTTTAGCTGCCACACCTAATATATATGTTTGACATAATGTGTGGGTATATGTACAGTACAGTTCGTTATATCCGGAACTCAAAACTATTTTTATTATTTAATATTAAATTATTTATTTTTACATTGATTTGGAATTTGTTTCAAGCTCAAGACCAGTGTTTTTGAAAGAAGTTTATAGCAGAATGATATTCTCATAATGCCAGGCAGTCTGTACAGCTATTTCGGATTCAGCCACGAATCCTCATCAGCAGACTTTGGTATAATGGTTGCAAATTGTTCATCAAGTCTTATGCACCAGAATCTCACATCGAAATGAGAATTCTTTCTTGAGTGCATAGACTCGAAAAACTTCACAACCATTCACTACGAGAAACCATTTGCTAAACTTCTTTCTTGTTTTTACAAGAATTTAATTACAATAAAAATACGAGATCAGTCAATTTAACTTAAGAATTATATCAACAACAACAAAAACAATAATAATTCAATACTTTTCGAAAATCATTTGTATTTCTCTTTGAAAATTAGAAGTTTGCATACAGTTTATTGATTTTAAACAAAGTTAGTAATTATTATTTGTAAGGAAGTACCTATTACTTCATTCTCGAAAAAATTAACTAATTCGTAAAGGTGTTCATATAACTCAAATGGATTACCTTTACTTTTAAGATATTGCTTAAGTGTCTCTAAACTCGTTCTAACGGCCTGATTTTTTTGTTTTTACATTTCTGTTAAAGCCTGTTGAGAACTTATTTTTCTTGTCGCGCCCGTTACACAATTAATTGCTTATAATTTTGTACTTAGTTGCACTAAATCATGCAAATATTTTCTGCGATTTAGCGTAGTTTTGGCGTAGTTAAAAGCGTGTAAATGTTGCGCCCGAGTCACTTGGAGATGCCCATATAAAACACTAAACATGTTTACTACTTTCTTTCATAAAACAGCTTTTTAAAATCATATATTGCACCTGTTAGAAAAAAGAGTGACAACTCAAAATTTAAAAAACTTAAAGTGTAACTCATTGGTTTAGTCTAAAAAAGCATATTTCCTTTGGGTAGAGATGGCCATTTCTTTTTATTGCAAATAGTAAAAATTTAAAAACTATGACTTGTCACACTTTTTTTGAACAGGTGCGATATAAATATGATATGATTTCAGATATTTCAGGGATGTTAATCTAGGAAATCATGAAAACGTGAGCAAAATTATCGATATATATATAAATTGTGTGAAAAATACTAATTCATCAATTGAGGACGGCTGGGCCGATTTGGCTCATTTTTTCATGTGTTCGTAATTGGCAAGAGAAGGTTTGTAAAAATTTGAAAAAAGTCGGGAAATTGGAAAAATCTAAAATGACTTTTTTGTATGGAATTTGGATGCAATTGTTCCAAAATGGCTTTTCGGATTTAAAAATAGAAAAATTCTTAATGGAAAATTGCGAAACAAATAAGACTATGATTTTTCGACGATATTTTGCATTCGTTGCTGCATTTCGTTGATGATTTTCGAAAATTCGGAAAATTCCCGATAATTGTGAAATTCATTGTAATAAAAGACGTTTTGCGTGAATTTCGTGTGTAGAAGTTAACGAGATAAATAAAAGATAACACTGTGCTGCGATCAATGCCACAACCCAATAGATGGCTATAAACGTTGGATTAGTTCGTGCGCAATTTGACAAGTGTCCTTTTCGCATTGTAATTTTCTATTGAGCAAATGTAATATTTTTCCTTGCAATTAATTCGAGTTTTGCATATAATTACACTGATTTCGGTTAGTTGTATTTATAGTGTTCAAATACTTTAATTTTTCAGGAAACCGGTTTCCGGTTTATTCGAAAAATAGCTTTTCCAAACAATTCGGTTTTCAAATACCTAATTTACTAAAAAACCGAGTTAACCGGTTTCGTTCGGTTTTTTGGATATTGTAAAATAAAACCCAATATGAAATTAAATATGAATCATCCTAACAGAAGTTGTTAGGAAAATTAAATTACTCGCAAATTACTCACAAACTTTGAAAGAGTTTCCTGTAAATCTTAAGTTAGACACTTATCATGGTTTAGAATTAAGGTTCGATTTCATAAATTAAACTAATTTTTTCAGTTGACGGATTCGCACCCATTTCAATATGAGATTCCAACGAAGTAGGAAGTGTCTGAAAGACATCCTCAAGGATAGTTGCATAACCATAGTAAATCATTGATGACACGTAGGGGACCGTCCGTGCAAATCGTCGACGAAATTTTCATACAAGTGTCCGCTTTGTCATGCACGACCTGATGAGCGACAATGTCAGTCAAATTGTCGTTGAAGCCTAAATAAGCGACATGTCGTTACCAGAGCTTAATAATTTAAAATAACAAATAAATGTTCTTTTACTGAAAACGTGTGGGTCATGAACAGTCAGGCACTGCTGTTTCCAACAAACTGAACATTTTTACATCTACTTTCCTCTCTTCAATTTTACATTGAATTTTTTAATTGATGCACGACAACATTAGTATTTTGTCGGTCAGCTTGTCGTCAACCGAGTGTTTTGACTACAAGTTCAATTTATCACATTTTGTCTTGAGGACAGCGTTGACGACAAAGTCGTGTATGACGATACTTTCTACAGGGAATCTATTTCAAAATTAGAACCCAACTGTATCTTGGTAATTTCTTAACTATTGTATAAAAAAAAACTTAATTTCCCTTTGCACCCCATGAATGAGGATAGCTTCTCGCGTTGTTGTGAATTAACAAGCTTTCTATTTTTAGATTCACAACTAACGGCACCTACTTGTTTATCGACGAGTGCGAACGTCACTGTTTGAGAAGCTCTTACTAGACACGCCGATTGACTCGACACTTAATACTGCGAAGTTGCTGTCAATAACATTCGAGGGGAGCCGACAATAAAAGAACAATTTTTTTTTAAGATGACTGGAGCGAGGTTTGAACCTTGCGATCTCCCGCATGGTAGTCGCGTATTCTAACCACTATGCCACGGCCGGTCCCCTTAACTATTGTATGGTGATCTTCAAATAAGCACCTTCTTACGATCGGACACTTTAGAAAATAGCTGCACTTAATGTTTTTCATATGAATATCGAAAGATTCTCAGTCATTGCAAGGTTAAATCCCAACTATATATTAGTGATATCACAACTATTGTAAGGTGATCTCAAATTATGCTCTATTTGAAATTGGATACTTAGTTAAGAAGATAACGACAATTATCACTCATTTCAAGATGAGACAGCAGCATTTTCCAAACAAAATTTTCGTATTGCATAAGAAACCATGCTTTGAGATTGCCCAAAAAATATCATGTCAGCATAAAAAACCTTCTGTGCCAATTTGCATAGAACTAATCTTGCTATGTTCTCTGGAAATGCTCCTTTTAAAAAAACCGGTTAACCGACATCCAAAAACCGGTTAAACCGGGTATTCGAAATTGGACTTTTTGAAGAAACCGGCATACGGTTTCGGAGAAAAAAACCGGTTAGACGGTTTTCGGTTTAGAACACTCTAGTTGTATTACATACAGCATTATGATCAATTGGAATTCAATGTGTTATTTATCAATTCGATCAGTTTTATTTGAAAATAAGTTAGCGTGAGTTTATCCAACTGGATTGCAGGCATTCATTGCGAAACATTCATTCTGTAAGTTTTCTTTTGAAAAAGTTTAGTAAAAACGACTTTGTTGTTATCAGGGAGAGTTATTTCTTGTTTAATGCCTCCTACTGGGCGATCAAACCTTGGAAAGTGTACACGTGGTGCAAAAAACACAAAATCATAACCAGAGCAGACAAAAGATCCGGTGAAGACCATGCAAGACAATTCAATGCGTTGTCAAATGTGGCACTCATCTCTAAAGTGTTCCCGACATTGCACAAAATTAAAAAAATCAACGAAGTATAAGGACGTCGAAGACTTGAATTTCATTATTCAAAGTTATTCAAATCGCTAGAGAACTGAATTCGTACAAATTCGTTGACAGCGTGACCGACGAGGATGTAGCGACTAACTATTCGACGGAATTTTTGAACTCGTTTTATGTACCAGGTAGTCCGTCGTATAATTTTTAGCTGAAGATGGAATTCATCATTATCATACTGCGAAATCTGAATTATCCGAGATTGTGCCGTGGTAAGCAGTTATCCGTCATAAAACTAAATAACAATGTGATTTAAGCGGGCATATTCAAACGAGAGAAAAACCTTATCCCACGAATAACGACTATTCCGACTGATCTTTAATTCCAAACGGTACAGTCCCCCATTCCATTGGCTTTTACTAAAAGAATTAATAAATCGCAAGGCCAATTGCTGGAGGCCAATTGCTTTTCTGAAGGCCTTAAATTTGGGCGTGTCGTTGTTCGCGGTTCCGCTGGTTTATTATGCATTAATATATTAAGTACGCCATTGAAATATACAGAACTATTGGTCAAACCTTATGTAATTTTTGTTACTGTAGAGTATTTAGTTAATAGTCTGAATCTTATTGATGTAATGTAAAACATAACTTCATTTAATTTTCGAAAATTCGTGGTGAAGTTTTGTTAAAAAATCAAATATATTCTGTGAATAAAATTTATCCTTAGGGATGAGGGAATATATCATTTGATACGACCCAAAAGTGTAACACATAGAAGGAGTCACTTTAGACCCTAGGTTTCTATGAACCAAATTCGATACATGACTTTTTAAGTCGTTTGAGCCATGTCCGTCTGTCTGTCTGTTCGTCTCTCTGTCTGGCTGTTCGGCTGGTTCGCACAATAACTTTCGAAAGACGCAACCAAATGTTTTGAAATTTTGCACGAGGTTATATTTCCCCAAAACTACTTACGGAATTGCAAATGGGCTACATGGCCCCGCCCCTTCTGATACCTCCCATAGAAATACATCATTACGCCCACTTTAGAAATCGATTAATAATATCTATACTCCCAACGGGATCGTACACAAATTCTGTATTTAGTAAAGCTGTAATACGATAAAGTTTTGGAGAAAAAATTGGAAGTCTAGCCACATCCCTTCTGGTACCTCCCATACAAATGTACTTTTCCGTCCACTTTAGAGATATGGTAATAATATCAATAAATCCAACGCGATCGTACCCAAATTCATTATTTAGTAAAGCTGTAGCAGGATACAGTTTCTGGGAAAAAAAAACTGGAAGTCTAGCCACTCCCCATCTGGTTCCTCCCAAACACATCTGGTACAGCCTACTTTAGAAATCGATTAATATTATTAATAGACCTAACCCGATCATGCCTAAATTCTGTATTTAGTTAAGTTAAATCAGGATAAAGTTTAGGAGAAAAAATCTGGAAGTCTAGACGCTCCCCTTCTGGTACCTCCCATACAAATGTACCACTCCGCCCACTTTAGAGATGAAATCATAATATCAATACACCCAACGCCATTGTGCCCAAATTTTGGAGTTTTGTTTTACTGAGGGTGAGGCTATATGTAAGTCGGGTTTGCCCTACTGAAACTTTTTCACTGAAATGAATGAAACGAAGAAATGAACAACTTATAATCTACCCTATTCTATAGCAACTTTTGTATTGGCAAAATTGATTATCTGAATTAAATTCAATCATTACACATTCCTAATTCCTTTTTGTGTTGTTCTTTTATTTCTTGAGAATAGTTTATTTCTTCCATTTCTGAGCTACAAAATACAGAAAATCTGTTTTTCTTGAGTTTTATTTCCGCACAAGAGAGATTTGTTACTACCCAGAAACGGAATCCACTCCACTGGTCATCTGCTGACGATTCAGCCATTTACGCTAGAGCATTTTGGTCCTTCGAGCCAGATATGGACCAGCGACCTATGTACTAATTTTTCAATGGAATTAACGAGATCATTTGTGATGCCTGACACATTGGAACAAATAGACAATAGTAACAATAATGTTCTGCATTTAGTAGCGAATACGAATGCTGCTGTTGAAATCATTTCTTTTAAGATATCCTCAAAGAAAAAAGTATATTTTTGATAAGTCTGGCCTACGAGTAGTTGATGTCACATCTTTTGCGGAACTGCACCCAATGAGTCTTTGGAGGCGTGACATGTTGCCACATCTTGCAGTACCGACGATCGTTGCTTGAAATCATTCAAGTTATGTAGCGAATTTCATAAAAGTATGTACAATAATGTCTCTTGCTGTCAAAACTTTACATCCAGTAAGGTTGGGTGAATGCAGCTGGTTTTGATGTTTCAATTTAGGTTTAGTGTCACTCTAATAACTGCAGTTTTGTCTTTCTACATGACCATTTATTTAGATGTGTACATAAGACCTGGTCGGTCTCCATATAAAAAAAAATAATTTCCAAAGTCGAGGGTATAAATTAAAGGTAACATCGAGACAACTTAAAAAAATTGTTTCCCTCCCCCACCCCCGTTAAAACAGCCAAAATCTTTTTTTATCGCTGCATGCAGTGCATCACTGTATAGGTCTTGATAAGTACTACTTTTGACCTATAGATGTCTCTGTAATGATGGCCTCATTTGAAGCAGTTTCTACTCCTAAAATTTAATAAAGCCCTTAAGAACCCAAAAATATTTTGCTTTAAAAGTGTGCAGTTTTGTTCAAAAAGAAAAAAGTTACGCACGAAAATATGTATTTACAGCACTAACCTAAATATTTTTTCATTTTGTTTGCATTATATTTGAAATTTATTGCATAATTTTAAGCGCTATCCCACAAAAAATTGATAATATGATTGCATACTTTACAGCTCAAGTTATTGCATACTTTTTAGCGACATCGAAAAAAAATTTAAATATTTTTCTGGGATAATTCATTTTTAATCTAGTTACCATGGAAATATTGTATTTTTTACAAATTGAATCCCAAAGAGATTGATGATATGTAATTATAAATCTTGGTGTGACTCAAGATCCGTTCACGACTTTCTAGTTTTGCCAAAATATATCTCAGACGCTTTTCATCAGTCACTGCAAGCGCTGAATAACACCGTACAAAACATTCAGTGATTGAATATTGGTAAAGTTTAATATCTTCATCCGCATGGAATTGTTAACACTAAATGCGCTAAAAAGTATGCAATAAAGTGAAGTACATTTTTTTTGGATAAACCTAAAAGGTATGCAATAAATTTCGGTAATAATGCAAAACAACTAGAGAAAATATTTGTGATAATGCTGCAAATACATCTTGTCATAAGTAACTTTTTTGTTTTTAAAGAAAACTTTATACTTCCACAGCAAAATATTCTTGGTATTTAAAGGACTTTAATCCTATAAAAAATATTTTTAAATTTTATGGGTAGAAACTGCTTTAAATGAAGCCATTATTACAAAATGATGTCGTGCGTCAACGACATCTATAGGATACTTGTTGTACTCATCGAGACCTATACAGCGATGTTTCGAATGTTACGATTAAGCTACAAACAAAAAAGCAGCGATAAAAAAAACGATTTTGGCGGATTTCCGGGGGTGGGGGAGGTAAAAAAAATTATATTTTTTAAGTTGCCCTCGACTTTGGAAATTTTTTTTCGTGACCCGGTCTAGTGTACATCGCATAAACAAAAAGTTGATAAAGCTGGTAAACCTATCTAACATTTCATTAGCCAACTGAAGCTTGTGTGATTAATCTTGTGACTTTAATTCCTGTACAATTTGAATTTAGCAAGTATGTCAATCTTTGTGTAAAATGCTGGTTTAAGATGTTCTGGGCACATTTACGATGCCAAGCCGCTTTCGAGTATAGAGTCCAAGTTGTTTATGCACGCTCTAAATTTTCGAGATCCCTAGAAGTTCTGCGTCGGCTGGATCATAGTTAATCATTTGTCAGCCTATCTTTTTAACCACTGCACCCATTGTCTAAATAAGTGACTTAGAAGCTTCATTTCTATGCCGTATTTTAAAATGGGAAAATTTTCGTTGCACATAGTCGAAAAATCATTATTTTGGTAGAACTTGATTACAATAGATAGCAAGTTGAGCTCCGCTGATAGACGCCATGACACTGAATTCCCATTGGCTGCTCATGAACCTCACCGGCTCGGCTACTAGAAGTAGCTACCGACTGAAATGTTAACGGTGGACTTGTGCTGGACTTTTGGTCCACCCTGAACAAACAATTAATATTATTAATTCCAATTTCAGGTAGCGAGAAATCTCTCGAAACTCTCTCTCTCTTTCAGCTTGTTGTCAAAAAAGGATTGATATCGTTAAGAGTGTTTGTGGTATATCACTTGGAAAATTTGCATTCGTTCTGTATGTGGGCAAAAATCCGCTTCAGCTTGATTCAGGCCTGTCATAGAAACGTAATGTATGAAATCATGAGGGTGCACTGTTGTCGAAATGGTCGATCTAGCGTCATTTAATTAAATTTTTAAAGTGTTTTATCGATTAATAATATCCCAATGATTTTATATATCGACTCTATTTTAATTGACATGATCTAGTTGAACAGAATTGAATTTGTCCATTTAAATTCCTCGCGTCATAATTTTTGGATATGGAATTTTGAACTGGTGCATCTTGCAGTAAAAGCACCAGGTTTTTTGCTAGCATAACATAACTTTCTTAATTCAGTTTCATTAATGTGGTACCTTTAAGTAAGTTGATTATGCATAAAGATGCAATGTTTGCATAAAGTTAGCAGCAACATGTATCAGAACATCTCATATCGGTAGATACGTTGGTGTATTTTGTTTATAGTGTAAATTGAAAGTAGATAGCTCCGGGGGTTTAATCATGATGGTCAAACACGGCAAACGTAGCTGTGCCTAAAAATTATTATACAAATTCAGCTGTGGTACTCAAAATAACTCGAAAATATATTCAACCTTCCACCTATCGGGTCAACATATTGTAAATTTGAGCCGAATCTGTACATAAATAAGTACTTTCAGAAAAAACGTTATCTAGCGCCACCAATTGGTAATTTTTTTACTTTTCTTATTTCCTAAACCTTCGCGTAGCAATTACGAACAAATCCGCAGAAGAAAGTATCTTATTTGGTCCAGTCGTTTTGCAATTTTCATGTATCCAAGTAAACCACGATCAATTTTTATGGGGCATTTCCACAGAAAGGTCTACCGTGATCGAAAAATTAAATGTTTACGACATTTCTTTTCTGACTAGTATTAATAAAGACAAATACTTAAATTTTATTAAATTAAATCTTATGCTGCATTCTCGTGCTGGTCACCTATTTTTAATTTTTCATAACCAGAGCAACAGGAAATATTCTAATTGATATTTTTTTTAGAACGAGATATTAACAAAAAGGGTAAGGTAGCTATATTTTTTACTCTTACAAGTGTTTTGATACCTATTTGTTAGAGCATATTTTTCCCTTAAAGTAATAGTTTAGTATATTTTTTAGCATATATCTGTACTTCAACTTCAATAAGAATAATGTTTTCCTCTTTATGGCGGATGCAGCTCCAAGGATGCCTCTCTTTATTTGGACCATCAGTTAAATGAATTTCGTCTCCCTTGCTTAATATAGACCTTCTTAATTATTACAAAAAAGGTTAGGAAGTAATAAATAATTAAGTTTTTAATAGTTTCTCATATCCTTGAAACGTACGAATGCAACAGATGTGACCATGGAATTACCCATATGTAAATATTTTTCCTACTTAAACCAAGAAAATATCTTCCTGTGCGTTGTTTCAATGATATAGCAACAATGTAACTGAAAGAGCAATTAAAATTACGATCAGCGATGGGAATTGTGCAGATACATCATAAGTTTTTTGCTTTTGCCGAAGTTACTTATATAAGTGAAATGGATAACCTGAACTATATTTATAGTGAACAATTTTTAATAACTAGCAAATAGATCAAACCGTTTTTTATTTTTTTTATAGGGAGTAAAATGCTGCTCGACTCCTTTTAACTTGCTAGAGGAAATGTACCTCTGAAATTTGCTCTTAGAAACAGAAAAACTTACGAATGAAATTTAGTCCTTAGTCAGGTCGCAATTTTTAATTTATTTTGGATACGAAATGTTGGAACTATATATACAATAAAAAAAAATTAGAAAATACTGCTACTAGGTTGAGGTATGCTTTTTCTTTGCCAGAATAAATAGTTTAAAAACAGAATATGTGAATTATATTATATTAAACTATTTCAGAGATATGAAAGGCATTACCAAGTCAACCTCAACTTGATTTTTCATTATGCTTTTCATTACTATTGTATCCTTAGGGTTGGCCATTTAATGTGCACATTTTGTATCGGAGAGCTTAACAGGATAATGTAGTGTGATACATGGTAACCCTGCCCTTAATACAGACAACGGCGAAGGGAAAACATTAATACATTGCATTTTTCACCCTTTCTCTGTTGCAGTGTATTTTTTATTATGTTAAGTTATGGGACTTTATTTTTTTGGGGCGGATAAAACCGAACTATTTACGGTTTTAGTTGCAAAACAATAGCACAAAGTTGTGTACATATGTAAGCATGAACGCATCATGTGTCTGTGTGGATGTGAAGCATGGTACTTGTGTAGGCAAAAGCTGTAGACTCACACACATACGTACTTGTTGTGTATGATGATGTTATTGCACAGAGCTACATCATCAAAGCATCAAAAGATATTGTCTCGCCTTTTTAAGCATCATCCTAACGTATGAAGCGTTATTATGCATTTTCACACTGAGTTTTGTTCTTCATTTGTTCATTCTCATGAATGAATGAGTGTGCGAGTGTGTGAGTGAGTACCTACATACGCACACAAACATGTAGGCACAGGACATTCTAGACACACGCGTGTGCATGTGCCCCGTTCATACCGACGTACAGATGGACAGACAGACAGGCATAGGCAGAGAGCACGCATGTTGTTTCTAAGGCATTTTCCTTTTGTACCAAAGTTATGGATTTTTATTTGTGTAGCTTACGAGTTTTCACAAACACTGTATTTATGCCATTTAGAGAGTAGGCCGCAGGAAAAAAAAAAGGAAAAACAACAACAACTAAACGAACAAAGACTACAGTGTTTCTTACGACCTTTTTTAGAGGGGCAAAAAGGAGGCCCTCATGGACATCGTTGCGTGCACTGTTATTCGTGGCATTGAAGTGCTTCTGCATATACGATAGTGGCAAATACGATTTGGCCATATCATGAAGCCGAACACTGAGCTTTATCGAATCTATTCGTCACTTATGTATCGTCAATGCGCCACATATAAACCAACACGAAGCACTGTGCGTCAACCAACACGTGTACAGCACAAGACAAACAATCAAGTTCACAGTGAGTGAGCGAGTGCAGGATGACGGTAACACACATTTGTCTAATGCCAAAACATCAGTCGTGAGACTTTATGCACTCACTAACATGTACACACTTGCAGTCGCGCTCACATACACTCGCACTGTTATGAAATTCAAATTTCTACACTTTAAGTTACATGACACACATACACACATTTAAACACACAAACATTTGCATGTAAATAACATTGCTTTGATACATGATGGAGTACTTATGTGATATGACTACCACTACAATTGTACATCTCCACCGCCATCGCCACAGACACCATCATCATCACCGTTTCCGTTACCGCCACCGCCACTGTTTCTTTGTGGGATTCTCGTTCTCATCTGCCGTTACCTTCCCGCTCTGTCTCTATCTCTGTCTCTCGCTGTGGCCACTGGCAGTTTGCCTGGGTGTGTGTGTACTTGGAACAACACATGTTGTTTCACTAACACTTCATGACCACAAAATATACAGTGCAAAATGCATACACAAATGCATATATTCACTAGTCGGCGACGTCGTCGTCATGTTTGCTGCCGTTGCTGTTATGTTTTTCTAGTCTAGTAGCTAATAGAACTCTCAAAACATTACGTTACATTACACATTTTCTCCATAACGCCAACAGACAGGGGCAGCATGGTCGTCATGTGTCCCAGCGAAAAGTGTGGGAATTAATTAAAGCGGTCGCTAAATCTTATGGTGTCACTTTAAGACACGTTCTGAATAAATATTTATAGGATACAGGATAAATTTCTTAATGTAGAACGCAATCTATACTTATCTAGTACAAAATCTAATAATATCTTGCGTTAGATCCATTTATATCTGGCATATATGCATATTTACATGAGATTCGATTTAAAAATATATTTGTAAATCAGGCTAGATATCCTTATTTTAGATCTGATGAAATACGTTAATTTATATGTTCAGCAGTAGGGAAAGTGCCTCATTCAATAAAATAAAGATACGGTGGACACTTTATTTAAAGAGAATCCAAAGGCAATTGCTGAACACTAAGAATTTTTAAGATATTTACACCTTATAGACGCCACCCCACAATGGCTCAATTTCCAATTGGTCACTTTTGATCCTGAAGTCAATTTTGACTATTGACTATCTGTACTTAATTTCCCATACCAACAATTTTTCTTAACGTCCGTGAAGATCTTTAAAAACCAAGTAAAATTTGCTTCAAAAGTATTTACTTTTATTCACAGTTTTTTGAGGTCAAAAATATTAAATGGACAACTAAGGCGTACGGAACATATGCAAAGTCAAGTGTCTAAATTCTCAACAGAGTCAAGGGTGAAATATAGAGTTTGATAAAACATTAATAGCGCCAAATAACAGGACATGATAACCTACTTAGTTTCTTAAACGTCTATACCCCTTTGTTTGTGTATAAACCAATCCTACCATAGGTCCCATGTGAAAATATTTTGTTATTGGCATTAATGTTTCGCTAGCTGCGATTGATTTCGTTTACAATGTTTGTTGGGTAGCACTCAAGAACGATGAGATAGATACTCATCGTACATACCAGGTTTTTAGTTTATTGGTCTAATCGTTTCATATCTGTTCCAGCTCATACACACAGCAACGCATGCAGGAACATTTGGGTGTCTGGGTTCTGGTCCGTATGAAGCAGAAAATGCTTACAAAAACACATCCTATCTGTGTTTTGACAAATATGAGCCTAATCACTTTTTTGCTTATATTTAAATATTCATACCCGTACTTAAGTGGTCAATTATCGAGAAATGTAAGTAATGGAATTTTTAACAGACATTTTTGTTTTAAAAGGGTATATTTGCCTGAACTGGACATTGCCAAAACTTACATGGAACACGTATAAGTTTACCGTTTTACTCAGAGAAGTCATGAAAAAAACCTACAAAAACATGCGTATATTATTGTAAAATATAAAGCTTACAACTGAAGTGGGGACAAAGTGTCGCGTGTTGTTATTACATGAGTCGTTTTTTTCTTAAAATGTTAATAGATTAAAATAACTATATAATTTGTAATTCAGTTTAGGAACAGTGCATGACAGTTGTTAGCTTATAAAAAGGTACATTTAGATAAAAGAATTTTTCACTGAATGAAATACCCTGCAGTTATAAAGCCGTTTTTTCATAGTAATTTGAGGTAACCTTATGTGTAAATATGCCAGCACTGCACATTGGTCGAAATGACCTGTTTCAGCGGCAGTAATTCACAGGAATAAGTTTGAGCTGTAATATTTGGCACCTGTATTAGTGACAGTTAAAGAAGTGTACAGCGAAAAAATCAGCTAGTTGGATCGATATATAGGGGAGTTATATCGATTTATATGTCCGTCCGTCGAAATATTGTCCAACCAATTTTTTCCTTTTTTTTAATATTTATTAAATCATATTATCAAATTCATTTCTGTACTCAAATACATTAAATAACTTAAACAATATTCTCTGTAAGGTTTATATATTACATCTATCCAGACGGTTCATCAATACTTATTCAAACTGTAAAGAAAGATAAGGTAAAATTAAAAAAAATGGTTATGTTAACATTTGTAAATAAACTCTTACGTCAAAATATTCTGACGTTTCTTCGGCATCTAGTTCGATATCCAAATGAGGTATAAAGTCTTCATCTTCAGAATCTGAAGAATTTTCTTTTACTGCAGTACTTGGTGTAGGACATTGACTCTCAGGAATATTAGGAATCTTTAAAAGGTATAAAACTTCTCTTGGAAGAGGAAGTCGTTTCTGGGCCGAAGCGCGGTTTGTTAAACAAATGCTGGACAAAATAGGGTCGGAACAGTCCATTGCTCTGTTGAAAACATCCATTAAATTATGCTCTCTAGAATCCTTTTTAGCATGCTCAATGCGGTCCTTTTTGTAGAGTTTGTTCCTCGCTTCAGATGCATTTTCTCCTGCACAACCAAAAGGTACGACTGAAGCTTGTGAAATTTGTGAAGAATGTACGAGAATTTTATTAACAGTCGCGGACATTGGGTACCAATCGTATATTTTAAAATATATTTCAGCATTCGCATTACAAAAATCTTTCAACTTTTCGGGATTTATTTCATATTCACAGGAAATTGCAATAAGAATAATACGCAAGTGCTTTATAAGGTCAACGTCAATGTTTGTTATATTAGCAAACTCTTCAGGATTTGAAAATGCTCTCCTTGCGGTATTGCCATCGTTTGTCGATCCACTACCATTAGATTTTGGCTTATGAACATGAAGACCCATTTTTCCCCAAAATTGTTTTTGAATTTCAGTTTTTGTTTTTTTCATTATAATTTTTTCTACAGCATTTCTAATTTGCCATTTTTTGAGCTGAAGTCTATAAGAAATATTTAGAATAAATTCAAAGCATCGAATCCAGGCATGTAATGGACTTATGCCATTTAATTAATTAACAAAAACAAATTAACATTTTAATTAACAAAAACTGCTTAGGATTTGCTCCGCATATTGGACAAGACTGAGAAGACTTTGTTCCCGTAAGTACGTTTAAAACTCTGCCATCAATTAATGTCATAATAAGTTCATATTTTACTGACATTTTTCTACCGTTTCCAAAAACATATTCTAAGTTAGTAAGATTTAATATTTGCTGATCCAGATTGTGTTTTTCTTTTAGAATATGTTCTCTTGTTTCCTTCACAAATTCAATCTTAAGTGGTCGACAAAACCAAACTGATTGAGGAATACGATTGATCCAAATAATTGCATTATCCAACGTGATTATTTTTAGGGGTAAAACTGACGTTACAAAGAGCGAATTATCAGAACCTCCGGCAGATTCGCCGATAAATATTTGCTTAAATGAATTTTGTCCTGTGGAACCATCGAAACCATAGCTCAGAATGACCGTAACTTCATTGACTTCAACCATGCGATTTTAAACCTCTTCCTGATAAGATAAAATCCTTTTTGCCGTATGGTTAAGTAAGCTTTGTAGAGGAACGTCGGCTTTTGATTGTGTTACCATAAGACCTTCAGGCCGGCATTGTATCTTATACTCCAACACTTTTTCGTAGCCAGGATAAATGTTACAGTTTCCTGACTTGTTCAAGTCTCTCATATTAAGATATTGTTTTTTTGTAAAATTATTTTCCAATAAAAAAACCAATGCTTCTGCAGGGGTAAGTCGAATTGGTTTTTTATCAGCACAAACTATTAGTTTTCTCACTTCTTTAGGTTTTGATGGAGAACTAGCTGTATGCTTTAAGACAAAATTTAAATCGTGTTCTTTCGCAGCATGGGCTGACATTGAAGCAGCATGAAGCAATAACCTGGAATCATTTTCCTGTGTTGATAATACTTTGGAAGCGAGTTGTCGTTGTAGACGCTCACTTCCATCGCTGTTTTTGAGATGAGGACGACCCTTTTTGCGTTCACAATTATTTTTCGACAGTTTAAAAAAAGTTGTACGAGACAACCACAAGCTTTCCTTTTTCTTAAATCGGTCGAAACATCTTTTGTTTTTGATCCATTTTTGTTTAGTTTTAGCACAAATGTTATCTATTTGCTTCTTGACAAATGTTTTGCAGTCTTCATCACCACTTCCATTAAATTTCGCAGATATAAAATTAAAAACGCGTCTTGCATTGTGGTTATTTTCTAACCAAAAAGTTACAATCTCGGAATTGTTGATTTTGATGGTGCCTAAAATGAGTTATATTATGAGTTGGGGTAATTTGGGGCAAAAGATTTTTTCACGATATGAAAGCTCACATCTTGACATATCTACAGATACAAATAACTTTGCGAATGAACTCGAATGAAGACGGTTCTATTCCAAGGAACACAGACACCACCACCAAATCGTCACTACAAACACGACACACTTTAACGCAGATTTTCATCAAACACAACACTTTTATTTAGAAAATAATTCCAACATATTTTTATACATACCTTGAGAAGTAATTTCCATTTTTTAGATATTTGTTGTTATATCAACTATTATTAAAAAAACATATGTTTGTAATTCACTATTTTGAAGTAAATCAACACAAAACGAATATGAAAAAATAACAGTTGTTTAGACAGCTTCGTTATAAAAACAGAGATGCCACTTTTTTCGTTTTCGGGTATTCTAAATAGTTTCCTACAAAGTGCAATTCTTAGTTTTAACAAAAACATAACTTTAAAAATGGACTTTCTGCCACTGAAATCCGTAATTTCAACCAATGTGCACTGTATAAATTATTGCTATGTTTCGTAATTCTATCATATTAATGTAACTCATTCCACTATAGTTATTTGATATTGTTGTTCACATTTGTGTTTGCACGATAACTCCTAGAATCACTAGATGTGTCTTACAAATTGTTCATTATCATAACCTGAATCCTCTATTTTCCAATATCTACATAAACTCACGGATCATTAAAAACATATCCAAACTGTCCCATACCAGTTTGGAATTTTGTTTTTGATTTCCGTAAGTTTTTGATATTTTAGGGTAACCATCAATCCACGGTTCCTGGTCAACTTTGACGTTTTTGTAATCACACGTTCAAAAGATATCGATTTTTAAAAAAATCATTTAATTTTTGTATTCTTGGATAACTTCCTTAATAATGGTCCGCCTTTGATTTTTTTTAAATACGTTAGAGTTTTTCTGTTCTTTTTAGAAAAAATATTTAAAAAAATATTCAGTGTTTTAACAGAAATAAAATAATCTTCAGCAAAAAACACAACAAACTAATATTTCAATATTTATTTGGAAAACATTTGGATTTTTAAAAATATATTTTTTTAAATAGTCTATTCTATTTTTAGTTATATTAAACTGTAGTTTTCGTACATAAAAACTTAAGAATTTAGCAAAACATTATAAATTTGCATCCAGTTATTGTTTTTGAAAGAAGTTCGTATTTTTTATACCATCACCCTTAGGGATGAGGGTATATATCATTTGATACGAAAAAAAGTGTAACGCATTAAAGGAGACGAGTTAGACCCCAAGTATCTTAAGACCAAATTCGTTTCAGGACTTTTTAAGACGATTCAGCTATATCCATCTCTCGGGCTGGCTGGCTAGCTGGCTGGTCAGCAGTACAACTCGAGTAAACCTTAACGGATCGGTATGAAAATTTGCCAGTATTAATATTTTTCAAAACGAACTAATGGGATTGTAAATGGGCAGAATAGCCCCACCCCTTCTGGTACCTCCCATACAAAATTACCTATTTTTGGATAACACCAGCCCACCAATTTTCGACTTTTCTGTGCAAACAAGATTTCAAAACACTTTTTCCATAGATTATGGCCTCTTAAACACGAAAATGATTTTTAAAAAATTTTCTGAGGTGCCGTTTTTTTATAAAAATTTTTGAAAATTTTATTTTCAATTTATGGAGGTGCGCTTCATATTTTGGTAATATTTTGGGTATCTCTTACCCGATCTTCATATATAACCACTTAAGTTAAAGACAACAAAAGTTTTTAAATAAGTAATGTCGTTTCGATGCTATCGATTTAAATAACTTGAAAAACTGCAATTTGGAAAAAATGTTGGGAGGAAAAAATTAGTGGGGGTCTGTCATATATTTTATACCTCTAGGGGCTACTTCGGGGCAGTTGCGGGGCTTGTTGTGGATTTTTCACCTTTCCCACCAACTTAGACTACGATGCGCAACTATTTGCCCCACCTCACCCCCACCATTTTTTGGCTCATTCCATTTTTTTCCCAAGCTCATAAAATTAGGGGTCTAAGTTGGTGGGGAAGGTGAAAAATCCACAACAAAATCTTTCAAGGAAGAACTTGTGGAGAATTTTGATGTCTTTAACTTAAGTGGTTATATATGAAGATCAGGTAAGAGATACCTAAAATATTACCAAAATATTAAGCACACCTCCTAAAAGTGAAAATAAAATTTTCAAAAATTTTTATAAAAAATCGGCAACTAAGAAAATTTTTCAAAAATTATTTTCCTGTTTAGGAGGTCATAATCTATGGAAAAAATGTTTTGAAATCTTGTTTGCAAAAAAATGTTCTTCTGTGTAATTAATGATGTTCGCTTATGAAAATTGGACGCAGGAATGAATATGGATTATGTCGGTTCGCGCCTTCTTGTACCTTCCATACAAAATCACCTATTTTTGGAAAATATTTCTCTCATAACTTCCAAACGGACACTTGGTCGATAGGAGGCGAAACCTCAGAAAAGCTAATTATTTGACACACCCCTTCTGCTACCTCCCATACAAATGACCGAATTCACCCCCATAGTCTTACATATATATCTTGTTTGTAAGTACACTGAATTCAGTCGAATTTTGTGTAAGTTGTACGGTTATGAAAATTTGAATCAGGAATGAATATAGATTATATTGGATCACCCCTTCAGGTACATATCGTACAAAATGACCACGTTTGAAGAATTTATATTTCTCCGATAACTTCTAAACCGGCACCTGGGGGATAATTAAATTTGGTCAGCTAATTTATCTTGTAAAAGGCCGCAAAACCTCAGCAACAATTTAACACACCCCTTCTGGTACCTCCCATATAAATAACCAATATTGCCCCTTTTACATACATATCATTCTTGTAAATTGTATTGTTAGTTAGTTTTCGTCGATCGTATTGAATATATATTAATTTACGTTAGTGTATCAAATGATACATCGAATTCAGCTATCGATCAGAAAAGTGTTTTTTTATTGTTTGATATTTTTGGTATATATATAATTGTACGTACACTAAATTCAGACAAAGTTTGCCAAGGTAAGCGTTCATTAAACGTTGATTTACGAAAACTGTACCTCTCGTACAAATAAGTCCAATTTTTACGTTTTTGCTCCACAGGCAGACAAAAAATAATGCATAAGTAATTTTATTTTAATTAAAAAATCCTCAAATATACCGACCCAAAAAAATTACATCCAGTGCATGAAAATTGCAAAAATATGTGAAAAAAATTATATTTTTTCATGATGTTTTCACCATAAAGTTATGATTATCATAAGTAATATTTCACGTTAATCATACGCCACGGAGTACAACGAAATAAATTTTATGGTAAAAACATCATGAAAAATATATAATTTTTTCCCACATTTTTGCAATTTTCATGCACTGGATGACATTTTTTTGGGTCTGTCTATTTGAGGCTTTTTTTGCTCTGGTTTAGATCTACAACTATGCCAAAGACAAAAAGAAAAAAATACGAACGGTTTATGAAATATGGACTCCATAAAAATGGTCCTTTTTTCAAATAATCGTGTTGGGGTGAAAATATTGGAGTACCCATAAAAAAATGTTTCGATGTGATGATGCCAAGTCCTTTGGGGAATTTTTAAGTTTCACTATATATTTCAAATATAGCTGGGTACGAAGGTGGCACCAGACGATGACCTTAGAAATGTTGCACTATGTAATTTAAAACATTGTAGAGTGTGCGTCATAACCATCAAAAAATATATTGCTATAAACGATGTTCGCAATAACCGTATAGATTTATATGAAGAAATAAAATAAAACTGAAAGTTCCTTTTTTAACTTTTGAAAATTAAAAAAAAAACATTTTGCCCTACAAATCACTGTGTATCTTTTCTTTGGCTATTTTGAATTGGTTTATATAATCGTTATCTTAACTAATTTTAATGTGTGTTTTTGTGTGTGTTTTCACTATATTTTTAGTTTGAAGAAATTTTTAGCCAGTATTTTATTAACATACCCTAATTTTTTTATTTCATTCTCAAATTGCATGCTGTTATGTGTAAAACGCATATTTGTTTGTAAAAATCTTTGAACTAGTGGTTAAGTTATTCATGTTTTCTGAGGAAAGCAATACCCTCCGGTTCCTAGAAAAACAATAATAGATTAAGTGCTATCCACATATAAGCCTTGACTAATGCCGCGGATAAAGTGTAGATATATAGATACACTGTCGCCTGTGCTTTAGTATACAAAAGTCTGCTCTGTATACGAATTACCCTTTCATTGCCCATACATCCATCAAAGTGATTCAGTTCACTGGTCGTGCTCTTGTCGAGTTCTGGAATGGTTCATCTCTAATTTTAGCTGATGCAGTGCTTACAGTTGTAATAAACTCAATCCGACCACAAACCTCAGCACTCTGAGAAATGGAGAAGAGAGATAAAGAACAAAAAAATCATACTTTTGTAACTACACTAAATCACAGCTGAGTCATAATCAGCCAAACACCATCCTCCGAAAGTCTAGTTGAACAACTCTGTCAAAAAATTGCGAGTACCACAACAAGTTTTGAGTAAAATATGAACGGTGGTTACGGAGTCCACGACACCTCATTCCAACAGCAAGCGCCAACCGTTTACTGTTACATATTGTGCAACTCAACTAACCACCTAACGTATCAACATTATTAGCATTATCATGATTTCAAGATGCTGATAAGTGGGAAAGGGAGATAAAGTATGAAAAAAACGAAAACCCAAAATAGGACAAAGAATCTTTTGGTTTTTTTTTTTGGTTTGTTTCATTTACTCAGAGTGTAATGTTCGAGGATATCTCGTATCTCCAAGGAAACCTTGACAATAAAAATATGTAAACAGTCAGGACACACACAAGCCTCTTTGTAATATGAATTGTGATGACCCAGTTATGTGGAGTCTCGCTCTGACTATTATATGGTGTGTTGACGAGGCTGCCGCACGATATGCAATATTTCAAGCTAACGTTACCCAGGTGATGACCCACGCCGTTACACATCCGGTTTTCTTTGTTACATCTTATGTATTGAATGATACTCAAGGTTTTCACAACTCGTGGAGCATGGTTATTTTTAGTTTCGTTGTGACTTGTTATCGCCCTTTCCAAGATATAATATATCATTTAGTTCGCTTAAATTATGAATTAACTTTTTTAGATCACATGGATGTGGAAATGATTATTTAATATAGTGTGAATGCTGGAATCCAGCTGTTGGTAGATTATTGCTTTTGTAAACTCTTTTGTAAATTTTATTTTGACTTTTGTATAAAAATTTTCATGTGCGTTGTATGTTTTACATATATTTCGGCTCAAATATGACAAACAAACACCCCCATGCAGACAGCCAGACACAGAAGTCAAACGTTTGAACATTTTCATACATCAGATACAAAAGCTGTGTGACTAGGACGGCGACGGGTGTTGTTATTCATCCTTTGACGTTTAATGGCGCCAAATTAAGTCTGGTTGGTAACCCCGATTACATCTAATGAGGTAGATGTATAACCGTGACCACATCGAAACACGGGTTACACAAAACGATTTAAATTTTTTTTTTTTGCAACATTAAAATTACGTTTAAACTTACTTTAAAGCCATTATGACCATTTTGAGAAAAAAGATTTTCAAGTCTTTTACTGCTTGGGAATGTATTTTATTCATTTATTACTTTGCGCATTTAAGGAATAGTTTTGTACTTAACCGACGCGTAATATATTTCACATGAAATAAGTTTTATGAAAAAATTCGAAATAAAAACTTAAGTTACTAATTGAATGAAAATAAAATAGGGCCCAAATATAATGTATCAGCTTCGTGGTTTTAATGCAGAATTTTTTTTAGTATATTTTTGTCTGTTTATGCTGTATTTTAAAAAACATACATACATATGTATGTACAGGCGACTTTTTTAAAACATTTATCAGTTGTATAAATAGTTTCGTTCCAATCGGATTATTATCACCTGTTAATTGCTCCTAAGCAATGTTTAATTAATTTATTGTCAGAAATATAACCTCTATAGGTTGCGAAGAGTAGAGTCGAAAGAAAAAAACTGGTTTTATTGCAAAAATTCTTAAGACTACCTTAATTTACAAAAAATCAAAAACAATTACGCTTCTTGCGCTGAGTTACCCAAAAACGAAAACTATATAAGCAAAAAAAAAACCGTAATGATTTCAGAGATAAAAAAAGGAAACGTTAAATGAATAGAGAGTGAAAAATATATTATACATATATAAGAAATGAAAGGGTATATATAATAACTAAAATAAACTGAATTACATTATAAAGGCCATGAGGGCCATCAGATTGTTGAAGTTGCTTAAACACGGATAAGTAAGCGCTTCTATATATATAAAGCGCTTCTAGATATCTGCCTATAGCAGAGTTAAAAACTATATTTGCACCTTTTTTTTGAACTAGTGTAATACATAACATATGTTTACGTTAAATGTGGTTTGTTCGACACTTTTTGGCCATGTAATCCAAAATATATTTGTAATTAAAGTAAAAGATTATTTACATCGAATTTGACGAATTATCAAAAATAACGGTAAGGAATTTAGAACAACGTTTTGACCAAAAAAGTATTTTTTTTTAAATAAATTTTATTTTTAAACCTGTCAAGTATTTCGGCTTCATATTTCAAATGTCAAAAAAAAAAAAAATGGTTTTCCCCACTGTGCGGCCATAAGAATGCGTATGCGAATTCTAGATAGATTAAAAAATATCCGGCCGTCCGTATGTATGTCACCGCGATTGCAGTCGCTGTTAAAGAGGTACCGAGCATTAATGTTGTATGCAAGGGTCCATCCTCTAAGCGAAGGTTAAGTAATAATAGGAGCAAGATCGGACAAAAACAATTTTCACCTCCCTGTTATCGAATATACCAAATAATACTTTCTAAATAAGAAACTTTCAAAGATTTTTTTTTAGTGATCAATGTGAATTATGTGTGATGACGCTTAATTCCACATCGGAGCATGAAGAAATCTTTGGTTGACCAAATAAAACTTTTTATAAAACTTTTTTAAAAATGTGACGTTTATTTCGCAAATATTTTTTAGTTTCTACAAGGCTTCAAATCTGCATCAGAAAATTTTATGAATAGGGGGGTTTTTAAATACACAATTTTGAGAACCGCTAAAAAATGACGTCATAGTAATTAGCAACTATTTTACTAACATTTAGTACATATTCAACGATATATAAAACTTAAAAATCGGACAGCGAATAACAAAGTTATGGACAAATCGTCAAATTCGGCGTTTTTACCACGCCCGCAAAAATAAAAATTTTTCACCTCCGAATTTGTTTTTATATGACTGTTCATATAAGGCTGTAACATTCATATACTTTTTCTCCATATAGATCGACCCGACTTAATTCTCAGTATGTGATATTTCAGTAAAAAAAAATAATTTTATCAACAATAGTGCAAATATTTATGATAATGGGTGAATTGTGTCCTTAAATTTGACATGCATCTTTCCTGTGCAATTGGCCTCTTTTTATTTATAAAAATATTTCCTTATGAAATTCCAATTAGATGATAATACAATTTTGTTAAGACCTGACAAATGGTTTTGATACATTGTTTTTTCATATGATCTTGGACCACACTAATGTGTAATGACTCGCAGGGACCCTATTTCTTCGGAAGTGCGCTACCTATAAAACCAGCCGTGCTCAGTCGGAACTGGGGGGGTGTTCTTTTTCCTAGGAATAAGGCCGAGTCACTACCATTAATTTAAGTTCAGGTGGCTGATTCAAATGGATCATAATCTGGGATGCCGAAAGATAGAACTTTAAATGAGAGCTGGAGTGAGGTTAATAGGCCAGAATAAGGTGGTAATTATTCTGCCTTTTCAATACCCGCCCATCCTGTCATCCTCGAACATTTCATTGAATGACCCACGTACATTCCTATACGGAATTTGTCTTAACTTTTCATGGACCAAAAACTAGTTAATATACCATTTTGAAATTTTATTCAATAAAATATCTTACCATACTCTTTAAATTAATTGAGTGTCATATTAATATAAATTAAAACTAACAACCAGTACAGAAATTTCAGCCAGATAAACTGACTGATAAATACCATCACCCACTATAAGATATTGTTTAAGTCTTGAGTTATTGAAATTAACCGAATTGTAATTAAAACTACTTATGTATTATTACGTATATGCTTGCTTGTGGAGCGTAAACGGTTGTATCTAGGACTTTCCGTCATAATACCAGTGGTCTATAGACATGTAGCAAAACCGTAAAAGTTTGACTTATTTGTTTACCTGGTACCGTTAGGGGCAGATCACAGTGTCCGAAGTTTTTTTTTGTAAATTAACGTTCAATATACAAAAATTTGGCTCAATTCAGTGGATATACAAAAATATATGCATGAAAAAGGAGCAATTCTGATTCTTTATATGGGATGTACCAGAAGGGGTGTGTCAAATAGTTATGTTTTCTGAATTTTCGCCCGTATACAAGACAAATCAACTGACCAAACTTCATTATCCCGCAGGTGCCCGTTTGAAAGTTATGGGTGAATTTAATTTCCAAAAATAGGTCAATTTGTATATGTACCAGAAGGGGTCAACCGATAAAGTCCAAATTAATCAAAGAGTCAAATTTTCATGAGCGCACAACTTACGCAAATTCTGATTGAATTCAGTGTACTTGTAAAAAATATATGTATGTAACACTATGGGGGTAAATTCGGTCATTTGTATGGGAGGTACCAGAAGACGTGAACAGATATAGTCCATATTCATTCCTGAGTCCAATTTTTATAATCGACCAACTTACCCAAAATTTGACTGAATTCAGTGTACTCAAAAGGAGATATGTATGTAAGACTATGGGGGTGAGTTCGGTCATTTGTATGGGAGGTACCAGAAGGGGTGTGTCAAATAGATAAGTTTTCTAGGGTTTTGCCTCCTATCACAATATAAATTTATCGACAAATTTTCATTACCCCCCAAGTGTCTGTTTGGTAGTTATGGGTGAAATATTTGTTTTCCAAAAATAGGTAATTGTTTATGGGAGGTACCAGAAGGCGTAAGCCGATACAGTCCATATTCATTTCTGAGTCTAATTTTGATAATCGAACATTATACTCAAAATTTGAGTGAATTCAGTTTACTTACAAAAAAAGATATGTATGTATAACTATGAGGGTCAATTCGGTCATTTATGTGGGAGGTACCAGAAGGGGTGTGGCAAATGTTTCAGTTTTCATAGGGTTTGTCTACTAATGCAAGAAAAATAAACTGACCAAATTTAAATATTCTCCGATAGTCTGTTTGGCAGTTATGAAAGAAATTTTAATTATCCAAAAATAGGTAATTTTGTATGGGAGGTACCAGAAGGGATGGGCCTATTTAGCCCATTTACAAGCCCATAAATTCGTTTTGAAAAATATTAATACTGGTAAATTTTCATACCGATCCGTTAAGGTTTACCAGACAGACGGACATAGCTCAATCGTCTTAAAAAGTCCTGAAACGAATTTGGTCTTAAGATACTTGGGGTCTAACTCGTCTCCTTTAATGCGTTACACTTTTTTTCGTATCAAATGATATATACCCTCATGCCTAAGGGTGATGGTATAATTAAAGTAAACATTTTAAAGTGAACGAAATATTAACGTGAAAGCGAACTAGTTATGTTTTAATATTGTGGGTGATAAAATGTAAATTCAAAGTAATATATTATTAGTTAATTTAAAAACAATTTGTAAATTAACGAACTAAAGTTAAATATGACTTGAGTTTTGTTTTAAAAAAACATATTCAACACACTTTAAACGCATATTATTTTAATTATCATTAATTTTCACAGTTTTATTTGCTGAAAAATATTTTAAAAAAAGTTATTATGGCAGTGCGGCAAAATGTGTTGCAGAGTTTTTGATTTAAGGTATTTCCAAAATGTGTATCGATGTACATATATAGTTTAATATAAGATAAAAAATTTATGGTTCTGGTCAATTCCGATGGAATGTTAAATTCGTTGATTTTCTATGATGTCATCTCAAATAAAAGTAGACAGGTCGTGATAACATCTTCAGAAGACAAATAGCCGAAAATTAGGTTATTCGACGCACACAGAAGAAGCCAAATATGTTCACAAAAGTTCAGGTCTGTCCTTCAAAATTTTAAAAGTGGTTGAAATCTTTTTGTTTTTATTTGATTTCCGTTGGGTTTGCTTTAACTAATTTCCGAAAATATTGAAACCTCCCCGAAGGCGCTCAGGCTCAGGCTCTTAACAAAATTGAAAAAAAAATGTTCACAAATCGTTGCCCGTAACAAGATTTTCAAAATCGAAATAAGTTGAACTTTTCCAAATTCTGGCAGCTACGAATTCCCATTTTTCAATTATTTTAGAATTTATTTCTATTCCTATCAAAAACCAAAAGCAAATATTAAATTAAAAGCTCTGACACTTTATGTATATTCATTTTTCGTTAATGTATATTACTGGCCGAAAAATTAGAATGAACAGATAGATGTCCAATGGACATTGTTTATGTTACCTCATATATAAAATATAAGTCTTAAATCAGGTTTGTTGTTTTAAAATCAGTGAGAACGTCAAAACTTTGTATGCGTTCCTTTGCCACTTATATGTGGAATGAAAATGATCGCGATCGGAACGGTGGGTATGGCACGTTCCATAGATATCTGGATAAGAATGATTTAGAGAGTTCCAAAACTTTGTACTAGTTCCATTGTCACTTATGTGTGGAATGAATATGAGCCTAATCGGAACAGTGAGTATGTAACGTTCCATAATATTTTATAAATTGTATAAATTGTTTCTCTAAAGTTCGAACAAAAACAGATTCCAGATTCCGAAGAAACAGATTCAATTTTTGTTGCTATTAATTGCTCTTCAAAAATAACTGAAGATTTAAAACGATAAGCTAATAATATAATTGTATGACTTGAAGATGTAATTTTATGCGAGAGAAGATGTCTATACTCCACATTTTACATGAAAAACCCTCGAAAATTAACAAGTTTTTTATGACAGCATTGGTGTATAACCGGTCTATTCTGACGTGGTTACAATAGTCACGGTTACAATAGACTACTTTGGTTACAAAATCAATAAATCGGTATTCCGAATCCTTGTCACCGTGACAATAGTTACAAAAATTGTTAACTGCCAGAAAGGAGGTATAAGTTGAAAGTTGAACTTCTGGTAAAGTTTGTGTGGAATCTTTGAAATAAGAAATGACAAATAATTTTGTTTTAAAACTACTTAAAAATTTCAATTTTAAACAATGTACTTCGCTTCAAAATAACGTATCTTCTCTAAAGAGAAAAAATAAAGGCAGCACATGGTGGGGAAAAAGTTTTTTTTGGAATTTAATTTGAATTTGAAAATACGAATACATTTATACTTTACATTTGTTTCAAGTTGATTTTCATTATGTTTCATTCAACAAAGGAATGATGTGGTTATCAAAATGTTTAAATTTCTAAAATGTTGGTTGTTATATTTATTTAGTATCACCATTTTTCCTTTGGTCGAGTCAAATGGCATGGTTATACGTAGAATAACTGGGGCGTATGAGTAACGATAATGTATATATTTCGTATTGCTCATACGTTGCCAGAAAATTGCAGTTGACATATCGTATAATTTACACACGTATCACCTAATGAGCAAATAAAAATAGTTTGCGACAAACGAAAGTTAGTCGTGAATATAACCTTTTTTAAGATGTAAGTCACCAACAACACAGGACTATATCTCAAAAACAATAGTAAATTAATGACGCTAGATAAACATTACGAATCAACATAGAAAATATACATTTTGTATACACTGTAGGCTTAAAGCAACTTTAGGTTGCATGAAAATGACGATAAACGCCACTGTATTCTAGATTGATCATACATCAAAAAATTGCTTTAATTGAATTCCCAGCTGATCCTTTTTTGAAAATTTCGATATTATTAATTTCTGCGGACTGGACTAAAAGTGGTAAGTGGTCAAGTCTCCGACCAGTACGAATTTCGCGTAACAAGCTCTGGCGCCACCACAGATTGCTCAACAGTAGAGGAGGTGGAGTAGGAATGTATAAGCATGTTGCAAAAACTTCATTTATTAGCTTGGTGACATAGATCGATTTGACTTATAATAATTGTAGGCAGTTTTAAAATATTTTTCGACTTCCGTCGCCTTTCTTCCATAACCACGTAAACGCCAGCAACTCATTTTTCTAAAAACTATAAAAAAAACCGAATATTTTTTTTAAATTTGGGATAAAAACAAAAAAATGTCTTTACATAACATGGCTTTACGACTCTCTCTCTTGGAAAAAAAATATGTTACCTACAAGTAACTATAGCCAAATTTGTCGCTTACTCGTTATTAGCGCAAACAGAAACTTTCAAGATTCTATGTCTAAACTAATATTTATTCTTATATTTTTCAAAGAAGGTTGAATTGTTTTTATAACTTATGTGCAATTTTGTTTGTTTATTCTCTCTGAACAGGGGAGACCGGGGCTTCACGTACAAGAGCTTGTATCAACAACGTCAATAATTTCGTATATGTTGGTTATATAAAATTAATTTGAGTCTTAACTTAAAACTTACTTTCCCTTTACACCCCATGAATGAGGCATGGGACAGCTTCTCGCGTTGTTGTGAATTAATTTTTAGATTCACAACTAACGGCACCTACTTGTTTATCGACGAATGCGAACGTCACTGTTTGAGAAGCTCTTACTAGACATGCCGATTGACTCGACACTCGATACTGCGAAGTTGCTGTCGACAACATTCGAGGGGAGCCGACAATGAAAAAAATTTTTTTCTTTTTTTTAAGATGTCTGGAGCCAGGAGTTGAACCTGTGATCTCCCGCATGGTAGTCGCGTCTTCTAACCACTATGCCTCGGCCGGTCCCAATTAATTAATTTGAGTCAGTCTTCGAAATTAACTCCCTTCGGACACGCGTTTAGCCCTTTAAACGGTTATTTGTACGGGACCCATGCTTATGTTTTATATAGGAAAAGAGCTTAGGCATACGGAAAAGTATAATTTTATTAAAATGAGGGGTGCTTGAGTAACATTTCTGCTGTATGTAGTTATAGTTATATATAGACATCAAGAACCAGATTTCCTTTCCAGATTATTTTCAATTTCGAATTTACGTGGTTATGGAAGAAAGCCGACGATATGCCTTTTCTATGGTTATACTATATGTCTTTAAACGTTTAATCATACGATCGAAAGTTCAATATCGAACAGTTTTCGGTCCAAAAAGAGCCAACGAATAAAATATTAGTAATTTCACATAAAAGTCGGTTCATTTCATTAACTTAGCAGCGGGGATTATTTTTTTTAATTTGAGAAAAAAACATACTTGACCTCAGGCTAAAGGGAATGTACAATAACTTGAGAAGTTGAAACTCGCATTAATGTCCCCATAAATATTACATAAATAATATTGATTTTTTACTCATTTTGACCATTGTCATCTAAGGTACAAGAAACAAAAGTATAAATACAGTCGCTTTATTTGAAATTCAATACAGTTTCTAAAATATCAAAATTTGTAGTTGCAATCATAGGATGTGTATGCTTGGCCTGGTATAGAAACTATCATTTCAATCAGAAGCTGATCAAGATTTTTAAAATAGCTCAAAATTTCTCTGAAAATCATTACAACACAGAGCTACAACTTTTGGGGGTGAATGATTCCTCTACAGAATGAAAACCTTATGTGGGTATATTCAAATTGCGGGAGGACAGATCCCCCTTCAGTTTAAACTGAAGTAAAGTCTCGAATCCTCTTCGTATTTATTTCGATAAAAGTCAAAAAAAAAAATAAAAGTTTTCAAAGCACTGTGTGAATTGCGAATAAATAATTACCTATTGAATTAGAAACAAATACTATTAATCTTTACATACATTTTAAGAATGAGTTTTGTCGTTACTTTTTATATTTTTATATTGTGAATAAGTGTTCAAAGACTTGAAAATTTCAGCAACCCAGATCGCTTTTTTTTGTCTTAGAATACCCGGAGTAAAATTTTTTGAACAAGATTTTTCTAAAACATTTGAATGTTTAGTTCATTTTTTACTGACTGACTTTTATCTAAATAAGGACAAAAATAAACGTAAGGACTCGAGAGTTAAAATACTTTACAAAAAAAAACATTGTTAATGAACTAAAGAATAAAAAACATTTCAAACTATACTTTAGCTCAATTTGAAAACTTCACCAGACCATAAAAAAGGTGGACCTAGCGGGATATGTCCTCTTGGGATTTTTGATATACTCACCTATGTCTTTCATTCTCTAAAGAAATTATTCACCATCCAGACAATGACTTTCATTTTACTGCACAGTGTAATCAATTATTTAGAAAATTGTACATATAAAGAGTAGATTCATTTGTTTGGACTACGGATGGAGCGGAGCGAAAAAATCAGCTGCGAAACCCTGTTCGAGACAACATTAGCATGTCTGAGTATTAATAAGTCAGTTCACCTGGCAGAAATGTCTACACTGGTTTAAGCCTATTGTTGATGATATGGAAATTGATATGAGGTTTCACTACGACATTTCACACAACTTATAAAACAATGATTTTTTGCGAAAGATATTTTCTGTGCGGCCATCTGTAAGATAGATCAAGACAATTTAAAGTCTGGAAAACAAGATTTGTCGTAAAAATGCCGAGGAAAAGCAACAGTTATGTCTGAATTATATATTAAATTTCACCAAAAGAATCGACATGTATAACCGCGTACGCGAGTTACATTTGCAAGATATCATTCTTGGTATCGTAGACCCCTATCACATATGTTAATAAGCTGATAATATTCCATTCCAAAATAAAGGTTTTATTTTTCTAGTTCATATTAAATTTGTTACAAATGTTACTATTTAGTTTCAGGGTAATATTTTTATCTTTACTGTTCAAATATATTAATGCGTTATCTCACTAATGAACTTTGTTTAGTATTAAAATTTACAACCAACCTGCAAAATTACATAACAGTAACGATTATGCTTTGTTTAAATAAAATAATCCAGTGATCCAAAATAATGATAACATCAGTTGTGGAGACTAAAGTATTCTTAAAACCAGTAAGAAAGTTTCAGTCGGGCGACCCGACTTACATATACCATCACCCTCAGTAAAATAAAAAAAAATTGCTATTATATTGATATTATTACTCGATATCTAAAGTGGGTGGAGTGGTAAATTTGTATGGGAGGTACTAGAAAAGGCGTGTCTAGACTTCTAGGTTTATCCTCCAAAACTTTATCCTGTTATAGCTTTACTAAATACAGAATTTGGGCACGATAGCGTTGGATGTATTAATATTATTACTCCATCTCTGAAGTGGGCGGAAAGGTACATTTGTATGGGAGGTCCCATAAGGGGCGCCGCTAGACTTCCAATTTTTTCTCCAAAACTTTATCCTGTTATAACTTAATAAAATACAGAATTGGGGCACGATCGTGTCGAGAATATTGATATTATTACTCCATCTCTAAAGTGGGCGGCGTGGTACATTTGTATGGGAGGTACCAGAAGGGGCGTGTCTAGACATCCAGATCTTTTCTCCAAAACTTTATCCTGTTATAGCTGTACTAAATACAGAATTTGGGTACGATCGTGTCAAGTGTATTGATATTATTATTCCATCTCTAAAGTGGGCGGAAAGGTACATTTGTATGGGAGGTACCAGAATGGGCGTGTCTAGACTTCCAGATTTTTTCTCCAAAACTTTATCCTGCTTGAACTTTACCAAATACAGAATTTGGTCACGATCGCGGTAGTTCTAATAATAATATTAATCGATTTCTAAAGTGGGCGGTACCAGATGGTTGTGGGAGGTACCAGATGGGGCGTTGGTAGACTTCAGTTTTTTTCTCAAAAACTGTATCCTGCTATAGCTTTACTAAATTAAGAATTAGGGTACGAGCGCGATGGATTTATTGATATTATTACTCCATATCTATAGTGGGCGGAAAGGTGAATTTGTATGGGAGGTACCAGAAGGGGCGTGGCTAGACTTCCAATTTTTTTGCCAAAACTTTATCCTGTAATAGCTTTACTAAGTACAGAATTTGGGTACGATCCCGTTGGGTTTATTGATATTATAACTCGATTTCTAAAGTGGGCGGAATGATGTATTTGTATGGGAGGTACCAGGAGGGGCGGAGCCATGCAGCCCATTTGCAATACCGTAAGTAGTTTTGGGGAAATATTAACTCGTGCAAAATTTCAAGACATTTGGTTGCGTCTTTCGAAAGTTATCGTGCGAACCAGCCGGACAGCCACCAGACAGACAGACAGACAGACGGACATGGCTCAAACGACTTAAAAAGTCATGAATCGAATTTGGTTCAAAGAAACCTAGGGTCTAAAGTCACTCCTTCTATGTGTTACACTTTTGGGTCGTATCAAATGATATATACCTTCACCCCTAAGGGGGATGGTATAATGAGATTATTCAAAAATACATTCAGTTGTGGCGACAGCAGGTCGGTGCCGTTTATCCAGAATTGTTCACCTCTATCTAATGCTTAAAGAAGTAATTCGAATATTAATTTAAACCTAATGATTTATCTCACATGGTCATATACAATTCACTGTCGTTGATCACTGGTAGTAGCAAAATAACGCAACGCCTGTACTTTAAGCCTTCCTCAGGCGAACTGTGAGCGAGTCAGAGTGACAGTGAGGCGGCCAGTTGCAATTCCAGACTGTGTCTGGCCTGTTTTTATGAGACATGGAACAGTCTGTTTATATGTTTAACCGTGCGTTACTAAAGTTGGTCTGTAAGTTTTAACTGTATTTTTATGGTTTACTTCCTTTTTCTCACTCACTCTCTCGTTTCATTTACTCGGCATTGTTGGTTTGTTTATAAGCGTCCAAATAAAAAGAAATAAACGGCGAAAAACATCAGCCTTTCAGGCCAGTCCCGCCTTCCGTTCCCCTACTTCAGATTACCAAATATTACAGCCTTTGCTGTTGCTGGTCCGGAATGAAAATACAGCAGAACTCATATTCTTACGTTCTCATTTTTGGAGCTGGGAAATGCAAACGTTTTGAAGTTTGTCGTTTTGTCAGTGAAGATAAAAGCGGTGCCTTGTGGTATTGCATAACCACAAAAAGTGAAGAAACTTATAAAGCAAAAAAAAAAAATACATGGAAGACGAAGTCAACTCCGAGTATGGCCGGAAATTAAATGTCATCAATATTTACCAGCACATATTCCTTTTGCAATTTGTTCAATTTTCTGAAATTCAATTTGTGTAATGGAATTAATTACATTCACTGCAGTTTGTGTCCGATCTAGTTTAATATCTTTGAAAGTGTTACGTGTGTGACATTTGTCTTTAAATTGAAAAATAATTATGAGTGGTCGATTAGCCAAGCAGTGGTATGCACTTAACACTGCAATGAAGCAGCAGATCTCGGTGTGTAGTGTGATCTGGTTTTTACCAGATTAATTAATTTAAACTAACATATTTGTGAGAATGTTCTATCTACAGTTAAGTAAATCATTCCGAGGCACGTGTGAAAAATTGGTTCGTCCTGATTGATAATTGCCCAAGATCAGCTGCCCTGAGCTGCTCATGCTAAAATTGTGGCTTTATTCATATAAAATACTTAGTTACTTCAAATCGATATACATATCTCGATTCCTAGACGTGACCCAGCAAAACGCGAAAAGGCAACGTATAGCTGGCCTGCGAAAAACAGGGAAATTATAGATTAATCCCACAGACTTCCAACGATTGGCCTTGCGATTTATTGATTGTCATCGCTAGAGCCAATTGAACGGGGAATTCGAATGGATGATCAGTTCGAATAATCGGTATTCGTGGGATAAGGAATATCTCTTCGTAGGTTGAATCACATTGTTTATCAGTTTCTAGACGGAAAACCGCGTTAGATGCACAATTTCGGTCAATTCATATTCCGCTATATGATTATGACCGATCCCACCTTCAGCTGGAAATTATGCAGTGAAGTTTCTGGCACGTCAAGTTCATAAGTTCCGCTTCATCCTCGTCGTAAACGGATTTGTACGTATGCAGTTCTGCAGTAGTATTGCCTGCTTATAAATCCATTCTAGATTTATATAATTTTTGTTTCATTTATTAATATGTATACAAAATTGTAAGTTGTAAGCCCAATGGCCCAATTTTGTGCAATGCCGGGGAACGCTTTGGTGATGAGTTCCTTCGACGATGCGAACTCCCAAAAATAAGCAGGGAATAATATCAATTCAGTTGAAACATCAAGAGGAATTTGGCCATTGTCATTCAATTCATTCCAAATGCTGATTTTGCATTTTCGCATCAATTACGCTGTCGTCGAATTCTTGATCATTGTGCACGTTGGCTTGTCAACCGTGAGAAGATACGTCAGCAACTTCAAAACAGAATCAGTGAAAACTAGTAAGGCGGTTATCTTCGGCTATGCCGAAGCTCAGATACCCTTCACCATTTGTAAAAATATAGGTAAAACTGGTTATTTGCACTACAACTATATTTTATTAAACTTTGTACCACAAAACAGGGGAGTTGGTGAGAAGTGGACGTTACTTTTAGCTTCACACATCCATTTTGTCAGTAATTTTGTATAGATTTTATTCGATTTTATGAATTTTGTAACTCCCCAAAAATGGGAAGTTGTGTTGGATGTGGGAGTAGTTTAAATCCGATCATGCCTATCTTAGAACTTAACCTCTGCTTCTGGACACAAGCTTACATACCAAATTTCAAACCGAAAGCTCATAAACTATAGCGATATACAGATGGACACCCCCAAAAAGGGGGAATTTGATTGGAAGGTGGGAGTAGTTTTTGACCGGTCAAACCTCCGCTTTGAGGATAAAAGTATGCATTCCAAATATCAGCTCGATATATCTTAAACTGCGGCTGTAATCGCGGGGACAGAAGGACAGACGGTTACCTTTAAATCGACTCATATTTCGATGCTGATCATTTATATATATATATATTGTCATACCTACCACGCCTCCTTATGGGCGTTACAAATGGAAGAACAAAATAAATATACCCTTCACTCCGTTCATGCGCATGGTGAAGGGTATAATAATGTCTTGCCTGTCGCACCGGGACCATCGAGAAAGCAAATGCCTCCCGTTCCATCGCCAACAATCGTCATCAGCGAATCGTACACGTTCTTCTGCTCGGCATTCAACAGCGGCACATTCGTGCAGACTCTTTCGGCCAGCTCATCTAGATGAGTTTTGTTCCCGTAACAATTCGAGATGAAATGCATCGTGCATTGAGTCCCAATGTGTACCGTTTTCGAGCAAATAGAAACGTTGGCAAGCCTCCCGAAATGTAGCGCACAGCACACCATCCACAGCATGCAGGGAATTAAAGGATAGTAATGGATAACTTTGGCGTGTATGGCTTTCTCGTCATCTAAAGTTTGATCGTCAATTAGGAGGCATTAGTCAAACAAATAACTCTCCCTAAAAAACTACAGTCGTTTTCAAATAAAAGAAAATTCTCTTATAAAAAAAATAAGTATGAATTCATGTAACTTATTGACTGAACAAATTATCGAATTAATAAATATTAATTGAATATCAAATGATTGTAATGCTTGTACCGTTTGCGGATCATTTGCGCAATAGAAAATGTCAAAGGACACCTGTCAAATTGCGCACAGTTTGTGGCATTGATCGCAGCTATATTTTTTGTGAACTATTATTTATCTCGTTAACTTCTTCAACAAAGATTTACGCAAAACATCTTTGATATCACAGATTTTCACAATTATACGAAATTTTTCAAGCTTCACAACGAATTTTCCACCTTAAAATCATTCAAATCACTAAATCCTAAGTAAACTGCAAAATTTCATGGATAAAAAATCTAATTTTTCTCGTTTTCCACAAAGATTTTTCTATTCTTCCATTCCGAAAGCCATTCCGTAACAATTGCACACAAATTTACGAACAGCTAAAAAAAATTGACCAAAAATGAAAATGTTGGGGTTGCACAAAAAAATTGGGTGTCGGTCAGGGGCACCTTTTGGGCTGTTAGAGCGGCGAGAACAAAATTTAAAAAAATAATTTTTGTGTTTGAGTCTCCTTAGTGGTTAAAGATGGGGGATGGTATGATTGTGAAAAATGTTAGGAGGAAAAAATTACCGGGGTCGGTCATACTTTTAACCCTCTAGGGGCGTCTCCGGGACAGTAGCGGGGCATGATGTGGATTTTTCCCCTTCCCCACCAACTTTGACCACGAAGCGCTACCATTTTGCTCCATCCCACCTCCCCGAAAACTCGTGCACAATATCAACCCTATTTTACAGAGTGCTAAATTATATTTGTTACTCTTTAGATATTATATAAGCACAGAATTTGCAGATAGGAAACTCATACTTCCTTGCGTAGGACGTCCTACAGTGAACTAAAAGGCCGTATTATTTACATCAAATATAATTTTTATAAAAATTATAGAATAATTTCTAACGCATTTTGTCGTCCAACTATACAAATTACTTGAAAACATAAGTGTTTCTCAAACTTAAAATGCAAAATCAAAATCGCTCAAAAATATAAAAAAAAAATTGTTGTAGTGCAAATGTATTTTATTGTAAAAGATAAAAGATTTAAAATAATAGTTATTGGATTTGTTTTAAGTTCTCAACTTAATTTTCCTTTACATCCCATGTATGAGTGTATGAGTGACAATAATTTAGTTGATAAGAATAAAGTTGGGTACCTTAAATTTTCAGTGCTTTGTTGGGAGAAATTTTGAAGACAGGCAGCAATACATAAAAATTAAATTACAATTAAATATTTATTTACAAAATAGTTATTTAGTAGTATATAGAGATTTTTTAATTTGGGTTACAACCGTAAAAAATAGAGTTATTTGTTCCAGAACAGATGAAGAAATCACAAATTTATTGGAATATTGCAATTATAATTCTTGCCTTCCATTAAATAAGCTTTCATTAATACATATTTAGTTCCTTAATTTCTGTTGGTCTAAGGAAACAATTTTCATGTCAATTTGGTATACACTTCTTCCTCTTTAATATTTATATCCTACTCGCAAAAATTCGACGTTGACATATGAGTCATCTAAGTTCTGTCTCTTGAATGTGCCTAACTTTTAAGTTTGGTACTCACGATGAGTTTCTGAGTGACATACACGTGCAGACGTTAGAAGATAACAAATGATTCCTTACAGGGATCAATTTTGTTCAGTTTAACCGATAATTATGTAGTGCCATATGATGCCTAAGGGAAGGAATAGAGTTCGATTTGTGCAACAAATACCACCATTTTCTGTGATGAAGCCCAATTCCAGTTGAGTGAGTTCATTAATAAAAAATTTACGTGTTTGGCATGAATCCAATTTTCAAGTGATTCAAGAACAATTTCCTTATCACAAAAGCAAACGTGTATGTCCAACGGATGGCACGCAGTAAGCAATAATGTTTGAAAATTTGCACTGCCATTCGTTTCATTTCGAATGGACTCTTATAAATACATGGAAGATAGTTTGTAGTTTTTGTCTCCAGAGAGTTTCGTGAAAAATGTTTACATGTGTGGGAAGGTTATATGAACTAATATAACTAAAGGACATTATATTAGGAGTAGGGTGTTCAAAACCGAAACCGAAAAACCGTAAACCGGTTTTTTTATTTAAAACCGTATGCAGGTTTTTGCAAAAATTCCATTTTCGAATAACCGGTTTAGCCGAGTTTTTTCCTTCGGGTACTCGGTTTTTTTTTAAATTAGTTTGAAATTGAATTTTAAAATTGTACAAAGCTTCTAAAAGCATTCTTGTTTTTACAATGTAAAAAGATTTTTCTAAATTAATTTGATTAAATTTTCCAAAGCTTCTAAAAACATTCTTGTTATTAAAATGTAAAAAGTTTTTTCTAAATTAATTTGAAATTGAATTTTAAAACTTTAAATAGCTTCTAAAAAACATTCTCGTTTACAAACATTGAATACCCTTATTATATGTATTAGGACCGGAAAATATCCTACAAGCTTATCCTGTGTAAAGTAGTCTAAAAAGGCCGAAACGAAGGAATTTGCTAACGATCTTTTTAAAAGACTTTATCCTGCAATTTCCCCAACAACGGCAGAGTCTATTAACAGTTCAGATTGTGAGATGTGGGAATCTCCTAATGGTAGTCTTTGCAACGATTTAAACATGACAATAAATAACATCCAAAATCCACTAGTGAAAACAAATTGCAATGACACAAGTCAATATGATGATTTCAACTATTTCGATAGATTTCATAAAAGGACAGAAAAGCTCAACATTACTTCCACAATAAGTGAGCGCGTGTTTTCCGTATCAAGCTTTATAAAAACGAAACAGAAGAATTGACTCAAAATTTAAAACTTAAATTGCATATTATTTTTTATATTCTATTTTAACCAGTAAGATAGTTTCAGTTGGATAAGCCGACTTAATATACCCTTACCCTCCGTAAAACATATAATTTTCTAGTATATTGATATCATTACTCGATTTCTAAAGTGGGCAAGTGGTACATTTGTATGGGAGGTACCAGAAGGGGCGTGGATAGACTTAAAGTTTTTTTCTTCAAAACTTTATCCTGATAAAGCTTTAATAAATACAGAATTTGGGCCCGATCACGTTGGGTGTATTGATATTACTACTCCATCTCTAGAGTGGGCGGAATAGTACATTTGTATGGGAGGTCTCAGATGGGGCGTGGCTAGACTTAAAAACTTTATCCTGATTTAGCTTTTCTAAATACAGAATTTGGACACGATCACGTTGGGTGTATTGATATTACTACTCCATCTCTGAAGTGAGCGGAATGGTGCATTTGTATGGGAGGTCCCAGCAGGTACGTGGCGAGGCTTCCAAATTGGTTCTCCAAATTTATATTCTGTTTGAGCAATACTAAAAACAGAATTTGGTCACGATCGCGTTGGATCTATTAATAATATTAATCGAATTCTAAAGTGGGTGGTACCTGATGGGTATGGGAGGTACCACATGGGGCGTAGCTAAACTTCCAGTTTTTTCTCCAAAACTTTGTCCTGCTATAGTTTTACTAAATGTAGGATTTGGGCTCGATCGGATTGGGTGTATTGAAAGAACATACTAAATAAATTCAGTTTTTTAAACCAAATTATTTTTTTTATAAGTAGTTTTAACTTTTTAGGAAAAAACCGAAAAAAACAGGTTAAACCGGTTTTCTTTAAAATGCTGTATTTGAAATCCGATTTTTCGAAAAAATAAATTTTTCGAATAACTCGGAAACCGGGTTTCTAAAAAAAGAAGGTATTTGAACACTCTAATTAGGAGTAAGATGAAGGTATGACCAAAATTCAAATTGTTCAGAATACGTAAAAACGTTTTAATAAGAGCAGAAACTTTCTAGAATATTTTCTTATTGCATTTTGAGAGCGATAACGTGAATAAATTCAGTTGAGTTGGTGTTTGAGCAATGCGAGGGAATCATGTAAACAGTAATCTGCAACAACAACTAAAAACAGGTTTAGCAAAAAATGGCTTTTGAAACGTTATTCGGAATCTATGTACTAGAATCGGAGTCTACGGTGAATTATAAGAAAATGTCACCCAGAAACTATGTGTCTTTAATCAATTCCTAGCTCTTGCTGAGAAGATTTCAGATTGAGCGTAAAGCTAACATCTCAACAAACAATATTAGGTATTGCAGAAGAGAATCTATTGATTGGTTTAAAAGTTATGGCGTTTGAAAGTTGGCATACAGAAATTAAGTTTTAATAAATTCTTAAATTTTTGCCTTTGGCTGAAGTGCAAAATATGGAGCGGGAGCCCTAGCAACAACAGAAATATACCATTCACTTCGTCTTAATCGCCAAACATCAGAATCATTGTTTAGAAGATAAAGGCATTTAAAGTAAAAATTTTCCATACACTAAGTTTAAGAGATTAGTGTACTTAAATATATGAATATCGATGGGTTCCAGCCCATATCAATTGAGTTCCCAACTACACAAATTATGCTTAGTTCAGGAAATAACTTTAATTAACCCATTACAGCTCACTGGTTTTTTAGATACCCAAGAGAGTAGTGACACTCAAAAAATTCTAGCGCTGGCCTGGTGGGAGATACCCCGGTAATTATTGTTTTGTATTAAATGGGAACGATTTCATTATAAAGAAAAAATTAAAACGGAATTTCACGTTTCAACTTTAGTAATTCAAGGTTTGAGATTGAACTTTTTTCCTTTTTTTGAAGTTATTTCAGAAAACTGCTGCCAAATATTGAAAAAGTGGAAAACAGAAGGGTGTACAGCCATTTTTGACGGCTAAATTTGTACTTTATGCAATGGAGACACAAAAATAACAAAAGGTCATTGCACATATCTGCCACAATACATTTTTTAAAAATTGGGTATTTAAATACACGCCAGGTAATGGTGGGTTCATATATAAAATTTTTGACAAATTAAGTGTGGGGTGAAAGTCACAACAATACTTGTCTTGTAATAAAATACCCACGAAATATCTCGCTTACTTTTACAAATAAAAAAAATTTCTTTTAACATCTATAGTCTCCAGGGAAACTGTATTAAAATTTTATCAAAATCTCTATGTGCAGTCTTAAACGTTCTAAAGTTCTTCATATGAATACCGACGGCTTTAAGATGAAAGGAAACAGTCATCTAGTAGCATTTTTAAAACAAATTTTCGTATTGCCTAAGGAAATTTCCTTTGAGATTTCACTAAAGAATGTCTATCTTATAAGCTTTAACAACTTTCTGTATACCGATTGCCCAGAACTATCCTGGCAATGATCTATGGAAATACTTTATAAGTATCTTAACTTTCAACAATAGTGATTTTACCCCCTTTTTGAAAACCGGATAACCCACATCTAAAATAAACCGGTTATTCGAAATGAAATTTTTGGAAAAACTGGCATACAGTTTTGGAAAAAACCCGATTAGACGGTTACCGAGTTTGAACACTCTAATTATGACACTTTCAGAACAATATAGATAGGTATGATATTAGACAGTATAAAGCTTTCACATTTCAAAAATCTAATCCATGTCTTAATGTGAACGGTTTTGTGCCGTGCCACATAAGCGACAGAACTGAAATATTTTTCTTTGGCGCAAGTACAGAGGACAGTTCTGGTATACACTATTATAACAATTTAAAAATTCTGTTTGTTTCCGAGAAAATTCCTATTATGACATAACACAAAATTAACATTTACTTTGAAAAGTATTCATCCACAAGTTTGTTTACACGATTTCACTCTGCTATTATCGTAAGATGAACAACATTGACAAGCGACTGAGCAGCCTCAAACCCCACATGGACGGACACATGGAAGCTCGTGCAGCACACATACGCACACTTGTGTGAGTATATGAATATATATATATCGGTCTACGGAAGTACCAATTGCGTATCATTGGTAAGCCTGGTCAAGGAAACATTCCGTCATATGTCAGTCGAGCACTTGCACACTCCTAATAACAAAAGCAATGTTAAGGATTTCCAGGAGATCAGATAACATGCACCAAAGTAGCCGACTCAACGTTCACTACAACAGATAGCCAATCCTGGTTGCCCATTGCCCGCCACTCCCCTCCACACGCCCACACAGATTACATATAGAAATGGCAATTGAAAATCCATAGAAAAGCTAAAAGCCAAGTTAACAAGCCTCAATACCGAAGAAGGGGACAAAGAAAGAGAGAAGAGAAAGAAGAAAAAAAATTTTAAAAGAGATGAATAGCCAAAAAATTACAATTAAACCGCTGCACACATGCCTACATAGATTTAGATTCCGACACGCACACACATAGCTCCGTATGTAAGTACATGTACAAACACATTTATCTAAATCTATATCCAAGTATCTTCTATTCACAGACCAACTTTCATGTATGTATGTGTACGTGTGCGAGTATGAGGATGTCTATGAAACTAAGAAAAAGAAATAATAGGTCATTTTATTTTGGTGTTATACGAGAAGTATTAGTCTCATTATGAGTTTGCGTTTGTGGAGAAGCAGATGGATGGCGGAGACTGGACGCCCTTTTGTCGGCAGTCTAATAACAGTTTGAGCCATAGGCTTCGCTGCGGAACAATACACTGAACTTGTGAAGGTGCCTACACACGAGCATACTTTGGGCTGATATAAAAATATCCCGGGTAAAGATATTGGATTTTTTACTGTTTGGCTGATACTTCAAACGTTCTGCGCATTACGATGCCAACAATGAAAATGCACAATTGATAATTTAAAGCAAAGCGAAATTTAGGTTTATAAACTATTATGAAGTGAAGTGTATGATTCTCTTGTTTATTTACTAATATCGTGGGTCTTAGTAATATCACAGCTTCCTGAGGATACTAAGGCTAGAATACTTTGCTTTAACTGCTATGCACATGTAAAATTTGAGGAAAATCGCAGTTTTCTGAATTTACCATATCCGTATGAAAGATAATATTCTTGTTTGTCTTTATATTTGTAGAGGAACGCAATTTTCATATAAAATAGTTAAAGAAAATAAAATTGTTTTGGTTTTGTTGTTAAATTCCTTAATTTCTAATTTTAGTTTAGGGATATAAAAATTGCTCACCTCGAAAAATATAAATATCAAAACGCTAAAGGAATGAACGTTTATTAATACAATTTCTTATTGTAGGTTTCATATCACTTAGAAATTTTTTTATGAATAAGACCAATAATCTTCTAGGATCTATTTCAAAATTTATTGTAGCTCAATTTGAAAACATCACCAGACCATAATAAAGATGGGCCTAGGGAGATATGTCCTCCAAATTATATTAAAAGAAATAGATTTTGTAATTTTCAAGCATCTGGTCTTATTTGAAACTTCACTGCTCTTAATGTCTTTTAAATGTTTGAATATTAACAATACATACCACATAGTATCATTTCCTAAACATTTGCGCGGGTTCTAAAGTTGGCAAAAGTGCAGAATAATAAATAATGGCACTCCCCCCCAAATACGCCCTAAAACACGAAAATCAAGGTCAAAGTTGGCGCTAAGACCCACGGGGCCCTGGGGGCCCAAAAAAATGGGCCCCTTGGGTTCTATGATAACCCCCCTTGTGTGGATACTCAAATAAAAGATACTTTCGAGACGAATCCAACGGTGGTATTCCTACGGGTCTCCTGGGCCGAGTTAGAGCCATTTATATTTCCGGGATATACCAAAAAAAATTTGAAAAAATTTGAAAAAATCTTTGCAAAAGTTAGAAAAATTTAATTAGTTTCGTTGTCTTGAACACATTATGGTCCAAGACGAATGCGGTGGGGGGCACGCCCCATTCTTTTTCATCAACTGCATCATGCTTTACCATTACTTGATTACGCGATTTTTTTAAAAATAATTTTTTTTTGGTATATCCCGCAAATTTAAATGGCCCAGTCAGGACCGTAGCCAGGATTTAATTTCGGAGGGGGCCTAAGCCAATTGAACAAAAAAAATTTAATTTTTCACATATTTATCAAAAATGTATATTGAGTGTTCCTTATATAGTATTTTCGGAAATTTCGTTAAAAATTATAGTAATCGCGGAGTTGGACATCGAGTTTTACCTAACGATTATAATTTACAAAATTTCAAATATATTGTGCGAAATTTCCCATCGATTGTATGGCATTAGAGTGGGCCGCAAAGAGGTCAAAGTTAGATTTTGTTTTCAAATAAGTTATTCTCCGCTGAATATTTTTATGTTGTAGACATACGAACTAGTAATACGCCGTGTTTTCAATATCTCTATCCGTTCCCGATATATCAGGCTTTGAAACCCGCTTTTTGGCATTAAATATATCAAAGACTAAAGAATCTAGATTTTGATCGCTGGTTTCATCCGAATACACATTGTGTGTACTTTCTAATGACACCAAAACCATTACCATCCAATGCTCCATTGCATCAAATATCTCCATATTTAAAAGGGATATGGTAAATCCAATCATATACTTTTATAGGTCTTCACCTCACCTATTTAACGGCATATCCCTTGTTCATCTGTCTACAACACAAAAGTATTTAGCTGCAATAAACTGATTTGAACACAAAATCGAAATCTGGCCTGTTTGCGACACACTTTAATGGCAAACAACCAGTACGAAATTTCTCACAATATATTCGAAATTTCATAAATAACAAACGTTATTTGGAGCTCCATGTCCAACTCCGCTACTACTTTGTTTCTTAACGAAATTCCCAAATATACAATGTAAGAAACACCTTTTAGTACCTTAAAGTGCGCAGAACCTGTATCCGAGACATTTTGCAATTGATTTTAATGTAAAATCTCACGCTTTATCTGTGGAATATGTGGAAAGTAGAACGGTTTTAGAGATATCGCCAAATATTCATTTTTCATATTCACCGATGAACTATAACCTGAGTAAATGGCATTTTAGTAGACCAACTTTTTTTCAAAACATTAAAAATGAATATTTGGCGATATCTCAAAAATCGTCCTACTTTTCATATATTTCTGAGCAGATTTGAATTCAGCGTAAAATTTTACATAAGGATCAACTATTTGGAAGCCGGGATCAAAAATGTGTTGCATTGTGTAATTGGCCATATGGATTTAGGATCTGGATTAAGGAAATTAAAAATTTTTTTGTAATTGCTTGCTGAAAGATTATACTACTCAGAATAAAATAGAAGATTATGTACTTTTTTAACGAAAAAATCCTGCTCAAATTTTTTACTTTTTTTCCGTAGTAGGTAGAATGGTTGTTGAACTCCCAGTAAGTTTCATGATGGTGCCTCTTTAACTTGAAAAAAAATTAAATAGATGACTGACAAATTAGGAAGTCTTTGTGTGTGGTGTGGTCTTTGGCCCCCATGGCCACCCCCTGGCTACGGCCTAGGGCCCAGGAGACCCGTAGGAACTTAAAAATAACATCGTTGGAATCGTCTCGAAAATATCTTTCATTTGAGTACCCGCACATGGGGGGTCATCATAGAACCGAAAGGTTCTATGATCCCCCGGGCCCCATGGGCCTGAGCGCCAACTTTGACCTACCATTCCGATGTTTGGGGACCAAGACGAAGACAACGGGGCTCCCGCCCCATATTCTGCACTTCAGCCTAAAGTTCTTATTAACTATTTGAAATTCTCCAGTATAAAGTTGTAAGTTCTGTATTATCGACCTGTCAACATAATTTATTATTCAGTAACAATTTGATGTTGTTCCGTAACAATTGTTACAAATTATTAGTACACATACAGACCTATAATTTGCATTTAATCTTACATTATTTGCTTACTACATCATATCTTATTGGTAATATGCGGCAACTTATAATATGTTCAATTTGAATATAAGTTTTGGGCAGATACTTTTGTGTTGCCAACATTACAAAATTGTGGTTTAATCAAATAATATAAATTTTATTCGATAATATTTCAAAGCGAATCAATTGTAGTGTTTTCTTGCTTCTCCCTAGTTAAGAATAAATGTGGCGCATGCGTTAGTCGGTGGGACCGGCCGTGGCATGATGGCTAAAACCTGTCTCCAGTTATCTAAAAAATAAAAAATCGGTGAGTGCGCCGTCCCGGTTTTTTTACAGCAACTTCGCAGTATAGTATCACATCAATGGGCATGTCTAGTAAAAGCTTCTCAAACAGTGACGTTCGCAACAACTCGAGAGCTATCCCATACCTCATTATGGGGTGTAAGGGAGAATTAAGGGTTTTTTTAAGTAATACACATAAAAAATACATATTTATTTAATAAATATAGCAGTGCTACTATCTACAGATGTAACAAGAATTAAGAAAATATTTAACAAATTACAAGGAAACATTTGTAAATAAATACATTACTGGTGTATTTTTATTCGAATGTGACACGTGTTACAGAAAACATCTTATTTTTGCAAATTTTCAATGGGAATGAACCCTAATATTTTATATTATTTTAAAACCTTATTAGTCACCATTCTTTTAGACGGCCACGCTCCCTGTAGAATCGAATATTTATTATACAAATTATTTTCACTTAATTTATTTTAGATTTTCTTAAATTTTCGATAATATGAATTCCTTAGGTACATCTTACGTCCAAATGTTCCATATATCCCTCACAACACGTGCATTCCGTTGCACACGCCTATGACAAAGATATAATAGTGAAGAGAATGAATGAGACATCAAAAACAGCCTTGTGCAATGTAGCGTTTAAGACAACATCCTTCGTAGAAGGTCTAGAAATATTTATTAAAATATTCAAAATCCGATTATCTCCTCTTGAATGCCTCGCTACGAGTAGCTCGTATCACTTGATGCGCACACACGATAGTTCTAGATATATTCAACAATCTAAATGTGGTGATTCGGGGAATTGAATTGATTTTAATTTTATGTTTATCGTTTGTGTGTTTGCCAGAGTCCTGAGTCGCACTGTGATCAAAAACATAAAAAATATTCCATATAATATGTTGATTGGATAAGCGGATTGATGTTAAAAAAAAATAATTAATTTGAAGTTACCAGGCAAGAAAAGAGAATTCATTCTCGAAGAACGACTTTTAAAGTACTTGCAAATTAGAGTAAAGCACTTCCGAACAAGTCCTTCACAAGAACTTAAAAAAAATCAATAAAGCACCACAGTCTTGATAATAGGTAATGATTAATTTATATATCTATAATAAAATAAATATGGGGTTCTATCATAAAATATTACTAGAAACTTCAACTCCTAGACAACTGAGCAACTAATAACGCATGTCAACTTTAAAAAATTACATCATCTATTATCCTTTCAAATATTCCATAAGCCCAAAATATATTGATACAACTACTTGCAATAAATGTACGGGCAGAACAATTTTTTTTAATGTTCTTTATTTAATAATTGTTACTTAAAAATTCACAAAGTAATCATACTATTCCGCTTATATAATACGTTGGGAGCTTTCATTGCATTGCCATTACTAATACAGTTGGTTCGATTTCATTACAGATGGTAAAATATACATAATAACCAGTACAGAAATTTCAGTCAGGTAAACTGACTGGTAAATACCATCACCCAAATAAATATTGTTTAAGTCTTGAGTTATTGAAATTAATAGATTTTGAAAATAAAATTACTTATGTATAATTTTTCTCTGCATGTAGAGCAAAAACATACAAAATTTTACCTATTTGTACAGAAGGTACAATTAGGGGCAGCACAACGTGTCTGATATTTTTTCGTAAATCAACGTTCAATGATCGCTTACCTTGGCAAAATTTGTCTGAATTCAGTGTACATACAAAAATGATACGTATGTAAAAGGGAAAATATCCCATATATATGGGAGGTACCAGAAGGGGTGTGCCAAATAGTTAGGTTTGCTGAAGCTTTGCCTCCTATTTCAAGATAAATTAACTGACCACATTTGATTATCCCCCCAGGTGCCGGTTTAGAAGTTATGGGAGAAATATTAATTTTCCAAACAAAGTCATTTTGTATGGGAGGTACCAGAAGGGGTGATCCGATATAGTCCATTTTCAATCCTGATTTAAATCTTCATAACCGTACACCTTACGCAAAATTTTACTATTCAGTGTACTTACAAAAAAGATATGTATGTGAGACTTTGGGGGTGGGTTCGGTTATAATATGTATGGGAGGTACCAGAAGGCATCAACCGATATAGTCCATGTTCATTCCAGAGTCTAATTTTCACAAGCGAACATCATACGCAAAATTTGAGTGAATTCAGAGTACTTACAAAAAAGATATGTATGTGAGACTATGGGGGTTAATTCGGTCATTTGTATGGGAGGTACGAGAAGGGGTGTGTCAAATAGTAAGGCTCTCTGAGGTTTCGCCTCCTATCACAACATAAATTTATCGACCAATATTCCTTACCCTCCAAGTGTCCGTTGGGAAGTTATGGGAGAAATATTAATTTTCCAAAAATAGGTAATTTTGTATGGGAGGTAACAGAAGGCGTGAACCGATATAGTCCATATTCATTCCTAATTCAACTTTTCATAAGCGAACATCATACGCAAAATTTGAGTGAATTCAGTTTACTTACAAAAAAGATATGTATGTAAAACTCTGAGGGTTAATTCGGTCATTTGTATGGGAGGTACTTTTGCAAGATAAATAAACTGACCAAATTCAAACATCCTCCAGTTGTCCGTTTGGAAGTTATGGAAGAAATATAAATTTTCCAAAAATAGGTAATTTTGTGTGGGAGGTACCAGAAGGGGTAGGGCTATTCAGCCCATTTACAATCCCATAAGTTCGTTTTAAAACATATTAATACTGGTAAATTTTCATACCGATCCGTTAAGAATTACTCGAGTTATCCTGCTGACCAGCCAGCCAGCCAGACAGACGGACATAGCTCAATCGTCTTAAAAACTCCTGAAACGAATTTGGTCTTAAGATACTTGGGGTCTAACGCGTCTCCTTTAATGCGTTACACTTTTTTTCGTATCAAATGATATATACCCTCATCCCTAAGGGTGATGGTATTAAAATCACGTTTTTAGTCGTTTTCACAAATTCGTTGGAAGTACATAAAATTAACAAATTAATTTTAATTAAAATATAACTTACTTCACCAATTTAAAGTCACTTCTTATTATTGAATTTGTATTACATTTCTGCACTACTTCAGAATTAGGCGAACATTTTCCTGCGACAAGTAGGTGTTGAGGATGTCATCGGGATAGGCTGCCTGCTTTTTTCGATCCAGCTTCCATAAGGAAAAAGACATCATCAACATCCTCATCTGAATATCTCAATAAAATCTCCTAAAATGGTGGAACTATAGTTCTTTTCCTTATTCCCAAAAAACCGAAAGAAGTTATAATATATGAAGACTGACGATATTTTTATTTCTTTATTAATTTGCGGCCACTTATTTGCGGCACTTTTTCTGTTTTTGTTGGAAATATCATGTGCCTTAACCAATGGAGAAACTGAATGAAAGTTTTTTGTACTAAGCATTACCAATATTTCGACATAAATTAGGATGGTGTCGCTCTTGTCGGAGATTGGGATTCAAAGTCCTTATTTCGATGCGTGAATTTGACTGAAAACCCACATTATTTCGAGTTGGCCATAACAGGTTAGTATACCGCGTCAATCTAGTTTTTTTTTCGACATTTCATTAAATTATCAAGTGCGCGTTTAAAAATAATATGTGCACATAGTATTTCCGCTCTGCACAAATTTGGGAAAAAAAAATTGCATCTCAATTTTTTTTTTTTAATTTTGACACTTAACGAAGATTAATGTCACTAATATGCCAATTAATAGAGAGTCTGTGATAAGTATTATCACTTAGGAAAAAGAAATGCCACCATAGTCCACTTAAGGCGGGTACATTTGTACTTTTATCTCCAGAAAATGTTCAGATTGACTTTGATTAACTCTGATCAAATTTTGTTAAAATGTAAACGGTGATGCTTTTAATGTTACATAACAACATGGATAGTACGTTATACACATTTGATCATATTACAGCCATTTTAAGATATTCTATACCCTTTGTATCTCGTAAAGTGAAATTTAAGGCTTTGAATACAATCCGTCCAAATACACAGCATTTAAAAGATTTTCTTATCGCGAATCCCACTTTATATAAAAAAGACCAATTTTCTCCCTCGCTTTTTAGTGTTTTTATAAAAATTACACAATGTGGGAGAAACATTGACGTGATTCAAAAAATTTAAGCAATTTATTTATTATTATTATTTTATAAAAAATTTCATTAAATTCCCATATACATTCAAGAACGACAAACACTACGCTCCGAAGATTATTCGATTTACCACGTTTGGTTAACAACTCCTTAACATACTCTACCCATCAAAGCTTTGGCCGCCACTGTGCCACCGAACGAGACTTTTCGAGCTGAAGGCATTTCCGCAGGACATTGTGATGGTCGCACTCCCATCTTGAGACATACCTTCAATCGATTAACAATTAATTATTTTGGTTTGTCATCTTTTCATCTGGGGATATTTAAGTTGCTTTGTACTGAAATCTGGTTTCAAGTATAAAACACATATCACCCGCAGCAAAATATCAATATCTTTTCGATTTTCTAATGAACATCTATTTTTATGTTCCTTTTTTTTAACAAAATAGTTAGCAATAATACGAAACATTATCTTATCTCATAAAACACGTATTAAAAACTAAATTCTCAAAGTTGAAAGCGGCTATACAAATTTTATGGAATCTGCGTAATATTTTTAACATTAATTAAAAACGACCTATTGCTCTGTTATATGGAAATATAGAATTCGGCAGCAACAATTCAAATAACAGACCCCAAAAAAATTTACACCTGGCGTGCCTCCAATGACGTGCTAGGAAACCTTCATTTAGCATTGAGGAATAATTGAAATTTTAGAAGACTATGCGAGTTTTATTCAAGGATAGGAGCATACTCTAGATTTTACATTTCAAAACTTTTTGAAAAATTGATTCTTATATTTTTACAACCAAATTGGTTAAATTAAAAACAATTGACTTGAGTTTTCATAGTCAAGGAAGAAATTTTGTACCTTTTTCGTCTCGTTTAACCACTGTGGCGAAGAAGCGCATGGCATGTCTCACTTTTCAAAAAGTTCCCGCTTAATTTAGCCCATATTCATATAATGCACTTCCATTTACTCAAACACGGAGTTTTTGTCGGTGGCGGTTTGTCGCCCTTCCCCACGATTCGCCATCCCGTTCTCTGTCTGTTTGCCTCTGTGTGAGTGTTTTTTGTGTCTTTTTGGCCTAAAATATTTACAGACATGTCGCTTAGTTGGTTTAGAGCTAGGTTTTTTGCCTATTTTCTATTTAAAGGCAGTTTTGCCATTTTACATGTTAACATGGTCATATTACGGGTGTGTGAGTGCCTCTTTCTCCCTCCCGCTTTGTGTGTGTCGCTGCAGTTTTGCCGTCGTACGTATTCATATTCACGTTTTCTGCTTTGTACTTTGTGTTTTTTGCTTTTAGACAAATTTTCCTTTAGTCTCGATAATAAACGTATGTATGCACACGCATACACACACAGACGGCCGCTAACACAGCTACTCGCATGGATCCGTGTGTGTTTATTGCATTCTGGGTGGCCATATTTCTTCAATGGCTGCACGAGTTGACTGTCACCATCATTGTTTCTGGTGGAGACCTTGAGCATCTGGCCACCCCTAGTGGTGGCGGCTTTTAAGTGCTGTGTGTGTTTACTAAACCGTAGAGTTTCATTTTCCCTTGGCTTTTTTCTAGGTCTAAGGGGATTTATTTTGTTTCATAAGAAAAGTGTTCCCAATATTCGTGTGGCATAGCCAGCCTTTTTGCAATTTCTAATAATAGCAATAATAAAAACGGCTGAAAGAGCCTCACACACATTACGAAAGCTGAAACAAAACGAACGAACGAAAGAAAAGAAGAAAGATATAACTCTTTCAGTCGATTACAAAACATAAATTATGTTTTGGGTAAATCGAGCCTAAAGCCTTACACATTGTTCCTTAAATTATCCTGATTACAAAATGAGAAAGGGGATTAACCAACCAGCAATACAAACATAAACACATATGCATATGCACAGTCTTACGCTCCTATATGTATACCAACATGTATGAGTAAGTTAAGTAGTTGTGGCTACGCTATTCTCGTGTGTTGTGTGGCATATTTCACATACTCGAGAAATACTTAACATTAACGTCATTATGTGTTGCCTCGCTGGATGTTTTCGCTGTTGCTTCTGCTATTGCTTTAGCCGCCGGTTGTCAAGTTTCCAATACAACAGACATATTTATGTATGTTGAGTTTATTAGCAATTAATCATACCAGTTGCTTGTAAATGTGTAATTGACCCAAGCGACTCATAAGAACTGAAGACAGCAAGCTATAGCGAAGATTTACAAGCAACAATAAAAGGAATCTTCTGTCTAATTGGTCACATTACGATGTTAGCATGAAACAATAAAGTTTAGACTATTGCATACCACACTTAATCCAGCGCTTATATTTTCATATCGTTTTATAATCCTTGTATTTGAAACATAAAACGAAAAAAGGGTGATTTAGTCTAATCTATGGGGATCTTGAATGAATGCACAGGAGAAAACTTCTATATCGAGGTTGTAAAGTACTTCATCCCGATCTGATATTACAAATTTCTGACAATTTGCCATTGGTGATAACTTCCAGATTTGATACCAATTTGATTAATATGTTTGACTAAATGTAAATTTCGACATAAGAGTTAGAAACTGTTTTTTTGTACCAGTTTATATTATCATGTGTTTATATTAAAAAAATTGCTATCACGGTTAACCTAGACTATAATATGAACAATTACATAGATAGCAGTTAAGTTATGTTTTGGAAATTTTGTGTTGTTTTCTGGTCAAATACAATAGGGAAATACATACTGTTATATCGCTACCTCAAAATACGGATGTCGTATGTTACAAAAATAAACTTTTCAGGAGACGGATTTAAATGTTTAACATGAATAATCTTCAAAATGGCCCTATGCATTCTATCGATTGAATATAGTCTGAATATTTTGTTTTCATCAGCCTAAGTCAAATTTACTGTAATTATAATTACAAAGGCGTTTATAGCCCTTATGGATCAGAATACATTTGTCGTATGTGGTATTTTGTCACAAAAAGTTATTTTGTGTGAACGTACAACAATTGTATTATCAATAACAAAAATCATATTTTTACATAAAAAATTTCGTATGTTAATTTTTGGTACACATACGACAAAAATACATGCTCAAGACGATACAATTTTGTGACGTACGACAAAATGCATGCTGAATATCTCCGAAGTTATTATGTTTGGGAGGACACTGATAATACCACTAAAAAGAGAGTGCGAAGTTATTATGAATATATGGGTATTTCCAGGGAAGGACGGAAGATTTTATAGTAAAAAATTGCTATATTTTTAACTTGTTGTTTTTGTAATCATATAATGAATTTATTGAACTTTAACAAAACAAACTTTATATATCGTTGGAAAGTCTTTTGTTTTCAAATCCGCTTAGAAACTTAAATTCGGTTCATCTTTATCCGCGTAACTCGCTTATAAGTGCGTAAAAGTACGAAAAACCGGTTTTTTACCCGTAATTAAAAATTTTGGGGGTTTTGGAAAATTTGAATAACAAATTCTTGTAGTGTTTAGCTGCACCTACCAGAAAAATAGTATAATTTTCCAGGTATTGTTTTTTTTTTTTGTCAGAAAATACCTATATGTTAATCTCAAAACTGAAAAATGTTACATTCGATACCGTATTTTGAAATAGCGATAAGCTACATTAGAGTAGCTTTTATTTAAAAATTAAAATTTCGATGTAGCTTATTCATCTTATGACTTCTTTACATACATACATACATCAGGGATGCATTCCCGATTTTTAATTTTGTAACATCTACTACTAAAAAATGTACTTTTTCGATGCCCATGGTACCAAAAAATATTTTTTTTTCAAAATTTAATTTATTGAAACATAACAAAACAAAAACAATAAATACATAACACAAAAAGTAATTCAGGCACGTACTGAAGTATATAGGTATATAGGATAGTTGTATAAACTACATGTAATAAATACATTCGAATAATCAGGTAGAATATTTAGTTAACGTTTGTTATATTAATTTTATAACAAGAGGAATTTGTAGACTTTAGTAGATGTTTCGTCTGTATTATGCTAGATAAAGTTGCCACATTTAGTCTATTTATCTCTTTGGTTTATATTAAATTTTGGAAAGAAAATATTATCTCTAAATTTGCGGATGAGTTGGGAATAGATAAAATACCTGCGACTACTTTGGAGATGTCTGGAAACATATACTCATTTAGTTCATTATTTATATTTGAAACTTTATGCCAAATATAGTCATTTGTTGCTGTTTTTAATTCTAATTGATCGACTAAGGCTCTATATTGATTCTTGATCGAATTAAAGTTCTTCCATTCGTTTGGAAAAATTTTCACCAAAATTAGAACAATACTTTCAGTTTCTTCTGAAAATTTCGAAAACCGCTTCAACATATCATCATCAAAATTTATTTTAGTTCTAAGAACATCACACAATTTCATATAAATTTTTTTTGCACCTTCTTTAAATTTTAAAACAATTTCCTTGTTTATTTCGTTTATAACTATGTATCGTTCTGCATCTGTACCACGGTGCATATCATCAATAATGATATGATTTCGGTTGAGGTCTAATTCAGATTTTATAATTATCTAAGATATCTTTTTATACCATCACCCTTAGGGATGAGGGTATATATCATTTGATACGACCCAAAAGTGTAACACATAGAAGGAGTCACTTCAGACCCTAGGTTTCTTAGAACCAAATTCGATTCATGACTTTTTAAGTCATTTGAGCCATATCCGGCTGTCTGTCTGTCTGTCTGGTGGCTATCCGGCTGGTTCGCACGATAACTTTCGAAAGACGCAACCAAATGTCTTGTAATTTCGCACGAGTTAATATTTCCCCAAAACTACTTACGGTATTGCAAATGGGCTGCATGGCTCCGCCCCTCCTGGTACCTCCCATACAAATACATCATTCCGCCCACTTTAGAAATCGAGTTATAATATCAATACACCCAACGGGATCGTACCCAAATTCTGTACTTAGTAAAGCTATTACAGGATAAAGTTTTGGCAAAAAAATTGGAAGTCTAGCCACGCCCCTTCTGGTACCTCCCATACAAATTCACCTTTCCGCCCACTATAGATATGGAGTAATAATATCAATAAATCCATCGCGCTCGTACCCTAATTCTTAATTTAGTAAAGCTATAGCAGGATACAGTTTTTGAGAAAAAAAACTGAAGTCTACCAACGCCCCACAACCATCTGGTACCGCCCACTTTAGAAATCGATTAATATTATTATTAGAACTACCGCGATCGTGACCAAATTCTGTATTTGGTAAAGTTCAAGCAGGATAAAGTTTTGGAGAAAAAATCTGGAAGTCTAGACACGCCTATTCTGGTACCTCCCATACAAATGTACCTTTCCGCCCTCTTTAGAGATGGAATAATAATATCAATACACTTGACACGATCGTGCCCAAATTCTGTATTTAGTAAAGCTATAACAGGATAAAGTTTTGGAGAAAAGATCTGGATGTCTAGACACGCCCCTTATGGTACCTCCCATACAAATGTACCACGCCGCCCACTTTAGAGATGGAGTAATAATATCAATATTCTCGACACGATCGTGCCCCAATTCTGTATTTTATTAAGTTATAACAGGATAAAGTTTTGGAGAAAAAATTGGACGTCTAGCGGCGCCCCTTATGGGACCTCCCTTACAAATGTACCTTTCCGCCCACTTCAGAGATGGAGTAATAATATCAATACATTCAACGCTATCGTGCCCAAACTCTGTATTTAGTAAAGCTATAATAGGATAAAGTTTTGGGGGATAAACCTAGAAGTCTAGACACGCCCTTTCTAGTACCTCCCATACAAATTTACCACTCCACCCACTTTAGAAATCGAGTAATCTATATCTATATTCTATATATATGTATATAAAAGTGAACATTTGTTTCTACGTATGTCCACTATAGACTTCAAAACCACCCAACCGATGTGCAACAAACCGGCATCAATAGAAAGACAATCTTTCGAGGATCGTTATAGGTTACTTAAACATTGCATTTGAATCATGTGGTCCATTTATTGAGTCGATTTTCGATTTTCCCATACAAAAAATGTTCAAAAGTTTTAAATTGTGAAAATTTAAATAGTATGTCAATGTTAAATTTGTCAATATTTGAATTTTCAAATGAGCTAATTTGTTAAAGTGCGGTATCTGAAGTACTAGATTAGTAGAAATGACCCTACCCATAGGACCTAATTTGTAAAAGTGCAATATCTGATGGCCTAGATCATTAGGCATGGCTCCGTCCGTAGGACCTAATTTTGCGAATGGTAATGGAATTTGTTGTGGATTCAATTAACATTAATATACGTATTTTAAAGAAAAAGGGGGGATTTGAAATAGTATGTGGAATAAACACCAATATTCGTGATCAAGCATAAGGGGTAGACCTGCCAAATTCTGTTTCCCAAAAGCAATAGCTAAAGGACTGCAGCACTATTCGTCTTGATATTTGGTATGCAATTTTTTGAGACCAGTGGTGTATGTGACTGAGATCTACGGCAGAAAAAATCGAGTACTCACGAATTTAAAAATTTCTCAAATCTGCATTATATTACATTTAGATCGACAAACGTCATACAACATACAATTTCTGAGAACCGCACATGAGTTATCAAGTTAAAAAATGTTGCAAACATGTCAAATCATAATGAGGGATGAGTGTACTAGGACACACAAAAAATCGTTGAAACCCCTTGATCGCGCATTATAGGATTTAAGAAGCAATACATGATTGAGTTATCATTCTTACATTAATTTACCCAGAAAATATAAGGGAACCGAAGTGTTGCTACTATGTATAACAATGATACCCACGGAATTGCCGTTAGATTTAAATGACTACAGTTTCCAGTTCGGTTAAAATTTGCAATGACATTCAATAAATTTGAGGGACAGTCTATTCAAATTTTAAAAATCCAAATTTTCTGCATGATCACCTTTATGTTGCATGTTCACGTGTAGAATGACCCACTGATTAAAGTACACATCTTTGGTTCTTCCATACATACTCTATTATCAAAAGCATAACAATAAATTTCTGTCATTAAAACTACATTATCTTTTAATATACCTCAAAATTTTTGTTAAATTTCGATGCGAATATCAAAAGAAACTAACACAACCCGAAGATTTATTCCAACCAAAAAAAGTTAAATTTCAGTCAATAAATCTTTAGGCAGGACGAAGTCTGCCCGGTCAGCTAGTAATATCAATATAATAGCAATTTTTTTTATTTTAAAGAGGGTGATGTAAAGCAATAATGTCAGCCTTGTATTATTCGAATGGTCCTTAATTCGTTTGAGATGGTTGTCAACATTTTGGGGGGTCCGTTTTATTCACTTCTTACTTTTTCTTATTGCAATAGTTCAAACATCAGTCCTTCTGCCAGGATTTTATTACAGCCGCCCATTCTGGGTCAGACGCTGATCAGGGTACCGCTCACTCTTAGCGGACTTGCCTGGGTTTTAGGTTTCGCCTCACACAGTTGGCCGTACTCTGACGGGTGTCAAAGGCACGTTTCCAGACGTCACTACATGTACTCCGTCCGCAGTAGTATCACGAATACGGAGCTCTGTGAGCAGCCTTGAAGTGCAATTTGCAAGGATTTTGGGTTTTGCCCTGGGTTTTCCAGATTCCAAACCGATCAGAAGCTTTATCTTGCATCACACTCCCGACGCCCGACAAACATGAGCAATTTCAATTTTATGATCCCAAACCAAAGTTTGATTAAATATTGACATCACGTAAAAATATTGTAGCTGTCCTCCTGAACAAAGCAATAGGCTGTGTAAACAAATGGCATAAATAGGTCTGTGTTAGATTTGCGAGTACATAAATATGTAATGTACCGTCCAAAAGGTAAGCACCTCTTCTATAAGACCATGTTTAGTAACATTCAAATCTCAAAAATTTCTTAAACACTTTTGAAAAAAAATACGAAATAAATAAAAAAAAACAATATGGGATAACTAGTTAAAAATTGTTATTTAAAGTGTACATGTACAAAACGATCGAGTACCAATGTCCAAATGGACCAACAAAACTTTATTCCAAAACGTAAAAAGACATTTTTAATCTCAAAAAAATCTCCCATAAAAATATGGCTATTTGTACATATTGAATAAAAATGAACGAAAAATATATAAAAAAACCCAGAGCAAAATTTTTGCCAAACATTAGAAGTAAAAATTGTTAAAGAACTACACATTTCGGGAGAGTGCATTTCCATATAATCATACTTTTACAAGAAATATATTTCCCATAGCCTCGTTTATTTTAAAAACCGTAAAAATTTGTGTAGGTTTCTTGGAGGTCGGCATTTCTAAACCGCTTGAGATGACAAATGCCCAAGTTACTAACAAGACACTGAAAAAGTCGATCAAAAATTTAAAATGTTATACTTTGAGAGAAAATATGACTAAAAAGTTGCATTAGTAAAGACAAATACATACATTTTATTAAATTAAAATGTCCAAAGCTTATTTAGTGACTTTTATGATTAAACGGACTTCAAAATTACATTAATGATCTTAATGATACTGATGATACAAGTGCACTCTTATCATAAAATATTGGTTACAATCGTAAAAACTACAATAATAGTAAAAATTTATCAGTTAGCTGCAAAATTTTGATTTTATTTTATTGACGTCCTAAAATTACATTCGTGATCAACAACTTGTGGCATATGAACTTTATAGGATTCAATAATTTTGCAAATAAAAAAACCATGCGACAGTCATAGAAAATAAGTCACGTTCGAACTAACTTAAAAGTTATATTGGGAGAAACTATCCATGATATTTCCTACAAATAAAGAGGATACTAAAATTTTGTTATTTTTTTAGTGCAATATACACCAGCGACGATCGTAGTGAAGCTACGCTAGGTTAAGCAGTATAACTTTTGTTGTTGTAATGTTTTAATTATTCCTGAAGATGCAATTCAAGATAATTGCGAAATATTGGATAAATAAACAAAAACAAAATATAAAAAAATCAAAAAGACCTCTGAGCTTGATAAATTGAACACTGGAATTTTTTTAAATTTTAAAAATTTCATCTATAAAATATTGTGTTTTATTTCTATGAATCTTTTGTTGTTAAATATGTTGACGAAAACTACTTCTGTTTTTGTAGCGTTCGGAACGCTCCTTTTATTTCCTTATTTTGTAAAAATAAAAAGACTAAACCACCAGTGATAGTACTATTAAGGATCTATACGATTATATAAAAAATGAATCTAAAATAGGTTTTATTCTGAACTTTTTTTCGCTTTAAATGTGTACAACGGTCACGTTCGATACCGGAGAATTGCTGATATCTTAATGACGATAAAAAATATTCCGCAATTTTTAGCATATTTTTTGGTTTGCTTTGCTTAAACACCAAATTAGCCGAATTTATTCACATTGTCTTTCTCAAAATACACTTAGAAAGTGTTAGTCAGTGGAAGAACGTTGTAAGTGCTTCCCAAAATAACAAAATTTTTATTTTGCTTTTTTAGCTCTTTAATCTGTATTCATAAAAAATAATTCAAAATAAATATTCGGAAAGTGTCTTATATAATTATGTTGTATTTATTTTTAAACGTTTTTGGCGTTTTGTGAACGATTTGAATTTTTGTCGTTTAAAATGCTATTCGCGGCTGAACTTCACTTATTAAATAGCCTCCATTGCAAATTATTAAGTAGCTTTGTTGGTTGGTGTTTAGTAGTCCATAAATCTATTTGAATTAGTAAAATTTGCGTTTTATGTTAAAAAATACATTGCCATTTAGATTTAAGCAATAACTGGTTCTAAGCACGAGCACACATACACATGGAGATTTCTTTATCATTAGCTGCAGTTAGACTTCAATCAACATTTGTATTCTGTTTCGGGTTGACATCTAATTTGGTCAATTGAGAGTTAATAATTGACAGAACATAGAGCGAAAGGACCGCAAGGTTATGCAAGTGTATGTCGCTGTTTGTGAATGTGACGAGTTCAGAGACAATCACGTGTGGATTTATTTGTGAATCAACATTGGACTAGAATGCAATTGCAATTGCAATAAAATTCGACCAAAAACAAAGGAAAGCGAATAAAACGAAATAAATTCTATTCGTAAATAACAAATATTTGTTTCCTTGTTAAGGCCTACCAAATGAAGTAACAGCCAATACACACACACACACAAACACATATGGTAGTGAATCTATGGACATACCTTTTTGTATCCTTTGTTGTTGCTTTGTGTTTTGTTTTGTTAATGCTTTGCTGCACACCACATACAAACACACACATACATGTTCATATATAATGTTTATGCAGTCACATAGACATTCACATGGCAAAAGAGGGACACACACAAATATTCTGATTATGCTTGTTGTGTAAATAACCCGTATAAATGCTGAATACAAACGGATAAACAACACCAACAATACCGACAATGCAACCAGCCAACCGCCACTACTGCTCCTTATTAAACTAAACTTCACAAAAAAGCAAATCCAGCGTTTAAACCACCAAGCTAACCAGGCGCAGCGAAAAGGGCAGAACGTTTCACGTAATGAATTCGTTTTTTATTTTTATGGTGTTGTTTTAAACTCCACTGCATTCACATGTAATAAACACATCCACACAGATTCGTGTATACGTGTGACTGTGCACAGTTGTTGCTACTTCCGTTGCCTCAGCTAATGCACAGTGGAAATAAAGCCACCATTTGAAGTAAGTCGGAAGTACATTTATGTTACTTGATATTATGTTAATTAGCAATTTTAAGATGCTATAAAAAAAATTGGTCATAAGAACAAACGTTGGTTGTTCAACATTAGACATAAATGTTAAGACGAAGTTAATTCCGCACACGACTTAAGAAACGTTAGTACATACAGTTTATAGCTTTCACGAAAAACATGTATCTAAATATATAGATTTTTTCCTTAAAATGTTTCCGCCAACTTACTATTGTCATGTCTTGCATCAGATGTATTTTTCCAAATGGACCAGATATTTTTTCACAAATTATAGAATTTCTCAATTTTAATCATGTTTAAGGAATCTAAATAATGTATGGAAAAAAATGGTCCGTTGGAGAAATACAATTTTCAATGAGAATGGAAGAAACTCGTCTTAGTCCAACGCGACTATATTTTTTTATCAACTTTTAGTTATTTTAAAAATTACAAGTGGCATAACTGATGTAAATATAATATATAGCATTTTAAGAGAAATTTAAAAAATATAACATGACATATCGCAGGCTTAACATGCAAAGGCCCTAAGTCAATTTTTTTAGAAATTTAGATTTGTGTGCAATAATGTACAATAAGTAAAAATAAACATTTATAAAAATAGTTGCATCATTTTGTGTTGTTTTGTTGTAGTAATGAGCAAAAGCACTCATCCAATTCATCACATCTTTATGTAATACCTCACTTCTGTTCATATCAACTGTTTCGCGCTGAAAAGTCTGAGTGTCCAACCAACTGCTATATTTTGCCACAATCCGATTAGCTGATGTGGTAATTATCTGCGTTGAGCAGTAAGCGTTTGATTATTCATTGTATCTCTTGTAAAATTTTAAAATATAGACTTAGAGCTTTTACATGTTAAGCCAGCAATATTATATATTAGTCTAGAGGTTACTTTTCTCAAAATAAATACAAATTCTTCTTAAAGTATATACTCTATTGTAAATTAGGACATTTGTGGCATAATGTTATAATTGTTTTATTCAAAACGTATTGCAGAACTAAATATCCGTCAGTCGTAGCAAAAGAATAAAATGAAAAAGTTGTTATTGGTGGGTTCGAAAGCAGGTAGTAAATAATCCTCCAATAACAATATTCAAATATAAATAATATACATTAGAGCGACTCATTTTGTATGGGGTCGAAAAAAGTATCTTCGGTCCACCCCCCAAAATGTACCTTGGTTTGTTTTATGAAGAATCCCAAATAATTTTGTGCCTAGGATTAAGATCGAGTGAGCTTGACCGTTTTAAAAAAATTATTTTTTTGAGTTTTTCAGAGATTTTTGTTATTTATTTAAAGACAATATGTGCAATATTAGTATCATAGAAAATAGTTTTTAAAGACGCATCCAACGGTATGAAATGTCCTGACAAGTCCTTTTTCAGCGATATTCTGCAAAAAAAATGCGGATTTTTAAGATTTTAGTAGCGACATTTTCTGAACTAAATGCTATTTAATTCGCGATAAACGAAACTCATATTTAGACAAGGCAGATTTTTTCATAATTACACCATGTCACAAGAAAACCAATTGTATTTAATTGAAGAATTATTTAGTTGACGATTTAGTTCTTGCCGTGGAGATCAGAAACCTGTATTAAAGATGTACAGTAAACACTAAAATAAAGATGTTAGGGAAAACAGCTGAAACACGTGTTTACTTAAAATGACTAAGGATAAATATATGTCAATCTGACACTTAATTCAGAAAAAATGTCGCTACTAAAAACTTAAAAATCCATTTTTTTTGCAGCATTTTCCTGAAAAAAAGACTTGCTAAGGACATTTGTGGGCATGTTTTTTATATCATTGGATGCGCCTTTAAAATGATACCATGATACTAATATTGCGCATAAATACTTTAGTTAAATATCAAAAATCTTTGAAAAACTCAAAAAAATACCAGTTTTAAAAACGGTCCAGCTCACTGGATCTTAGTCCTAGACACGAAATTTTTAGGGGTTCATCATAAAACAAGCCAAGGTACATTTTGGAAGGTGGACCGAAGATACTTTATTTGGTGAGTCGGTCTAATATACATATAAAGAAAAGAAAGGCACAATGAGGAAGCAAATATCTCCCAAGCAAAAAACACTGAACTGCTTTATCAGAACATGGAAGGCAAGTATTCGGAATAGCTGAGTTCGTTAAGGGGACTCTGCTAATGAATCTCTACCCAAAGACGAAATACGTACGGCGATGGGTGCTGGTTCGATCCCTAATTACTTACAGCCGTGGCATAGTGGTTAGTTGTCGAAAGCAACTTCGCAGTATAGTGTCGAGTCAGTCAGCGTGTTGTCGATAAATAATAAAATTTTTAGATTCACAATAACGCGAGAAGTTATCCCATACCACATTCATGGGGTGTAAAGGGAAATAACGTTTTTTTTAAATAAGTAGAGAAAATATTTTGATTTTATCAGGTCGTAAATAAAGATTAAGTGACATTTAGAATCACTGTCGTCCTCTTTATATTTATGTTTTTTCAGATGGACTTGGTCGGTTTGGCAAGTGAAGCATCCACTTAAAGATAAATACAACTTTATCTAAAAGTAATCGGATTGTAATGACAAAATAACGTAAAGGAAGCAGAAAACCAGTACAGAAATTTCAGTCAGTTGGATTGACTCATAAATACCTTCACCCTATGTCTGATATTGTTTAAATGTCGAGTTATTAAATCTAACCAATTTTTAATTGAAATTACTTATACATTATTATTTTCCTCATTTGGAGCCGCAAACTGTTCGAGATTAAAATTTCCGTCGTATATCCAGAAGGATATAAACAATGAATAGATATTCATTGTTTTTATTTTATTTGCATTGAGTCGGCAACCAAAACATATGGAAGTGATATTGACATTTGTGATTGCATAGATAATAGCAAAAATAGTTAGTGAGCCACGATTTTACTACAAAGTAGTAACGTTTTCGTTCGTAATGAATGTCTTTTGGTGGCAAAAATGTATAGTAATTCATCAATTGAGAACGGCTTGACCGATTTTGCTGACATTTTTTTTCAGTTGTTTGTAATTGCCAGGAGAAGGTTTATGTAAAAGAAAATTTTTGGAAAATCCTACGGAAAAGCCGGGAAATTGGAAAAACCAAAAATTGCTTTATTGCATAGAATTTTGTGTGCAATTGTTACGAATGACTATTCGAATGGAAAAATGAAAATTTTTTTTGGAAAATTCGGAAAATTCCGTCAAAATTCGAAAAATTAAAATTTTTTTTTCGACGAAATTTTGCTTTTTTTGTATGATTTGATAGTTTTGGAAATTCTCGGTGGACAATTTCGAAAATACCGAAAAATTTGAATTTGCGTTCACGAAAATCGCAAATTAAATTTTTGTAGCTTTTCGAGTGGAAAAATAGATATTTTAGTTGGAAAATTATGAAAAATGCCACAAATTTTATTTTTTTTTTCTAAAAAATTTAGCATTTTATAGTGTTTTGATAATTTTGAAAGATGCAAATGTGAAAAATTTCGAATAATTATTCAGAAATGACTTCTCGAAAAAATTTTCCACCAAAAATTGGAAAATTCCAGAAAAAAATCTAAAGATTGGGATATTTTCGACGAAATCTTCTATTGTTGCATTTGATTTGATGATTTCAGATGACATAAAGGTGGAAAATTGGTTGTGTTGCTTGGAAAATTTCGGATTATTGTGAAATCTATATAAATAAAAATGGTGTCAAAAATGTATAGTAATTTATCAAGTGAGAACGCTGGCCCAGTTTCCTAACTTTTCTCAATTGTTCGTAATTGGCAGGAGTTTTTTATGCAAGAAAATTTTGGGTTACCAAATGGCTTTTCGAGTGGATAAATAGAAAATTATTTGCGAAAAACTCGGAAAATTCCGGAAAAATTTAAAAAAATTGATTTGTTTTTTCCAATGAAATTTTGCAGTTTTCGCAAGATTTGATGATTTTGATTTTGGTTGGAAAATTTAACGAGATAAATATTATTTAGATAAATAATATACATTAATATCCTATGCAATATTTATCAATTTGATATTTTTTTTTCAGAAAATGAGTTTACGTATGAAAAATGAGGTTATCCAATTGAATTGCGGGCATTCATTCCGTAGTGACTTTGTAGATTTTTAGGGAGTGTTATGTACGTGACTAATGCCTCCTATTAGACGATCAAACCTTAGATGATGTAAACGTCGTACAATTAAATAGTACACAGTTCATCCACGCCATTGTGTATGCTTCTATCTTCGCTATCCTTCAATTCCCTGCGTACTGTGGATGATGTGCTGTGCACACATTTTGAGAGGCTTGCCAAAGGTCACTTTGCAAAACCTCCCATCGTCTGCTGAATTCTCGAGAAAACTGCTGGCGCTTGCCAATGGCCAAATTCGTATTCATGTTTCGACAGAATTGATATCGTTCCTTGCAAATTTTTGCGAGTTAACATCGTCGGAAAAGGAACTCATCACTAAAGTGTTCCCTGGCATTGCCCAAAATTATAAAATTCTCGATTGGGTTAATCAACTGGCAGTACTAGCAGCGAAGAATAAGGACATCGATAGCATGAATTTCATTTCAGAATGTCAAATCGCTGGAGAACTGTATTCGCACAAATCTATTTACAGCGTGACCAACGAGGATGAAGCGACCAACAATCCGACCGAATTTTCCAACTCGCTTTGTGCCGCATAATGAATAATGAAGATGGGGTCGATCATAATCATATTGCGGTATCTGAACCAACCGAAATTGTGCAACGGTACGCGGTTGTCCGTCAATAAACTGAAAAAAATGTGATTAAACCGATGAAGAAGAGGAAGTTCTTATCTTACGAAAACCACCCTCAACAGAGTTTATCTGACATTAACTTGGGGCGAGACGAAGTTTGCCGGGTCCGCTAGTACGAAATAAATATTCTACTTTATCAACTCATGTTGTAGTGCTATGTCTAACCAATTAAGTATAATTTCAAATGTCTTATACGATTCTGGATATGAATAAATTAGGGCGAGCTTTGCAAAAATACATGCCAAATTTTAAGTATACGCACCAACATTTTAGCTAAAGGAAGCCAACTTACAGATACCACAAATAAGAATCTTCTTGGTCATAATGTGCAAAATAAATGTAATCGATGAATTACCAATAACCAATTACAGACGCTAAAATTATTTAATACAATATGTACAATATGTCAATTGTATAGATACAAGTTTATATAAGATTTGAAGCTATCACGAAATTGCAACGAATTAGTCATAAGAGCTGTAAGTGTTTACTTGAAGGTTAGTATGACCTAACAATTTTAATTTTCATTGATTTTAACAAGCCACTGTTCCGCGTGTTGGTGCTTTTGTTGTAACATAACATTGCTTATTTACTTTGTGTGCCAGTGTAAGTATGTTTGTATGTATTAATTTCCAGTTTTTTAACAATTTTCATTGTGCATTACTAAAGGCGCATAAGAGAGAAACCCTTCGTGTGGATCTGTGTGTGGATGTGAATGTAACTGCTGATATTTAGCTGGATAATTTAAAGTACCTCATTCACTCTACCCGTGTTGGTGTGTATTAGCGTTTTTATATTTGCCCCTGCAATATAATCACGATTTGCCAATGTTTATTTAGAAATTGCAAGAACAAATTGTGTATGAAACAATACATTTAAGATGTTTGTTATCCACAGGAGGGACGCGGACAAGGTTGTTGGAGTTCGTGAAGGAAGTCAGGGAGGAGTTGCACTTGTGTAATTTCTTTATGAATCAATCATTATTATTAAAATTAATATTTTTTGAATCAATAAACGTGCACAACTCCATTCGAAATGTAGGCTCAGACAGTGAAATCCGAGGATGGCGGAGGCATGATGTATTCACTCAAAGGAGTTTTTCTGCTTTATAAGCACTTGATTATAAGTTTTGCTGTTCATTTTCTCATTTCATACACTTTCCAAACGCCAAGTTGTTCGAGAAATCCAACATAAGTTAGTGTTGTTTTGGTGCGGTTGCAACAACTCGGTACGTTCGAATTAAGTATACACACACATTAACAAAGTGAGAATAGGTAAATTCGTTATTTACAAAAGCTATCATCACTTACGCAAATTAATTCCGAATGTTAAATGCCTTCTTGGTGGGTAACAATCATCAATGCTCCTTTATGAGCCGATGCTGAATAAGCAAAAGAACAACAACAAACAATCTCTCTAAAATACCGCACACTCAGACAGAGGGCCAAACACCGGAACGGGAGCAACGCGGCAGGCAGACCCAACTTCGCCACAGCCGCAATAAGAACGCGAATAATTCTAGAAACATTATCAGGATCGGAATAAGTTTTATAACGATTATACGTACTCAGTAGCACCTTAACGCACCAATTGCTTATGGGGGTAAAACTTTCATCATTACAATGCAGTTTATGCGATTGAACAACAACAGCGGCAATAAGGATGCCATTGTGCCTGTAGTGGTGTCCTTTATAGCAAATTGGGTGCACTGCTGTGTTTGAGCGAATGCATTCTGGGTATATATTTATTTTTCGCAGTTAAGTCGGAGGCGGCAGTTAAACGGGTATACCCATAGATCCTTATGCTGGGTTGGTTGTGGTTTCTAAATGATTTCTACTTATTTAAGCTCATTTACAAACCTACATTAAATAAGACGCATACAATTTCTAACACACTCAATTACAAATATCCTTTGTTGTTTCTTTGTCCTTGTTGCATACACAAGCATACGTAGCACTTGCCAACGCATATGCACAAGCACACTAAGTCGTCCTGCATTCAAATACAATACTGAAATCAGACTCTGGTACCTAACGCTGTACCGCAGCAAAGCAGTGTTCTGTATCAGTCAAAGCAATACCAAATTAACGTTTTGATCAAATCAGTTAACATCGTTACTTTTAAAAGCGTGATATACATTGTTGGTACGATATTAACAACAAAGGCATAGATTCACACCAAGATCGTATATATTTTTGAAATTTAAAACTTTTTACAATCGATTAGGTTAAAATGAATGTAAAGAGCAAATATACCCAAGATTCTTTTAATATTAAAAAATAGTGAAAATATCCAAAGAGTTTGCGATTTCGAGGCAAAAACAGACAGGCAAAACAAGTTCTTTATAAAAACATACAACGTTGGAATTATCTAAGATTCTTCTTTCCAAAACCGAAATCAAAACTCGGTTAAGAATTGACAGAGTCATAAGACTTCAAGAGAGGAAACTAACCAATCACCGGTTTATTTAACCGTCTGTCAAGATTTTAAGGGTGTTAGAGAAATTTAGTATACAGGTATACCTACAACATGCACTAGGTCACAGCCCAGGATCCTTAAATTGTTTCCATTCTGATGCAGTGTGTTATCAATAAAATTTTCCAAAAAAATTTAAAAAATTCTAAGTACCGTCACCGTAAAAGCAAAAAGGCGTAACCCTTAACAAATTAAATGAGTTTTTTAATTCAATATGGCAAATATAAGCCCCCACAAAGTTCACAAACGACATAAACCACATAACTTCCAAAATTCTGAAAGAAAAAGTTTATCATTTCTGCATTTCTTTACATTATGGGGTGATCATAAAATTAATCGCAGTTGTTATAATTACGAAATAAAACTTTTTTGTTAAAAAGAACCCAATTCTCTTGCTGACAAATGTAATTTATTTCTTGGTTTAGCTTCATCAAAAATATAATAGTCGTTCTTGAGTTATGCCCCCAAACTGTTCTAAAAATACAAAGACATCATTTTTGGGGGGTGGCACCGACAAAATTCTGAAATTTTTTCCCCATATAACTTCCGACCAACCTAGTGGACATTCGTGAAGATAATTTCCGACAATAAAAGAAAATGAATGCATTTAGTTTCCATAGCATTTAGTTTTCATAGCTTTGGTTTTTTAGTGTTTAAACTTTATATTATATTTCCCACGAACAAATTTATTGGAGAACCGTGAAGATAACTTCTAGACGACGGCATGTAACGGATTAACAAAGTTTTTCCAGTGTTATCCTGTTTACCAAATGGATAGGCAAAAATGGCTCCCTAGTACTAGAAGTTCCTGAAACAAATTTCGTCTTAACAAAACTAGTATCTTACTGGGGTCCTTTTATGATTTGCACTTTTTGTCGTATCATCCCTATGGTCGAGGCATAAAAAGGATTTTATTTCTTTGAAAGCCAGGCCGACAGACAGATATTAGCAAAATATAGTGACATTCTTAAGACAACTCATTTTCAGAATTCTGAAGCAAACAATATTTTTATGAACGATGCGGCCAATGCTAAATATAAGTCAGGTCTTTTGTTAATAGACTGGACTCTCAGTCAGAATACGGTACCTTAATACAGTGTAAGAATAAAATTAATTCCACCACATCCTATTTATTTTGTCCACACAGTGTTTCTGTGTGTGTATGTGTGATTGCGAATCTCTTGGTTGGTGTCTGTGCAAATCGCTGGCGACTCAGTGACGCCATATTACAAAAGTAATGGGTGCAACGTCATAGATAACTGTTGGCTTTTTACTGTCAATTTTTACTATATTCATTATTTTTATATGGGTATTTACGAACTCTCCCCAAACTATGCATCCAAAACTATCAACAGCAAGAAAACCCAACACAGTGGCAGCAACAATGCTGCCTAGCCAACTTGGGCTAAAAGCTACTCGAAATTTGTCCAATTTATGCTAAGATTTAAAGATTCCGCTTTAAAAGGAGCCGCAACAGAACCCTATGGTTGCTAAAACTTACGACTTTAATGTTCGTTGAGTAAACTTACTCCTCATTGATAGCAGACATGCACTTGCAACGCACACACTCACATCTTTACAAATTTCACATTGTAAGTACAAGACTATTTCTAAGCGAGAGGAGCCAGTCCTTGTATAAGAACATCCGGTGTTAGAGGCAAAATGGAATGGATGAAATGACAAACTGTAGTCCTATCACAATATGTTCACTTGTAAATAAGACTATCGATCGCATCTATTGGCATTTGCCTTTTAACACTTAACTCGAAACTAGTGAAATAGCAAAACCTTTTGAGTCGAGAGATCAGTAAAATGTGAACCAAAACTAACATTTGAGTTGCTCATGACTTATAGTTCAAAATTTGTCAATTTAAACAAGAGAGAGGGAGAAGCTTACGAAAACTTACTCGCTGTTCGGTCAAAATGCAATTCGAAAGTGTACGTCAGTGTTAGACCGTTGTAAGTGATTCTTAAAATAACAACAATTTGTTTCTTCTTTTTTAGCTCTTTTATCTTTGACAATCATAATAAAGCAAAAAAATATTCTACAAGTGTCTGATTTTTTTTAAAGGTTTTTTGCATTTTCTGAAAAATTTGAATTTGGTCGATTAACACGTTATTAGCGGCTATGCTTTAATTAATAATTACATACAAATATGAAATAAGATGTTATATATGCACTGTATGTATACACTTGATGTTGTCGACAGCAACTTATAATGTACTAGCTCACCCGGCAGACTTCGTCCTGCATCCAAAACTATTGGCTAAGCCGTTGAGTACTTGTCGCAATCTTATAACGATCTGCTAATTTTCTTTGGTCTCTGAAGTTTTCAAATTTATAGGGCGAAGCGTCACTCAATTTTTTCCAGACAAAAAGTTAAGATTATTCTAAAAGCAAAGAAGACTATAAAGCATTTTTGTTGGAATTGCCGATGAAAACTTACTTGGTTAGTTTAATGTAATTGTAAGATTGATTTGCTTGTATTGTACCGCAATGTACTTTTCTTGTATCATAAAGAACAATTTACTGTTCCAAAAAATACAAGTTATTGGTTTTGAAAGTACTTGTATTGTATAAAAAAGTAAAATTTATTATCCAGCAAAGTACTTATTGTACCGTAAAGTACTTTTATTGCACCAAAAAGTATTTTTTTTTTGGTATCAAAAACAATTTATATTAAAATTTCTGTTGTTGTACCAAAATCCATTGTAATTGATTTTTTATCATTTCTTCATAAATTTTTAATTTTTTTTGCAAACTTTTAGTCGATTCAAATCTGCTGATTTCGATTACTTGAAATTTGTCAGGTTTTTTAATTCCCCCAAATGTTAAAAAAGGAGAATTTTATTCTTAGGAAAAAGTAGTTCCCAGGGAACTCATTTCAATTACCAATAATTCTGGTGCAGGTTCAAACGTATGGTTTTAGCGATTGGTAACATATTTAGCAAATCTCGTCTTCATAAATCTATTGGCTCGTGAGATAAAACCGATTGAAATTTCGGTTTGTGTAGGCGGTGCCACGCCCCAGTGTCTAACTTTGTTTTCATGAACCCTAGAAAATTTCGTTGCAATGGGTCCATTTATTTGGCCCATATAACAACAAATATTTCATCATATAAACTCATGATCCACTACACGTATAAAAACCGAAGTGTAAAAAAAACGTTGCCTTTGACGTCAACTTTCATAGGAAATATACAGAAACAAAATTGGTTCCCGCATTACAGAGAAAACCAATCACCAAAACAATGCAACTTATTTTGATATATATAGATGTATATTATGTCAAAAGTCATTAAAACTTCATGTAAAGTCTTAAAGCTTTCAATTTGGTAGTACTCCAGATACTTATTTACCACTATACACCTTGTTCGGACATTATTTACTCCAATAGTTATCCACATTAGTGTTGATCACGTTTGTATGGGACCAGACTTTTGCTGCCTATAATTCATGGACCACTACACGTACAAAAGTCGTATGTAAAAAACTTCACTTTTCACGAGAGCTTTACAAAAAAAAAACCGTTCACGCATTCCATAGAACATTTTCACGGTCACAATGCGACTTATTTTTTTTACTACATATTAACATTTTTTGTGAGGTGGAGATCCCACTTCACTAATCAAAATTATAAGTACCCCAAATTGGCAAGTAGATTTTGTAAAAGTTTGAGAAAGTTCGATTGATAACGAACAGACAAACAGCAAAAACGGACGATTGCATCGAGACCTATCGAGTCCATTTGTGAAATAAACCATCTACGGACCTACTCGAATCTTAAAATCTTCAAATATTAAAATAACTTACATTGTGTTAGTAATTATTTACAATTTGCAACTTAATATTAGTTAATATATATCCCATTTATATATAGAGGTATATTCCCTATATACATAACTCATCAACCACTATTCAAACAAAGACCAAATTTAAAACAAACCTTGCCTTTGACGTGAACTTTCATTAGAAATTTACAGAAACAAAATCGGTCCACGCATTGCACTTACTAACAAAATGCAGCTTATTTTCATATATATAGATAGTTTCGAGTCAATCGGTATTTCTAGTAAAAGCTTCTCTAACAGTGACGTTCGCACAAGTCGATAAAAATGTAAGTGCCGTTAGTTGTGAATCTAAAAATAGAATGCATTTTAATTCACATCAACACGAGAAGCTATCCCATACATCATGCATTGGGTGTAATAGGAAGTTAAGTTTAAGTTTTATATGCACTGTAAAGTGGTACAAATGTAGTTCCTTTTGAATAAATGCCATTTTGTGTTTGTTTAGTTCTTAAATTTTCATGCAAATGTTATTTAAATATTTTTTTTAAATCCATCATTTACATAAAGGATATGGAGAATTTCATGCCGCATATAGACGTCATTTGACTTCTTAGTTAATCTCTAGAAATCATTAAGTAATTGTTTAGATCTGTGATTAGCAGACTTTTATAAACCAATTATGTATTTTGACTACAGTCATAGGTTTCAATCTATTTATACTTTATACCTACACTTTATGTATTTAAATTATAAACTGTTGCATATTGTATTTTATTTTATTTGGCCGTAAGGCTTAAAATTACAAGCTGATAAATTATATGAAATGAATGAATTTAAGCGTAAAAATAAGCTTGGTTTTGGCCATAATATTTTCACAGTTTTACCAGATTATTTGTGGAACTTGAAAAATTATTTTTTAGAAACTAAGCGTAACATATACTCTATTATACCATACTTTCGGCCCTTTAAAGGGAAGATAAATAATGACCAGAGTTGTAAAGAAAATGCTAAAAAAAAATAAGTTACAGAATGTGATTTTCAAATTGTAATTTTAGACCGCATTGATGGAAAATCTATCGCCTAATCTTGCGTAACGTAATCGAATGGTCGACCTTCAAAATATTCCAAAATTTGATTACCCGCCGATAACTATACGCTCATTTAGAAAATCGGTAATTTCTATATTGATAAATTTGCTATGATTTCAAATCCAACATATGTTAAAACAGCTGCGACAAAAACCTTTTGCCCTATTTTTACAAGTGTGCAGATTGTACTGAAAGCGATTGAGATCCATGGTTCGATTCCTTTCTCTAGCAATCATTGGTTGCTTCTTGGATATATTTCAGTAAAATTATCAATTTGACGATAATTATATTTATTTTTAAGTTATTAATTTGGTTACGCTAGATCAGGCAAATCGGACACTGTGCGTTGTGTGGACCATTTTTGACTGGCAGAGTAATGAATTACCATATGTATCCGTCTGTCAACGTGTTGTTGTGATCAGTTATTACTTTTTTTAACTTGACATCTTAATGTTTTATTTAGTCCGTTGAGTAACTTATTTCAAACATTTAATGATGACCTCTATACTAAAACAATTATAATCGCTTCTTAAAGCCACAGCTTTGATCCAAATTTGATCTACATACCATACATTTTATAAAGAGTCTAACATAATAAAATACACTCATTATCAAATACACATGAGGAGCTTCCTTATATGAAAGTTTTAAGAAGTAAAGGTTTATCTATAGTTTGCAAACCTGGAGTACAGCTTGTCGCATTAACGTGTTGCAGTTCTGACCAGGCGCATCTAATATTTTATAAACAATACAGCTACAGTAACGGAGGAAAGGAAACACCTATTAACTATGAAATAAAATGGTAATTAATAAGCATCAACTTCATAAAAACTTTATGTTTAAGTTATTGTTGAAGAAGAAATATTTGTATTAAATATAACGAAGTCCAGGTGTTGGTGCAGTTGTTAAAAGTTGATGGCAAAACGACAAAGTACTTTCATATCTCCACCTAACCTACTCGAGGCGAGTTTAAATTTCAATGGCATATTTCTGTGAATTTATTAACACTTAAACACACCTGTGACCGCACGCTACATCCGGTATGTGACTCTAAGAGGGCACACCAAGTTAGGGAATGAGGCAAATCAACTTGTAAACAAGCAGTCACCTTGCACAGCGTTTATTAAACTTTTCCGATTTGTGTTCAATGAAACCGAAAGAAGGCGAAGAACGGTCTGAGAAAACTTCGCAAAGATTTGCTAGCAATTGGACTCGAAACATGTTTGCTTCTGAAACGGCTCTCATATGTGAAAAGTAATCCCAAAACAATTAGAATTTTGTTGAAAGCCAATTAAAACTTAAATGATGATGACAACCATTATGTGTGTGTGTGTGTGCAAGAAGAAATTTCAGGATGATGCGAGTATCCTCTAAATCTTTGGGGTGTGGGTGTGTGCAAATTTGTAAAAAAAAAACATTCACTGATATTTTAAGCGAAACTACAAACTTCTAACCCCACCATTGAAAGGCCGCCATATAACCCTGCAAAACAAGCGGCGAAAATGCATAAGCAGTTGTAAATAACTACCTCTGCTGAAACTAGAAATGTACTTTTGACTGTTGACTACACTTTTAAGTTTCCTCGTATTCCCTCTGACAAAAACACTCTCTGTTAATTTCGCATTTGTCTCTGTACGAACGTTTGTGATGTTATGTAACTTGTTTAACAGACTTTTTTGTGTCAGTGTAAACTTGTCTCTGTAGTATTCGTATCTGTGTCGCTTCGTCTGCCTCCGTTTGTCTCAGTGTGTGTTGCGTGATGACTACAGGCAGAGAAATGCCACAGCGCAGACAGAAGGGGGTGTAGCAGACAGTGGGTAGAGCGACGAAGGACTTTAAACATCATCCACTATTTCATATTCCATTGCACTTCGTACACGTGCTAGTCGACTTTAGCTGGGTCGCATGTCGCATCGTCTGGTCGCTTAGTTGATCAGACGCTGACACTGTCTGGCGTTCAGTTGCTTGCCCCGTTTTTACTTTTCTAGCTTTTTTTGTTGTTGGCGCATGACTCTGTTGCCGCTAACAGATTCCACTGCCACTGCATCTGTAAAATGGCTGGAGTGTGTTTGTTATGGTTTTGGCTTAGTCTTCATTCTCATTTGTACTCGCATAACCGCACATTGGGGCTGAGGTGTCAATTTTTATGGAATGTAACTCAACTTAGACGATTTTCTAAATGAGAATATCTGCAATACTATGAGGCTATATGTATCTATTTTTACTTCTGTTGAAGTATTGTATTGTATTATGAAATTATTTGAAAATTACTTATACTACAGGCAAAAATTCCAATTTGGAAAAGGGTCTATAAAACACAACAATAAGCTTATGCTTACTGGAACTTATTCTATAATAGTGTCTTTTTTAACATTAAGTCTCGCTGTTTTTGGCCCTTCTGTTAAAAATTACCTTTCATAGAATTGTAAGCAGAGATGAAAAATGGGTAAATACCAAAATGGTAAATACCTGGAGAAATGGGAAAATTGGGTAAAAATTGGTAAATACTCGTGTATTTATCACTTTTACACATTGTTTAGCAAAATTTAATGAATTTTAAATCAATTTTATTAATAAACAATACAGAAATTTCTGTCAGTTGCACTGACTGATAGACCCTACTGACTGATTTACCCTATGTCCTTTCTCAAAATTTTATTAAGTGGTTTAACTTGGAGTTAACGAAATTAACTGATTTGTAAGTAAAATTTCTTATGTATTTTTTTGCCTGCTTGTGGAGAGTAAGCGGTCGGCTGGGTCAGTTCAGTGGAAGGGTGGACGTTTTTCTAGTATAAAATTGCTATATTTTCTACTAATTCTTTTTGTAATCATATAGTGAATTTGTTAACTTTAACCAAATTCTCTGAGAAACTTAAACTCGGTTCATATTTAACCGCTTTACTGGCTTATAAGTGCATACAGGTACGAAAAACCCGTAACTCAAGATTTTGGGGGTTTTGGGGAAATATAAGAAACAGGTTCTTGTTGTGGTTAGCAGCACCTAGTTAATTTTTAAACCCAACCCAAACAAATCTTCTTTATATTACAAACAAAAATAATAAGAAAGTTTCAGACGGGCAACCCGACTAACATATATCCTCACCCTCAGTAAAACGTCAAATTTTTTATTATATTGATATTATTACACGATTTCTAAAGTGGGTGGAGTGGTACATTTGTATGGGAGGCATAAGAAGTGGCGCGGCTAGACTTCCAGTTTTTATCTCCAAAATTTTGTCTTGTTATAGCTTTACTAAATGCAGGATTTGGGCACAATCGCGTTGGTTTATTGAAATTATTACTCCATCTCTAAAGTGGGCGGAATTGTAAATTTGGATGGGAAGTACCAAAAGGGGCGTGTCCAGATTTTTTCTCTAAAACTTTATCCTGTTATAGCTTTACTAAATGCAGAATTTAATCACTATCGCGTTGGGTGTATTGATATTATTACTCCTTCTCTTAAGTGGGCGGTATGGTACGTTTGTATAGGAGGTACCATAAGGGTCGTCGATAAACTTCCAATTTTTTTCTTCAAAACTTTATCCTGCTTGAGCTTTACTAAGTACGAAATTTGGGCACGATCGCGTTAGGTCTATTAATAATATTAATCAATTTCTAAAGTGGGCGGTACCAGATGGGGCGTGGCCATACTTCCAGTTTTTTTTTCAAAACTTTATCCTGTTATATCTTTACTAAATACCGAACATGGATACTATCTCGTTTGGTGTATTGGTATTATTACTCGATTTCTAAGGTGGGCGGAATGATGTAATTGTATGGGAGGTACCAGAACGGGCGGAGCCATGTAGCCCATTTGCAATTGTTTTGGGGAAATATCAACTCGTACAGAATTTTAAAACAGTTGGTTGCGTCTTTCAAAAGTTATCATGCGTACCAGCCGGACAGACGGACATGACTCAAACGACTTAAAATGTCATGAATCCTATTTGGTTCAAAGAAACCTAAGGTCTAAAGTGACTCCTTCTATGTGTTACACTTTTGGGTCGTATCAAATTATATATACCCTCCTATCCGTTGGGTAAGGGTATAAAAACAAATTAGGGAAACAATTTTCGTTTTTGATTTTGGCAAATTGGAAACTCAAATTGGAGCTCCGAATGTTAATGAAGCTTGGTACCAATTAACACAGCAGGTAACTTTAAGTCAGAATTTGACATATTTATCTTTTTCGCCAGTGCACTGAATTTAATAATATTTTTCGCAAGAGGTACGCTTATTGAAATATGAGTCATAAATGGATATGGACTATATCGGCCCACCCTTTCTAGTACCTTCCATATAAAATTACTTTTTTTTATAGGAAATTAATGTTTCTCCTATGACTTACGAACGAATAATTGGAGGTTGTTTGCATTTGGTCAGTTCAATTATCTTGTAATGGCACATAAAATATCAATGCTTATTACAACCACAAAATAACAAAATAAAATTACGATTATCATTGCATGAAATTGACGTACATTTCGCATTCTATGACTATCGTTGCAATGACTGAACTCGGGTATGAAAAAGCACGCTCAAACATGTCCAGAATTTGTAAATAATTCACACTACATAACCCGTTTTAGCACTTGAAAGGAATGAATTTCTGGAGTTTCGTACTTTTAAATGGTAGAACTACATATTTGTCTAGAGAAAATGGGCTTTAGATTTATTTGTATGTCCGGTTCTTGGGCAATTTTTTCGTAGAAATAATAAAAATGCTTACAAAAAGCGAAATGCTTGTTGATTTGTAATAGACTCTCTAAAAATTTTAAAAAATATCGTCGGTATATGGGAAAAAATGACCAAGTCAACATTTTTGGAAAAATGAGATAATAAATAAAAATGCTCTATGGTTTGTTTATAGCAGAAAAAAAACAAAAAAATTTGACTATGTCTCAATTTGTTATGGAAAAACTGATTAAGTCTATCAAATTAAATAAAATTCGATGAGGTTGTCATAGTACGTGATTGTAATCATGTATTCAAGTCCAACCGGATATTCGGTTTTGGCATTATGTATCACATTCAAACCAAATTTTTCATTTAAGAACATCATTGAGAGCGTTGTAACAGCTTACTTACTAACAAAATCGAGGCTTGGTGTCACTTGGGAAATGATACTATTTTTCTGAAAGGTGTTGCTAAGTACAACAAGAATATGATTTTGAAATTTTCTAAACACCCCAAAATCTTGAGTTACGGACAAGAAAACCGGTTTTACGTACTTTAACGCACTTATAAGTCACTGAAGTGGTTGAATTTGAACCAATTTTAAATTTGTCGGATTTGCAAAAAAGAAACTGCGGAATTTCCAACAATATATATGTTATATAGCTAAATTGTCATATCTATATGTATTTGCCTCAAAATAGCAAACATTTTGGATTATTTCACCAATTCTTAAGTCTGAAGAATTATTATATGGCCCCCCATATGTATTTTATTTTATTTTATTTAAATAGTGCATGTTTTCACGATTATAACGCATATTTGTTTGTATTCAAGATATATATCTTGATTTCGGTAGAAATATACCAAATAGCTCAAAATTATCTCACTCTGAAGAAGACTAAAATTCAAAAAGGTGTTTTATAAAATGAGTTTAGTAACGAAAAACATTTATTTTTTTATAAACTAATAAAAATATAGTTGGACTTGGGCAGTTTTTCCTGTAAAAATAGAACATGCTTGTGAACAATTATACCCTCTACTAACGGACAACAACAAGTTACAATAAAACTAATGTCTGATTTATTGAATGTAATATAAATTTACACGCATTTTTCTCCGAATGAAGTGATATGGACTTGGTCTGATTTTCCAGACTGATTGTTTTTAGCCTGTATGAAGAATAGTGTATTGCTTAAGGCTTGTTGATTTTTATAGGATCGCATAATTTAAACAAAATTTTACTCATGACAAAACGTAACATTCGATACCTCTACAAGACAGTATTCACCCACTATGCAAATATGTGTTCACTTCCCTGCCACTATTGTGATCCCCCTGCCTTAACCTTTGTGCTGCATGTGTTCCATTTACATTTGAAGATGGTATTGTAATTTCTTCTGGCAACCTAACGCTGTATTCGTTTCTGCCCCCACCTACAATCGTTCGCCAACCCTAGTCGTTGTGGGTGAGTGGAGAAAGCTGCTGGTGTGTGTATGCGCTTATTAAAGATGAAGATGCTATTGTAAAATTAGTCGAGTATGGGAGGGCGTAATAATGGATGTGGCTCTGTTGCTGCACGACATCCCTCGCCCATCGCCATGTATTTGTCACTCAATATCTATTGTTTTTTTCGTCTTGTTGTTCTTCCTTTACACAACACACACAACTGCATTTGTTCTTTTAAACACCCATACTTATGTATATAGAATTATGTGTGAAGAATGGTGTATTCTTACATACACACACTTGAATCTTATTTTAAATTAAATGTATATTTAGTTCAGTGATGAACAAGCAGTTGTCCTTGCCACTGCAGTTTAACCTTAGGAGGAGGCGTTGGAGTTGTAAAAGTCAGGCTAAATGTTATGGCAAACCCTTAATGAAAACAAAAAAAAATATTAATGCTACTAGCGGTAATCATGTCCATTTGGACATAGTTATAGAAATTCACTGCTTGGCTCTTTAGTGAAAAAAAATTGTTTCTCTCAATAGTTGACCATAAATCATAAATTTGGAATCAATTTTTCATACATCACTAATTTTCTCCACATTTTATTTTGTGGAGTTAGGCCTTGTAGCTTCTGAACCATCCATATATCGGACATCTCAGTTTTTACTGTTGCATACGTTGAAATAATACTATTGAAATTCTATATCATATCATTATCATTAGCTAGGGTTGCCAGTCATTGAATTCGAAAAGTCGGGAAAACCGAGACTAAAAAGCGGGATTTGTCGGGACAAATGTAAAGATCATATTTTATCGGTTTTTACATTTTTTATTAAGAAATATTATTAGTTGGTAAAAATGACAGGAATTCCTGACAGCTTTTATCAATATTGAATCTTATGATTAGTTCAGCCTTTATAAGATCAAAAGACATTCGTTTCTATCTTTCGTGTATAAATTGTTTAAAATACTAAATACTATTTCGCAATAAGCGTTACTTATCGGTAAAAAATATAAATGAGATCAATTTAAACAAATTCAAGTGGCTATAAAAAATGTGACCATATATTGTCATTTAGTATATCTTTGGGCAATTCTCCATAGACAGCTCGAAGACTGCAGTAGTCGCTGTAGAACATGTCATTGTCCACTGCATCTGATATTTGTAGAACTTTTGGAATTTCTCCCAAGTCAATAGTGAGTCTTTTAAATTAAATGCTGCAATTTGCCCAAAAATTTACATTTCTTGAAAGTCGTAATATTATGAACAGCCGTGGAAAAATCAGATGATAAACAATTGCTAGGGATGGGAAAGAGATTAATACCCATGGAAATGGGTAAATGGAAAAATGTTTAGTGCACACAACTAGTTCATAAGAGAAAAGTATTTTTTTGTACCTTCTTTAATATGTTGTTTCTTTGATTATTCTAAGTATAGGTAGTAAATATTAAAAAGTCGGGATTTTCCCCTGAATTACTTCAATACTCGGGATTTTCGCGAGAAGTCGGGAAAACCCCGCCTATCCCGACCATCTGGCAAGCCTATCATTAGCATGGGAGGTACGAAAACTGAACAAAAATAGAAAGCATATCGTTAGGAATGAGAGAAACATTAGTTTTCGAAATAAAAACCAATTTAAAGGGCAATGATTGAATCGAAAGAGCCCATTTCCAAACCTCGGCTTTGGTAGCCGTAAATCAACGACTGCAAAGTCATTGTTCAATGAATGTAGGAAGTTGATAAACATATATCGTTACAAAATACTTTATATTATAAAAGTTTGCTTCTAAAAGACTTTTTACTACAACAAATAAAATTTACAAAAAAAATTACCTTATCTCGAGGGCACAGGGCAGAAAAGTAAATCTTTTTGCCCATAAAGTAAGTGTTATTTACAATTCGAAATATGAATGGAAAAATAAAATTTTTCAGAATTTATGACCACAAAAACAAGAATTATCAAACACTTTTTAAAAACATAATTTTTTAATAAAGACAAATATGAAAAAAAAATAAAATATGCAAACAAAGTTCAAGGTTTTTTGAAAAACTGGAACAAACGGTTTTAATTTAAAATTAATTTTACATTTTCTTTGATTGATTGGTTATTTTAAAACTTAACTGTATAGGGCTTTTATTTACATTATATGAATCAAACTAAGTTTGATTAAATTATACACAAATGTAGCGACATATAAGATCGACCAATACCAATTGCTAATACGAAACTTTCGTTTCGATTATTGGCGATGTGTTTGTATTTATAATCCGTGTGTAAGTGTGCATGGTGCATGTCGATAAACTTAAGACCATGACAGTGAATGTTGGCTATGTGCATAAACAAACACACACACACACACGAATTGTCTGCAAAAACAATTGGCGTTAACGCAAATTGTGGGCAAGGGATACAAAAGGTGGCACCTATGTGGGTGGGATTGTGATCGTTTGTCGCTGATTGCGGTTGGTTGGGTTTTGCAGTAGGTGTAGTTGTGTGCATACAATGCATTTTCTGAATGTGTGCGTATCCCCCATCCTGTACAACATTTGCCAGTTTACTTTGGTCTCTTGTAACGTATTTTCCATGAAGATTTCTGTAAATTATTTCACACTTTTGGGATTAATTTTCACTTTTTATATCAACATTCTCAAATGCACGCGATATCCTTCTGCAACATGAGAGCGTTTTTTTTGCACTCCCGCTTATACGGTAAAATGTTAGAAGGGCAGGCAGCTCCTGCTATTTAACTCTTAAAGGGAACTCTAAATACGTATTTTAGATAATGCAGTTTTGGAAACAAGATTTATGTATTTTTTACAACGTTCGAATTATGAGAGTCAACCTTTGGGTTGTCGCCTTTTATCCTGCTGTAAAATTGCTAAGAATTAGATTTTCTTTTAAATCCAAATTTTAATTAATTTTCACTCAGGATGAAGAATGTGTTCTCACAATGCGATATAAAGCATATAGCAACAAACAAACTAATTTCTTTCGCAAGAGATGTAAGACCACATAGTAAGCAATTTACTAATTGAGCTTTATGGGCTTAAAATTGTTTTGTTAACGGAATATAGGTTTTTTTTATCGATTTGTATAGTAGTTACAACAAATGCTGAGATATTACACTTCTTTTGTACTTACGGTTAATTCATACATGTTATTTCGAGATGCTGTTTTGGAATTGAAATATATAACATACTTAACATTAAGTTAATATGGCGGCGTAGCTTTCCGCCGGATTATATTCAAAATCCCAATTCGAAAAGTTTCAAAATAGTACTACTATTCATAGCTGTCGATAACATCGACTAATCAGAGTCAAATGGTGTGGTTAGTTCAATTTATTTGGATCCGAAAACTTTGAATATACTTTTAATTTGAATTTGATTGATTTTGATCCAGTAAACAAGCCATAGAAGACTCACTAAACATAGGCTATTTTTATCACCCAGCAAATACACTGAAAGAAAATTTCATCAGTTTTATGTAACATTTTCTCATTTTCCAACTAACGACACATTTCATTGAATGGATGATGAACGTCTCATCAATATTTTTTATACCTCTTAACATTCATAACATACAGCCGTCTAAAGTTTCAAGTTTTATCCCACCATTTTTTGTTGGATCACGAAATTTGCTGCCAAATGCATTAACACAAATTTGCAAAGCGATTGGAGAAACAGTGTTTCAGATATTCCTCTTTCAAAAATAGGGTCCAATGTGAAAATTTTAAAAATATCGGTCAAACCGTCTTCTAGACTATACGGTACTAAAAAATACTTAAAGTTATCCGATTTTGATCAAAGTATGACCGTTCACACTGTCCTTTGAAAAATAGCGAAATGATAAGTACATGTTGGACATACCGATTTTTTGTCTTAGAGCATCCCATGTAAAATTTCCCGAGCAACACTTTTGTAGAGCATTTTAATGTTGTAAAGTCCCATATTATGGTCATTATGACAGTATAATATATAAAGTATCATACGTACGTCGACTCCTTCGGTACGTGTGTGTGTGTGTATGTGTTGTGAGTGTTATACAAATTACCGATTTAATGAAGCGTAAAACGTGAAGGAATTGTTAAAATTTGTCATCAATTTAATGAAATATGTCCTAGATTTGGAAACGATGTAAAGATTTTCCTTGAGTGTAAATGGAAAGCAATTTATAGGTAATTATTTTTTTTACATCTAGATGTCTCTGATTCTTCAGCTGTGAATATAATATATTTCATAGCAGTTATTCCAAATTTTTTTTTTTCAAGGATGTCAAAATATTTTTAAATGTATTGAAACATTTTACATTATTGTATAAATTGGTTCTGAATTGGTAAAAGCTTTTTAAAAACTAGAATTTTCGTTATTTCATGCGTACTACATCAAGAAGTAAATAGTAACCATTACGTTCTACGATTAAGAATATTAGTTTTTCAAAAAATTGTATAAACTTTTCGTTTCTAAGACACACATATAAGGCCTTTTTTTTGAAGTTTGCCGTTTTGCAGTTTTTTGAAAATTATTTCTTCGCAGCGGGTTAATGGACGGGTCGGTGAAAAATGTTTCTTGTTAGGTGTGTATAACAAGCCTTGCAAGAATATTACGGCTGTGACTCACAGAATGGCTGAATATCGCAAATTTAACGCCGTGCGCAGCATCACGGCCGCTCTTTTGCAAGGATATTAGTTAAATGGCCTAAAAGATTTAATTGACGTCGCCGGATTTGAATTTATGTTTCAATTTCAGTCGTATGGTATCACATATCGCGGAATCGCGAGACATCGGTGGCAATGCTGGAAGTTGGCCAAGCAGCGTTGTCGCGACTAACTTTTGAATGAAACCAGAGATTTCGAGTCATAACAAAGACAACTTAAAAAAAAAAACAATTTTCTAAATCAGAATCACATATTTTATTGTAAACAACCTTCATTTCATCGTATACTAGTATGAATATCCCACAATCGATTAATTGCATTTTATATCAAAATTTGTCATTAAATCGAAATGAAAGATGTATAAACGATGATGGTATTGTGTATCATAATTGCAACCCTTTAGAAATGTGCTGGTGAATAAATGCTGCGATTTTGCCGCAGCCTAACTAAATATATATATATAATGCAAAAGTACAATTTGTCACACAGTTTCGTGACATATGCCTGGTGAATCTCAATTTTGAATGTAACCTAAAAAGTAACTATTTGTTCCAGTTAAATTCTATTAAATTATATAATATTCTCTGTTTTTTACACTCAAGTATGGTTGTAGGCAAGTTCAATACAGAAACAACTGAGCGACAATTTTTAGTGAAGAAAACCAAGGCAAATGATGTGCTCGTATTTGTAGCGCCCTCTGACTCCATTGATTCGCAATGAAGAGAGTGTGAAGATGCTTACGCCTGATGAAATACTTAAGGTAATAAACTTATCCCAAGATCATCATAGACTATTTTATAAGTTATTGTTAACTTGGAATCTATCCGAAAATTAATACATCCTGTGATGGTCCACACCACATAAACCTGTGCAGTGTACATACGCTCGATAAGTACTGCTGCGTACAATTATTAATGTGCTCTAACCTGATACCGTACATAGACGATTGGCCACATCATTGTAAAATGTTCCATATTTTACTGAATGAATAGAAGAAAGTGTTAAATTCAAGACACTATCAATTGTTATGTCTCTCCTTACATGTACCTACTATAAGTGTAACGTATACGGAAATATTTTGAAGCAATATGTAGTGAATTACTACTTCAATGTAGTGGCTGTAAAGTAAAGTCTAAAAACCTTAAAATTTACTATACCCAAAATCATCTTATTCCGTAGAATAACAATGTATATTCTAGGGAAGACACAAACATCGTTAACGAAACCACAGTGGAAAAATAAATCCAAGTAATTCATTGACATTCAATTGACGATGAGACTATCTTAAAACACAAAAACTTTTCATTGCTTTTCATGGGTCCATTTATGGGCTGAATTTATTCACATTTGTTCTGTAAGCATGTTTGAAAATCAAAGAAATCAAAGAAGGAACATCAAACAATCATTCTCATAAGTGCAGGGTGAAAGCTGAATGCAATGGAATGATTAAAATTAATTCACTGAATTCCCGTCCAACATATACATACTATAAATGACTGTCAGCGGTTTGGAAGCATAAGGGCTGACACATAATGGAGATAGAGTGACTCTGGCATTGTGAGCTTACAAAGATCGAATGATCGGTCCAGTATAGTTACGCAAATTTAATTGGTCGCTACTGACAATTTGTGTTGTAGGCTCTTCAAACATCAATGTTTATTTCTAGGATAATGTACCACATAAACAAAATTATAAAATTTAGGAGAATTTAGTAATATCAGTAATAAAAATATACATACTATGAGTAAAAATTTCTTTGAAACTGCGAATTAATTAACAATATTTGTATAAAGTTTTTTTTCTGTTTTTATAAATGGTACTCTAAAACTATGAATTATAAAATAACGTAAAATAGAGTTTTTGGAAATCTATTAATATTTCTTCTACAACTTCCAAACGGACAAGTGGAGGGTATTTTAATTTCGTAAATTTAATTAGACAAATAGTAGCAAATCTTTAGAAAACCAACTATCCCAAAATCAAAATACCCAAACACAAAATCCCCAAACGCTAAATCCCCAAATACAAAATTTAAATGGGTTTCAAACAAGAATTGGGAATTTTATGTTTGAAATTACTGCTTAAAAAAATTGAGTTCACAAATACTTTAGGTATTAAAATATAATTTTTCTGCAGTTCTTCGTGAGAGTCACGATGATCGCATTTATTAGTATCAATTTGTATTAAAATAATTTGTATTAAAACAAAACAACAAATCAGAATGTTTTTATTGTTAAGTTAATGGCCAATTCAGAACCACTTACAATAATTTTCTTTTTATTATGGAAAAATTTTTTGACACATGTTTAAATATATACGCTAGGCATATAACTTTTTCAAATTTTTGCAAATAGGAAAAATGGCATAGCATAGTCGAATAGAGCATAAAAAAGTATGAACTCCCATTATTAATTGTTTTCGAAATTGCAAAAAAGTTTCCGCACCAATCGCAATTACATTTTTTTTCAGAACATATGGCCATTTAAGGTTTTCCTACAAGGGTTACGTCATCCCATCAGCTGTTTTTGACGTTTCGCTTTGTTGTTTATTTCTTCACAAATCTGTCAAAGTGATTTCAATTACAAGGTTGCGAAGTCTTGTTTTCTGATCATACTTTTCACAAAAATAATTTCGCGATACTACAAAAATCTGACTTTTTTAAAAATCGCGTTTGGTGCGAAACATTTTTGAACCCAAATCACCTAAAAAGGTGATATTCATTCTTGTACAATATTTGCCACCAAGTAGTGGTATGCCAAATTTGTCGTAAAAATTAGTTATATGCCTAATGTGCACTAACAATAAAGGAGCAACAACAATATTTCTTTATAAAAATGGTTTACACAAAATAAATTTTAAAATTGTACACAGCTATTAATGGGACCGGCGTGGCATAGTGGTTAGAACACGCGACTACCATGCGGGAGATCACAGGTTCAACTCCTGGCTTCAGTAAACTTAAAAGAAAAAAAAATAAATACATTTTTCTTTCATTGTCGGCTCCCCTCGAATGTTGTCGACAGCAACTTCGCAGTATTAGTGTCGTCAATAAACAAGTAGATGCCGTTAGTTGTGAATCTAAAAATAGAAAGCGTGTTAGTTCACAACAACGCGAGAAGCTATCCCATACCTCATTCATGGGGTGTAAAGGGAAATTAAGTTTAAGTTTATTAATTACAAAGTGAAATATTTTGAGATATATATGCCACATAAGTTATATTAACTTAATCAGCTCGAGATTCACCAACTTTTTTAATTGTTTAACACGGTCCACTTTTTTATTATTTCTTATACCTATGCCTGATTGATTCTTGTCTATGTTTGCTTAAATATCGGTAAATTCTTTCCCTAGCCTTTTTCTAATTTCATAAACTTCAATTTTTTCTCCTACAATAATTTTGATTCTACGGTGCAAAATGCCTGAACGAAATCAGAAACTCAAAAAAATGTAAAATCATATAATATTTAGTAGCGCCCCACAGTGGTCGATTTGGGTCGAAAAGGCGCGCATTGGGTATTGGTGGCCCCCAAAAAGCTTTGGCGGCATCTTGACTTAACAAAACCCATGGAATAACGTTGGAGACATTATCTAATATTGTATATGGCCAATTCCACGGCAAAAATGTCTATTCAGATTAAAGGTTCGGAGAATTTTTTCATGGTATTTGGTGAACTTTGAGCCAAAATTTCATAGTATAAAAATGGTTCGAAATTATCTAGGGAAGCAACATCCAATTTTTTTAAATTTTTGAGGAATATTCTGAACTTTGAAAAGCCGTCAAATTCAATAAGGTCAATTTAAACAATCAGAAAATGTTACGGCAAATTCCATAAAAATTGATTTATATTATTGGCATGATCCTAAATACTTTTGTTAGGGTATTTTTTGATTGAATATCATCATATTTGCAAAGAAGGTAAACCCCATGTTACTGGAATGGAAAACGCAATCCTTTTGAAATGCGCCTCAATCGAAAGAAACTAGCTGTTTTCTTTGTGAAACATTATTAAACTTCCGAAATTAAGAATATTCATATGTACACTATGTTGCGAAATTATAAATCATTTGAGGAATTTCTGTATAGTCATCCAAGGTGGAGGTAAGAGAAATCTCTCGCAGAAAAGTTCTCAAAATTCATCCTCAACAATATCCATCTTTTCCTCCATCCCATCTCCAACCTTATGTGTAGCCTGTTTGACTTAATTCGGTAGCTCATCAGGTGGATCTTGGTTCGTAGATTTCCTGTCTGTCGCTCGCAAACTACAAATGTATGGATCGGAAGTGATGAAGAATCGCTGCCATATATCTTCCTATTTTTGTTTTCTAGACATCTGTGATAGTGGTGCTTTACCTAGTGGTAAAATCGCTGATGTAATGATATCCGCACCATGCAGCAACACTTTATGCTAGAGGGTGACATACTCCACCAACCATATTTTTCTACGACAAGCCTGGCAGTTTTGAGAGCATAAAATCTGTATTTATTTAGGTCGATCTCATCTGACATATTTATACACGTCAAAATGACAGCCAAGCGATGGAGTATATCTTTATCAAAACCTGTAATCTCTAATGATATTTCAATATCTGAAAAGAATCTCCGGGCAGTGTTCCCATCGTTTGGGGAACCAAAACCTATAAAAATGAGAGATGTGCAACCCTGTGTTCAGCCCGGAAATCTTCGATATCTTCATTAGTTGCAACTTGAAGAAGTGACAAAGTGTAACCAAAGGATCTACCTTAAAGGTGAAATTGGTTTCAGAGTGTTCAGAGATGTTCCAAAATAGTAACACATGTTTGAAAATTGTCAAACGAAATTTTTCAGTCTTCGCCGAATACTTTCGGAGATTTTCGGGCTGCAAAATAAAAATCGACAATCTAGAAAATCGAAAGTGACCAGTGAATTTCACCCTTTTCGGGAAAGTGTGGTTTACCGAATTTACACCGGAAAAAAGCTTCATTAAAACATTCGGCCGCGGATTATAGGTTAATATTTAGGTATGGGGGTGCAAAAATTTGGGTTTGGACTACCTTAGACTATCAAGGAAAGGTAGACATAGTTAGAAAGAGGTTTCTGGAACTTCCAAAAATGGCCCTCATGCGCGCCTTTTTGAAGGAAATCGACCACAGTGCGCTATCATAATTTTTTTGTGGCGTCTAGTACAATTTTGATGTCATGGCTGGGGCTACGGTCATATACATTTTCTAGGCTCTCGTGAAACTCGTCTTTGTCCTCATCGCTTTTCTCTTCTGTGGGAGCATGGGCACATATAAGTGTTATGTGGAAAAACTTTGTTTTGACTCTTATGGTGGCTATACGTTCACACACCGGATTGAACCTTGAGACTAGGTGTCGCAGTCTCTTGCCAACCACAAATCCACAACCAACCTCGTGCTTGTCCGCATGGCCACTATAGTAGATGTCGCACGTCTTCATGCGCGAGCACCCGTGTCCCGTCCACCGGATTTCCTGTAAAGCGGTTATGTCAACCTTGTATTTTTCGAGGACTTCCGCCAGTTGGTTGGAGGCACCTGGTCTATACAGTGTTCTAACATTCCAGGTGCATATCCTCAAATCATGGTCCTTAATTCGTTTGCGGTGGTCGTCAACATTTTGGGGGGTCCATTTTATTCTTATCTTACTTCTTTTCATTTCAATAGTTTAAACGTCAGTGGCGGGTTGCAAGCCCAGCGCACCACGTCGCAGTTTTCTCCTCCTAAAAAAAAAAAACTTAATTTCCCTTTGCACCCCATGAATGAGGTATGGGATAGCTTCTCGCGTTGTTGTGAAGTAACACGCTTTCTATTTTTAGATTCACAACTAATGGCACCTACTTGTTTATCGACGAATGCGAACGTCACTGTTTGAGAAGCTCCTCCTGGCAGGATTTAATTACAGCCGCCCATTCTGGGTCAGACGCTGACCAGGGTACCGCTCACTCTGAGCTGACGTGCCTGGGTTTTAAGTTTCGTCCCTCACAGTTAGCCGAGCTCTGACGGGTGTCAAAGTCACGTTTCCAGGCGTCACCACGTGAAGGTACTCCGTCCGCAGTAGTACCACGAATACGGAGCTCTGTGAGTAGACTTGAAATGCAATTTGCAAGGATCACTCTGGGTTTGCCAAGTGAAACCGATCAGTTTATCGTTTATTTATTCAATAGGTTGTGGATTTTGTGTTAAGGGATTTTGTGACACTGCCAAAAAAAATTTGTTGATTTCGTATTTGGGGATTTTGTGATTGGGGATTGTGTGGCACTCCATTGCCAGACCTTTTTCGATACCTCCATGAAAAACGACATATTTTTGGAAACATAATATCTCTTCAATAAATTTAAAACGAACATCTGAAAAACATTTAAATTTGTTCAGTTTAATAACCATGTAATAACAGACAAACTCTAAGAAAAAACAAAACCTTTGCCACACCCCTTCTGGTACCTTCGATACAAATGACCGAATTGACCCCCATAGTTTTACATACAGATCTTTCTTGTAAGTCCACTGAATGCATACATATTTTGCGTATAGTGTACGCTTATGACAATTTGACTAAGGAATGAATATGGACTATATTAAACACATTTTAAGACGGCCATTTAAAGACGGCAGGGATGATCTCACTGGCTTTCTTGGCGGCTCCTGTTACAACAGGAATGATGCTGCGCAATTAGGTTGGCAACGAAAAATCACGGCGAAGGCGTTTATATAATTTTCATAACCAAGCTCGCACACTATTAATAGCAGCAGCAGATATTGTCCAGCCGTTAACTTTTCGTTTCGTTTCAGGACTTTTTAAGACGATTGAGCTATGTCCGTCTGTCTGGCTGGCTGGATGGATGGTCAGCAGGATAACTCGAGTAATTCTTAACGGATCGGTATGAAAATTTACCAGTATTAATATTTTTTAAAACGAACTTATGGGATTGTAAATGGGCTGAATAGCCCAACCCGTTCTGGTACCTCCAATACAAAATTACCTATTTTTGGAAAATTAATATTTCTTCCATAACTTCCAAACGGACAACTGGAGGATGTTTGAATTTACTTAATTTCCCTTTGCACCCCATGAATGAGGTATGGGATAGCTTCTCGCGTTGTTGTGAATTAACACGCTTTCTATTTTTAGATTCACAACTAACGGCACCTACTTGTTTATCGACGAATGCGAACGTCACTGTTTGAGAAGCTCTTACTAGACACGACGATTGAATCGACGCTTAATACTGCGAAGTTGCTGTCAACAACATTCGAGGGGAGCCGACAATGAAAGAAAATTTTATTTTATTTGTTTTCTTTTAAGATGTCTGGAGCCAGGTTTGAACCTGCGATCTCCCGCATGGTAGTCGCGTGTTCTAACCACTATGCCACGGCCTGTCCCAGTTTATTTATCTTGCAAAAGTAGACAAACCCTAAAAAAACCGAAACCTTTGCCACACTCCTTCTGGTACCTCCCATACAAATGACCGAATTAACCCTCATAGTCTCACATACATATCTTTTTTGTAAGTACACTGAATTCAGTAAAATTTTGCGTAAGGTGTACGGTTATGAAGATTTTAATCAGGATTGAATATGGACTATATCGGATCACCCCTTCTGGTACCTCCCATACAAAATGACTTTGTTTGGAAAATTAATATTTCTCCCATAACTTCTTAACCGGCACCTGGGGGGGACAATCAAATTTGGCAAGTTAATTTATCTTGTAATAGGAGGCTTCAGCAAACCTAACTATTTGGCACACCTCTTCTGGTACCTATCATATATATGGGATATTTTCCCTTTTACATACGTATCATTTTTGTATGTACACTGAATTCAGACAAATTTTGCCAAGGTAAGCGATCATTGAACGTTGATTTACGAAAAAATATCAAAAACATTTTGCTGCCCCTAATTGTACCTTCTGTACAAATAGGTACAATTTTGTATGTTTTTGCTTTATATGCAGACAAAAAATAATACATAAGTAATTTTATTTTAAAAATCTATTAATTTCAATAACTCAAGACTTAAACAATATTTTACATTGGGTGATGGTGTTTATCAGTCAGTTTACCTGACTGAAATTTCTGTACTGGTTAAAGTGTCTAACTGTTCCCAAATTACAAGTTACAATTTTTTTACGTTAAAAACAACATCTTCAACTTTTTTTAAAAATGTTTTTATAACACCATGCTACAGAATGGAAAAATTATAAGGAACTTAGGTAGTGACTTTTAGCGCATATTGTAGGTCTTGTCGAGTACAACATGAATCTGAATACCAAAGTTCGCTAACATTCTCAGAATCTTGACTTATTGTTTAAAGCTGGGTTTTCGTTACTTTCCTCTCTTTAGAGCTTTCGACTCAGTAAATTCCTCAAAGAGGTTTGATTTCTTAACAGCTTTGAGAAGACGATAACTTGGCATAACTGTCTGTTTTTGCCTCGATTTTTTCACTATATTTTATGCTTGAAGATTTTTTTATTAGAATACACTAATGTTTATTATTTTATTCATATTTTATTATGAGTAAAACGCATATCTGTTTCATAAAAATTGGATATACAGTGGTTTAGTTATTCAAATTTTACGATGAACGCACTTTCCATTTCGTATTTTTTGCTCTCCCGAAAAAACCGGATTCGGGAGATAAACGTTTGCTTATGAAAACCACAGAGTTTGCATAAAATACTTTACTTTATATTAATACTAGCATTCCCGGCTCGCGTAGCTTCACCCGTACTTACAATGAACCTTGTTATGACTTTGAGCAATACAGCTAAAATGCAAACGCTTCAAAAGACAAACGAACACTCCATTTATGTGATTGTAGCTTTATCCCATTGGTCTGAGTGATTATACCGTTATAGTCCCTTTTTATTCCTAAAAGTACGAATTTCAAAAGTAACATTGTCGCACAACTAATATGGACTGCTACCCCCGCTATTTCTATAGGAAGCATGTCTGAATACGATTATAGCTTTAAAGGTTTGGTCTGGGTGATAGGACCAGTTTTTTACCTATTAGGCAATTTGACCACTGAATGATCGAAATTCTAAAAACCCATCTGGCGTCTCTCTTATTCAATAAGGAGCAATTCTATATATATCTCTCTTAGATAAGATGATGAAATTTGGGACAGTGATTCTTCTTTTCGAGTAAACGTCAGCTAAGAATGGATTCGTGGAAATTCGTACTTTTAGGGAGTAAAAATTACGAATAAGGGATATATATATTTTTGTAGGTATGGTATTTGATCTGGGATCTAAGAAAACCCTCCTTGCTTCGTTCTTATTCTATATGGAGCAAGCCTATATAAATAATCATGATTACATCATCAGCCGTTTGGTCTGGGATTCACGATTATAGCATTAGCCGATTGGTCTGGGAGATGGTATAACTTTTATCCCTTATTCGTAATTTTTACTCCCTAAAAGTACGAATTTCCACAAATCCATTCTTAGCTGACGTTTACTCGAAAAGAAGAATCACCGTCCCAAATTTCATCATCTTATCTACAGCCAGTCCGCAATTTTAAATATATAGTTTATATAGGTCGTGGCACCACCCATTTTCCAGCGAGACGTAATCCTCTTTGTATCAGTACCATATGAAGCAAATCTCATCTATCAATTTCATACCTCTAATGGCTCTTGAGATATGACCGATTGAAATTTCAGTTTGTGTGGCCGGTGCCACGCCCTTTTGTCTAATTATATTTTCATGAAGACTATGATAGAGACCCTATGAACAGTATCACACAAAAAAAGTATAATGCAATCGGTCCATTTATTTGGCCAATATAACTATTTTTAAAAAGGGGCGTGGCAGCGCCCTCTTTCCACAAACAAAGTATTTTTTCTTATACGTCCGATATACGTCTTAAATCTCGACTTCGTACCTATAATGGTTTAAAAGATACAGCCATTTTAAAATTCCAGTTGTATGGGGCGGTGCCACGCCCATTTTAACCGCTTCCGGTCCGAATTTCCAAAAACCCCTTCTTAGTGCGCACCTACGTCATAAAAGGATCCTACTTTCCAAATTTCACGGTTCTAGCTTTAGCCATTTGGACTGTGGAGTGATCAGTCAGTCACCCAAGCCTTTTATATATATATATTATTCGAATATTAATTGGTTAATGCCATGCAGACATTTATTGTACGACTGATAAATTCGCAGATATAGACATTATATTAACTTAATCCCAAAATAACTTCCGTCCCTTGAAACATCAGAACGCGTATAAAAAAAAAAAACTTTGCTCAACAGATAAGTTTAATAAAAATCGTTTTATGTAGCTAATAGCTTTTACAAAAAATAAATGCAATGCTAAAGATATGATGAAGTTTTTGAAATCAACTACCGGTTAACATTATCTTTGTGCATGCTGGTAGAAACCACCACTGCCTTCGTTGCTGAATATAAAAATAACTGCGCCGCATTGTCCACTTAAAGGCTCAAATGAAAAGTTACCGCGAATGAAAATTTTTAATATTTACACAGCATCGTTGTCCTTTTTACGAAAGATTTATGTGATATTACGTTATACATGTTAATGAATCAATGTAAAACTGTCAAACATGTTAGGCTCTAAGCTGCATATTCCACAGCGCAACGAACAACAATGCCTCTAATGAAATCGATGGATTGCGGTAAGGATGTCAGGTGTGCGCCAACAGCATCAGGAACACAAGCAACATCGACGCCAACTCTAAATCTGACATGGGCCAAAACAACGCAAGCCGAATGCAACATTCATTGCACTAATACCAGAAAAGTTGTTTAGTTTCGTGTCACCTTTTGGTTGTTTAGTTACGGTGATATTGCAACTCCCATGGATGGCATACGATGTAGTACACAAAAACTCTTGTGGGCCACTAGCGGACATTTGAAGAGAAGAATAGAAAGCATATTCAAACATTTATGGTGTGAAATTCTGCACAATTCGGTTATTGTCAATATTACTAAATCGCATCAACTTAAGCCAAATGTCCCCAAAATTAAACATACTTCATATATACTTCGATGGCGATTGGCGGCGTGAATTCCATATAAATGAGAGTGTGCAGGGATCCAGACTAATTGAATTTTTGGACTCAGTGCACGACAAGTTTAAAGTAATCTTAATATTAAAGCGAAATTCTTCAAATACATTGGCCTTAAGTATTTTCGCAATCGTTTGAGACATTCTACGGATGTGTTTGATGTAAAGGTTCTGGTCATAGATTTACGCTTTGTATTTATTAATGCATATTAACCGAAATGCGCTTGACTAAATAAATGGCCCAGACAATTGAGTCGTCAACAAACAAACAACGGAAACACAGAAGCAAGACACCACGATGTGAAAGATACAAAGCACAGCAGGCGAAAGAGAAATTCTGCATAAAAAGGACTCATTGGCAGATGAACACTAGCTTCTGTAACTATATGTCGTCCGCAGTTTTGTACTTGCATTTGCGATTGTTTGCTTGTTTTTGCACATTTGTTTGGATTTCGACCTACCCAACCGCCCATCACCGACCTGTCTGAGCGACATTTGGTACTGTGTCGCAACAGCTGGTGGTTATGAGTATGCTTACGTCTGGTGAGTGTAGCACTCGGGTCCTATGTCATTTACTTTTTGTGTCTGAGCGATTTCGAGTGGGTAGGAATGTATTTGCTTAACCTCTTTTTCACCCATTGTATGACTATTGACCAAGAGTGGCAGTTACTCATCAGCGCTTGTGAGGCTCGTGAAGTAAGTAATAGTAATAAAGTAACATATCGTATCATGATATTTGTTCATATATACATTGACTTGTAGCTCTGGCTTAATACCAGTAGTTTAAGATTTATTCTTATGTATTTAGTGTCAAAATTGTCAGTCTACTTACTACTTTCTGTTGTGGCCCTAATATATTCAGAGAACAACGTTACCGAATAATGTAACTTTTTCCTCATATCGCAAAGAAGACTTTGACATATAACACAAGGGAACAAGGTATTTGTTGTTAAAGAACTGAATATTGTTTTAAAGGTAATTTGGGACGCTGAATCCAAATCTGCACTTGGTTTTTTCGTATCAGCTCGACTTTTCGCGATATACCGTTATTTCCAAAACTAAGGTACTTCCACTACAAATATTTAAATAACTTGAAAACGGTTCACCATATTCAATTAAAAAAAAAACCTTAACTCGTCAACAAAATTATCTTTAAACCGTGCCTACATTGTTTTTAATTTGGCCTAGTAGTTTCAGAGATATCGTTGTAATTTTAAACAAAAAAAAACAAAAATTTTACAAAAAGAAAAAAATTTAGTTTTTTAAAAATTCATAAAAGAAAATAATACAATAAAAATCACTGTGTTGGTCTTAAAACATTTAGTTTAATATAGTTTGAATCAAATGAGCTTTATTTCATTAAAATCTGTGCACAACTTTTGATTTTGTCAACAATTTACTGAGATAACTAAATTTACAAAAATCGCGATTTCCATACAGAAATAACATTTATTAATATGTTTGTGAAAGTGTAACTCGAGCAAACCTTAACGGATCGTTATGAAAACTTATCAGTATTAATATTTTTCGAAACGAACTTATGGGATTGTAAATGGGCGGAATAGCCCCACCCCTTCTGGTACCTCCCATACAAAATTACCTATTTTTGGATAATTAATATATCTTCGATAGCTGCCAAACAGACTACCGGAGGATATTTAAATTTGGTCAGTTTATTTATCTTGCAAAAGTAGACAAACACTAAAAAAAACCGAAGCCGTTGCCATACCCCTTCTGGTACCTCCCATACAAATGACCGAACTCACCCCAATAGTCTTACATACATATCTTTTTTGTAAGTAAACTGAATTCAGTCAAACTATGCGTAAGTTTTACGGTTATGAAAATATGAATCAGGAATGAATTTGCACTATATCGGATCACCCCTTCTGGTACCTCCCATACAAAATGTCCTATTTTTGGAAAATTCATATTTCTCCCTTAACTTCCAAATTGAAACCTGCCGATTAATTAAATTTGGTCAGTTAATTAATATTGTAATAGAAGCAAAACTATAAATTAAACTATAAATAAATTTGCAAATTTGTCATGATTTTTAAAAATACAAAATTTTAATTTTTTTTTGGGTAGTAACAAAAAAAATCGAAAAATCTGTTATCACCGAATTTAGCATAACTCATTCAATTTTCAATCGATTATTATGTACATACATGTTTTAGAAAGCTACTTTAATATGATATTCAATAAAGCTAATAAAAAAAACTATTTGCCCCCAACCGATTAACTTTCAGCGTAAAGAAAATTAAAATGTGTAATTTTTTTTGTAATTTTTTTTTTTTGAATAAAAGAGCCTTTACTCAGTAATTTTTTTTTGTGATATTAAAAAATTTGATTTTTTTCAAAGGTAACAACGATATCTTTAAAAAAAACAAAATTTTAAAATCCGGCTTATGAAAAAAAAATTATGATTTTTTGAACTATAATTTTTTGGAAAATATGCGAAAATACGATTAGTACCTGTAACTTAAAAATTCGAGCTGATGGAGAAAAATGGAGATTGGATTTAAAATCAGCGACCTCAAATTAGTAAAAAAACAGCTATAGAATTCCAAACAACACTCAAAAAGTTAAATTTTGTTCCCTTGTGTAATCTTTCTTACGAATAAAAACTTAAGAGTTATAAGTAAATACAATTATCACCTGCGAAGTTCTTGTATAATATATTAATATTATATTAATTAATATATTAATAATATTAAGTATTCGTCAAGTATGCATTGCAAAGCATTGCCGGGTTCACTACTTTTTCTATATTTGACGATTTATGGTAGTCACGTCTTTTTATTGTTACTTTTACTTAAACTAAATGAAAACAAAGCATGAATAAGGCTTTCCATTTATCCCTATTAATATTATAAATATGAATGATTGTCTGTTTGTTAGTTTGCTTTTTTGTGGCTCAATGACGCTTAAACGGCTGAACCGATTTCAATGATACGGTAAGTTGAAATTTTAAAAAAATTGGCGAAGTGGGCGTTGCAAAAGGTTTTTTTTAAGCTAGAAAGATGAAGTTTGTTACACAAATAGTACTCGACACAATAGGCATGAATATTTAGACGGAATTTAAGTTTTCGATCACAGATCTGATGAGTTTGTGGGAAAAATGCTGTTTATAGCTATACAAGGTAATATTATGAATTTGAAGGAAAGTGAATATTACCAATATAAAAAAAACATAATGTACTAGGCACTAAAGGTATGAATATAATAATTACGTTTGCATAATATTTACTTAAATATACATATCGTGGCTATACAGGAAAAACTGACCAAGTTCATATCACTTTATTCGGAGATTTTTTGAAAGGTTTTTATACACATATTGGAGATTGAACATTAAGCCGGGTCGAAAAAAAAAGTTGTCAATGTTACCACCTTATATGAAAAGTTAAGTAAAAACAATTTCGGGGGTGCGAAAAAAATTTTTTTGTGGCCGCGGCAAACACGCCGCATTCGGGGTTTTTCCTATAACATCGTTATTTGTATATCGATTCTCAAGATATTCTCAAGGTATTAACAACAGCTTTGTTAGTGACTTATAGACTTTGAATAACGACGTCCTCTTCCAGCGGATCTCATCATTACATTCTTAAAAACCCCCCTAAGCATACAATATTCTGATGTAGATTTGAAGGCTTTGAAAAACTATTAAAGATTTGAGAAAAAACCGTTAACTTTTCTTCATAAACAAAAAAGTTATATTGATTTAAGAAGTCAGTACATGTATGCACACTGTGATATTTCAAAATATACATTTGTTTATTTTTATTACATTCGTTTGTTATAAAACGTGATTTATTGATTAAAAAAAAAAAAGTTCAAACAAATAAAAATCAATAATCGAAGATACCAAATAATCGGAATACTGTCTAACTAAAGAACTTTCAAAGATTTTTAAGCGACCAATGTGAATTAAGTATGATGACGCTTAATGCCATATCGGAGCATGAGGAAATCTTTTGTTGAGCAAATAAAACTTTTTATAACAGTCTACTTCGAACTATCATATGTACTAAAATGTTAAATCAGTATAACTTTTTTGTTTATGAAGAAAATGTGACGTTTATTTCGCAATTATTTTATAGTTTCTACAGGGCTTCAAATCTGCATCAGAATATTTTATGATTAGGGGGGTTTTTAAAAAAACAATGTTGAGAACCACTGGAATTCGACATCATAGTTTTAAGTAACTATATTACTAACAAAGCTTTTGTTAATACATTTTCAACGATATGTAAAACCTAAGAATCGGGCAGCGAATAACAAAGTTATGAACAAAACGTCAAATTCGGCGTTTTTGCCACGCCCACAAAAATAAAAATTTTGCACCCCCGAATGTGTTTTATATGACTGTTCATATAAGGCGGTAACATTCATATTTATTTTTCTCCATATAGATCGACCCGGCTTATTGGACATGTTTAACTTTCAAATATGAAAATTGAAAAAAAATTAATGATAAATTTATAAATTTTTAAAAAGAGTTTAAGTGAAAATTTCTTTTTATTATAGATATTTAAAAATAAAATTTTATTTAGGACTTACATTACTTACATTAACAGTAAATTAAAAACAGCAATACTTATTTAGTAAAATATTTATACAAAATATATTTACAACATTTTATACAGTTATTGATTGAAAAGTGGAATAGTATGCAATATAGCCGCCAAATAAATTATTTAATTTAATCAGTGCAAGACTCAACAACTTATTATAATTTTCCTATAATAGTTCAAGTTTTTTTTTATTTTTTCTTATACCTAGCATTTTGAGACTATGGAGGGTGGTGTCCGTATGTCAGTCCCCGCGATTACAGCAGTAATTTATAAGCAGTCAAGCTGAAATATTGTATGCAAGCTTTGCTGCCCTTAATGGAGGTTTAGTTCTAAGATGAGCCCGATCGGTCAAAAACTACTCCTACCTCCCATACAAACTCCCTCTTTTTGGAGTCTATCCCTACGATTACAGATGTAGTTAAGGGCAATCAATCCGAAATTTTGTATGTGAGGTTGAGAAGTAAGATGAGACCGATCGGTCAAAAACTACTCCCACCTCCCATACAAAATCCCTCTTTTTGGGGTGTCCGTATGTCAGTCCCCGCAATTACAATAGTAATTTAAGAGCAATCAAGGTATATAACTGACATTTTATACGCAAGATTCAATCTCTAATCGGAGTTCTCTTCTTAGAAAAGCAATGTCGGTCAAAAACTACTCCCACCTCCCATTCAAACCACCTTTTTTGGGGTGTCCGCCTAAATGCCCCCGCGATTACAGCCGTAGGTTAGGAAGTATCGAGCGGAAATTTGATAAGCAAGCTTTAATCCTATAATAGGTTTTTACGTTGTAAGATGAGCAATATCGGGCGAATACTTCTCCCACCTCCCATACAAACTCCCCCTTTTTGGGTGTGTCCGTCTGTATGTCGCTGTAGTTTATGAGCTTTCGGGGAGACTCATTAACTCATTAACTTATCATTAAATCGAATAAAATCGATAAAAATTATTGACAAAAAATGGACGTCTACAACTCCCCCGTTTTGTAGTGCAAAGTTTAGTAAAATATAGTTGTAGTGCAAATAACCAGTTTTATCACCATTTTTACAAATGGTGAAGGATATCTAAGCTTCGGCATAGCCGAAGATAACCGCCATACTAGTTTTTAAGTTAAATTTGTGGATGAAAATCTTACATTTATCTCAATGAATTCTTTTTTGTACAACCTGTACACAAATTGTGCTCGCCCATGAATCTTTGTGATTCGAAGTTTAACCTGATTACAGCGTTAATCGCGTTCTAATCACGTTTTGTATGCTATTGACGTCTGTGGCAATATTGTGTTTTTGTCTAACGTAAGGACGAAAGACGACATGCCAACGAACCCTTCTTGTTATATTTATGCGTGCCTCTTCAACGGAATGACGATTCTACGCAACAGCACTTATCTCTAGATCAAATACCAGCCCTGTTCGGAGGCATCGTACGCATTTTGCTGCATTACTTCAGAGAAGAGAGGACGAAGCTTATGTGCGGCTATGCTTGAAGCCTGCGATGTATCCCTTTGAAGCTGTTCCGCTTTGTGTGTAGCTAGAATAGTGTCTTATATACAAAATTATATCATCACAAAACAAAAAAGATTTTGGAAAGGTGAGGACGGGATGTGTACGCCCTTAAAGGTGTATTGACTTCTGTTGGGGTGTAACGTGTTAACTGCTACCAAGCCATTCACATATTGCATTGTTCAAAAATGTTAAGTACAAATTCTTGTTGCACATGTTGTTTGAAGTTGTTTGTTGCTGATGCTGCCAATGCTGATGTTATTGTTGTTAGTCGAGAAAACTGCGAAGATTGTAATGAAATTATATAATCTCTTTATTTGAACATTCTCTACAATGGGTCCATGAAAGGAAAAAGCCGTAAAACTTAACAATCAACAACAATAATCAGACAGCAACACGACTAGGAAACATTAAGAGATCTCTAAATGACTTGTACTTGCAGCAACGTCTACTTCTGCTTCATCATCAACCACAACGGTGGCAGTAGCAGCAACGACACTGGTATCAACAATGACATCTATCTGTTGGCGCAATCACGACAGTCAAGATGCTCAATGCATACGTTGTCTCTATTCGGCAGTTTTACTACTGTTGCCTCTAATATTTTTGACTTCTTTGGCAAAAATTATTAGCAAAGAGCGGAAATATGTTTTATGGATAACACAAACACGCACACAAACATATATGAAAAACTTAAAATAACTTTGTTGTTTACGCAAGGAATTTATTCGACACCACCACAATGGCGTTGTATCAAACATCATCAGGATGCGAATGTTCAAAGACACCGGGTTTGAGCGGCTGCGTATGAGGGGGTAAGCGCGTGTGGTTGATGGTGATATGGTGATAAATAAACCAGCGTAGTGTGTATTTGTACTCTTGTGTGTGTGTGTGACTGATGAAAAGGCGGAAATGATATTATTTCGACAAGAGACTTAGTAAGACGACTGACTGCTCTTTTCTGGAGTCTTTTCTACAAAATTCGTTCAACGGCCTCACTTATATTCTTGCACACTTTACATACAGGCTGAGGCATTGTTAAGAAGAGCGATGGAAACAATAATCAAAACCACAATCACTGTGTATGCCACAAATACATATAAACAGCCACAGCTGCACGGTTAACAAACAATGTTTTTAATAAATAAGGCCCTGTGATATAAACACTTCTTTTCTCTTCAATGTGAAAACTTACGCCAGGCACGCAATGATTGAATGTTCAAAGTACAAAGAAACCTTTAATATTTAAAGGACTATACTTAAGGGAAATTCTGATGAAACTTGCAATAGTAATACTACACACCTCGCCTGAATGACGAATGGGTTGACCTAAAATGGCAACAAAAAACGGTAAATTGGGTTTTGTTAGGGGTCAATTGTACATTAAAAATCCACTTGAATCAAAATCCTAGCTGATCCTTTGTGCGGGATGTGGGAGTAGTTTGAATCCGACCTTGCTTATCTTAGAATTTAACCTCTGCTTCTGGACATAAGCTTACATACAAAATTTCAGCCCGAAAGCTCATAAACTTTATCAGGTCTCATTTTACTACTCAACCTCCGCTTAGTGTAGGGAAGCTTGCATACAAAATTTCAGCTGCCCTAAAACTACGGCTGTAATCGCAGGTACAAACCCCAAAAAGGGGGAGTTTGTATGGGAGGTGGGATTAGTTTTAGACCGATCGGGATCATCTTAGAACTTAACCTCCGCTTTGAGTATAGAAGCTTGCATATCCCTTAAACTGCGGCTGTAATCGCGGGGACAGACAGACAGACGGTCACCTTTAAATCGACTCAGATTTTGATGCTGATCAATTATATATATATATATTGTCATACCTACCACGCCTCCTTATGGGCGTTACAAGTGGATTAACAAAATGAATATACCCCTCACTGGAATTCAGTTATATTCTCCCAAATGAGGCGTTTGAGGTCGCTGATTTCGAATTCGTAGTCAAGTTTTGAGGGTAAATTCAAAGGGCAAAATTAGGAAAAAATAGGTACCATATCTTCGGTCCTATTTTGGTCTACTTATTTTTACTTCTATGACTTAGTTGAAAATGTTTGCCGGTTTCCACATGTTGCTTAACTAGAAATCTGCGATCTGCTGCAGTAACATTTCAGCAGATTGTACAATAGAGGAATCCACCATCAGCTCGTAAGTCAGGAAACTCTTCTACAAGCGCCTTTATTGAAGAAGAAAACTGGATTTTTAAACGTTTAACATTACACAGTTGTATAAAACAAACAAACAGGCAAACATGTAGCAGATTTGGCTGTTACATTGGAAAAAAGCAAAGCTGCAAAGACTTTCTTGTTTTACGAACAAAAAATTAATGTGAATAACATAAAATATGCTTAAAAAGGGATATTTTTTTTTTAAAATATGGCATAGATAATATAAAGTATATATATACTATAATATACTCCCGATAGGAGTGTGATGAAAAGCAGATCGTGCATGAAAATCAGATCGACACCTACCACCTCTTTGTCAACTACAAAGCTGCCTTAGACTCTCCGATAAGTAAAAGGCTATATGAGGCCATGTCTGAGTTTGGTATTCCCGCAAAACCAATTCGACTTTGCAAATGTAACTTGGAAAACACCAAATCCTCGGTTAAGATTGGTAAGGAACACTCTGAACCATTCAATACCGAAAGAGGTCTCAGGCAGGGTGGTAGCCTGTCCTGTACACTATTTCATATAGTTATGGAGAAGGTGATGAGAAAGGCTGGTGTCAACATGTCTGGCACCATGTGGGATGTTACTGAAGTTTTCTCATCACTAGAAAACGAGTCAGCAAAAGTGGCTTTAGCGGTCAATATGGACAAACAACATGGACGGGCAGAAAATTCACGTTTTTGCTAAAATATAAAAAAGTCATCATTATTCTTATTAGTTAAACGTATTCAGACCTTGTAGACTACTGCCTCCGCAGCAATGTTAATATACTTGTAACAGGGAAATATTGCTGGTTTACTAGGTGCATGGGAAAACTTCCAGTGTAAAAATGAAATTATATTGATTATATTACATTTTATTTATACATGAACGGCGATTCAAATCATAAAAATATTTTGGAAATATGTATTCATAAAACGGAACAAACTTTAATTTGCGTTGTAAACGTCAACCGCAGTTTTGAAAGTAACCTTAAAAACATAGTTTTATGAAAATATTCACAAAAATTGTGTAGAAAATATGATCGCAAAAAATAGATATTATTGACATAATGGTCGCTATCATTATGGACATAAACACCATAATGGGGATTATGTTCCATTTAATTTTAGTCATAATCCCCACTTTTTTAAGTGGTATTTTTTTCGATCGTAATCTCCCTAATTTTGTGGGGATTATGACCTGAAAATAAATGAAAGAGTTACTTTTGGGAAGTTTTGTGCCAAGTTCGTCTCGTCAAAACGATAACTCAAGCAATCTTCACCCGGATATCGGATATCAATCTACCAGTGGTGACATTTCCCCAGTGGTGATCTGCGTTTGAGTATGGAAAAAATAGACACGCTCCTTCTGGTAACTCAAGTCTAATTGGTTAATGTTGAACGGTGTCTGCAACTTGACGAAATATTCTCTTAACATTATTCACTCAGCTTTCCGCTTCCAAAGTCCCCGAACATTTACAGAGTAATTTTAGCAAACCAGACATCTTGCCATTGTTTTGCATTAACACAATTTTGTCATTTTGCAATTTGACAACTCTTACAAGAAACTTCTGAAATATTTTTTCCTTCCAAAAGTCAAAATAAGGCATTCCAACAACAACAATGGCAATGTACGTGTGTTTGTCAGTGTACGAATGTGTAATAAAAAGGATAAAATGTCTGTTAAAAATACACACACGCACATATTTACCAAATCACATGCTGTAATAACAATGTATGATCATATGTATGTGTAGGTTGTGTTGTTAGTTGCCTCCAACGGGTGAAAAAAGTATGACAAGATGCATAAACGTATTTGCACATTTATTTGGCGCCAAAACTTTTTTATCATAATTTCCTCAGGACCAACTGCACCAGTGACAGAAATGAACAGGAACAAGAGTTGAAGCTGCCGCAGCTGTACCGGCAAATAAAAAGCAATTCGGCTTCTTCGGAATTTTGCCAAAAATATTTGTAAACACAAACATAATCGGAGTAAATGTATTCACTCATCTCAGAGTGGTTTTACATTTGCCCATGGCAGAGCAAAGAAAATCACGAGATGTGAACGCATTATCCGCAAAATACACACACACACTCGTCTACGAGAGTCCTGGCAGTTATTGCATGTCTTGCTTGTATCTTGTATGTATCAGTGTCTTTAATTCCGATGTTTATTCATTTCACAAGAAATCTTCAAACAAATATTTTTTATTTTTTTTAAAGAATTTTATTGGCTTGGCTGCTGTTTATCTTTCATTACATATTCGAAGTTCTTGTTTCAACGGAAATGGTTCATCCAGTTTTACTTATCTATTGATCGGAAAAATGCTAATGAAATTTCTTACTTTATAACAGTGTTTGTGTCCACAATTATTGTTGCACGAGCTTTCAAGGATAATTTGGCGACAACTTGGAATGAATTAAGAAAGAGAAGGCAGCAACTACTACATTTGACTGGTACAATTTATGTGGCTGGCGTTTCTCCATCTATTAAAGTCATTTAAGAAAAAACTAACTCCAGATCACAATTGAGCTAAATCCAGTGGTACTAATACATACAGACATAGAATTTCGAAGTTACCTTAAGCTGGGTACAATAAACGAAAACAATTTAATTTAGAACTTTATGTTTAAATTTTAACATAAGAGGTTTACTTCACCTAATTAAAACTATGATTTGTATCTTAACTTTCAGTTGGTACCGCATGAGACCCTTTTGGTAACCCCATTTAAAATTACCAAATGCACAGAAATAGTAAATTGAACTTTTTAAATTTTTTGACAAATTTATTATGTCTGTAAATCTCTGGTCTTACGACCGAAACTCCTATCTTCAACCATTTACTCTCCACAAGTTGGCAAATGATATTTCACAAGTAATTTCAATTAAAAAACGGTAAAGTTCATGTTGAGAGTATTAAGAATGTCAGTTCACCCGACAGAAATTTTTGTATTGGTTACTATATTCATTGTAGTTAATAGAGTTAAACTCGCCGACCAATTTAAGGTTAAGTGCTATTAATTATTCCTGATCGAAAAAGCAATATCGACAATATATTTGTTGGAACGCAGTATTTAGAATAAACTGCAACGGATATTTCGTAAGGATTCATAGCTCCAATATTTTGTAATTCTTGTAAGTCGGATAATAGAGGTTCGATAACTTGTTTGTACCTTTTTACCGCTTTATTTAGAAGGATTACAAATGCAAAATTAGTAATTAAATTAACGTCGGAGTCAAAAATTACCAATAGGCAAAATGTAGCCCTTGATTAACCATGGATAACGATATGTGCTCCAAGCTTGTACCGGGATCCCGGGAACGGGTTTCCCGGTTTCTCGGGAAATTGTCCCGGGAATTAGAATTTTCCCTGTATTCCGGGGAAATAATAAAATGATTTTTTTCTTCGGTTTGGCAAACAAACCGGCAAACAAACCAAAAAATTATGCCATTTGATGGAACGCTGTTCAAACGCCGGTACGCGAACGAAGAAATTTCTATTATTTTCGTACATTTTTATGAAAATTTTTAATTTTTTCGTCTATTCCGAACCGGCGTTTCTTAAATACTTTTTCAAAATGGTCGCGGATCGGTAGTATTGAAGAACAATATTAAAAGAAAATTTTTACGAATTTTTGTGATATTTGATATATAAAAAACTGCGGAAATGCCGGTCCGGGAGCGAAGTTTTTTCAATTTTTCCGTTTATCCCGGACCGGCGTTTCTAAAATACTTATTCAAATGGGTTCCGAGTTGGAAATATTGAAGAACAACATTAGTAGAACATTTCCACAAATTTTTGTGATATTTGCTTTAAAACTGCAGAAACGCCGGTCCGGGAACGATGAAATTTCTATTATTTTGATACATTTGTATGAAAATTTTCAGTTTTCCTGTCTATCCCGGACCGGTATTTCCGCAGTTTTCCATCAAATATCACAAAAATTCTTGGAAATGTTTTACTAATGTTGTTCTTCAATATTGTCAACTAGCAACCTATTTGAGTAAGTATTTTAGAAACGCCGGTCCGGGATAGACGAAAAAACTGAAAATTTTCATAAAAATGTACGAAAATAACAGAAATTTGTTCGATTTCATCAAACGGCATGATTTGTTCGTACAAGATAACGAAGAGTCTATATATGATCTTTGCAAAATTTCAAGCCAGTCTGTGTGAATTTGCTAACCAAACCGAAGAAAAAACAATTTTTTTATTTACCGGGAATCCCGGGATTCCTGCAAAACTGGGGAGAAAAAACATAAAATTTTTTTCTGGCCATATTTTGTGTACCTATTAACAAAGTTTTGAAATTTAAACACAATTTTGAAACGATTTTATAGAGTGTATGGTTGTTGCAATAAAAATAGGTTAGTTATAAAAAGGATTTATTCTTCATGTCGTCTTTTGTAAGGAATATACTTATATTCAAAATGATGACAAGTTGTCATACATTTCATCACTGTATGCAATATATATTTAAGCTAATATTTTTATAAACCAATGCAGTTTGCGCTCTTAAATTATCAATATATTAGATTAACCATCATTTACTGTTGACAGCGTTTATTCATTAAAATATTCTACACTTAATAATTATAATATATTTCGTCTACTTTTCGCAGTGAAAAAACAGTACCCCAAAGGATATCACAATCTACGTCACCGGTATCATCATTATAATGTAAATCGTCATTGTGCGAATTCCATTTTATCATTTTACTGTAAAGAATTGCGCTCCGAGATAAAGTAAAATTTGTCTTAATTATGAGGAGTAACACGCGGAGTCACTTGCTCTGTCATTACGCATTCGTATTTGTATTTGATCTCGAGAACATAGAGCGGAACATTCAAAGGATATTTATGCAACACCTTATCAGAAATGCATAGAAAATAGCCCTAAGGGTAAACAACTAGACGCATGCATACACATGCGTTCTTTCATGAAACCTTTACAGATTGGGGGATGCATTACACACATTACTATAAGTGCTTGTCCCCTTCCAATCACAGACACACACACGGATGCATTTGAACCTATGTCCCTGCACAGTGTATCTCAAATGTTTAAGTATAAAAATGCGTATTTTGTTTGTTTGAATTGAGTAAATAATCGCTCATATTTATACCCTTACCCATAGGGATGTAAAATGCATTAAAGGAGGTAAGGTAGACGAATTTGTTTCAGAGCTTTTAAATCATAATGATTGAGCCTTGTCCACCAATCTGCGTGACTGGCTGGTCAACTCGAACAAATCTTCACCAAATCAAATGAAAAGTTCTTGTAATATTTCCACATGTGACAATGGGAAAAGTAGCCACGCTCCTTATGGTAACTTTTACAATTGGGTCATTTAGTCCGATACTTTCTGCTATCCCAAAAAAATTAACATAACCCCTTACGAGTGCACTGCAACTTTGCAAACTCTACGTGGGCGATCTCTCTCAGCCCTTCCGGCAAAGTTATTACTAATGAAAACTTTTAACCTTCGCACAATATAATTATTTTCATAGTTTTTATTTAGTACAGTAGGTAGGACAGCTAACCCCACCACTTCTGGTACCTCCCACACAAAAAGCACTACTTAACAACAACATTTTGTTATATAGTGTATTAAAAGTCAACTAAACATATTATTTTGTTGTACTCAATTCATTCTGTATCCCTGGCTTATTTAACTCCACCCCTATCTGGCACCTCATGTGCAAATGACCCTAATCCATGAGATATTGTATTAATCATTGTTTAGTTGATTACTGAATTCGTTGAAGCTTTGCCTACTGAAATTTGTTTCTTAGTTCTTACCTAAACTGCCGCTCCATCTCGTTCGTATTTTTGATGTTGGAATATTAATTTTTCCTTGTATACTGTTTTCTATAGCTTTCCAAGCAGAAGAAGTACACATACAAATTTGATCAAAAGGATTCGGATTTTTTTAATTGATATTAATTGATTCCAAGGATATCTATCGGAGAGATTACTTATTACTTACTTAGCTGGTACTTCTTTGCAATCCCAGTGGATTATATACCGCACTTTGAAAAATATTACTTATATTTAAAGAAAATCTTTGGCATATAGAAGTTATGACCCATTTCGAAGAATCAAAATTTAGTCAATTCTAATCGGCTTTTGGATATCATAATTCAAAACAGGGATGTTGACTGTCCTAGAGCAGTTACATCCAAACAGAAAGCATTGTTATCCCCATGATCGGATTGTCTGTTGTGCTTTCATTGGTGTGAATGCACAAAGCACTCGTAGGAGAACGTGTATGTGTATATTTTCAAATATAACACTTATATGCTGTCTTGCCAGTTGATAACACCGGCTATATAAGTTAAATTTATTTTTTTGGTATACAAACCATCGACCTGTTCATAGGCAATGTGGAGCAAGTTGACTATTTTTTTAATTAACGATACACAAAACATTCGGGAACAGGAGAAATTTATTGTTAAACATGGTCTTGTATGGTCCTTGGTAAATTCAAGTCCATTCCATTATTTTTTTTTATTTTGTTTAATTAATATATAAACTATAATGTATAAAGAATCTTCTCATCAGTGCCTTGGCAAATTCAAGTCCATTCCATTATTTTTTTTTATTTTGTTTAATTAATATATAAACTATAATGTTTAAAGAATCTTCTCATCAGTGCCTAAACATACACAATCTAATGTGCGTCACATCGTAACCACAAACAAAATATAAAAATTAAAGATTTTGAACAGCTTAACAAAGTACATCAAGGGATAGCGGGATGGGCGATCCGCTTCGGAGCATGGACTTCGCACACTTGCTGAAAAACATTTAGACAATTTGCCAACATACGAGTATTTACACCGATACTCCGGACCAGTTATGGCAAAATTACTCGCACCGTACCAACCCAAGTACTCTCACACACTACCGCGCCAACAAACACGGATGTTCAGATCTTACGCATTCGTCTGTCCGTCTGTCTGTCTATGTGCACGTAGAGCATTCATATGGTCGAATTAAAATCAGACTTGGGTGACACGAATTGCAGCTAGTGCATGCGACGGACCGGGACCGACGGAGGCGGTGTTGCTGACGGTTATAAAGCTGTTTGTAATAATAGCTTCCAGATAAGTAGAGCTCAAGGCCCGCACGTATGCATAAGCAACCGTTGCGTCCTTAATGTTGCATTACTTCGTCTGTTGTCGACTGCCTCTTCTTAGAGGCAGAACAAAGGAACTCACTCAGAGACTTATCCACTCGCTGGGGAAGAGCCCGACAGAATGAAAGGACGAACACAAGCGGCTGAAAGAAACAAACACCGACTGAGGGAAGATGACGAATATTAATGCAAATAATGTCTTAATGCCAGTTACAACATCAAAAGAAACTATCGCAAGTAGGTCTAGTCGTCTGCACTGCTATGCAAATGCGACTGAAAGTAGTAAGTCCTATGTACGGTCGCATTTCGAAACACACGCTCGCCCGAACACATATACATACGTACGTCGGCCATACTCGTACCATACCGTAGGATACAATAAAAGACTAAACAGTTGCAGTCTTTTGCCACCCCATGCGTTGCCTGAGCCTCACAAAATCCGGCCAATGGAAAAGAGAAGGAGAGAATGTGCAGCAAAGGATAACGGTGTAAGCGAGGGTTGGTTGAGCGATGAGGGGAGTGCAATGCAAGTCTTTACGATATTTGTGTTTACGTGCTTAAGTTACCGTTATTTTGATGCATAACACGGTTGAAATGTAAACGAAGCCAATCTGCATCAACGTAAAGTAGCATACAATAAACTAAACAATCACAGCCAAACTTACACACAAATAAATATACATGCCCACATGAGTGTGCATGTGTGTGTTCAAACAAAAGTATGTGTGTGTAGAATAAGTGAAAAACAAAATGCGTGCAAGAAACATGAACGACAACAAAAATTTGTAAGGTGTTACCCCATACCGATGCGAAATAAAATAGCGGCAAACCACCAGTTATGTGATTAGCTCACCCTTCATTCGGTCGAGCTAAATAACTGTCTAAATCACACAATACGAATAATTGTTCAAATCGATTGTAATTTGTACCGCTTGTAAAACTAATTCTATTAGCAATAATAGAATAGTTCTTGAACCGAACGATGAAAACACATTCATTATTTGTAGAACTATAAAACTAAATTAATGACAAGTCGCACGTTTGGGAAACACATGCAGGTTTTATTAAAAAAAAACTCGGTTTTCGATTAACACGACAATGATTTCGCAAAGGGCTTAAAATACATAGAAGTTGTATTATATTAATTATTTAATTTCTTCTTCGTCTTATTTGGCAGTAACAACATAAAAAAGAGTTTCAAGCGCTTGGGTATCTTGCGCTCACCTGGTCCATCCAACGAAGTTTTTGTCGCTGCCAACTGGGCAGCCCATCGAGAATATTGCCGAAGACTTTTCGAGCTGAAGTAATTTTATCCATTCGTACAACATGTGCAAGCCAGTGCATTCGTTCTATTTGAAAGCGATTGACTACATAGATGTCGTTATAGTTAGTACGACGACTGTATCCGCCGTTAACGATGATTGGTCCAAATATAATATGAATAGCCGCCAGTAAGGAGTTTCGTAACATTCGTAACAAACTTATTAGGAATTTTTTATCAAAGAGGTAATTTTGTATGAAAGTTACCAGAAGCTGTGCCTATTTGCTTCTAAATAATCCCAGATCTCTGCTAGAGAAATTTATTCATAGAGCAGAATCTATCCGGTTTTCTTTAGTGCGTGTATAGAGTGTTCTAACCCGAAACCCGTCTAACCAGTCTTTTTCTCCGAAACTGTATGCCGGTTTATTCAAAAATTCGAATACCTTGTTTAATTAATCGATTTTTTTATTATGTCGGTTAACTTGTTTTTCAAAAAGGTGTATTTTCACAGAACATTGCCAAGTTAATTCCAGGCAAATCGGTATAGAACGTTGTTTAAGCTTATCCTATATTCTTTGGGCAAATCTCAAAGGATGTTTCATTGAAATGTCCTTATGCAATAGATAAATTGAATGATGATGAATGTTTCCTCCCATCTTGAAATGGGTACGATGCCGTTATTATTCATATAAAAAACGGAAAAGGTTTGACTTGTGACCGCTATGGATTAGAAAACTTTTAGTATAGTTGTTTCTTAAACTAAGTATCCGATGGAAAAAAACGCCATGGAGAAAATCACTAAGATACAGTTGGGATCTCATCATGAAATAGATTGAGATCTCACCTTAAAATATATTTAATATATTCATATTTCAGTGCCTTTATCTCCTATACTAAGCGTCCAATTGTACAACGGATGTTTATTTGTGATCAAATCGATACCTTAATTTTAAACCATGCTTCTTGTAAAAATTTTCACAGGAACGTGTTCAAAGTATTTAATGAAAAGTTCTAATTTCCTAATAACATGTTTGGATGAACTGATAATCCTGAGATTAAAATATAACACAAATTAATTATTTGAAAACGTGCTAAGTTGACTTAGCATACTTTACAATTAAGGTATCGATATTCATATGTTTTCATATGTAATTTAGATCTTATTTCATATTTTGTTTTATTTTACAAATTCCGAGAAACTGCACGAAACCAGTTAACCCGGTTATTTACTTAATCATGTATTCAAAAAATCGAATTGTCGAAAAAGGTATTTTTCGAACAACCCGAAAACCAGCTTTCTAAAAAATTTAAGTATGTATTTGGACACTATAATTACACTTATTCCGTGCCAAACGATATTTACCCTCATTCCCAATATGAAAATATTATTGAAAAATTTACATATCAATATTGTATTAATTTTTCATTTGATTACACGAAACTAAAACAACTCGAGACAAATCACATTTGTATATCAAAGAAAGAAGTGTTTTGCTACTGTGCTAATTCATTGAACACGACTGCATGTTAAACCAAAACAAAAGTAAAGCAAATGGGACAATTTATCAGATTTTGACAAAATAATAAGATTCCCGCGTTGCTGTGAAAATAAAAGGTTTTTAAAAATTCTGCAAACTTATTAGTACCTTTTCTACGAATAATTATTCCAACAACATGACATTTGGATATTACTCGTCGATTGTTATTCTAAATATTTCGTAGAGCTATTACTCATAGTTTCTACTGTTAATTATTACGCAAATTGGTTGCACATTAAAAAAAGCTAATTTTTTTAAACCCCAATATTTTATCAACGCATTACGTTGTTGAATTCTCCGATGTAAACCGCCTGCGAGAATGAAAACACTATTCTTTGACATATCATGGTTGATATGAAGGAATTACCCTTCTGCATTAAGGAGCTGGATCGGTCACAGACTAGGATGGAAGTGAAGCGTACGATGTTTTTCTATTCGCTTAAACTCACGTACGAGGGTAGAAAAATCTACACACATACGCACACATAAATGCACAAAATTGCAAATTGCTCAAGTGAAAAACATTTTCCTTCCCGTGCACATTGTTCTTCGTAACTCGTAGCATCGTGTTTTCCTCCACAATACTGGACGTTTTTTTGTTTCTAGTTATAGTATTTCAGTGCATTTAGTTGGTTGATAAGTATATCAACGGGTAAATATGACGACAACACGTACCTACTTTCTGTGTGTGTATGTGTTTATAAATTCATTCCTCCTCCATGTGCACCTTTACTTAGGCGCCCTGGTCTGGCTGATGCTGTTGCATTGTGACGTTATGCCACCTCTTGGTTCAGTGATTGACAACTCATGCAGTAACTCCCAAAAAACTTTGTTTTAAAACTTGTTTAAATCTGTTATTGCCATTTGCTTGTCCCAAATTTGTAATAAAATTTAGAAGCGTAATAACAACACAATTTAGTATACATCACAACGATTTCTTATGTCAGGTGTTGTAATTGAATTTGTTTTCATATTCTGATCTAATTTGACTTTGACTGAAATGTGACTTTGTCATAGATTTTGCAGTTGTGACTAACTGAATCATGTCATAATGTTGTTTTGTATCAATTCAGCATTCGGTTAGTTTTTGCTAAGATTCTCAAACGAACTTCACATCAACCAGTTTTTTAGCTTTCATTAAAATATCTCATTTAAAACTACAAATCAACTGATATCAGAATCGATTGTTTCCTTAGCAATTTTTCTGTAATTCTATAGAAACAAGAAAAACATAGATAAATGATTAAATAAAAATATGATTAAACGAATTTTTAACTTATATTGTTAACAGTAATGTAATGAACGAAAAATTTTAAATATCTAAGCTAAGAACTTTCGGTTATATCCACTGGACAAAAGCTTAAGCAAAACTGTTGTTAGATTAATCGACCAATTTGATTAACAGTTAAAAATTTCAGTTTCAACAAGCGAATATGTGCATTTTTTTTTTGACTTGTAGTAGTAAACGCCAAACCCAACAAAATTATGCACGAAAAAACTTAAAACATGTGAATTAGATAAGCACAAAAGACATTAAAACTGATAAAAAAAAAATGCACAATAAATATTGATTCATAGTTAATGTTGTTCTCCCAATACTTTTAATTTTTAATAAAAATTCATCACAAACAGTTGAAAATACAATAGTTATTTTTACATTGCAAATTCAGATTATTAATTAATTAATATACTGTAAAAAAATTACATGAGGTTTTTGGTTAACACTTCTGAATATATCGGTCGTTCTGAATTCATTGGCATACTTACGCTTTAAATGTACAATAAATATTATGTATACGCCTTCACCGTAATTTTTTTTCAAATATTCATGATATTCGCGATTGAAATCTTGATCAATATTATGTTCATGTAAAAAACGGAAAGTCCAACTTTTTTTATACCAGCGTATATATTAGTATATCCGTGCAACCTACGTTCGGTTCTATAGGTTTTATTACACTGCCTTCATACCGTTCTTCATTTCTTGTCAAAGGCTCAGATTTTCCATTTGATCACTTTTGACTTCGAAGTCAATTTCGACTATTGACTTCCTGTATTTCGTTTCCTACATCCATATGTTAGAAGTATTTACTTTGATTAAAAAAAATGTTGGTCACACTATACTAACAATAACTATTTTTTTGTGCTGTGCCGTCATTTAGCGTCCTATCGGAACGAAATGCATACCACTGTTCATATTTTATAATTCGCTACACTTCGCTCTTTGCACACATTTAACACCGACGCACAGTGTAAGATTTCGCCAATCTAGGTTGATTTAATTACAAAAAATATTTTTGAGGTCAATGAGCTTTTAGCAGTCAATTTAGAAATGTTAAAATGTTACGCAAACGAAACAAAACCAAAAAATTATTGATCAGAAGATAACGGTTTTAAACGGGTGAATTAGAAATGCATGCAAAAATGCACCTGACAACTAACATCTGTTGATAAACTTTTGCCTTTTCAGTTGGATCGTGCGTCACTGTGAGCAGTCATGTTATAGTTTTCTCTTCATTCTGGGATCATTATTGATAAAATTTTCTATAACGGGACAATTTTTGTGATAATTTTTTTGAAATAATTGCCTAAATATATTTTTTTTAAGCTATATTTTATCTTTAGCGGATCAAAACATTATGTGTTCTGTGGTGTTATGTCCAAAAGTCTTATAATTTATTTACGGAAACTCATTATAAACCAGAATCCAAGAAGAAAAACTCGTAATTTTTTGCACAAAAGGGATTAAATTCAGCAATGCGTTTAATAACATGCGTAGAGTTTTTTTATATGTGCCCATGCTCCGACAGAAGAGAAAAGCGATGAGGACAAAGACGAGTTCTACGAGAGCCTAGAAAATGTATATGACCGTAGCCCGAGCCATGTACTAGGCGATTTTAATGCTAAAATAGGCAGGGAAACCGCATTTGAGCCTACCATCGGAAAATTCAGTCTGCACACCGAAACGTCGAACAACGGCATCAGACTGATTGATTTCTCTGCGGCAAGAAATATGGTAGTTTGCAGCACTAGATTTGACCATAAAAATATTCATAAGGCAACATGGTTATCTCCAGATCAATTGACAAGGAATCAGATTGATCATGTGGTAGTCGATGGAAGGCACGCATCGAGTGTTCTGGACGTACGAGTGATTAGGGGTGCGAACATTGACTCCGATCACTTCCTTACCGCAGTTAAGGTACGCACAAGGCTAAGCATGGCGAAAAACGTACGTAACCAGGCACAACGAAAGCTGGACATCGGTAAACTGCGGACCACAGAGGTAGCAAACGCCTACTCCAACCACCTAACTCAACTGCTGCGGAATGCTCCAACTCCTGACAATATAACCTCGCAGTGGCCAAATATAGCCGACTCCTTAGAACGGGCTGCGAGAAGCGTACTTGGGTACTCAAAGCCGTCTCAAGAAGATGCCTGGTACGATGATGAATGTCGCAATGCCACGAGAGAGACGGTTGCTGAATACAGGGCGAAACTGCAGCCAATGGCAACGCGAGCTGTTCGTGAACGGCACAGGGAGAAGAGACGACAGGCAACGCGTCTTTTTAGAAGAAAAAAGAAGGAGCTGAAGAAGAGGCAGGACGAGTGCACTGAGTTGCTCCGAAGTAGAGGGGAAGCCCGAAAATTCTACAAGAGAGTGAAAGCGAGAATGCGTGGAACAGGGTTGCCCTCCTGCAAGGACAGCGATGGTCAGCTAGTGACGGACCCGGATAACGTTCTGAAGATATGGAGAGATCACTATAGAAATTTACTGGATACTGACACCACTCCAGAAGACCCCGCTCCAATCCATGACGATGGTATTAACTGTCCACCTCCGAGCCAGAGCGAGATACGTATGGCCATCTCCCGCCTTAAAAACAACAAAGCTGCTGGAGCCGATGGTCTCCCTGCTGAATTGTTTAAGGCTGGCGGGGAGGAGCTGATTAGGAGCATGCATCAGCTCATGGAGAACATCTGGCAAGAGGAGAGCATGCCCGGGGATTTGAGTCTCAGTCTGTTATGTCCCATATACATGAAAGGAGATCGTAGTGAATGTAAGAACTACCGTGGAATAAGCCTATTACCAATTGCGTACAAGGTCCTTTCAAGCATATTGTGTAAACGTCTAAAGCCAATTGTAGAAAAACTAATTGGACCATATCAGTGCGGCTTTAGACCTGGCAAATCTACGACGGATCAAATATTCACCTTACGACAAATCCTGGAAAAAACCCATGAAAAGCAGATCGACACCTACCACCTCTAAGGTCCTTTCAAGCATATTGTGTAAACGTCTAAAGCCAATTGTAGAAAAACTAATTGGACCATATCAGTGCGGCTTTAGACCTGGCAAATCTACGACGGATCAAATATTCACCTTACGACAAATCCTGGAAAAAACCCATGAAAAGCAGATCGACACCTACCACCTCTTTGTCGACTACAAAGCTGCCTTCGACTCTCCGATAAGGAATAGGCTTTATGAGGCCATTTCTGAGTTTGGTATTCCTGCAAAGCTAATTAGATTTTGCAAATGTACCTTAGACAACACCAAATCCTCGGTTAAGATTGGTAAGGATCAGTCTGAACCATTCAACACGGAAAGAGGTCTCAGGCAGGGCGATAGCCTGTCCTGTACACTATTTAATATAGTTATGGAGAAGGTGATGAGAAAGGCTGGTGTCAACATGTCTGGCACCATATTCCACAAGAGCCACATGCCACTAGCCTATGCCGATGATATAGATATCATTGGCCGAAATCTGCGGGATGTTACTGCAGTTTTCTCATCGCTAGAAAAGGAGTCAGCAAAAATGGGTTTAGCGGTCAACGAGGACAAAACAAAAATAATGATTTCGACGAACAAAGAGTCCTCTCGATGGGGACGCACCGTGAACGAATTTACCTACCTCGGATCTTCCGTCAACAAGATGAATAATGTCAGCCAAGAAATTAAACGGAGAATAGTGCTAGCCAATAGATGTTTCTACGGACTTCGGCAGCACTTTAGTAACACCACCTTCTCTCGGAATACTAAGAAACAGCTATACCAGGTGCTTATCTTACCTGTTCTGTTGTATGATGCCGAATCATGGGTGCTTACTACAACGGACATACAAAACCTGGGAGTATTCGAGAGAAAAGTACTCCGAAAAATATATGGACCTATCTGTGTCGAAGGCCAGTTTCGCCATCGGATGAACCATGAGCTGTATGAGCTTTACCACGACATCGACGTAGCTAAAAGAGTCAGAATCCAACGACTTCGATGGCTGGGACATGTTGCCAGGATGGATGTAAATGCTCCAGCGAGAAAGGTGTTTGAAGGCGAACCTGAAGGACGGCGCAGAGCAGGGAGACCCAAACTCCGTTGGAAGGACCAAGTGGTAGGCGATGTGCCATCATCTGGTAGGACTAACTGGAGAACACACGCAGAAGACCGAAGCGTGTGGAATTCTTTATTACTTCAGGCCTCAAATTTATGAACTACGTTTCGTAAATTGTAATTGGCCACTTAAGTAAGTAAGTAAGAGTTTTTTTTAAGTTTGTTCAAGCAACGTAGCTCACTTGTAGAGCATGCTGTTATACTTTTTGGAAGTGATATCGACCATATAAGGTTAAATCAACTCTTAAGAAAATTATGGGATGAGTTTGAATTGCCGTGGAGCAAATCTAGAAGAGATTAAATCCGATTCATGGACAATAACGCAAGCTGTCTGCAGGGCACATTAAATGCTGCTGATTATAATATACGCTGCTCATTATAGATGTATAATGTAGATGTTATGATCAATCTTTTGAAAAAAGTTCTGATTCTAATTCAAATACTTAATAGATTTAATAGAACTTTCTATTGTGAATTTTTTTTTTTTTGGTAAATTTAAACATTTACAAGTTTATTTTTCTATTTAATTTATAACTTATCTTTAAAATGAAATCAATTTTCCCATTCTCTGATCTATAGTAAGAATTTACAACAAAAACAGGAGCATATTAGCAAAAATGGTAAACTCCATAAAAAAATATTTATATATTTTTAAATTGAACAAATTTAAATTTTTTTTTGGTTTTTTATGTTACAAAAAATTACATATTTCTTATTTTACGCCCTTTAAGTTGCCACGCCCACGTTTTTAACCAAACATTTCTATGGGAGAGGTGATCTTAAAAAAAAAACTTAATATCCATTTACACCCCATGAATGAGGTATTGGATAGCTTCTCGCGTTGTTGTGAGTTAACACGCTTTCTATTTGTAGATTCACAACCAACGGCACCTACTTGTTTATCGACGAATGCGAACGCCACTGTTTGAGAAGCTCTTACTAGACATGCCGATTGACTCGACACTTATACTCAACAACATTCGAGGGAAGCCGACAATGACAGAATTTTTTTTTTGACTGGAGCCAGGAGTTGAACCTTTGATCTCCCGCATTGTTGTTGCGTGTTCTAAGGCAAAATTTTACACTGTGCGATCCGATTTGCATCGCCTTAAAAAATGGGTGGCCCCGAATTACGCCGACAATGTTTTGTTTTGCGTCGCATAATATATGTAACTGTAGTTTCGAATTGCGTCGTTAATGCTTCGGTTTGCGTAGTTTTCTAATTTATGCATATAAAGGATTTTTTTTACTTTTGGATTCCCCGTTTTAAAATTTTTAGTCGTGCTAGCTAACGACGATTTGACAGATGCTATTGATAGTTATAAAAAAATTTATATACAAAAAAAATATCAGTCTAAATTCTTTTTCAAAAATATAGACATCTATCGCATCAAAACCTTGATGCGACGAATGTTTACAATTGACTTTAATTTATTTTTTACATACATATACATATCGTCGCTGCACCGACCAAAACAGTCATGTGTTCAGGGGCGGACTAAGGCCTAAGCGTCCTAGGCACGTGCCTAGGGCCCGAAAAGTAGGTTTTATATTTTGTAATTTTTTATGAATTATGTTTGTTTGTTTATAGTGAATTGTATTAATGTTTGTTTGTTTTAATAAATTATGTTTATGTTTGTTTAGTTTAATACTTGTTGAATAATTTGCAATCATTATACCAAAGTCTGCTGACGTGGATTCGTGGCTGAATCCTGAACAGCTGTACAGACTACCTAGCATTACGAGAATATCATTTTGCTATAAACTTCTTTCAAATACACTGGTCTTGTGCTTAAAATAAATTCCAAATCAATGTTCATATAAACAGACCGAATAACTACAAAAACAACGATGTTGCAATAAAAACTATTTTTACCATAGATAATTTTGCAATAATGTATAACGCTTGTTAAACAAATAAGACAATAGTATTTGTATCGCCCAAAATCCATGTTGTAAAAGATTCTTTGCGAGTGATAGAAAGATCATAGTGAAATTACGTAATGGTTACATCCTTTCCGAACAAACTTTTGAATGTGTTAAGAATTATCCTATAACAAAAACAAAGAAAAATGGATAAAGTTTGCTCAGAGTTAGCTGAGAATACAAATATAACTTGTCACTTTTTGCATATGTAAATAATGGGGCAAAATATTTTATGTTACTTATTTAATTTCATGATCCTGGCTATAAATGTTAGACTTGATGGTCTGAAAATTGCATTATGCAGTTGGTCAAAGTGTTAAACTAGAAGTAAATACTACTAGTTTGGTATCCTAAAATCTCTAATCTAAGGAAATCATTTCTAGGGAAATTTACTTGAGAAATTTCATTTAATTGCTATTATTAGGTTGTAGTAAATATATTATCAGGATTGACCCCCACTGTAGAGTAGTCTATGCCCAATTTTGGCTAATAAGGTTTTTGACTATTTTTGTACCATTCTACCAATATTTATTATTGTACGGGACCCTTCTTACGATCAAATAAAACAAAATAAAATCCAAACCAAAATGCATAATTCTTGATTCGTGTATTAAGTGAGAATGTTGTTTACTATTTAATATCTCCATATCTTTTAGTGTCACTCTGCCATCCTAAATAGAATTTTTAAAAATTCGCAAGGAATGAGGCAATCACTCGCCAATCGCTATATGTACTTATCACAATTTAGAGTTCGCCTGAATATATCAGGCAAAGTATTCGGAGTGGTACCACTGTGCACTTAACTTGGACGTATGTCTCTATTTTTATAGTTAAATCTAAATAACAAAAACCTAAATAAAAGAAATTGCACAAACAACTAAGGAATTTGCAACTGCAAAGTGCAGTCGAAGTAACGAAACCGGAAAATATACTTAATCATACATGGAGTAGCTTGTGGCTTTCAAATTTACAAACAACTTACGTACCGACGTAGCTCTTCTCATTGCAGTCGTTCACACTCCCTAGTGCCCATTCTAACCATGTTCTGGTATTGTCCTTTCCCTTGCAGTCTAGCGTTGCGGCCTACTAAAATGTAGCTATGGTGTATTTGGTTTGTCTAGGCAAATAGCTATGGGTCAATAAAATTGTTGGAACGCAAAGGACGGCAGGGTCTCCACTAGCAGTACCAGGTGAGCTAGTAATAATGCATTGTTGCCCATTATAAAACATGCATGTAATTGCCATTTTACAACGTCACACATTCTAGTGTACAAGCACACACACAAGCACTGGCACCATCGACACACATGCAGGGTGGCCGGACCCTCCATCCCATCCGGGGTGCAAACATAGAAAATGAATGTTAACCGAGCTGTCATAATTAATTTTTATGACCAGAAGAAGACTTAAAGCGTAATGCAAAGGGAGGACTTACGAGTACCACTCCTATGTGCAACAACCCGCAGCAGCACAGTAGTTAAACCCAGCTCTCGTAAACAATGAGCGTTTAATAAGAAGCTATAGTATCCAACATGCGCAGAAAACTCCGAACTTAACTTTTACGGCAACCAGTTACTTTTACGGCGAGATATACCATATTCTATGCTCTGTCCTATATCTGCACGTGCCCATCATAAACTTAACATGGTGGCAACGCTACAACAGCTCATACACAAATATCTGTATGTGTGTATGAACCGACGTCATACCTCAAGATTTGTGCTGCCTCATTTACTGAAATCCTTCGTTGGGTGCGCGCTACATTAAAATATGGGTACACAGAAATCGTTTAACAATTTCGAATGTGGTATTTTGAATTTTTAAAACAATATCGGCTTCAGAGTCTTTTCATGAGAAATGTAAAGTTCTACTTAAGACACAACAAAAGTGGTTGACTTTCGAAAAATAAAATCGCCAGTTAAAGTGGCAAGATAAAAAAAATATCGCCAACAATTGTGATCCCGAAAATGCCAAATGCTTTGTACAATATCGAAAGACAGGTAAATAAAATGTCGGTGTCCTTTAAATTACGATAAGTTCAAGAATTTTATTGGTCTTAACATCTTTTGGGTAAAAGGAGATGTACTGTCTGCTTCCAAGCTAGATTCTTCTCTTATTTTTTACTCAAATATTATGAGTAAAATCAGTAGTGTCAAATCAAGTGTTTTCATAATTATTAAAATTTTGTAGAGATTTTTAGAGAACTAGTTAAAAGATCTACCAAACTCTTTTATAACCTCACATTGTTTTTTCCTCAGGTGAGTGACACTACTTACCTAACTTAACTTTACACCCCATGAAAAAGGTTTGGGATATCTTTTCGCGTTATTGCGATTTAATATGCTATATATTTAAACGCACACAACGGGACCTACATTTTATAGACGAATCCAAACGTCAGCTGTTTGAGAAGATTAGGTTTTGTCTAAAGATGTCAGTGAAAAAATTATTTTTTTTCCAAAATATGAATTTTAATTCGTTCAGAAAATAAAACATTTTTAGAGACAAAATATTAACTTTGGTGACGTTCACAAGTTGTTGTACAAAATTGTCGTATATTTTCGTCTCAAATTTTCGACTTTGCTTATTCTCCTAAAAATAACTTGTTCATTTGTATACAACCAGTAAAATATTTATCCTTTGTCTCATTTTTGTACATTTTTAGTATGCGTTCTTTTCATGTGATCCGTTGATCATAGTTTAAATTACCGTATTTGTGTATTCAAATTACTATAGGTTTTCATTTTTTTTTTACTGAGCTCTTATAAACATCAACCGAAATAGCCTATGGGGTCTTGACAGTTTTAAAATGCAATTAGGTTTCTGGAAAATGACACAGAAAAACAACAAATTTGTTTCGTTGATACCTGTTATATCACGGTTTCTTTTCGGATATGGTAGGGTATAGAAGAAATACTACCTATGCCGTTATATTCGATTTTATCGCCTTTATTCTGTTATTTTGCCACTTATCTATATTCTGTAAATTTTCCATTAAAATGTCCTAGTAGATCAAGGTATAACCTGACGGTGATTGACCAACACAGTTCTCATTCTCAGACAATTCCAACTTATATTGGCTGATTAGTCATTTGAACAGTAATGACAGGAACCTTTATACAGGAAGCAGGAAAACTGTCAAATGTTATTAATTCACACTGTAGCGTATGACGCTGAGTATAAAGTAAATCATACGTTACCCCACCCCCAATGTTTCCCTTTACAAAAGGTTGCACGACACGGTGATGTAACAACGATGCTCCTCCGCTATAATATTCTTTTTAGGTTCAAACATTGCCATCCCTTTATAGGAGTAGTTGCACTTTCTGCGAATGTCGACAGTTTGCCAGTGTCTGTTGAGTAAATTATTTTTATGATTAGCACCATTTTTTACGAGATAACATTAATTTCCCCATCATCACAGTCTCGGAGAGTAGTGGCAGCAATAGCGTATGCGAGAGAAATATTCGCTGTTTATGTTATCTCAACTAATGCAATGCATACATTGCAATTAGGATTTGTTGGGCATATAGCGGTCATGGAACTACGAACCATTTTATTACATATCATGTATGTTTGTGTGTATGTGCAGTAGGGTGGTCGGAAGTTATATGGAAAATTTTTTTTCAGGATTTTGTCGGTGCCACCCCCGATGATAAGTCTTTGCAGATTTTAGAATAACAAAAGTTTGAGCATGATTGGAGTATGTTAAACCGTGACTTTGGGTTTAAAGTTTTTAAGTTCTTACAGCCACGTTTAGGGGGCCTAATTCAAGGCCGACTAGTCCAATTTTAATGAAACAAAAATTTAAGAATTAAAATTCCTTTATTTCCATTTCCATTCCATTTCTCCACATAATCAACAGTAACTGCGAAGTTATAAATAAATTTATGACTAAAAAAAATTGCATAAAAATTTCTATTTAAAAAATAATAAAAAAAATCGAAAACTGAAAAAAGTGTCAAGTCGTAATACATTCACGCAATGTCACATTACCTATGAATAAAATGAGTCATAGATCATTAATATCGATTATCGCGTTACGAGTTTATTCACAATTAAGAATGTATCTCATTTTGGAACACATAAGTTTTTTCCATTCATTATATGTATATGGGAGGTGGGCGAGTCCTTCGAGACAATTTGATATAATTCAACACAGTTGTCAGAGATATATTTGGTTTAATTACAAAAACCATTTTGGAAAATATAAGTTTTTTCCATTTCAGGATATGTGGGAGGTGGGCGTGACCTTGGCACAATTTTCACAAAACTTAGTTTTTTGCTTTCGTATTTATACAAGCAATGTGTAGTAATTTTCCTTCTTTTATCACACCTCCTATTATTTTTGGCCTCCGTTTGTATAAAAACACGACACTGTGCGGAGTATATACCGCAAATCATAAAAATCAAATAACCTTTTGGTTATTACTTACTTTAATTAATTCTAAGAATCATACAAAGTCATAAACAATTTCTCCAAAGAATTTTTTGTGTATCCTTAAACATTTTTTTTTTAAATTACGATTATCCATTTTCTATATATCAAAAAATCAAAATTTTTGTCAAAATAAGATACCTTCACTTAATGGTGAAAAACAGATTCGTTCATCGATTTTCATGGTCTTATCTCGTTTTGATCATAGGTTATGTGACAGTAAGTAAAAGTAGTACGTAAACCTTGACACGTTTTTATATATTGGAGTTTTTATTATTTTTTAAAAAATAAAAAATTTAATTTTTTAGGCAAATTTCTAATATTTTTTCATAAGTTTATTTATAACCGTTGACTTTGCAGAAAAAATATATATGAACAGTTAAAGGGAATTTTAATTCCTTTATTTCGGGTTTTCACCAATTTAACCCACCCATTTAACGTGGCTATAGGATCTTAGAAACTTTAAGCCCAAAGCGGAACGGGTTAACATACTCCAATCGTGTTCAAATTTTCGCTATCCTAAAATCGACAAAGACTTGTCATTTTTTGGAAGTGGCACCGACAAAAATACAACATCAATTTTTACAACCACCCTTATGTGCAACAACGTGTAATGGCAGAAATGAGTATGTGAGTGCACCCATGTAATATCATTTGTTATAAATCGACATATACAAAACAAGATTGGACAAAAGAGAATGCCCTGCGGCAAGTGAACAGATTATATGCTTACGTACGCACATGTAATATGTTAACACATGTATATACACACAAACAGTAATTTATCTTTTAAAGAAACACATTGAAAATTCTTTAGCCCAATAAACAGACATGACTTTCGGGCATCCAAGTTTTGTTTCAGAAAATGGTAATGCCTTTGATGTTACAGCCCGGCTAACTTGTTTATTTCTTGTATAGTTAATTTTTATATACGGGTATTTCCTGCGTTGCGGACGCAACATTTTTTTATTTTGCGGTTTTCTCGAAAAGTTTAAATAATTTAAAAAAAATTAGATTTTGGGCAGTTTATAATGTTCTTTTAATAAAACAACTTAAAATGTAGTATTTTAAATTATGACTAACGCAAATATGTACACTAGTGACGCACACTTTGAAGTGGCTATTATAATTTGTAATACTTAGCGAAATTTCGTATGTATTCTTTTTTGTAAAATAAAAAAGATATGTATGTTGTGGTTTTATGAATAACTTACTTCACGTTTAAAATAATTTTACCTTCTATGCTACTTCAATATAAATGTGCGTTAGAGCCACATGTGCGACATAAAAAAAAACAATACCTGGGTAATTATACTATTTGTCTTGCTGGTACTGCCGAGCACAACAAGAATCTGTATTTGAAATTTTCCAAAACCGCCACTTTGTTTTATGGAAATTTTGCATAACAGATGACAGATACTTCAAACACAAGGACAAATTTTATCAACAGAAAAGCAATCGTGTTCGATATTATGATAGAATAGCTTTTGGATATATGCCTTCAAATCTGTGGAATTGGGCTTAAGATATTAGCGAAATATGTAGACGACATATTGGTCTCATAAAAACCAGTGCAATAGAAAATATCTTGAAAATTCCATTAGTATTGACAAGAATTTACAATTTAATTTTTATTTAAATACGGTTTTACATAGAAGAAAATACAAATTTATGATAAACTAATACCAAAAGCCAACATCTTCTGGGAGATAACTCAACTTTTTCTTTAAACTCCCGAAAAATATGATAACGGACACTGCCAAAAATTTCGATAGCAGGGTGTTTAAAATCAAATTCCTTGCCAAAAACAAGAAAAATGTAAAGTCTATTCTGCAAAACAATAGTTCTACGACCAAAACTGTGAATAGACTCATAAGTAACAGTAACAGAAGAGGAAGTAAAGAAAAAGACCCAATTATGTTATATTCAAATTAACGGTATATATACAAGAACTATCTGAACGATTCCAAAAAGCTGACTGCATGGACAAAAAAACTACAAAATAGCCCCAAAGACCAGCAACACAATTCAAAAACTATTTACGAATGTAAAATCAAAAATTGACAATAACGATTGGGATGCTTTAACTAAACATGCCGATTGACTCGACACTATACTGTGAAGTTGCTGTGGACAATGTCGAAATATTTGAATAAAATTATCCCTTCAAATGTAAAAAGTGTAATGTAAATAACCAGACGAGTTTGACCCTGAAATTGCTTTCATTTTCTGTCTGTCTAGCAGGATGGCTCAGTATTTAAGTTCCTTAGATGCAGGTGCGTGATTGAAAACAGATGTTATAATAACAACGCTTCCGGTACTTTCATACTCGAACGGGTCAAAAACGGAAGTCATTTTTGCCTATATTTGGAAAAATTTAAAAATCTGCGAATTTTGCCGCATTATTTGAGAGTAATTTTTTTTAATTATTATAGAAATACTTCAATTTTTTTTTTTTTTTAAAAACAAAACTTTCGCGAGCGGGGCATAATTTACAAAAAGATATGTTTATTTTTTATCATATATATTTATATTACATATCGTCCCCTTAATATAACAATAGTGTATGTGCTCATACACCATTATTTTTTATTGCATATTTAGAATCTCCACCATTGATTCTATGCCTGGTCAAAATTTCGTCAAAATCTACTTCCACAAAGTGCGTCAAAAGGTCATTGGAAAACATAGTATATAATTTTTTCTTCAAAAATTTCATAGACATCCGATTTGACAAAAACTTTAAACTCGATTTTCTCAAAACACCAAAAAAATTATACACTATTGTTATATTAAAGGGACGATATAATATAAACTCACTACTTTAGCTTTACATTTAAATTACCAAACTCTTTCGATCAATGATCACGGAGAACTGACGAAAATTGCTTATTTGTGATCGCGAATGAGACAGAGGAAGAAAAAAATCTTAAAATTTACCGTCATTTAAGGTTTGGTCGATTTCTCCTATTTTTTAAAATGTATTTCTAACTACATAAGAAAAGTGCAATAATTATGATACTAAGAGTCACTTAGTAATACTAAGTTTCATGGTATATTAGGAAAAAATTGCAATAAGAAAAACCAAGAGCAAGAAAATCAAATATGCACCTTTTAAACCAATTAAAGTTAAATAATTTTCAAAGTGAAAGTATTATTATTAAATGTAAAGCTGCCATTAGACGACGTTTATTTTACAAATGGCTTGTCACTTCAAAAACCGATATGTAATTCTGCATGTCTGTCAAAATGAGCGTGTACATTTTGTTTATAATTTTTGCGTTCAAACGTGCTTGTGTATGTAAAATATGTTGAAAAAAACACTCATTAATTGTTCTATTTACGATTTGAAATAAAATTCTTATCCTTTTCAACTTGTTCTCGGTTGACCTTTTTCGGAAATGTCCATATATTAGAGAAACAATTCAAATAACTACAATATTTTTCTGTTATTTTCTTAACCAAACAAAACAAACTTTCATTCTATCAAAACATAAGCTGGTACATTTAATAGGCAATAGGCATGGTACACTTAACTAAATTGGGGATGGCATGTACCAAAATTGTGGTAACAGCACAAAGCGTTAATCGACTTTCATTATCTACATATATCTCATTTTATTCATTAGATATTTAACTTTCTTCTTTCTCTTATATAATAATACCGAAACACAATTGCCATTTTGACATTTTTAGCTGGTACATTTTTTACGCAATTTTTGTAATATGTATTTTCGAATAATTGGTATACTGAAGGAAAGTGGCTTATTAGTCCACATCTCCCGATCTTAGTTTCTAGGGACTGCCAAAGCCACTAAGTAAGCCTTTGTGTTGAACTTCAGTAATTTCTGTTACCTACGCCCTAAGACGCATCGGCGGTAGCATGTCATTTATGTTGCTCAATATTGTGCCTTTACATTACATAAATTTTGATAATTCAGCTGTTAACAGTGTAATTTTGAGGAACATTTAGTTCCAAGAAATAATACAAATAGTGACGGTGTTTTTTAAAATTCCGTATGGCACCTATTATAATATATTAGTACCTTTACATTAATATCTATTTACAATCACAAGACTGCAGCTGTATTTATCCATGCAGTTAGTGTGCTTTGTCGTGCCAAATCACTTGTGAATAACATATTTAACGATAATATTCTACATAATGTTGAGCGTCACTGTTGCAGATGAATTGCTGCTTAATCGAATCGGCATAAAACGCATAATTGCTCTGATATATCGTTGCCATATTACATCTATGTAAAAAGTTTATCTGATAATAGCCGTAATGTGTCCTGACAACTTGTCAGACTATTCGTAGCACTTTGTATTAAATTAGTATGTACCAACAGTATACATAATTTGGGTACAATGAAATCATTTATCTTATGCCTCTGCGTATTTTTTTTTGTCTCGTTTCAGGTAATAGTTATTTTGACATCCAATTAGTGGTTACAGTATTAAGGTATTTACCGAAAATATGCGTCCTATGGCTCAATACTGAATGTCGTGCTGCGACTAAGTGTCCAACTGGGCACACACGTACAGTCATGGAGAGAACCGGCAAGTGAGTAAGTACGGGTCACATATCATGTGGTTAGAAAAATATATGTTCAAAAAATTTATATTGTCTATTGAAGTCGTAAACCACAGGATATTTTATGGAAATTAAATTGGCTTTACTCTGCCACTCCAGGTGTAATTTTTAAATAATAAAAGACAAGTTTATTCAATTCATGAAGTGCATCCAGAGTGATGCCATGTCAGGCATCGTGTGCTGTGTTTGAGATGCCATCATGCCAATTTGCTTTGCGGTTTAAAATGTCCTTGTAGATTATCCCTAAACACAATTTCTGTCAACATCATTCACATAATCTTTGCTAGATGGTCTGTGGTATTGAAGTCTATTCATCATGTTGTCAGCGAGACGATAATGTCGTTACACACCCACAAGAACAAGACACATATTTACCATGTGTACATTCATTACATACGCATAACCATGCTCTGCCTCACGTAAATATGACGAGAAGAATTTTTAAAAAGGTTTATTACATTATGTTTGCAATTTATTTTACACAGCCAATAATATCAGTTAAATTTTATTTGGGCGAACACACAACGGTTTCCTTAAGGCGGCAGTATTAACATTGCATAGATTTTTTTTTTTAATTTACCGTCGCTAAGCAGTGTGCATACTTTTTTATTTTGTAGTTTTCTTAACAAGTTGAAATATTTTGAAGATTATGTTCTTATTAAACCAGTAAGAAAGTTTCAGCCGGGCAACCCGACTTACATATACCCTCACTCTCCGTAAAACATACAATTTTCTATTACATTGATATTTTTACTGGATTTTTAAAGTGGGCGGAGTGGTACATTTACATAGGAGGTACCAGAAGGGGCGCGGCTAGACTTCCAGATTTTTTCTCAAAAACTTTGTCCTTCTTTATCTTAACTAAATACAGAATTTTGGCACGATCGCGTTGGGTCTATTAATAATATTAATCGATATCTAAAGTGGGCGGTACCAGATGGGTATAGGAGGTACCAGATGGGGCGTGCCTAGAATTACAGTTTTTTCTTCAAAACTCTATCCTGCTATAGCTTTACTAAATAAAGAATTTGGGTACGATTGCGTTGGTTTTCTTGATATTATTACTCCATCTCTAAAGTGGGCGAAAAGGTACATTTGTATGGGAGGTACCAGAAGGGACGTGGCTAGACTTCCAATTTTTTTTCCAAAACTTTATCCTGTTATAGCTTTGGCTACGATCCCGTTGGCTGTACTAATATTATTACTCGATTTCTTAACCCATTAAGGCCCGACCATATTAAGAGACTCGATAGACAAAAATAGATATTATATCTGAAGTCCCCATGCGAAAACGCATCACTGGGCCTTAATGAAAGGAACGTTGAAATAATTCCAGGAATAATTACATTACGAATACAAGAAAAATATACGTTTTATTTTGGTAGCGTTTTCGAAACTGCTGTTTCATGGAATTCTATGAAGGGAACGTTGAAATCATTACAGGAAATATAAGAAAATAGGAAAAATATTGTGAAAACAAGAAAAATTAAATTTTATTTATGTCGAAAAATATACGATTTATTTTTGTTCCCAACTCTCTTCGATCGAGGTGTTTTCGAAACTGCTGTTTCATGGAATTCTTTGAAACACTGGGGATGAAGCGCACGTCTGCATTTGGAACATTCGTAGATCGACTGACCTGTACAAGTCTCTAATGCACACCGTCTCCTTGTTTGTCCTTTTATAATGTTGTGCTCTAAAGAGTCGTTTCGTATGCTGGCTGGAACACGATGTGCAGCTTGTACTTTAGTTTTGTTTGAACGAATCAAGTATTCTGCCACGAAAACAGGGAAGTCCACTTGGGGCATATGATTCTGTTTGGCAATTTTTGAGCATATGTAATGCATTTTCCAAGCATTTTCCATTGCGGCATCCAGTAAATTAGTGACAAGTGCCTAGTACCACTTCTTGCCGCGAATGCCAATACGATAATTATTCATGGCGTTGTCAAACAAATCGACTCCTCCCATTGTTCAGTTGTAAGATTGGATCATTTGAGGATTATCGACATGAAAGTTTTTGCCAAGTTTTCTGCCGTATCGCTTTACTTTGCCAATTGGAGCGTGATTGAAAGTTTGAGAGCATTAAAACAATTGCATTATCGTTCCAACGCATGGCAAATACATTATTTTTTGAATCGTAGCACGCATTAAAATAACCTTTTGGTTTCTTGCTTATAACATTGTTGGACTGAAGACTAGATGTTGAAGGAAGACTTTCCTCATCTGTTGCAGTTTTTTGTCTCTTCGTGGTAATAATAACAGAAACAACAGATAACAACAAATATTGAATCACAAACTGTGGCAATTAGAGTGCCTACAGTAACAAATACAAAGTTTTGAAAGCTGTGTACTAGTTTTACCTCTAAGGCCCAGCGATGCGTTTTCGCATCACTCTCTTTGAAGACATGTAAATAAGATCTCAAACACATGGGTGCATTGGAACTAACCTAAAATGACGACAGAAGCAACTCAACTTATGATTCATAAGTAGTTTTGATATTTGAAAAATTTTACCAGAAGCTGCAGTAATTTTACGAAATCGAAAAAAAAAATCGCATTGGCAAAATTTTCCTGTACATTTTTCTCCAAGACACACTCGACTTACAAAGTGGCGCCCATGAGCAGTATTGTAGTATAAAATCTTAAGTTTTTGGAAACATGTTGATAATTGCTAAATCCCTAGCCGTTTTTTCTTGAGGTTTCCTACAAAATATGATGCGTTTTCGCATCGTTAGGCCTTAATGGGTTAAGTGGGCGGAATGATGTATTTGTATGGGAGGTACCAGAATGGGCAGGGCCATGTAGCCCATTTGCAATACCGTAAGTAGTTTTTGGGAAATATTAACTCGTGCAAAATTTCAAAACATGTGGTTGAGTCGTTCTAAAGTTATCGTGCGCACCAGCGGACAGCCAGGCAGACGGACATGACTCAAACGATTTAAAAAGTCATGAATCGGATTTGGTTCAAAGAAAGCTAGGATCTAAAGTGATTCCTTCTATGTGCTACACTTTTGGGTCAAATCAATTGGTATATACCTCCTACCCGTTGGGTGAGCGAATAAAAATGTAGTCTTTGTTGGGTGCCGATGAGAAATTTGTCGACTATCGATATAAATACATTCACGTTTAAACTGTAGCTTACTTTTATACATAAAATAATATAAGCCAGCATATAATATGGTTGGAACACGCGCATTGGCTTAGCCATCTTAATTTATTTGATCGACGATACTCTCGGTGTTGTCTACAGCAACTTCTGAGGAGTCGAGTCAATTAGTACAATTACCACCCATATGGATCACAACTTCCAATGCGGAATTCGCACTTGATTCACCAGGAGCCCTGAAAACAACAAAAACCTTAATAAAATAAAACTTATTTGTTTGGAAAATATTTAAAATTGTTGCTAATAATATTAATCGAAATTTTTGATTAATCAATTATTTTCTTTCAATTAACTACTAATTTGTGTCGATTACTCCGCTTTGATTAATCGACTAATTGAAAAACCAAATCATATTCGGTTATTCGAAATGGGATGCCACGTGGTGTTACTGCATTCCAAGCAATTGTCGGCGGGCAATTTCGGACAGCAAACGTTTTTTCAGCCGCATTAGCATTGAACAAATGTAATTCAATTGGCATTATTGGCATATACAGACATGTTGAGCTTTATCTTAGAATTTGTCAGTGGTACTCGTACTCCTTCATTTCTTGCTTTTATCTTTGGGCATATTATGCCCAAAGATTCAGCATTCAGCGCATATGCACGCATGTGACACATCACAATTGCACAGACACACGGCCATAGTGCATAATTCCGACGCAAGGACGAAGGAAAAACAAAGACGGCTTCGCTTTTTGCAGGAATATGCACTGTAATGTTCCTACATGAAAGAAGAGGCGGAGAAATATACAAGAAAGTCATATTGGGCACTTGTCTTCAATAATGAACTAAGACACACACACACACAGCCATACTTACTTTTCGACACAAGGATGCATTTATGATGCATTGTGCACAGTTTGCAAACACACAAGACGATGTACAAGTGAAATCTTATATGTGTAGACGTAATAAATTGCGATTTGCTTTGGGTAAAGTACAATATTTCACTAATAGTTTAAGATTTATTTATTTATTTTTTATTGACAAATTCTCTTGCAGTTCACGCACATGCACTGATTGTTTACTATCCTTTCAAGTTGCAACTTTCTTTGTGCATACGAAATTTGTTTTGCTCCTCAAGTCGCTGTCTGAGAGCGTGTGTGTATGTGTTTATCCTTGTGTACACGCACGGTTGGCTTTATTCATATCTGGGATTTTTAATAAAAAATTTTAATAAATCTTCATTTACTTTCAAAAAATAATAACATTTCTATGAACTGTTATGGGGCTTTGATGTCAAACATGTTCACAAGTGCATTTATATGTTGTACGACTGTCTATACTTAAATGTTATGAGTTATTATTTTTATGATTTAATAAAATGAAGAAATTATATTGTTAAAACTTCTTCATGTGTCCTTTCGGCAAACGCATTTTGTTATGGGGCTTTCAAAGTTTTTTTTTTTGTCGGTAATATAACTATTTTAATTGGTAATTTGTCTGTAAAAATTAGCAATTGATTAAATTATATTCCAGAGTAATGAAATTAGTTCGAAGTAAAAAAAAGTATTAAATATGTATTCTAAATGAATATAGATTCTCTTTTGCAATAATTAATGGGCTCAACATCAATTACATGAGAGAATACTAAATGTATTGTGCACTTCAACAATCTATGAAATACACAATTGTTACAAAAATATGACACATAAGTTCGTAGATATTTTAACAAAGCAATTGAAGGGTTCTGGTAAAAAAAATTGAGACACGCGTTTGCAAGCTATATCCATATGAGAACGACTTAGGAGGTGCTGCATCTGATGGCACCAAAAGGTCATTATGTTACAAATCTGCAGATATAATTAGCCTTGTGCAAGCCAAAATAATGGTATATGTTGTGTCACAAACTAAACGCGATTTCCAGCAAATTGTATGACAAATGGACCAAAATAACGAGATTGATTGCGCTTTTCCAGCGGCGGAAGGGAGGACCAAGATGGTCTCTGTGTTCCCTAATTCTTTCCAAATAACATAGGGTATCGTTGAGGGCAAGGCCTTCTATTGTCGCTTTATATAAAGAGGCCTTATGGAAGGTCAGCTACACACGAAAAAAGAAAGACTAAAATAAAAAACAAACTATGCAGTTCAGCCTTAGTTTTATGAAGATCGCACCGGTTATTTTAAGATTTTTCTCACTTCTATATATATATCTTTATAGAGTAATTCCATAGGAAGCGATCACATAAATTTTAAGTCTTCTCTGCTGATTTGATGAAGTTTTGCATACATGTACCTTAAAGTGCGCATAAAAAGAATTAGATAACACAGTGCAACACATAAGTTGGTGCCAACATCATAAACATCATATGGTGAAAACATCGTAAAAAAATATCCTTTTTTCCCATATTTTTGCAATTTTCATGCACTGGATGCAATTTTTTTGGGTCGGTCTGTTTGACACTTTTTTTCCTGTGGTTTAGATCTACAACTTTGTCGAAGACAAAAAGAAAAATTTTCGAAGGGTTATTGAAATATGGACTCCGTAAAAATGGTAATAAAATCGTGTTGGGGTGAAAATATTGGAGTATCCATAAAAAAATGTTTCGATGTAATGGGGCCAAATGCTTTGGGGATTTTTTTAGTTTCGGGATATACTTCAAAAATAGTGGGTACGTCTGGTGCCGATGACCTTAGAAATGTTGCACTGTGTAATTAGATAATTTTATGTAAAAAATTATATAACTTTGGCCTGGAATGAGGTAATTTAAAATATTTGTTTTTCCCCAATTTTTCAGTCATCTATTTTAATCTTTTCTCAAGAAGTTGAAGAGACATCATAAATCTTTCTGGATGGCTCATCAACAAGATTCTGTGGTTTCACAGATTAACGCTTATCTTAAAAATCTCTTTTTTTCAAGAGAGCCAAGACACGAAATAAATCGTAAAACTTGAATAACTTAAATGATTTTTATAAACAAATATGCGTTTTACTTATGAAAGCGTGTACTTTTTGAATGTAATATTAAAATCGAAATAAAATCTATATATATAAAAATGAAATGGTCCACGTATGTAAACCCATCACTTAAGAACGAATGGAGCGATATGGCTAATTTTTTTTCATTCGTAGATTTTTCCGTAGATTGTTTGTGTTGAAAAAAATCAAATCCAGGTGGCGCTAGAGTGGATTTATATCGAAAATTTGAATGCATGTACCAATTCGATTGAAATTTGGAACGGATATTCGCTTGATCATGAGAAAACATTTTATGTACAAATAGACCCGGTAGGTGGCGCTGGGGTGGGTTTATAATCAAAATTTAATCGAATAGACCAATTTAACTGAAATTCAGAACGTATGTTTGTTTAATCATGAGAAACAATTGTATGTACAATTGGACCCGGTAGGTGGCGTTTGGGTGGATTTTTTTTATCAAAATTTGATCGAATGGACCAATTTAAGAGAAATGTAGTATGTATAACTATGTGATCATGAGAACAAAGTTTTGTATAAATGGACCCGGAAGGTGACGCTATGGTGGAATTATAACGAATCAAACAATTTGACTGAAATTTAGAATGTATATTTGTTTTATTATAAGATTTTTTTTGTATAAATGGATTCGCTGTTGATGTGGGTGGAGCTGAATTATTTCGAAACTTTTTATCGATTGTCCAATTTTACTCAAATTAAAATGAATGCATTTTTTGCCATGAGAAAATTTTGAATGTATGTTTAGATCCAGTTGCTGGTGTTAAGCTTATGATACACTTAATTTTTTTAAAGCCATTTAGTCGCCATTGATTACATTACATATAAACATTTTTTTAACATTAAAATTATTGAATACTCTATGTATATTAAAATAGATGTCCATTTTGATGACACCACTAATTGCGAAAACGGTTAAACCGATTTTGACCAAAATTGCTGTAAAAGTGGGGGATGGGCTGTAGATCGTCTGCCAGACTTTAAGGTAGAATGGAGAACATTAATATTGGCGCACTTTATATATCATTAGAGAGCTTCACAAAGTGGTTTTTCGCATTTCCAACTTTTTGGGGACAAACACGAAAATGGTAAAAACTGTTGATATCACCCAGACTAAACGGTTAATAGGGTTGTTGAGCCAATTGAAGGGATTTTTGGAAATTCGTAATCCTTGGGATAAAAATGCGCAAAGTACAATCTTGGCTCAGACCAAGCACCTTTAGGTACAATCACCCAGTTCACCAACGCAGAAAGTTATATGTCAGTCAATCGGCTTAAAAAATTGATTTTAGAATGTATGCCTATCAATAAGCAAGTTTTCATCAAATCATGGACGACAATGCACTTTTTACAATAACATATAATAGTCTTTTAGATATATGAAGAACAGAATTTGTCCTGGAAAACCTCGCCCTTTAAATTGAAATATTTCAGAGGCCAATGTAATAAACCAATCGGAATTAGATTTCAACCGCACTCAACATCTTTTACAAAAATTTGGAGGCAGGACGAAGTCTGCCGGGCCAGCTAGTATTTGATAAAAAACCTTCTTCAAACATAAACTAGTAAGGTGATTATCTTCGGCTATGCCGAAGCTCACAAACCCCTTCACCATTTGGAGTTGGTGAGAGGGGGACGTTACTTTTAGCTTCACACATCCAATAACGGACATAGAGTAGAATAGAGCAGCATTGAACGTAATATTGAGCTTGAGTTGTTTATATGACCAGAGCATATTTTTATGAATTTTGTAGCCCCCCAAAAAGGGGAATTTGTGTGGGATGTGGGAGTAGTTAAATCCGATCTTGCTTATCTTAGAAGTTAACCTCTGCTTCAGAACATAAGCTTACATACCAAACTAAAGGGACATACACACGGACACACCCAAAAAGGGGTAGTTTGTTTGGAAGTTGGGAGAAGTATTCATTCGATCTTGCTCATCTTACAACATAAGCACCTATTATAGGATAAAAGCTTGCAAATCAAATGTCAGTCCGACATTTCCTAACCTACGGCTGTAATTGCGGAGGCCGTTAGACAAACACCCCAAAAAAGGGGGAGTTTGTATGGGAAGTGGAGTAGTTTTTGACCGACCTTACTTATCTTAGAAAGTAGCCTGCGCTAAGAGGGTAGAATCTTGCTTCAAAATGTCAGCTATATACCTCTTAAAACACAGACTCCAAAAAGGTAGAGTTTGTATGGGAGGTGAGAGTAGTTTTTGACCGATCGGTCTCATCTTAATACTCAACCTCCACTTAAGGCACCAAAGCTTGCATATCAAATTTCAGCTCGATATTAACCAACGGCTGTATTTGCGGGGGCAGTTATCCGAAAACCCCAAAAAGAGGGAGTTTGTATGGGAGGTGAGAGTAGTTTCTTTTTATACCCTACACCACATGAACAGTGTGAAGGGTATATTAATTTTGTTCTTTCATTTGTAACGCCCATAAGGAGGAGTGGTAGATATGACAAAATATAAATGATCAGCGTCGAAATCTGAGTCGATTTACCGACCGTGGGATGATGGTAAGAACACGCGACTTCCATGCGGATTCATTCATTATTGCCGGATATAGTTTAGCGCTATGACGAAGTGTTAGTTAGCTGTTTGACAAAAACTGATGACACCTGTTTTTAAGGGGCTCACTGATTTTGAGAATATTTTAAAGTCCATAAAAAAATTTGTCTCCAATCTCGCCAAACTGAGTAAAGGGTTTTATTACACTTCGATAGTAGAATCGAACCTAATATGTCAAGTTCTCGCAAAAAAAAAAAAATATTGTAACAAACTATTGACATTCCTAGAGTGCGAATCCGTAACAAATATTAAAATAATGTTTTTCACTTAATTTTTTTTGTTACTTCCGTCTCCAAATTTGCATAAGATCTTAATAAACATTCGCAAAGACGCTGAGTATTCGATATTTTTCATTTATAATTGTGTGACTCGGGACCGGTTTCCATTTTCCACATTAAACAAGCAAATTGTTCACTCTACACGCTACGCAATATAGGAACCCACGTCATTCGCATTAATATCTAAAATTTCAAAAGTCCGGTCAAAACTCAATCGCATTACTTAGCAAAGAATAAAAAGTTTAAGGGAAACATAACCAAAGGTTACAAAACTGTTTCAGTGTCATAACCCAAGTTTTATTGAATATCAACGCATTTATGATAAATAACCGTCTTGATAAGCTTTTCTACGAGGCATTGCGAGGCATTAAACATCAAAGTCATTGAATTGGTTTTGCTGAGGTTTGTTGACGGCACAAATGTAGAGCTACACTGATTATTCCTTTGGCGTTTATTCTTTTCTAGTCGTCATAAATGTCACAATATGAAAATTGACTTCCTGCATTGACGTGCCGCTCCATGATGGATGATGGGCGGATGGATGGATGGATGTCGCTACTGATGTTACGGAAAATGAAAATATATGCTAAACACGTTCTTACACAATGGTTGCGTTAAGGATTTCTCCCTCCAAATGAAAAACAATGCACAACGTACAAATATATGTGTGTAACAAAAAATGCAGCAGACGCATGTGATGCCGACAATGCGTACACACATGCTACATTTGGGTGCATGTCTCCTTGTGATTCCCGAGCATGATGACAGTACAAAGAACGCATATATTTCAAAGAGATGGCGCGTCGGCGATTGATTAGCAACGACTGATAAATTCAGTATACGCTACATTATTTATTATCGCCCTTATGGTATCTAGTTGTACTTTATAATAAAATTTGTAAAGTTTTGCAAGAATTGAATGCATCATTTTTCTTTACTGTCGGAGTACTGTGTAACCTCTCTAGTCCAAACACTCGCTCGTTCGGAGTATCCAGTAGTCGAATTCTAGATGGTCCGGAATAAACATTCAACTGAACTCTATTTTATGGGCTTAACAGACAAATGCATCTTAAAAGGAAATATTATTTTTAAAAGAACTTAAAACCCGAGCTCAAGAACTTCACAAAGAAAAATGTATTCGATACAAAAACTTTTTAATTTCTGTTCCGGTGAACTGATTACAGACAGCCTGATCCGTGTGAAAATTTTAGGATAATGAAGATGGATGCATTTTCATACATCAGATGTAAGTAAATATTCATGTGTAGATATGCGAAACATTGATACTTCAGGCGGTTTACAGGTGATAGATGTTTTACAAGCAACTTTGGTAAATTTTTCCTTAATAGAAGAGGACTTCATTTTATACTACTTCAGACTCACAGCACAGGCCCGACTTAGTATTCCAGCCAGCATGTTGTTCTCGCTAGTACAAAACCAGATTGCATAATTTTAATAAATAACTGCAAATTATCGTGTCAATTGGATACAAAGGTGTTCTAAAAGCACATTAATTTTAAAAAATTACTTATATATAGACACTAGTATCAGAGTAGGATGATACGACAATACTGTCATTAATTAATGAGTTACAAACAAGATAATTAGAATATTTAGAAATCAGACAATTTTTATAGGAGAAGGAACTATAAACCTAAGGCTACAAATTGACAAAAACTGTATTATCTATTTTGCATACCCACAAATTTTGTCTAGTGCATTTTAAAGGAATTACAAAAAAAAATATTTTACATACGTATGTTTTTATTTTTAAAAACGATAAATTACTTTAATGGATAATTATTAATTGAATTAATCATATTGATTGAATTGACACTATGTAGCACATCTAGATTTTCAATACCAACTGAACAACTTTCTTGCACATCGCTGTAGGGTACTTAAACATATCACAGAGGACCTGAGATGTCAGTAACATGTAACGATGCAGCGGCATGTAGTTATGGGGCTATACGCGACAATACATCTTTCATTTTTCAACTGCATTCCAATGAATTTTTTCACATGAATATGTGTTTCTTCTATTGTGCTGTACCAAAATGGTGGATGCAATTCTTTCTTCTCGTTTGAATGCGTAATAAATACATTTAATGTGCGTGGTCTTTCACATCACTGCAAAGCTTGCTAGAGATCATTGCACCATCCTCTTTTCTACCATGTGCCACACATCTGGCCTGCATACGTTTTACGTGACACTGTCAGTTCTTAGGCCACCGTAGGTTGCAACAATGGTCGGCAATCGAACCCTTTTGATTTTCTGCCTGTTTCCGATGCCTTTGCGGATGTACGCACTCACGAATGAATAGCTTACTTTAAATAAATGTAAATAACAATAGTCTTAATCCCAACAGCGTTGCTAAGCAATTCCATGATTGGCTTTTAAAGCTGATGAGAGCTCGGGCCCGTGCTAAGTAGGCCTAGAATAGATTCAAAAAATAATAGAAAAGAAGAAACCCAAATTAAATTTTACATCAATTATTTACATTTAGTTTGGGCATCTGCAAAATATTAAATTTCTTATATAAATGATCATAAGCGCAACTTCATTATACTTATAGATTTCTTCTTACCTTTGCCACGGGCTCCATCTTCATTCAGCACTCGTTTGTGCAAAAGTTTTGCAAGCTGCGAACACAATTAAAATGATAAATGATGCAGTGCACACATGTCCGTAATATTTTATAGAATTTAATAGAGAATTCTGAGCGTACATAGGTGTGAAATAATATAAAGTTATATGGTAACACAAATTGGCGGAAAATAATGATTTTGTCATGTAGAAATTTGAGATAACTTTTCTTAATTTAACACTAAATAAAGCATTCCAGTTCTTCAGCAGTTGGCCAAGGTTGTAGTGTTAGTAAAGTATAGTTTGTTTTAAAATTAATTAATAAGGGTAAGTATCATTCAAACCAGAGCGAAATGGAGGTATAAAACGAATAAGTCGCTTTCGGTCATTACACAGTGATACAAAAGTGAAGGAACAAAATATACAGGAGTTCTCACATACAAATTTCTTTAGACTGGAGTCCATAGACTCTATTTATTGTTTTTCTCGGTCACTTTGTTAAGTAATATTTCTATAGCATGATATTTTTTAAATTTGACTGCCAATTTTGGAGCAAGCTGTGCCCGTGAAAAAAATTTGTCTTTTTAATTTTTTAAAATATGTTCATTACATCAAAAGTTATGATTTTTGCAACGGAAAAGGATCCACTGTGCGACGGGTTAGTAAATTATATATTACATGTACATTCGCAAATTTTCCAACACTTTTATTACATTCGGACTCAGATAAATACCAATGCAAAGAAATCTAAGGGGGATTCTGGGGGGAAACACTGCAAAAACTTTAAGTAAACATGATAAAGATGCACGAAACATTAATTTCACAAGAATTACAACACAAGTTAGTACATATTAGTTTCTGGAGATAAACTAAATACCTTTAACTTCAAAATCTATTTGAAATATGTTAACATTTTAGACTTAAATAACTACAAGACCGATCTAAACCGATTGTTTTAAGATTATTGTTTGCCATTATGAAGATTGGACATTTAAGAGACAATTTGTTTAAATTGTGTTTGAGATCATTATGTTGTTTTTAGCCTATGGAAGGAACCACCGTGCACTCTTACATTTATATAATTTTCAATTCATATATTATGTATATCCAGCATCCTTTATGGTTAAAAAGTACAGTAACTTATAATATGTTACGTACTAAATAAATAATGCAATTTTTTAGACAATCTTATGAAATATTTATTATTTTTTCTACTAATTCTCTCTATATGGCCGACTGCAAGATGGATAGAACAGGCGACTAACATGCGCGTGATCTGGGCCCGTGGTCTGAGTAGTCAATATTAAAATATGAAATGTAGTCATGGTCTTTTACGCCATTTAGAAAGGTGTAACCAAGTCACGATTCTGTTGTAGTAGGCAAACTGTTACAACGCTGTCAATATGTAAACTTATAATAATTTCGCGAGCAATAGTATTTCATAATTCCACCTTTTTCCTATAACTTCTCTACCTTCTGGAAATTTCGTTATTGTTATTCCCCATTGATTCTATTTTCTCCTGCATAGCTGTTAACAATTTTTCCCTTTCATCGCTGTTTAGAGCTTCTTCATGTTGACATTTTAAATATTATCGGATAAATCATCCTCAGACAAAACATTACTGGCCGACTTTGAATTTAAGCCAGTAGTAATATAGAAATATCTAACTCTGAAAGATTTAAAAAAGAAAGTCTTTGGATGCTTTTCCTCCAACTACATTAATTTTATAATTGAACAATTCTAATACTGTATGCCATTTTTCTTCTGGTGGCCTGCTATGTACAATAATAAATTATCGTTCTACATTAAACTTAAAGAATAAAAATCTTATATTCAAAGCCGTGATACGTCCAACATTGACATTTGCTTGCCCTATTTGGTATAAAGCGGCAAAAACACATATCCAAAAGTTAAAAATCATACAAAATAAATGTCTTAAAATAATTTTAAGGGAGTGGTTTAGTAGGAGTGGTTATGAGAAAATTCATGAATTTATCAATAGACTTAGCCATAGTTACTATACTAGAAATATAAGTTTTTCTTATGCACTGATAAGAGAATGTACAGAAGTCCAATTATGAATACAATATACACTATTTAATTATCAAATTGAAAACTTTTGTATAAATTGCTTACTTTAACGTAACCATTTTTATGCTCTGCAGTTTTTCTATAATATTTGAATCTTCTAAATGTAAACTCAAATAAAGGTTTAACCTAATTTTACTTTTAAAACAAATCACAGATATAACAACTCTACAAAAATTAATCAGACAACAAAAACCTTATTTGTAGTAATATCTAAGATAAAATCACAAACTGTGTAAATATGTATATAATATAAATGTTAATAAAGACGATTTTATAAATTGAAAAAATTTAAATTCTGGTGCCATGGCTTCTTCCAAAAATAACTCAAAAAGTTTTGATTGGCCACAACTTTCAACTCAGCATCATAAGAAATATCACCTATTAACTTTAAAGGACCAAAGCCAAAATTATTGTCGCTTCTTCATGAGATAACACGAATTTCTGTTAGAGTGCTCAGAGCCTTGGTAGCACTCCATTGATCTGAAAGTGACCAATTTCATATAACTTTGTTAACAAACAAAATTAGTTCGATCCTTTAAAGGCCTTTGGGCAATATCGGTATTATCTGGAAATTCATCAATAGCTAAAGAAAAAACTAATTTTTTTTTGCAAGAGCGACATGCGTTGATTGCGAGCATGTACAGATTTATTGGAGAGTAAGATCTTTTCGACAGCTTCATTGACTTCTCTTTTATTATCAAACAAAGCTTCTGATGCCTCCATCATGCATTCTTATATAATATCTGAATGCAGAAATGGTGCCATTTTCATAGCCAAACCCCACGATATGTGAAGAGATGCTTCTAAACATTTTCCCTGCTCCGTTGAAAAAATCTTCAGTATGCGCCAACTCAAGGTAAAGTCGTAGAAGAAGAGAAATAAAGAGAATAGCATATAGCTACATTTAACAGCAGAATTAGATTTTCTTGTGTTTCACAAAATCAAATAATGAAATTTGGTCATTCAAAATTTGTATTCTTTTTTATTTTTTCCTTTTGTCAATAGTTTAACCAACGGGAATCGAGTGGTTAACTAGTGGTTAAGTAATTTCTGAATTACAGCAAGTCATTTATATCAAAGGAAAAATCATTCTGCTAAAAATTGAACATTACTGTGTTCAACATTTTACTGCAAAGCAATGAACTTTTTCAAAACGTTTAACAACATGTGGGTTACATATTTTTAATAATTCATGCATTCTAGAATAGAGCCCATTTTCAAACCGTACATTATCCATATACCTTATGTAATGTAAATTCAATGCGAATTTCCGACAATAACGTTAGGTTTATTGCTTTAAAAGAGTGGCACTTAGGTCGTGCTGTTATGTGCAGCCGAATGATTGATTAATTTAACTTTACATGGTTTTACAATTATAATTGTTTTTCAGTTTAATTTTCGTAGGATTCTTACCCTCAATATTTCTTTTTACGTTACCGGAACCATCCACCACAATTTTCCCAAACCCTGCCATCACTGGCGCAGCAGTAAATGTATTTGAATTTTTTTCTATATCAGATTTGATTGAGAAATTTTTGATTTATGCCTTACGATTAACTGTATGCTTCGAATGCATTCAACTTAAGTTATAGCTGGATATTTCCGGATAAATAATCAAACTTATTTGAGCGTAAAATTGCTTATTCTGTATGGATGAAACTAAACAGAGTTTGTGATTTTGATATTGCACTTGGTCTTGTATACAGATGTACAAATAAGTATCTAAACAGTTTCTGTCGCAAGTTAATAATATCAGTCAGTAATCACGTTATTTTAATATTATAAATAGTTCGTAAACATTATTTGAAATTTTCGATTCGAATCTTGACTAACAGTATCATGCTGTTGAATGATTTTAAAAGCCAACTGCGATCTTTCAATAGTTGGTTATTTCAATATAATTACAATGATGATCAACCAGTTGCTGTTTTTTTTTTTTTTTGTTTTTCATAACTATATCATTTAATAAAAATTTTCTTTTATGATCTTGATAAAACAAAGAGGGCATATGGTCAAATTTTTTTGGAATTATTTTATATTATTTTTTACAAAAACAATTTGATAAGAACATTGTGAAATTGATGCAATTTAGTGATGGACGTAACAGTAAAGGCAAATTAATAATGTGTTAATTTATGCCTCAATATATTCCTGCTTGTCACACTTAATGCAATTACTGTAAATATGTTTTTTCTTTCTTTAAATGTTGGCACAAAATCGCCCAAAATAATTACACACTGTGACAAAATGGAAAAAATTGAAGGAACTTGGGGAGGGACCTAGTACACTTTGTAGGTGTGGTCGAGTACAACATGACCCTGTATACCAAAGTTTCGTAACACCCTCAAAATCTTGACTTACGGTTCAAAAATCTGTTTTTCGGATCTTTTCGATTTCGAGGTAAAAACACACAGATTTAACAAGTTATCTATACAAATGTAAATATATATCGTTGGAAAGGTCTACGACTTTTCTTTCCCAACCCGTTAAGAAATCAAAACTCGGTTAAGAATTGATTGAGTTATAAGCTCATAAGTGAGGAGAGACTCGAAAACCCGGCTTTTGAAGCGTATGTCAAGATTTTGAGGGTGTTAGGAAACTTTGGTATACAGGATCATGTTGTACTTGCCAAAACTTACAACATGCACTATGTCACTTCCCAAATTTCGAATGACTTTCACATAGCGTTATTTATGAGAGCTTGTGTTTTTCTGTAAATATCCCATAACGTCAATAGTTTCTTTAGTTTCTGTGCTCTATTATTAATATCATTATTTGTTGGCGTTTCAAACCACTGTGTTGCGCTAATAAAATAATTCAATAACATAATTTCATTTCAAATTCTTGTAATCTAAACATGCAAATGTCGAGAACGCATTTTAGTTTGTTAAAACGCAACGTATTTTTTTTTTTCTTTGCAAATAGCTGTTAACCGTCAAATACAATATTAATCATTATGAAACATTTGCATATTTTGACTCTAATTGCTGCGGTTTGATTTATTAGATTCCGATAAGCATTTATTATTTTAATTGTGTAAAAGTTGCAACAAATATCCTCTAAAAAAAGTGGCAATAATTAGCGACAAATGAAATATGAAGCAAAACGAAAAAAGTATATTGAAATAAATGGTTTGTAAAAACAAATAAATATGTAGTACCTACAGGGATGGTGGCCAGGTAATGTAACGCCTAAGTTTTATACATAAATTTGTAATTCAGGCTGTTCTAATCAATTTTTATGCCTACCGAGCGTTTGTCTCGGACGGACAGTACAAATTAAAAAAAAGGCGTAAATATAAGTAAGTCTTAAATAACATAAATTATATTACGGACATATGCAAAATGTCAACTCTAGAAATGTGATAAACAAAATGTGGTTTTGCATAAATGTGTCTGCAATCGTTGATAATGGCCTGAGTTATATGATTGAATATACTAATGTTCAAATTATTATTTGCACTTTTTGAAGAATATTATGTTTAAAAAAATGTTCTCTGATTTTGTATATACGAGGCTCACATACAAAAAATGTCCTGCTATAAATTATTTGCCTTAAATTTATAAGCATATCCATAAAGTAGAGTAGTAAGAATGCTCAAATGTTTCTATATATTGCTGCTAATTTCACAATGAATTTTTCGGGTGTTTCAATATTTAAAACATTCGGGAAAGTGAAATTATGAACCTATTTAAAAGATTTTTTGAATTTAGAAAGTGCATTAAAATATGCTTAAGTGTATATGAGTCAGAATTCCTAATTTTTACAAAAAATAAAAGCAGTTCGTAAGCCGATTTTTTTAATTTTGCTCTTGTTTGATATTGTCGATCTATTTTTCACTGTTTCTGTTTGAGATCTATTTTCTTTTATCGCTAATAGAGTTTTTGATTTACAAGAGTTGTGTGAAATGGATTATGTTGACAGCTGGCAAGGCGGATAGCTATTTCGATAGTTGCCAATAGTTTTTTTAATTAATTTTTTTCTTTCGAATTTTATTAACGTTTGAACTTTTGGTCTTCTACAAAAACCTTAATAATTTCTTACTACCTGAACCGATTTAAATGATCTTGGGCTTGTTGTAAAGTTTACTGAAAGCTCATTAATTCCTTATCAATTCGTTAAATATTGAGTCTATTTTTTTTAATTGTTTATTCATATATTATTTTTCTCATGTTATGAATGAAATTAGGTAATTAAAAAGTGGCGTATATCATAATTTGGAAATGCAGAGCATGCAATCATTGCCTCTTCCTACATAATTACCTTCTTTTCAAAATCACTGTGCGACAAAAAAATTAAAAATTAAATTACACTATTTTTCTATTAGGTGCTGCTGAGTACAACAATAATCTGTTTTTGCAATTTCCAAATCGCCTCCACAATCTAAGTTACGTGTAAAACACAGTTTTTCGTACATTTTCGCACTTATTAAAAGTGATGGCAAATACGATTAATCTAAACGACAAATAATTAATCGCGATTAATTGCAAACAATTAATCGACTAATCGATATTTTCAGCTAAAATTGAAAATTTTCATATATAAAAAAAATATTAAAATAATTACAAAATTTTTTGTTTAATCAATTTATTAAAAAAGAATTTATTTAGTTTTGTACAGAATTTAAAACTAGGAGCTTTGATAGCCGTTGTGTGGTTAATCTGCTCCGTTACTATTGCAACCGCTTTGGAAAAAAGCCGTTCTGATGGTACAGGTGTACCAATCAAAAAGCAATATTGTTGTGCAAGAGAGTACAGCTAAGGGTAGGCCGATTTAATTTCTTCCCATGCGTCTATTACATTGCGCTTTAATTCTAGTACTGGAGCATTGACAAAGAAGCTTAGTTCATATTGAGGATGTGTTGACTTATTATCCTTCCTTTTTCGTGTGTGGGCTAAAGATTTATGGTGCGCCCATAAATCAAATTCAGTATCACCAGCAGAAGACGTTTCACTGCCGCTCCCAATGATGTTAATAACTAGGGTTGCAGTTCTAGGTCTTTCGTCGTCAGCCGTCAAAGCTCAATGCATACACTTGGCGGCTGGCGACGATTTTTTGTTGTTCCTGGATGTCTATCGATTTTTATTTGGAATAATCGATTAATTCAATTATTCGAAAGAGAATTCACGATACAAATTAATCGTTAGTAATAGTTTTCCTGAGATGATCTTAGTTGTGTTGAAAATATCAAAAACTGGGTATTGGAAACTCGATTCAAATATTTTGATTTATAAACGAGGTCTCGATAATCCTTGATTTGAGTAACCGGCAACTTTAATTATCCGTGAAAGAAAATGAAAATTTTTCTATTTTTTTGCTTGGCTTTTTCGATTACATCTGAATAATCGAACACAATGCACATTGTTTGGAAATCGGAATTTTCTGACCGAAATTAAAAAAATAATATTGACTAATTCATACTTTTTTTGTTTATATAAAGTTAACTCTTATTTTGTATTGTTGATCTATATGTGTAAAAAATGAATGTGTGGTTACATCGTTCAAGATCTATTCTATTATTTCTAATAGAAAAATTAAGATTTTAATTATTTTATGAGAACAGTTTTTAAATATGACTTACCCGAACAATAGTTTGTAACTTCTAACATATTTATTTTAAAATAGGTTATAAGTTTTTCATTAAATGACAAGTCTTAAACAATTTGTATGAATACAATATATGAAATTAATGTCAACTATCGAGAGGCTACCGTTAGACTGCTTTGACTTACATACGTAATTCCTTTATTGCTTTACCTTTTAAAACATAAATTTGAAGCTGAATATTCTGGCAATATGAAGTAATATTATTTGCCCAAAAATGGCTTCCTTATTTACTCATATCATCGGTGCGCCAAATGCCAAGGTTCCATAACTTCATCTGTATTTTTAAGAAACTTCCACTTCAAACAAAAATTGAATCAGTAATCCGACCTTTTAACTTTTGCACTTGTTTGCTGCGCAACTTTTTCATTTTTCTCCCACTCCCACTCTCTGCAAAGAAGATGGAAGAAAGATTCAAAGGAACTCAATAAAAGTTTGCAATGTGATATCAGGACCTGATGATATCTTGACTTTAGCATATTTTACATTGTTTGCCTGTTGGTCCGACTGTCTGTCTGCTTGTTTTCTTTTCGCAGTGATAGTGATTCTAAATCCGTTTTTATTTGGATATCATTGTTGCAAACTGTTTTGCCAGAGAAAACCCTTGGATATCAAAAAGTTTATGCAGTATGTGAAAATGGTTTGGTTACGCTCGGTGGGCACAGCCGAATGGATACATGTAACCTGGGGCTTTTTGTTGTTTGTTTGATATGCAAATCGAGCTGTATTTAAGCATTAACTTTTTAACACTTCTACACAAGCGCATCCATCCATCTCCACGACTAGATTTCGCATAAATACATATGAGTTTGTGTGTATTAATACAATAAAATTGGTCGATTTCGTAGTTGACGGCCGCGCGGCGTTGATTCTGGCTGGACGGTCACATCGACGTATGTCAACGAGGAACTGTTGACAAATAATGATGTGTACGGTATGTGGTGTAGAGCTTATTAACATAAACCGTTTTATTACGTTATTTCCAAATGTAAATTGTGGCAGCGCTAAATAGTCGTAAAATTTTATTTAACATATGCATGAAAATTACATTTTAATACAATTACAGTGCACAACGTTAGAATATGTACACGCACCCAAACATCCACGCTTGAAAAACAAGCATTATGCGACCTAATACGCGCATTCCTATACTCACGTACAAGGCAAAATTAGCTGAAATTTTCAATATACATAAAATGCACTTTTATATATACATCACTACAACTATAAATTTTGAATAATTATATGTATCAAATGCTCAATCGGAAATGAATGAATTTACATTGAATGGCCATTTTGAAAGAGCTGACTGTATTTTGAATTTTCTAGTGGTAATTTTTCTTATTAAGAGTTGGAAAAAACTCTGCTCCTTCCGGTACATCCCTTCAAAATTTTGTCGTTTGAAGTAAAAAATTGTTACTACTATCGAATTTTCTAAAATTGTGTCTATGTTGATATATTGTAACGCGTAATACACTACGCGCACATCCTTAATGTATTTGTAATGTATTTGACTTCCTAAATTACTAAACATCATTTAATAATTTCACCATATTGTGTACTAACTGATCATTCAATCACCAGCAAATGGTTCATTGGTTGCTGCATAATGCAATTATACACTTGTGCCACCTGCATTGCTTCTATATTATGAATAAATTCAACTTGAATTGTTATGTATTTTCATGCTCAATTCATGCATTAAGTTCGAGGCACAGGGGTATTTAAATTTAAGAAGGGGTATTTAATATATGTATCATGAGCATTCCAATAAGCTGATAATAGGGTGTATATTTGTTTCTTTATTTATAATATATTTTATTGCGTATGGCATTAGGCCCCAACGAAAATACGGCGTACCGACATTTCGCCCAATGTCATTTCGCCTAAAATCGAATATGACATATCGCCCAAAACATATACTATATTAGTTGTTGTTGCCCAAGAAATTGGCGTTTTGGGCTGTATGACATGCAATTTGGGAAATATGACATTTCCCAAGCCGGTAGCGACGCATGACTAAAAATTAATTTCCCTTTGCACCCCATGGATGAGGTATGGGATAGCTTCTCGCGTTGTTGTGAGTTAACACGCTTTCTATTTTTAGATCCACAACTAACGGCACCTACTTGTTTATCGACGCTTATACTGCGAAGTTGCTGTCAACAACATTCGAGGGGAGCCGACATTGAAAGAAACATTTATTTATTATTTTTTTTTCTTTTAAGATGCATATTTTTTATCGACTTATGTACAATTACAGAGAGGGAGTTGCGAGTCAGACTACGACGTATGCGGCGGGGGGCGTGTCCCATTGCATTTGGGCGATATGTCATTTTGTAGGTAGGTTTTTGGTCGAAATGACATGTTTTGGGCGATATGTAATTTTCATTTTTGGGCGAAATGACATTGGGCGAAATGACGGTAGGCCCGAAAATACACGCCAAATCGAGAATGAAATTAGGCCCCAAAAAAATATATGGAAAACAACAACACGAAATTTTATGATTTCTTGGGGCCTAATTTCATATTTTTATTGGGGTTTATTTGTGTGACAATAGACCCCAAAACAATTTTGGGGCATAATTTCATAAAATTGTGGGGCCTATTTTCGCTATTTTGGGGTCCAATTTCATTTTATGGTCAGGCTTAACATTTTTGGGATCTAATTTCCTTCGGCAAAATAAAAAAGCCTTGGTTTTTTATTGAAAATAATATAGTTTATTACCTTTTAAACTTATTTGTAAACTTACACGGAGAGAAAACCACAACGTACCTCATTTTAATCGTGGATCTTTCTCTCAAGAATTTTTTCAACCGTTATCTTCGTCTCTTCTTACAACAATGCCGCTTCAACGATGACAGATTTCTTGCTTCATCTCAACTGTTTTGGCAGCATACATATTAATAGGGATATAAAAATAACAATAAAGAAAACGTACAATTTTATCTCAAAAACTAAAAACACGCAAACCAAACAAAACCAAAAATTTTTCATCTTCGGCGCTTTTCTTAAAAAAAACTAAAAACATGAAAAATTAATATTTTCTAAAAACATGAAAAATTATTTTAAAAAAATCGCGCGACTTTTGTTTTCTTTTCATGGCAAAGTTTAATTTATAAATTAATTTCAAAGTACAATTTATAATTCAAAATTTGAAATTCAATAAATACAAAATTCAATGTAATCTTACATTTTGCATAACTGTAATGAAAACTGTATTTTTCGTTTCTAAATACAATGAACGATAATAGTAGAGCGTAAAATATGAAAAAAAAACAATAACAAATATGTGTTTTCCAAAATTTGTGTGGCTTAAATTTTTTAGAATATATTTTTGTTGATATTTTGAGCATATTTAAACATTTTAAGAGCATATTTTGCTAGTTAAGGGCATATTTTAAGCGCATAAAACACGATGTTTAGTACATATATCCGGTTGCCCTGGCTATTAACTACAATTTATTAGCGTTTAGCCTTCTGCTATATACACACATAAATACATACGTAAATGCATTCATTTGATATATTTTTACATCTTCTTTGCTCAAAAAGGATATAAGCAGAATAAACTGGCGTTCCAGTTAGATCGTTGAATATAAAAAAATTTATTTGCTAAAAATATATTTGCTTGCTGATAAACTCGGATTTTCTGTTTAGTATACATCATTTTGATCCTTAATGATGGATACAAAACGCAGAAAAATGTCGCAAGAAAATAGAATATGTCAGCCTCAATTGAAAAACATTGCGACATTTACAATCAAAACACAATAAATTTGGTAAATTTGGGTAACAAATCTCATTGTTGACAGTCACGTGGGACCGTTCAAAATCGCAACCTTCAAATCCTAGAGGGGTAAAAAACATTCCCCTCTCCTAACATTTCCTAAACATACCTGCCACCATTTTCAACCCCTCAGAGAGATCCCATACCAAAATCAAATTTTTATAAAATTTGCTCCCACCGTTTTAACTGCCCCAAAGATGCCCCTATAATTGTAAAATGTATGACCAAACCCCAATGAGTGAGATTACTTTGAGCACCATTCGCGAAAGACATTCCAATTAAATACTATTGAGTACTAGATGAATGCACTTTTGAATTCATCAGAAACATAGATTTAAAATTTTGCAACCCACAAGGCAACTCAAAAAAGAAGTATATCGATAATGATATTTTACAACTATTGTCGGAACGTTGTCTAACTTGCGCCTTAGATTCATCTCGTAGTTCTGAAGCGGAATACAATACTGTTATTATTATTGTTATTTTTTGGATTATAATAAAATTTTTGTTATGAGAACAATCGTGCAACTCTGTTGTGTTTAGGTCCTGGTTATAATTGTGCTTCGTATTTTTGGTTCATTTTCTTTAATATACCTATTGCTATTCATTTTAGTGTTTACATTTTAAAGTGGAGCTAAGTTATCTCAATTGTATTGTGTTCCTTGATTGTTTATTTTGCTTTCAATACAATCCAATACCATATCTTGTTCATTCGCTTTCGATTACAACATCTTAAATATTATTTGTTTTATACACTTAGTTTGTTGTTGTTTCGTTTTCCCACTTAGTTCTCTTTTGTGTTCAATTTTGTTTATTTAAATATTTTAGTGTTGGTGAACGTATTTTTTTTTTGTTTTGATTATTCCCAGTTGGCAATGTCTTAAAGACATCCTCAAGGATAAGTGCACGATCATATTGAATCGTTGCAGACTAGTCGGTGACCGTCCATACAAATCGCTGACGACTTTTTCATACAAGTGTCACATACTTTTTCCTTCTTTGTTGTAACTATGAGGCGTGTAGGTGCAACTAATTGCATGCAATGTTGCGTGCAACTATTGTTTGTAGGCAAACGGTGTAGAGAAGCAAGCGGGGTAGCAAAAATTGCACGGTTTTCGTTTTTCAAGCCATTTTTGGACATTTCTTTTTGCTATCGATTGTATTCTTGTTAATTTGTTTTATTCGTATTCGGCTTCTAAAGTGTTTGTATCGTGTATTAGGAGCATTTTTGACAAAAATTAATGTTATATTTTATGAAATTGTGAAGATAACGTCAAAGATATATTTCTTTATTTTTTCTTTAATACAATCTTCCATTTTTATTTTTGTAATTGCTTAAACACCTTTTTATTTTAAATTATTACGAATAAATTAATTTTCAACGAATGAACAACTAAAGAAGATTGGCAAAATAAACATCAAAAAATTGCATTCAAAAACTCCTCGTACAAATGTTCATGATTTTTAGAAGAAACTTTAAAAGAGAATTCAAAAATTGCATGCAACTAATTTCGTCGTGTAAATCGCCTCTATGTCACGTTAAATTTTGTCTGCTAACAACACCTAAAAAATAACGTCTGCTTCAAAGAACATATTAATCTGATTGAAAAATGACAACATCAATGTTTTGTCGCTCAGATTGTCGTTTATAATCCTTTTTGTTATTTTTTGTCTTGTAGCTGGTCAAGCACAATGATTTCTTCTATTGGGTCATCGACGAATATTTATTGGATTTATGTCTTGCATGAAACATTTCTAAAATTCTTTAAGAATTCTTCAAAGACATGATATGACTGTTTTGCCAACTGGGTTGGTATATGCTGGTATTAGCTATTTTTCCTTACTTTGGCGATTATTTGTAAAACATAGTGTTCGAATAAAAATTGCTGGCTATGTGACAATCTCTGTCACATTAAATGTGCTGGCATTATGGCCAGATTTGCCATTGCAATAAGTGCACGAAGATCGAGTCTAGTTTTTGTAAATTTGTTAAGAGCATGCAATCCGAATTAATCGAAATGGAAAGGGATTTGTCAATGCTTACATACAGATATTCGAAATTTACTTACATATTTATTGATTACATGGATTTGGAAAAGTGTATGAACTCTTTTCGTAAATCCTCTCCTAAGAGGAAAAAGGTAACAAGGAAGGTTGTCTCATCTGTTACTGCTCCTGCATCGCCTTGTTTAATGGAGGTGAAGGAGACTTCCGATGAGCATGATAAATGTACTTAGGAGTAAAATTTGGATAATACAAAATGGTGTTTTAGAAATAGCGGAAATTTTTTAAATCAAATGCTTGTATTTGTATTTTAATCAAGTACCAAAAACTTAACCCAAAACTAAATTTTAAAAATGCAAGTAATAGCCGTTTTGGATATCACACAACCCCCTGTGACTCGGTTAGTTGGAGCGGGTGTGTGAGGCGGCGTTAGGATCGTTCGTAAAGAAACATATAAAATATATGAAGACTGAATACGGCCATAAATAATTATTTTAACAGAATTTTTTATTTTTTTTTTGTCCAAACGAATGTTAAATATTAAATATGTTGACATTATCATGTTTTTTTGAATGAAATAAGCAATGTCTAAAATATGAAAAAAAAGTTGCAACTTTCACATTAAAAAAATTCATTTATAAACTTGTTTTTATTTAACACTGTAGCTCAATCTGTTATTAACTAAAAAAAATATTACTAAAACAGAAAAAAACCCTAAACGCTATTAATAAAATGCCGCTAGACGAGCCTTTTTGCTCACTGTGAAACGGAATGAGTTTACAAGAGCAATTTTCATAAACTAGGGAAAGTTATTTCGCGTTGGGCGGTCGAATTTTGGTGTTTTGAGGTAAGGCAACTCATCGCATCAAGGCAACTTCGACATATTTTTTGTGTGTAATTTACTAAAAAAATTATGAAAAACTTATTTTCCAGGGTCCCTTCAAGGAAAATCAAAAATACCGCTTTCCTTATTTTTTATGCTGTAGCCGGCTTTGAGCTCATCAGCTTTGCTGAACATCACTTTGCGATATTCCGACATTTAGATGGTCAAAATGCAGCAAAAATGCACAAAAAATTAAAACTTCCCCGATACTTACTAAATTCAATACATATATCCCAGAACTGACCCAGCGAAACGCCAGAACACGTATAACTTTTATATGACCGATATAACCTTTCCCGGTAAGCAGAATCCCCTCCCATCAGTGACCAATACTATTTGTTGCACTGTGTTATTGGAAAACACAGCAATTTAAGTTAACATTAGTAATAGAAATGCAGAATACTAGTTTTAAAATCACATGGCAGTACATGTTATGGCAAATCAATTCTTACTAAAACGAGTATTACTGTTCGCATGAATACTCCTGAAACAAGTGATAATATTTATGAAAATTGAAATGAAAATGAACGAAGTGCAAAAACCGAAGTTTGCTTACACACATAATCCCAAAAAATGCACTTTTCATGTCAATCGCTTGAGCTGCAGGAGTTGGCATAACGCACGCACACCGGTATTATTCCTGTGCAGGACTCGTGTTCTCGTGTCATTTTAGTGCAACAGCAATACAAGTACAGCAGCAGCAGCAGTTGCAGAACGAAAACAAAACATTCGTAAATCACATTTAAATCACAACCATCATCAACACCAACCTGCCACCGGGCATTGGCCACCATCGGCCGCCACCATCATTATCAGGTCCGCACGGCCATAGAGCCGCAGATTCAACCATTATCGCCACAAATACAATCACGGCGGATTGCTGCAAATAAAATCGTTGCTGCCCCAAGTTATTTTTGTTTAAAAATAAAATTACTTTATAACGAAAACATGCAAACAATGAATGGCTTGAATACACTAGTATTTGTGAATGCCACAAATGTGAGAAGTAACATAAATAGATTTAATTAAGAGAATGTATTTAAGCCTTACATTGAAGTTTGTAAGGGCTGGCGAAAGCAATTACAACTTAAGGTTATAGATAAAGACTTGAAGTTGATCAATTGAAATTTATACATTATGTCTGTAGCAGCATCGAGGTTAAGTAGTTTCGATTACATCTCACCTTCTCATATAAGCATCCCTAAGCCATATGGTATATACGTGATACGAGAAAAAATGTTACGCATTGAAGGAGACGAGTTATACCCTAGGTATTAGGAAAAAATTCGTTTCAGGGTTCTAAGTCGATGTTCGTCTGGCCGGTTGTAAAATCCAAAAATAGGATTACAACCTTTCGGAATAGCCCTGCCACTTCTGGTACTTGCAATACAAAACGACATATAATACAAAATTGTAATTACAATACAAATGACTCAATTATTTTGTTCTTTTCTCATGGTGTTTTGTTAAAATGATTGAGATTTCCGCTTCCCTTCTGGTACGTCCAATCCAAATTCAGTCAATATTTACCTAACATAAATTCATAAATTACACAGTGATACAAATGTGAAGAAAAATCAGTACTGATATTTCTGTCAGGTTAACTGACTGATAAATACCATCACCCAATATAAGATATTGTTTGAGTCATGATTTATTGAAAGTAATACATTTTTAATTAAAATAAAATTATTATTATTTTTTGCCAGTTTTTAGGGTCAAACAGTAAAATATTAGACTTATTTGCATAGGAAGTACAACTAGGGGCAACACAACGTGTCCGATTTTTTTTGTACATCAACGTTCAATGAAAGCTTCCTTTGTAAAATTTTTCTGAATTTAGTGTACATACAAAAGTGATATGTTTGTAAAAGGGGAAATATCGGTTATTTATATGGAAGGTAACGATCGGTGGGTCAAATCGTTACGTTTTCTGAGATTTTGCCGCCAATTACAAGACAAATTAACCGACCGATAGGTAATTTTGTATGGGAGGTACCAGAAGGGGTGAATATTCATTACTGAGTCCAATATTCATAAGCGAACACCTTACGCAAAATCTGAATGAATTTAGTATACTTACATAATAGATATATATGTGCAACTATGAGGGTCTATTCGGTCATTTGTATGGGAGGTACCAGAAAGGTTGCGGCAAAGGTTCGGTTTTCTTAGGGTTTGTCTATTATTGCAAGATAAATATACTGACAAATATCCTCTGGTTGTCCATTTGAAATTTATGAAAGAAATATAAATTATCCAAAAATAGGTAATTTTGTGTGGGATGTACCAGAAGGGGTGGCGATATTCTGCCCATTTACAATCCCATTAGTTCGTTTTAAAAAATATAAATACTTTTCATACCGATCAGTTAGGGTTTACTCGAGTTATCCTGCTCACCAGCCAGCCAGACAGACGGACATAGTTCAATCGTCTTAAAAAGTCCTGAAACGAATTTGGTCTTAAGATACTTGGAATCTTACTCGTCTCTTTATATGCTTTACACTTTTTTCGTATCAAATGATATATACCCTCATCCCCAAGGGTGATGGTATGAAAATATACAGGGATTCTGTTTTGTTAATAGAGTACAGAGATACTTATAGTTTTTATCGGCACTTCGTTAAGTATCGTTTTTATACAAATTTATTGAAAAGACGATTTCCTAAAATAACAAGTTCAAGAAGTGATAAGTCTTCTCTTTATAAAACAGATTTTACCTTTTATTAAAACAAAATTCAGTTGAAAAATGGATAAATTACGGCTGTTTAAGTAAAAATAATGGAGAACAAATTAGCAATTTTTCATTTTCTCAAAGCTATATAGAGAACCCCTGTGTATTTTGTGTATAGCACAGTCAACGTCTAATTTTATCATTCACTTGCTTTTGGTATGGACGATTTTGCGAAAAAATTGTATGGACGCTTTTACGGAAATTTAAAAATGCCATACTTGGATATTGTGCCGCTAGATTTAAAAAGAGTCGACGGAAATTTGAGCAATATCGGGCAACTATTTCCCGTGACCCAAAGAGGTCAAAGGTAAGGTTATCAGTAAATCCTATGTTTTTTTTTACCAATGTTCGAATAAGGGTTTATTATTTTTATAACAAAAAAGTGATTTTGTTGAGCTTTAACAAAGCAGACTATATATATCGTTCTCAGCAGCACCTACCAGAAATAATTGTTTTTTTGTCGCCCTAACGCACATTTAGATTGATGTAGCATACAAATTAAAATTATTTTAAATGTGAAGTAAGTTGTTTATAAAACCTCAAAATATCGTCTTTATTTTACAAAAATAAAGAATATACAGATCACAGCAGATCATAGACACTTCAAGTGCCTACGACAATTTGTGTGCGTCCGTAACGTACTTTTCGTTAGTCATAATTTTGAAAACAACATTTTAAGAAAAGTTTCATTTAAAGAACATTATAGAACTGTCTACAAAATCTACATTTTTTAATATGAAATCTTCACAATATTTTAACTTCTCAAGAAAACTACAAAATAAAAAAAATAAGAAAGAATAAGAAATCTATATATATAAAAAATTGTTGCAAGTGTGTTGTGACTTTAAAACTCACGAACGGTCAGACCGAATTCGATCAAATTTATGGTTTGTTAGAGAAAAATTTGGACTCCCTCAAAGTAATGCTCAAAAAAGTGAAAAAATAATAAATTCTTCTTCAATTTTTTTTGAAAAAGGGCAGGAATAACCTACCTTTTTGGCATAATTTGTTAATAAAGTGCGCAAAACTCCCAGCTACATTATTGTTTAGCGCTATCACGAAGTGTGAGTTAGCTGTTAGACAAAAACTGATCACACCTTTTTTCATGGGGCTCACTGATTTTGATAATCATTATGGGCCCATAAAAAAAATTGGTCACCAATCTCGCCAAACTGAGTATAGGGTTTTATTACCCTTCGATAGAAGAATCGGACCTATACTATCCCGTTTTTGTATTTTTTTCACTGTGTAATTAGTTGTGACACAATTAAAAAGATAACTGTTGAAATTTGAAATCAAAAAATCTATAAATATAAAAGTGAACATTTGTTTCTACGTATGACCGCTATAGACTTCAAAACCACCCAACCGATGTGCAACAAATCGGCATCAATAGAAAGGCAATCTCTCGAGGATGGTTATAGGTTACTTAAACATTGCATTTGAATCATGTGGTCCATTTATTGAGTCGATTTTCGATTTTCCCATACAAAAAATATTCAAAAGTTTTAAATTGTGAAAATTTAAATTGTATGTCAATGTTAAATTTGTCAATATTTGAATTTTCAAATGACACAGACAAATGGTATATCTATATATATAAAAATGGTGGCAAAAATGTATAGTAATTCATCAATTGAGAACTGCTGGGCCAATTTTGCTCAAACTTTTTTTCAGTTGTTCGTAATTGCCAGGAGCAGGTTTATGTGAAAGAAAATTTTGGGGAAATCTTCCGGAAAAGTCGGAAAATTGGAAAAAATCTAAAATTGCCTTTTTATATGGAATTTTGAGTGCAATTCTTACAGAATGGCTCTTCGAATAGAAAAATGGAAAATTTTTGTTGAAAAATGCGGAAAATTCCGGAAAAATTCAAAAAGTTTGAATTTGTTTTTTCGACGAAATTTTGCATATAATCGTATGATTTGATAATTTTGGACGATGTAACAGTGAACAATTTTGGATAAATATTTCGAAATGACTTTCAGAATGGAAACTTAAAAAAATTCTCGGTGGAAAACTCGGAAAATTCCGGAAAAACTCGAAAAATAGGATTTTTCGGAAACATTTTGCATCGCAAATTGAATTTTTGTATAACATTTTGTGTGCAATTGCAATAGAAAATTTTACTTTTTATTGTGTGTTTGATAATTTTGAATGATGTAAATGTGAAAATTTCGGATAATCATTCCGAAATGACTTTTCGAATGGAAAAATAGAAAAATTATTGGTGGAAAACTCGGAAAATTCTGGAAAAAACTCGAACATTTTGGATTTTTTCGACGAAATTTTTCATTGTACCGCTTGATTTGATGATTTGTGATGCTTGGAAAAATTCGGTTTATTGTGAAATCCATATGTATGAAAACGGTGTGAACAGTGTGTAGTAATTGATCAAGAGAGTACGGCTGGCCCATTTTGCTCAATTTTTATTTAATTGTTCGTAATTGGTATGAGGGTTTTATGCAAGATAATTTTTGGAAAATCCTTCTGAAAAGTCGGGAAATTGGAAAATTCGAAATTTTGTGTGCAGTTGTTACGAAATGGCTTTTCGAATGGAAAAATAGGAAATTCTTAGGAAAAAACTCGGAAAATTCCGGAAAAGTGCAAAAAGTTTTTTTTTTATCGACAACATTTTGCAATTTTCGAATGATTTGATAGTTTTAAACAATGTTTAGGTGGAAACTTTCGGTTAAATGTTGACTGGTAACGAGATAAATAATATTTGGATAAAAATGGAAAAATAGAAAATTCTTAGGAAAAAACTCGGAAAATTCCGGAAAAGTGCAAAAAGTTTTTTTTTTTTTATTGACAAAATTTTGCAATTTTCAAATGATTTGATGGTTTTGAACAATGTTTAGGTGGAAAATTTCGGTTAAATGTTGACTGGTAACGAGAACCCTGGTCGAACCCGACGGGATGTGCGGCAATCTGCTGTCGACATTGGGAATGCCAGCGCCAAATCGTTCGATGCAAGGTGCATTCGATCGCGAATTTTAACGGGAGCAAGACTAAAATCTAGATAAGCTGACCGTAAGAGTTCGAACAAATGTGCCGCTGTTAAATACCGAGTACAAGAACGTGTACGATTCACGATGAAACTGGAGGCATCCTCTGGCATACCTGTCAGAATTCGAACTGCAAATTCCACTTTAAAACTGTCGATGAATCTTCCCACGGTTGAAAAGCCAAAGTACACAATGACCAAGAATTTCTCAACGGCGAAGTAGATGCGGGAATGCCAAATCAACATTTCGGATGAATGCGTGATAACGAATAAACGAGCTTTGGAAGTAGTTGACCGAACGATAAAGGATTTACGAGGGAATTTAAAACAATTTGGTGGGGCTATGATTTTTCCAAAATGTCTAATGCTGCTGATTTACTAAAACCATGCTTGAAAACGTTGTCAATGTCAAGAAGTTGTAATTAACAAAAAAATTAGGGGCTCATTCCAGAACCTCCCATCTTCTGCTGCATTCCCAAAACAACTGCTAGCGCTTGGCAATGGCCAAATTCGGGTTGATGTTTCGACTGAATTGATATCGTTCCCTGCAAATTTTTGCCAGTTCACATCGTTGAAAAAGTAGCTCATGACATTGCACAATATTGTAAAAATCTCGATTGGAATTATTTACGGGCAGTATGTTACTAGCAGCGAAGAATAAAGATATCAATAGCTAGAATTTCAAATTAGAAAGTTAAATCGCTTGAGAACTGCAATCGTACAAATCTGTTTACGGCGTGACCGTAGAGGATGTAGCGACCAGCAATCCGACCGAATTTTTCACTCGCTGAATGTGCCGCATAATTTACAGATAAAGGTGGGATCGATCATAATCATATTGCGGAATCTGAATCAACCGAAATTGTGCAACGGTCCGCAGTTGTCCGTCAAGAATCTGATAAAAAATGTGATTTCAGACGATCACCAAGGACAAATTTAAAGAAGATGAAGTCGAATCAGATAATTCCAACTGATCATCCATTCCAATTCCCCGACGACAATCAATAAATTTCAAGGCCTATCGGTGGAAGTATGTGAGATTATTTCGAATTTCCCTGTTTTACGTGCGGTCAGCTGAACGTTGCCTTTTCGAGTTTTGGAGAGCCGCCTTCGTTGTTTGTTTTTGCGGTGGAAAACTAATCGAAAAACTTTGTTTATCAAACATTCTCTACTGAGTTTATCTGAAGGCATAAAATTGGGGCGAGACAAAGTTCGCCGGGTCCGCAAGTTTATGTATATAAGATTTAAATTGAGTTTGTTTGATACTCAGTGGATGCTACAGCATTTAACTGATGTCTCTGAGGTGAGACCAATCCATTCCACCCTATTAACAAAAATGCAATATCTGGCTTATTACTAAAATAAGTGACTTTAAATCAGGTGTGGATGCAATATTATCAGGTCAAAAACTGGCAGGATAAGATTATAAGGCGTGATCCCGCCCCAGGTGCTAATTTGTTAAAGTGCGGTATCTGAAGTACTAGATTAGTAGGAATAGCCCTACTCATAGGACCTAATTTGTAAAAGTGCAATATCTGATGGCCTAGATCATTAGGCGTGGCTCCGTCCGTAGGACGTAGTTTTGCGAATGGTAATGGAATTTGTTGTGGATTCAATTAAGGTTAATATACGCATTCTAAAGAAAAAGGGGGGATTTTAAATAGGATGTGGAATAAAAACCAATATTCGTGATTAAGCATAAGGGGTAGACCTGCCAAATTCTGTTTCCCAAAAGCAATAGCTGAAGGACTGAAGCACTATTCGTCTTGATATTTGGTATTAAATTTTTTGAGACCAGTGGTGTATGAGATCTATGGCAGAAAAAATCGAATAATCACGAATTTAAACATTTCTCAAATCTGCATTCTATTACATTTAGATCAGCTAAATTTTAGATCGACGAACGTCATACAAGAGTGTAACATTAGCAGTTACGAATGAGTGTGGAGGATTTTATTTCCTTATTGCACCAATGGGTTTTGATATTGTTGATTTTGCAAAATGTTTGATCGCGTTGGCTATTGCATCCTCCTGTATTGCGCAGCTGTTTTGGATGTTGCAGAATAGAGCAAAAAATTTAAATTTTCCGAGAACCGCACATGAGTTATCATGTTAAAAAATGTTGCAAACATGTCAAATCATAATGAGGGATGAGTGTACTATGACACACAAAAAAATCGTTGAATCCCCTTGATCGCGTATTATAGGATTTAAGAAGCAATACATGATCGAGTTATCCTTCTTAAATTAATTTACCCAGAAAATATAAGAGAACCGAAGTGTTGCTACTATGTATAACAATGATACCCACGGATTTGCCGTTAGATTTAAATGACTACAGTTTCCAGTTCGGTTAAAATTTGCAATGACATTCAATAAATCTGAGGGACAGTCTATTCAAATTTGAAAAATCAAAATTTTTCGCATGAACACCTTTATGTTGCATGTTCACGTGTAGAATGACCCACTGATTAAAATATGTACACTTCTTTGGTTCTTCCATACATACTCTATTATCAAAAGCATTACAATATATTTCTGTCATTAAAACTATATTATGTTTTAATATACCTAAAAATTTTTGTTAAATTTCGATGCGAATATCAAAAGAAACTAACACAACCCGAAGATTTATTCCAACCAAAAAAGGTAAATTTCTGTCAATACTTCTTTAGGCAGGACGAAGTCTGCCCGGTCAGCTAGTTCTGTATATGTTATAGTTTGCGAGACGAACTGGCTTTTAAAATCTGATTAATTTCCTAAGGATTTCGCACATTTAGAAGTTTGAAACACTCTAACATGTGTGTCAAAAACGTGAACAATAATGAATATTCTACTTTATATTCCTACTTTTTAAAAGGTGTCGAAAATAAAATTGGTCGTATGAATAGTTTACCTATATATATAATAAGTGAATATTTTTATTTAAAATTAATGTATTTTCTTGCAGTTTGTGTTCTAGCATTGTGGTTATTAAGAAATTATTGGCATTTCAATCCTACCTACATATATGTATGTGTCACAATCGCAGTGAGTGATTGTAGGGAAGCAAAGCTAAGTAGATATCAGTGCTCCAGTCGGTGCTCTCCGAATAGGTTCAGTTTCTATTTTTTGAGTTAATTCACAATATTTCCGTGTTTTTCTTCGTTTTCGACATACATTCCATGTTTAGTTTTGAGTTTTTATTGACTTCTTTTAGCTTGCCCGCTGTTCTGGCTGGCGGTGTTGTTGATGTTTTTGCTTCATTGTGGTTTTATGTCATAATTCCTTAAATGTTACTTAAGCACTTCAACACCTTTTTCCGCTTTCACCGTCAGCTATTTATGCTTATGCTAGAGTGCAAGTGTTCGCATACGACTACATAAACACACATCCGTGTGTGTGTGCAAACAAGCTTTCATTTGTTTGAGCATAACTGTGCTCATAGGTAGCATGCGTCTGAGGACAGTCACGGATACATGTTACCGGTAACTACACCAATCCAGGCAAGGATACATGCGTATAAACGTACACGATTGCCTTACAGTGTTCAAATGAATTCGAAATTTGAATTCAACGCCCCGCTAAGACTATTAGTCAGTTAATACAGAGGGACAAAAAATTTAAGAAATGAAGAACAGAAAGTAATAGAAAAAATATAAATACATAGTGAAATTTAAAAAAATGACTTTGCATACCTTCACCGCATTGACAGTGGCTTTTGTTCCGGCACAAAACCATACTGTAAAACAAATTTCTAATTTTTTACAATATTTACTAGACTTGTCGTGTGCTCAATTACTCGAAGAGTAATAAAAGAATAGTAGATTATTGTATCGATGCTCTAGCATCGAGAACCGCTGCTAGAATCCGCTGCTTCGTACACACAAGCATTAAATTGATTTATTTCTACTTCATCTTTGCTATCTGCCGCCGGTCGTGGCAGAGAACTATGATAATAAGCAAATCAATTATCGTATCAATTTCAAACGTTTAAATCAGTGTTCTTCATTTATATTACCCACGCAACGAAGTTGTTCGGGTTAAATTTTTTCTCTTCCTGAATTACTAAAAACATTTGTGTGCAACAAAAATTGCATCTTGTTAGATTTTAAAGAGAGCTAAATTTTTTTTTTGTTACTTCCTTATGTTTTTCTTTGTAAAGATCACTAGTTTATATCGAAGGTGTCATTTCCCGCGACAATAACATAACAACAACATAACGTAAGTGACCCACTTTTTATCGCCAGTCACCATTCGCTTCAAAAACGGGTCTATTTTGTTGCGATTCAGAAGCGATTCGCATGCATCCATACGGGCAAAAATGTTTTTTTTGCATCAAGTCGTGTGGCACCCATACATCGAGCTTCTTTTTGAATCCAAGCTTCTTCAAATGGTTTATAACGGTTTGATGACTCATGACCATCTCTTGGCCGATGCTACGGCTGCTACTATGCCGGTCTCTTTCGATCAATTCAGCGATTTTATCGCAATTTTCGACGACAGGCCTTCCGGACCGTGCGCATCTTCGATCACCTCTGCACCAGAACGAAAACGTTGAAACCATCGTTGTGCGGTGGAAATGGAAACTGTATCGGGTCCATAAACTGCACAAATTTTATTGGCAGCATGAGATGCATTTTTGCCTTTATCGTAGTAGTACTGTAAAATATGCCGTATTTTCTCTTTATTTTGCTCCATGTTTGCGACGCTATAACTCACGAACGACTAAAAATAAACAACAATAAATCAAACACGCGTTAGCGCGTGAAAAGAGCTTTCTAAAAAGCTCTAGCGTGAACCGATGCGACGAATACAACTAGAACTACGCGCTTGCAAAGGCAAGCTTGCGGAAATACCGCAAGACTTTTTTGACAACCTTATAATTGAAAGTTTCGAAAATATCCCATTCTCCAATACCAATGCTACTCGTAAAGTTGAAACATGCTCGCAATCAATTCATGAAGCTCTTTTTGCCGTTTTGCAAGAAACATACTTTTTATACCATCACCCTTAGAGATGAGGGTATATATCATTTGATACGAAAAAAAGTGTAACGCATTAAAGGAGACGAGTTAGACCCCAAGTATCTTAACACCAAATTCGTTTCAGAACTTTTTAAGAAGAATAAGCTATGTCCGTCTGTCTGGCTGGCTGGCTGGATGGCTGGTCAGCAGGATAACTCGAGTAAACCTTAACGGATCGGTATGAAAATTTAGCAGTATTAATATTTTTCGAAACGATGGGATTGTTAATGGGCAGAATAGTCCCACCCCTTCTGGTACCTCCCATACAAAATTACCTATTACACTGTACGACACGATTTTTCACCCATGAACAAACTGACCAGATTCTGAAAATATAGCTAAAATAAAAATATACGTATCTCCCAGTTTTTCTAGATCAGCTCATTTAAGTTTTTTACGAGCAACTCAATTTTTGGAGCGAAGCTCCCATACAACGACTTGAAAGTGACTTCTTCTTGTTCGCAGAACTCTGCGAGTTGTTAACAGATTTTGATGAATTTTTTTTTATTGTTTTTCAAAAGGCCAGGAGCGGGTTCTGACGAAGCAAAAATTTAAAATTTGTGACAAATTTAATTTGTCAACACATTTTCCTAGACCGAACCAGCTCCTAACCATTTGAAAAACATTTAAAAAAAAATTGTGACAATTTACATTTTTGACAATTTGTGACAATTTAAATTTTTGACAAATTATAAATTCATCAAAATCATTTGACAATTTGTTTGTGACAAATTTAATTTGTGACAAACTTTAAATTTGGGATCGGTCAGAACTACATCCAGGCCATTTGAAATACCTTTAAAAAAAAATTCGTCAAAATCTATTAACAACTCTCTGAGTTCTGGGAACAGGAAGAAGTCACTTTCAAGTCGTTGTATGGGAGCTTTGCTCCAAAAATTGAATTGCTCGTAAAAAACTTAAATGAGCTGATCTAGAAAAACTGGGAGATACGTATATTTTTATTTTAGCTATATTTTCAGAATCTGGTCAGTTTGTTCATGGGTGAGGTCAAAAGTTTAAATTTGTCCTACAGTGTTATTGGATAATTAATATTTCTTCCATAGCTGCCAAACAGACCATCGGAGGATATCTAAATTTGGTCAGATTATTTATCTTGCAATAGTAGACAAACCCTAAGAAAGCCGAAACCTTTGCCACACCCCTTCTGGTACCTCCCATACAAATGACCGAATTGACCCTTATAGCTTTACATACATATCTATTTTGTAAGTAAACTAAGATCACTCAAATTTTGCGTATGATGTTCGCTTATGAAAATTAAAGTCATGTATGAATATGGACTATATCGGTGCACACCTTCTGGTACCTCCCATACAAAATTACCTATTTTTGGAAAATTAATATTTCTCCCATAACTTCCAAAAGGACACTTGGGGGGTTATGAAAATTGGTCGATAAATTAATGTTGTGATAGGAGGCGAAACCTCAGAGAGCCTAACTATTTGACGCACCCCTTCTGGTACTTCCCATACAAATGACCGAATTGACCTTGATAGTTTTACATACATATCTTTTTTTGTAAGTTAACTGAGATCACTCAAATTTTGCGTATGATGTGCGCTTATGAAAATTAGACTCAGAAATGAACATGGACTATATCGGTTCACGCCTTTCGGTACCTCCCATACAAAATTACCTATTTTTGGAACATTAATATTTCCCCATAACTTCCAAACCGGCACCTGGGGACAATCAGATTAAGTCAGTTAATTTATCTTGTAATAGAAGGCATAACCTCAAAAAAAACCCAACTATTTGACACACCCCTTCTGGTACCTTCCATACAAATGACCGAATTTACCCCCATAGGGTTACATACATATCTTTTTTACAAGTACACTGAATTCAGTCAGAATTTGCGTACGTTGTACGCTCATGAAAATTTGACTCTTTAATGAATATGGACTTTATCGGTTGACCCTTTCTGGTACCTCCCATACAAATTGACCTATTTTTGGAAATTGAGCGTTAATTTACAAAAAAAAAAACTTCGGACATTTTGAGCTGCCCCTAACGGTACCTCGTAAACAAATAAGTTAAACTTTTACGGTTTTGCTACATGTCTTTAGACCATTGGTATTATGTTCGGAAAGTCTTAGCTACAACCGTTTACGCTCCAAAGCAAGCATATACCTAATAACACTATGTCACAAAATTTCAAAAGTTTCTGTATCCGGGACATTAATTAATACATTTTAATGTAAAATTTCACGGTGAATTCAAATCTGCTCTCAGATATGTGAAAAGTAGAACAGATTTTGAGATATAAATAAAATGTAATTTTCTCTGGCTTTAATTCACCGATTTTACTGAACTGTAACAAAAATAAAAGATAATAAAATTATTTCTTAAAAAACCGATAGTTGATTAAAATCCCATCATTAATGACGAAGTTATGGCACTTCAAATTTGGATTTTTGTAAAAATTTTAATGATTTTTCAAGTTTTCGCTGCCTTTAATTAAGTTTTATTCTGTGTTTCCGTAAAAATTGCTCCGGTTTCAGATTATTGCATGATAGAATGATATGTTACAAAAATTTTTTGCCCTTGGTCATCTTTTATTTTTGTTACAGTTAAGTAAAATCGGTGAATTAAAGCCAGAGAAAATGGCATTTTAGTAGATCTACCTTTTTTCAAAACACTAAAATGGAAATTTGACCATATCTCAAAATCTGTTCTGCTTTCCACATATCTGAGAGCAGATTTGAATTCAGCGTAAAATTTTACATAAGGATCAACTATTTAGAAGCCGGGATCAAAAATTTGTTGCATTGTGTAATACATAAGTAATTTTAATTACAAATCAGTTAATTTCAATAACTCAAGACCTACACAATATCTTATAGTGGGTGATGGTATTTATCAGTCAGTTTATCTGACTGAAATTTCTGTACTGGTTTTTCTTTAGTTATTGATAAATCAACAGATATTACTGATAATGCCCAAATGTAAGTATTTGTCTGAATTTTATCTGACAACAAGTTCACTTCTGATTTTCCTCTTGAAGATGTAACTACTGGTGAAATGATTTTCAACTATTTGAAGATTTTATAAATGCAAATAACCTCTGTTTTGCCAAAAAAAAAATTTGGAGAACTGATGCTGCGCTCGCAATGACTGGAAATATTAATAGATTTGTGGCTTTCAAAAAATAAAAATCCTTACATTTTGGGTTTTCATGAATTAAAAAAGATTATGGATACATTTATGAAAATTTCGAATCATTTGCGTTCTCATTCGCCTTTGCAACATCGCTTACCTCGCTCGTTCCTTCAATAATGTAATCCTGACTATCCAGATTTGATATCTTACAACAACGTTCGACGGCTGAGCAAAGAAAATGTTTTGAAAAGTGCAATACAAAAATTGCTGCAGAGTATATCGAGTTTCTATCTGCGATGGAAATCGTATATATGATTGCCTTCACGGCACATCTGTTTTCAGACTTTTTCATGATAAATTAATGTGCGTTGTTTGGGAAAAATCTTTGTGCGAAAGCGATTAAACAGATCAAGAATTTTTGTATTTTCTCTCCCAGAAAGTTTAACTTGAAAATTCGGAGAAAACTAAAAATCTTGAGCAATATCTTGAGTTGTTTCTTTTCGCTTTGAAGATTTTGTTCACATTAGTGTGCATTTCAGAAGATTTCTCAGAAAAAAATACATAATAAAAAACTACAAGACAGATAAAAAAAAAACAAAAATAAAAAACTTATAAAAAAGGAAACGGAAAATCGAAAAATATTTCAGAAAAATAGTATAATTTTCCAGGTAATGTTTTCTTTGTCGCTCTGTGTTATCCATAGAACAATGAGTGTGTCCGCAATGTATAAAAATAGCGGTGAACATTGCGTATGAGCATCATTTAATTAATAAATCTTACGAATGCTACTTGCAATGGTCGGCTCCACTGTATTTCAACACATGCAGTGTACACACATACACATATTCATACACATAACTAAAGCGCACTATTGCCTTCGCAAACAAGTTTTATTCAATTTCTTGCTTATGTTTTGGTTTCCGAAGCTTTTTATTCCTATTTTGCTATTCAAGGTAATAAAGTTTCCTCTCGCATGCATTTTGGTTAACATTCAACAGCAACTTTCCGTGTTCCTTTTCTCAATGAAATGCCAAAAACAAAGAATTAAACCGAAAAGCTGCAATAGTTACACTTGCCACTGCTCGCTGGAAAGGCATGCTACAATGGTGGTAGAGGTAGTGCTGACATTGCCATTTCCATTGGCAATGCCAACGTGCCACATCGTTCGAGCTGTTTCCCATATTTGGATAGTTGTTTATAACACCAAACTTTTGGCAAATAAAAACATGCTCAAGTATCATAATGGGAATTGTTAGTTTTAGTTTTACATGCATTTCAGCAGAGCTCTTAAATCACCGTGTCGATGTCTCTAGATGCAGAGTTTAGGCAAAAGTCCTTGTAAGAAAGCTCAAAGTAATGAAGGAGTTATAGTTCGAAAATCATGCGCAATGTCTGGATTGATAGTATGTAATTTTGCAGGGAGGGACTTAGGAAAGTTTCATGGCAATTTTTTTATTTAATATATTATTTAACATTTGGTTTATTTAATTAATATCAGATGCATTATCAATATTCAGTCTTTTACCGGCCAAATAAACTCAGAAACAACTCCACTTTATAATTTTATAAGTACAGAATTATAAAAATAATTGTGAATAAAAATTCAAGTTTCCGTTTTTTACCTAAAAGTATTTTTCTACAGCCAGTGTTATACAGCAAAACGTTGTTTTATGAGGTTTTAAAATTTGCGGTTACTTATTCAGTTTGCATAGTTAGTTCATTGAAATTGATGTACATCTTGCTTAAAAATATAATTCGCGAAGTTCTATTCACATTTAAGAAAACGAAATTGCCAAAATGGATCCAAATACATAACAAGCATAACAATTTTAGCATATAAGAAGTTGTATAAACATTTAACTAAATATATATTACAAAGTCTGATGACAAATTCGTGTGGATTTCTGGTTCTATACTCAGTACAAGTAGGTTATCCTTGTGCTTTTCTTCACTTTTTATTTTATTGTTTTATTGAGTTAGTGTATTGTATTATGGTTTTTTTTTGCGGAACGAATTAGTAACAGAAAATGAGATATGAGTATACAGATATTCTTCAAATATTTAATTTTTATCACTTGTCCATTACTATTACTAAAATTTTTATCACTCTGTTCTGTGTATTCGAAATAAAGTCTACCTAGTCTATAAGTAACTTTGATTAAACATAAATTACGAGTTGTTTACAAAAGAAGTAAATGTCTGTAATTCAGGGAAAGTTTTCGATGCAATCAATTATTCATAAATATGTATATGCATTGTGGAGAGTGTGCCAACGTGCTTGATATACATATGTATTGAGTCCAGACAATTCGAGCATTGCTTAATTTAACCGGACAACATATATGGATATTGCAATGAAGATGCGCCAGACAATTTCATCACCGTCGATGTCATTGTTTATTTGTTACAAAAGGGAGACATCATCGTCTTTAAATTCAACCCAGTGATTGTTTGCAAACAAAACATCTGTAAATTGGATCGTTTAAACGTATAAACATTTTTCAAACTAACAATTAAATAATTCCGTGTAATACAAATCATAAGGATGTTTAATTTTATAAAAAAATCTATCATAATTTTGAATTCTTCCACATTCATCAATAATGTTATAATAATTCACGTAGCCCAGTCTATTTATTTCCTTAAGACATTGTGTAACTAGTTAATTCATAGAATTGTTAGTTCTGTGCATAGCTAATGTAATCACTTGTCTCATCTTCTTTGGTCGAACGTCGAGTAAAAATTTGTTTGTTTAATGAATTGAAATACAACAATGGAACAGGTTTCACAAAATTTGAGCATACTGCAACCTTAATATCACAAAATTCGAAATCGAACATATAAGGCTCATTATAGTCGGAACTGTGCGGATTCATAAAAGCCATGTCGGAAGGATTATACTAATACAGTCGTCGTTAGTTATAATGTGAGCCACAAGTCGTAAATGACTTCTGAATACAATTCAAATTTTGATAATTAAAAGCGAGACTTTGTCAAAACATACCAGTGAGTAAAAATTTTCAGTGAACGAGGTGCGAAATCGCTTCTCTTTGGAAATAATTTTGTATCATGTAAACGTCTGATTAAAGATTAAAGCTGAGGTGTTTTTCACATTATTTAAAATATTTCGCAAACCCTCTGAAGGTAGACAATATGGTAGCCCTTCAAAATTATTCACCTCAGGTATGTTTGTCGAAAGTGTAATTTTGTACCGATATCAGAGATGTTTTGATAGTATTTGAAATACATACCATCGAAAAATTAAGCATTCATGTGTGGGTTATCTTATTTGAATCAAAAAAGATTTTTTAGAATATCCAATATCGTTGGATTGCTAATAAAATAGCTAAAAAGTTGAAACAAATAAGTTGCTCTAATCAAAAACTATACTATTCGAAATTCAAAACTTTAAATATCATTAAAAATATTGAGATTTTGGAAAATATTTTCGGCATTTTGGGAATAAAGGTATTCCTGTAAAAGATATGACAACAAACAAAAAACTTATTTCCCTTTACATTATATGAACGATGTAAGGGATAGCTTCTCGCTTTGTTGTGAATTAACACACTTTCTATTTTTAGACTTACAACAAAAAGAATCCTCTTATTTATAAACGAATGCGAAGATCAGCTGTTTAATAAGGTTTAACTTGAAATGCCGATAAATTAGACTCTTTACTGCGAAATTGTTGTCCACAACATCGAGTGGGTCAAAGATAAAAGAAAGTGCAGATGACTGAGATAGGAATTGAACCATTGATCTCTGGTATGATTTACATGCCACACTATTGCAATTTTGTCAAGGTACGGTAGTCCGTTAACAAGTTACATATTCATCTAAAAAAAACTAAAAACTAAAGTGATTTCGTTCTGCTGTGCAGAGTCAGCATAACATCCCAGGAGCAAAAAATTGGGTCAAACTAACATAAGGCGCCACATGCAAGGCCTACACATTTCATTTCTCTATAAGGCCTTTAAGAAAGCATGCTAATTACAGGTATCCTATGAGGAATGCAAAGGAAGTCGTGTCTGGAACTTAAAAACAAAGACCTTCTAAGAGGTATTTCCACTGAAGGCCAGCAAAAGAGCATTTCTTAAAGGTTTGAAATAAAAAAAAATAATTGCGCATTATTTCTACCTTAATTCATTTTAAATTTTTTAAGCATTTTAAAAATTAATTTTAATACAATATTTATTCCTACAATTTGTAACACCTTTTTTTTAAACTCCACCAGCAGGAATTGGACTCGCTACCATTGCACTTATAGTTGGGCATGCTACAAGTCAGCTATCGCATGATTTAGTTGCAGTATAACAAATAGCAAACATGTGGTTTTCCTTCCCATAAGAGCCCTTTAACAGGCCTACTTGGAGAAGCGACTAGTACACGGCTATGAGCATCAATTGGTCAGTCAATAGTCCTGTTTAAGGCAAGCAAAATTGCATGCCTATGGAAATTTTTGTAGGGTACTTAAAAGGGCTGCTGCAGTTTTAAGAAGGAAGTCTGCTGGATCTTTTTTAACTCTTGAAAGAGGCTGGTCTCATTTTGACATTTGAAATTTTAAGGCGCAATTCTTGACCGATTTTCAAAAAAAAATGTTGTATTATTGGGAACATAATTGTGCGCAGAATGTACAGAATTACCTATTTTTGGATAATTAATATTTCTTTCATAACTGCCAAACAGACTATCGCAGGACATTTAAATTTGGTCAGATTATTTATCTTGCAAAAGTAGACGAACCCTATGAAAACCGAAAGCTTTGCCACACCCCTTCTGGTACCTCCCACACAAATGACCGAATTGACGCAAGCGTCCGGGAGTATTGAAAATTGGTCAGCTAATTTATATTGCGATAGGAGGCGAAACTTCAGAAAACCTAACTATTTGACACACCCCTTCGGGTACCTCCCATACAAATGACCGAACTCACCCCCATAGTCTTACATACATATCTTTTTTGTAAGTAAACTGAATTTAGTCAAATTTTGAGTAAGATGTTTCGCTTATAAAATTGGACTTAGGAATGAATATCGATTATAACGGTTCACGCCTTCTGGTACCTCACATACAAGATGACGGCGATATGAAATAGCTCCCAATGAAATTAGTCCCAAAGAAAATGAAATAAGTTCCAAAAAAAATTATGAAATAAATCCCAAAGAAAATGAAATAATTTCCAAACAGAAAATGAAATAAGTCCCAAATTTGGGATTTGTTTTAAATTGAAATAAATTAAACACCAAAAATATGAAATAAATCCCAAATTTTATATATACAATATGTATAATATAGTGCATATATAACTGAGTGTAGTCATTAATATCTTTGGGTCATATGTAGCCATTAATACCATTTTCGGCCCAATCTGCAATAATATCTTATTGCAATTATACGAAACGTTCTATAGATTTTTTTCTTTTTTAGACTTGATTTGATTTGTTCAGGTTTTAATAATTATTCACAATAGTTTAGCATTTTTGCTGCGCCGGTATATTTTTATTTTATGTATGTACAAAAATAATATTTAATAATATTTAGTTTTTACACACAACAAAGTATGACAATTTTTAATAAAAAATCGCGCGATTTTTTGTTATTTTTTCCATAAAACTCAAATTAAACTCAGTGTTACATATTTTTTGCTAAAAAAGTCATTCCCAAAAATTACCACCATAGAATGAAATAAGGCCAAAAAAAATTGTTTGGGACTTATTTCATTTCAATTTTTTTGGGAATTAAAATTTGATGAAATAAATCCCAAAGAAAAAATGAAATAAATTCCAAAAAATATGAAATAAACCCCAAAAATTTTGAAGTTATTTAAACATGAAATAAATCCCAAAATATATAGAAATTTTTTGGGACTTATTTCATTGGGAGTTATTTTATTACAGTCAGGTAAACTTACTGATAAATACCATCACCCAATATAAAATATTGTTTCAGTTTTGAGTTATTGAAATTAATAGGTTTTAATTAAAATAATATTACTTATGTATTATTTTTATTGTGGAGCAAAACCGTAAAAAATTTGACTTACTTCTATAGGAGGTACAATTAAGCCATCACAACGTGTCTGCTTTTATTCATAAATCAACGTTCAATGAGCGCTTACCTTGGCAAAACTTGTTTGAATTCAGTGTATATACCAAATGATGTGAATGTAAAAGGACACTATAAATTATTTATATGGGAGGTGCCAGAAGGGTGTGTCAACTAGTTAGGGCTTCTGAGGTTTTACCTCATATTAACTTAATAAAAAAAAAAACTTAATTTCCCTTTGCATCCCATGAATGAGGTATGGGATAGCTTCTCGCGTTGTTGTGAAATAATACGCTTTCTATTTTTAGATTCACAACTAACGGCACCTACTTATTTATCGACGAATGCGAACGTCACTGTTTTGAGAAGCTCTTACTAGACACGACGATTGAATCGACGCTTAATACTGCGAAGTTGCTGTCAAACAACATTCGAGGGGAGCCGACAATGAAAGAAAATTGTATTTATTTTTTTCTTTTTTTTTTAAGATGACTGGAGCCAGGATTGAACCTGCGATCTCCCGCATGGTAGTCGCGTGTTCTAACCACTATGCCACGGCCGGTCCCCTCATATTACATCATAAATTAATCGACCAATTTTCATTACCCCCCAAGTATCCGTATGAAAGATATGGGAGAAATGTTATTTTTCAAAAATAGGTAATTTTGTATGGGAAGTACCAGAAGGCGTGAACGGATAAAGTCCATTATCATTCCTGATTCAAATTTCTACAACCGTACAACTTACGCAAAATTTTACTGAATTCAGTGAACTTACAAAAAAAATATATGTGTAAGACTATGAGGGTGAATTCGTTTTGTATGGGAGGTACCAGAAGGGGTGAAATAGTTAGTTTTTTCTGAGGTTTCGCCTCCTATTGCAAAATAAATTTATTGACCAATTATTATTACCCTTCAAGTGTCCGTTTGGAAGTTATGGGAGAAATAATAATTTTTCAAAAAGTAGGTCATATTGTATGGGAGGCACCAGAAGGCGTGAACCGATATAGTCAATATTCATTCCTGAGTCTAATTTTCATAAACAATCATCATACGCAAAGTGAATTCAGTTTACTTACAAAAAAGATATGCATATTAAACTATGTGGGTCAATTCGGTCATTTGTATGGGAGGTACCAGAAGGGGTGTGGTGAGGGTTTCGATTTTCTTAGGGTTTGTCTACTATAGCAAGATAAATTAACTGACCAAATTTAAATATCCTCCGGTCATGCGTTTATTAATTATCCAAAAATAGGTTATTTTGTATGGGAGGTACCAAAAGGGGTGGGGCTATTCTGCCCATTTACAATCCCATAAGTCCGTTTTGAAAAATATTAATACTGGTAAATTTTTATACCGATCCGTTAAGGTTTACTCGAGTTATCCTGCCCACCAGCCATCCAGCCAGCCAGACAGACAGATATAGCTCAAAAAAAGGCCTGAAACGAATTTTCTCTTTAGATACTTGGATTTAACTCTTCTCCTTTAATGCGTTACACTTTTTTTCGTATCAAATGATATATACCTTCCCCACCCTTAGGGAGATGGTATTAAAATACACAAAGTTCATCTGATTGACAGGTGTTCATTTTGAAAATCAAAACTGTTTTGATTTTCATACTGCATTGTCTGTGTGACAGATACATTCTCATGTTATCTCAAATTTACCAATACACATATGTAAATTGCCCTTCCAGTGGTAGTACTCGTCTATGGGGCACTTAAAGATTTGAATATCAATACCATAAGTCTAAAGTATGCTAAGTCAACTTAGCATTTTAGAAATTAATTAGTGCTATTTAATTTTCCTTCAATTTATATTCTGTATAAATCTCAGGATGATTAGTTCATCCTAACAGAAGTTATAAGGAAATTTTAACTTAATACAGAAGTGGAATCTATATTACTCAAAACCATTAATCGCGTTTTATATAAAACTTACATTTTAAAATTAGTATGGTCGATTTCATCCAAAGTTATGCATCTTTTTACAATTGAACGCTTCGTATAGGAGATAAAGTCACTACAAGTTTTTCATTTGAATCTCGACCACTTCCCATCCATTTCAAGGTATGATCCCAACTGTATCTAGGTGATTTCTAAACTATTGTATGTTGATCAAAAATTATATAGGAGATAACTGCACTTAAAGTATTCGAAATTAGCATTTTTGAAGAAACCGGCCTACGGTTTCCGAGAAAAAACCGGTTAGGCAGTTTTTGGTTTCAGTTTTCACACCGTAGGTACAGTATACAGATTTCAAAATAATCAACTTTTTATTTTTTTTGAAATTTGAGCTTGACTTAATTACTTTAAAGTCGGTCCAATTTAAAAAGTTTTTATCAAAAAATTATATGGTTCAACGAAAATTCACTCAAATTTTTTTTATCGAAAACGCCTTTCAGAAAGCTATTCAACAGTCGTAGACATGATATATTTAATCAGAACTCCTTGTGACATACTAAAAAAAGTAAAACATTTAATTTTTTCGAAGCTTAAAAAAATGGGGAAAACATTAAATTTTTTTGCAATTGACTAGAAATATCTTCAGCGATGTGTTAGCTACAACTTTTCTTGAGAATAGAAAGAGCTATATTCAAAACTGCAGGAACTGATGTCAACTATTTTCGAGGGACCCACGGATTTTATAAATGTTTAGGGATTCATAAAAATGTTGCTATTCTAGCCGAACTGTCGAAACTGCATAGCCACGTTTGGGCGTTTTTTCAGTGTTACATTGTGTAATTATGGAAGTTAACGTTTATGCTTTTTAATAAGTTAACCCGTTGAGATCAAATAATTAACAATTTGAATTTGTGAAATGACAATTTTCAATTTTTTAAAATTATCATAATTTTAGCTAATGATTTTTGGAAGTCAGTTCTTAAATTGTTCTTTTTTTTCTATCCAAATGAATTGTGTAATATTTATTAACGAAAAATATGAGATAGCTTCTCGCATTTGTGTGAGTAAACACGTTTAACAGACCTACAAGTTAATGATGCCAGCTTTTACTGTAAATGTTGAATACCCTAACTTATGTCTGACATTAGCTCTAAAAGCCACTCATCCTGCCACCTAGCTTAATGAAACGTAATGGCAACACTTGTAAATGATGCTAATCCTTGGTGCTTAATCCAAAAGTAAAGCAAAACATTTTTTAGATGGAGTTACTTTTCCAGTCTGCCTAACGTCAACTACAACATATAAATAGTTTTCCTTACCAAAATATAAATTTTGCCTTAAGCTTAAAACAACATGTTCAGTAAAAGTCGGAAACAAAAGTTCATGCAGAGAAATTTCTTAAAACCTTTATGTAATAGCACAAAGTTAAATTTAAAAGTTAAGTTTTCTTTAAATTGTTTGTGGCCTTGTTAACTGCATGGGAAAAATCTTTTGAGGAATTTAAAGGAATTCATTACCACGTTTACGATCTCAACTCATGACTTTGCTGCTGGACTTTGCAGCTACGATGAAATTATCGTCGCCTTTTCGACATTCTCATCATTTTGACCAGCAGTGTACATACAAGCGTCGCGAAATACGCTCTTTGTATGTTCTTGCACATACGCACAAATGCAATTGTGTGTGTAAATGTATTATTGTGCACGATAGTACACTGCGATTGTTCAGTGAAGTGTATTTAAACATTTTGCTATATGCAATTTAACTCAAATTACAATTATAAAACATCACCATCGACAACAACAACCACAACAGCAACATATTCACCGCGATATAAACAATTTTTAATTTAAGGTCGACCGACTTTGTAAGCAGAAAGGACCATAAAATTTAATATCGCCGCAACGATAACTCAATTCATTACAATTTTTACAATAGAAGAGATTTTGCTTGACGAAACAAAACAGGAAAATACCCGCTTTCGTCTTAATACCACGTTGCACAACCAGCCAACTCTGAAATGAAGTGAACAATTGAATTCCCTCCAAAACGATTTGAGTTCGAAGAGGCAGACCGGAAGCTAAAGGACTAGTATAACTTATGACTATTTGCCGTATGAAAACTTCACAAAACCGTAAACGTCTTAATGCAAGTAGTTGCATCTTTGAAACCACAAAAAGGCGGCAAACAGATCAGCCAAAAATTAATACAAATACCCAGAAGAGACCATCGTGCCATGACCAAGACATACGGCCAAGTGGTTGGTTAGGACACAAACGCTTTCGCTCCCAAATATAGTTAAAAAGTTTACTGTGCCCTGAGCAGACGAGTCAGCAGGGTTCTCGGCGTGTGGCAAGCTCAACTACGTATGTATATACATATGTATTACATCCTCTAGTAAGTGTGACCGTTGCGACATCTTGACTTTTGGGCTAGAGATCTTAAAGGTTCAGTTGATTATTTGATATACTTAAAGATTTATTGCGGGCCACAGTTTAACTTTGTAGTGAAAAAGAAAAGTGAAACTAGGCAATAACTGTGTTTCGTATGTATATGTGTTGCGTATTATGTGGTTGTGGATCAACGACAATTTCATTACAAATTTTCAGAGGAACAGTTAAGACAAATGTTGAATGTAAAACCTTACAGCAAGAAGAACCAAAATGTGAACTGATTTAATATTTTACCTTTACCGACAATTAAGTGATTAGTTTTCGCAATTGGTGCTATTGGTAAAATTAGATAAAACACTTGCAGCAAAATCTTGAAAGTCTGCTAGCTTCTTTAACACAGCAAATATGTTTAAACATATCGCCTCTTTTTTTTAAAACTGTTTGTTTGTTAGTTTTAGTCGATCATTTTTTTTTTATATTAAATTTACATTAAGTGTATCTCTCTAAATAGAGAAAAATATGTATAAGCAATATATTAAGATTTTAGGCTTCTGATGAAAATAGGCAAATTAATGATTTGGATATGTTACAAAAGAAACAACCTTTGCCCACGAGAGCAATACAAGTGTCCGAACCGAATCCATATACCTATAAGAAGTCTCCGAACGCTTGCTGTGAAAAGTTTACAGAATAAGATCGCTTAACGAAAAATTTAAATTTCTGGGGCCTTGTTATATGCATAATTAGACAAGAAAGACCGAATTCTTTCATGCATTATCAATGTCAACAATTTTTACTAAAAGCTCTTAACATATCGCAAGCAATTGTGGGAATAGCTAAATGTAGTTAATAGTCTTTTCAGTATTGTAGGTTGAATAAAAAGACGCATACGCCACATAATAAGTCTGACGAGACCAAGATATAATGCGCTTTTCTGAACTCTTAAATTAATTAATATGAAATCTTTTCAATGTCTTTGAGAGGTACCAACATGTCACAATAAATATTTAAGTTTAAATAACGATAAACAAATACAGTTACTTTTCACCTGTAATGGACCGGGAAGATGTTATTTTAAGATTTTTGTATTTATTATTAACACACTAAAATATAATAAAACATTTCTAACATAGTTTTACACGAAGTTAATTTCGCTTATTGTTTATTAGGTTATTTTAAAAATGCAGACCTAAGAGCAATTAAAAAATTGGTGTAAATGTATTTATAAAAAATTTTGGAAAAAAAACGTTGAAAAGATTTTATGATTCTAAGAATTTAAAAAAAAAGTTTTTATTTTTATGATATAAACAGTGTCGTGTTTCAAAAATGAGATACCTTCAGTTGGTTGTAAATAAAAGCGAAATGCGTTAATCGCTTTTCATGATCTATGGCTCACTTTATTTATATATTATGTAACATCAAGTGAAAGTAGTAAGACTTGAAATTTTTCGGGTTTTGGGTTTTTTTTATTATTTTTTAAACATAAAAAATTTAAATTTTTTAGGCAAAAAAAAAATTTTTAAATATATTTTTTACTACTGATTATGTAGTGAAATGATTTATATGTAAATTTAAGGAGTTGAAATTCCACCAGATGAATGAGGTATGGGACATCTTCTCGCGTTGTTGTAAATTAACACGCTTTCTATTTTAGATTCACAACAAAGAGCACCTACTTGGTCATTGACGAATGCGAAAGTGACTGTTTGAGAAGCTTTTACTAGACATGACGATTATTTCGACACTTATGCTGCGAAGTTGCTTTCGACAACATCGAGGGGGCCGGCAATGAATGAAAAATGTAGATGAATGGAACCGGGAATTGAACCCGGGATCTCCCGCATGGTAGTCACGTGTTCTAACCACTATGCAACGGCCGGTCCCAGACAAGCGAAAATACTTTGATAATATGGTGGCAGAAGACGGGGACGCAGTGGTCGCCAACAATCTGCCATAACTTCACCGGATTATCGGCCGACTAACAGGGCAGAATACAAACCGAAACCATGCAATAAACGATTCGAATAACAACCTTCTGACCAATTCTACGGACCAGACCAGGTGGTGAAAGACTCAATTCTCAGAAATATGCAATGTGTTCACTGTTATTCATGACGGGACCTTAAGCACACACCCTCAGGTTTTTTCCACCACCGATATATTTTCGGAAGCAACCACCGTACATGAAATCGCATATGCTATCGCAAGGCGCTATAAAGCACCATGTGAGGATGTAATACGCCCAGACTTACTACAAACAGAGCCAACGAATTTAGCAGAAATTATCTTGGGCATGTCTGAACAAACGAACAGTTCGAGAACACGTAGAACAAAAGGACGGTAAAAAAGCTTCTCTGACAGATTGCAGCAAGTACTCAACACTACTAACTACTCGCTCTACTCAACACAATCTACAAAGGTGCCAGTGAAGTAATCACTTTGAGACGAACATGCAGTTTTCCGTCCACATCGTAGATGTATGTAACAGGTCAACACACTACGAAGAATAGAGCAATTAATTTTATGGGGTACGCCCATTATATGGGCTAATTAGAATGGCGATATGTGTGCCAATGAAATTAATAAATTTTACAAATACGATATAAGCAAACGCAAATTACTTGATCGTCACAAAGGTATGGTCGGCGAGGAATTGAAAACAAACGGCGCACAGTGGTTCAAAATCGTTTTTCATCTGCCAAAATTTTGTAACCTTTGAAGCGATTGAGATATTTTTTGTAAGATGTACGCTTGGAAGAGTTTAACTATTTTGGCCAACCCCTTCTGATACCTCCCATACAAAATTACGTATTTTTGGGAAAAATTATTTCTCCAATAACTTCAAAATGGTCAGCACATGAGCATTTAAATTTTATCAGTTTAATTATCTAATAATAGATAAAATATCTAAAAAGATATTTTGGTAATTGGAATCCTATACACAATACCAAGTATCTGACACCGTGCGACACCATTTATGACCCATGAACGAAACTGTATACAAGTGATAGTAGTGACCATGCATAGTAATACTGCATACTCACATTTTCATCTACAGGTTTTGTTTCCTTTAAAAAGAACCTTAAATTTATTAAAGGATTTTCAATTAATTTCTATATTTCTCTCAGTTGTACCATGGTAATATGGATATCAAATAAATGAGGACAATCTCAGCACTTTATAATGTTTTTCCGCTTTGACTTTTCAGGAGTATTATTTGCAAAAAAATTCATTTCAAATTTACATGACAATTACTGATACTGATTAACATCAATTAAGAGACAAATTTAAATACTTTTTAACACTAAACTAATGAAGATAGAATTATTAAATTTTAGTATGTATGTTGAGAAGCATACCATAGCCTCCAACATATATTTGCCAATGGCAAATTTTGAAGGCTGTATGACCAACAAAGCTACAAAATAGCCCCACAGACCAGCAACACTTTTCAAAACTATTTACGACTACAAAATCTAAAATTGATAACAACAAAAAATCGAATTTAATTTATAAAATTAAATGCGATGGAGATGAACAAAATACATGTGAACAAGTATATATTGGCACCACCAAAACTAGAATATCGGGCCCGAAATCGGACTTAAAGTTGCGACACACAAAATATACGCAATAAACATCACTTGCTTCCCACTGTGCGGGAGAATTCCACCACCCGGATATTGACAGTGTGTGTGTGAGAGCAACTATCATAGCTCTAAATTATCAACAAATAAGTTAAACAAGAAAATACAACATTTTGGGGAAAATAAAAATAAGAAATTTTAAGTTTTTTTTCCATAAAATTTGGTGTTGTTCAGAAAAGATACATTCAAAAAGAAGTGTCTTAAAGCTGAAATCCGTACGCTTCCAATGAGATAAAACACGATATAATATCGCTACGATTTGATCAATCAAGGAATCAAGGGGCAAAGAACGTCACTTCTTAAAAAAAGTACAAAACTTAGATAAAAAACAAAGAATCCTGTTATCTTAAAAAAAGGAAAAGTTAGGATTTTGATTTAAGTGGATTTTAAATGTATAATTGACCCAACAAAACCCCATATATCGTTTTTGTTGCCATTTTAGGTCAACCCATTTGTCATTCTGGCGAGGTGTGAGGAAAAGTTCTTTTTTATTGCCCCAATTACTCATACACTTGACTTTTAAAATACATTATAATTGAAACAATATGAATGTAGATCAACTTAGAATTAATAACAACATTCACTAAATTCCAAAAAATTAGTTTATACCTGTTTAATTACATTTATTTCTCAATAATTATGATGTTAAAAAATGTTAAAAAGCAATTTAATCAAAAGAGATTGAGAAGTTATTGACGTTTAAATAAGTATGCATATCATAATCTATACAAATTATAGTAATGAAATCGTTAATTAATCGTTTCATATCATCAAATGGTCCAATGTATGTTCTGGAACAATACAGAAAATATGAATTTTTAAGCGTTGGCAAATCGATGTAAATAGTGTGCTTATTTAAAATCCGTTTGTTGATTTTCAATTTTCCCAAACTAATATACGGCAATATATGGCTAGCAGACAGTTATGCAAGGAAAGCGATATTAAATTCCCACAAAATTTGCATCCCCCACACTTATGTTATGACATCAGTTATGAACTTGCGTCTTGTTTAGAAAGTCGGGATGACCAGCACAGATTTCTACTTACACTGACCCTAATACAACACTCACAGTGACCAAGCGAGTGCTTCTGGTTGTGCCATTCATGCAGTTTGGGTTTCTTTTAATTACAGGACAACAAAAATCATAAAGTACTTTTGTAATTATTACGGTCTGCGACAATTTAATCATTTTCACGTCTGTAATTAATTCGATGCAATTTTAAGGTCTTTTACACTCTACGACGACGTCTTAAAGGCTTAGTTTCATATTCTTTGTAAAACTTTTTTACATTTATAATTCTTTTAGTTTGTCATTAATTTTTACCAGTTTACCCCATTCCTTTTTGGTGGCCTCTTTCTTCTGTAAGAAGATTTACTTCTTGCTAAAGTTTCCCACCGCCAACAACAACAGCGGCAGCAAAACAGGAAAATACATCAGTTTCTCCCATGCCGCCGTAGACCTCTTCAAGGGCTAACGAATGAAATGGGGCAGATTGACAAAGATAGTTCGTCTCGCAATGAAAGGAATAGAACTGCAAAGGATAAAGCGCTCATTTATTCTGCCCTTGGTTAAATGTAAAACAGAGATTGTTAACTGATTTTTTCAAAGAATTTGCAACAACAAAAAGAGTCTTTAATACCGCCATTCGAACCTATTCAACATTTGCATCAAATGGAAAACATCAATTAAACCGACAACAATTTAGTTTTATTTGCGGGCCCGCCACTTATGATGATGGATGCCAGAAATGATTTTTTAATAAAAGTGTTAACACGTTTACATATCAATGCCATAGGGAGGAATGTGTGTCCCTCCACACCGCCGTGCACACATGTAGTATGTAACATTTCATGTGTAAAAATCAATTTTCAATTGCAATCATATCTGTTTACCCGCATAAATCTCCGATGGAAATATCGAGGGCAGCGATATTTTGAATTATTATTGTATGGCCTCACAGTGAAATCAAGCATATCAAATAAAAATGCAATTGAATCATTGGATGTGTGGCCAATAAAATGAATCTCCCATGTTCTAAGCTTCTTAAAACACAGATGATCCATAGTAAAGTTCCATTTTTTTAGGTTCGTTAATGTTTGGCAAATCGGTATAAAATGAATAATTTTTTTTATTTAAATATAAGACTTTCTAAAATTACACAAAAACTACTTTAATATGTACCCGAAAAACAATATGGCAAGGGTGTTTAGCAAACGATTCGTTGGCAAATCGTAAAATGCGATTTAAAAACGTATATAAAAACCAGTAAGAAAGTCTCAGTCGGGCGACCCGACTTACATATAACATCACCCTCAGTAAAATAAAAAAAAATTGCTATTATATTGATATTATTACTCGATTTCTAAAGTGGGTGGAGTGGTAAATTTGTATGGGAGGTACTAGAAGGGGCGTGTCTAGACTTCTAGGTTTATCCTCCAAAACTTTATCCTGTTATAGCTTTACTAAATACAGAGTTTGGGCACGATAGCGTTGAATGTATTGATATTATTACTCCATCTCTGAAGTGGGCGGAAAGGTACATTTGTATGGGAGGTCCCATAAGGGGCGCCGCTAGACTTCCAATTTTTTCTCCAAAACTTTATCCTGTTATAACTTAATAAAATACAGAATTGGGGCACGATCGTGTCTAGAATATTGATATTATTATTCCATCTCTAAAGTGGGCGGCGTTGTACATTTGTATGGGAGGTACCAGAAAAGGCGTGTCTAGACATCCAGATCTTTTCTCCAAAACTTTATCCTGTTATAGCTTCACTAAATACAGAATTTGGGCACGATCCTGTCAAGTGTATTGATATTATTATTCCATCTCTAAAGTGGGCGGAAAGGTACATTTGTATGGGAGGTACCAGAATGGACGTGTCTAGACTTCCAGATTTTTTCTCCAAAACTTTATCCTGCTTGAACTTTACTAAATACAGAATTTGGTCACGATCGCGGTAGTTCTAATAATAATATTAATCGATTTCTAAAGTGGGCGGTACCAGATGTGTGTGGGAGGTACCAGATGGGGCGTTGGTAGACTTCAGTTTTTTTCTCTCAAAAACTGTATCCTGCTTTAGATTTACTAAATTAAGAATTAGGGTACGAGCGCGATGGATTTATTGATATTATTACTCCATATCTAAAGTGGGCGGAAAGGTGAATTTGTATGGGAGGTACCAGAAGGGGCGTGGCTAGACTTCCAATTTTTTTTCCAAAACTTTATCCTGTAATAGCTTTACTAAGTACAGAATTTGGGTACGATCCCGTTGGGTGTATTGATATTATAACTCGATTTCTAAAGTGGGCGGAATGATGTATTTGTATGGGAGGTACCAGAAGGGGCTGAGCCATGTAGCCCATTTGCAATACCGTAAGTAGTTTTTAGGAAATATTAACTCGTGCAAAATTTCAAGACATTTGGTTGCGTCTTTCGAAAGTTATCGTGGGAACCAGCCGGACAGCCACCAGACAGACAGACAGACAGACAGACGGACATGGCTCAAATGACTTAAAAAGTCATGAATCGAATTTGGTTCTAAGAAACCTAGGGTCTGAAGTGACTCGTTCTATATGTTACACTTTTGGGTCGTATCAAATGATATATACCCTCATCCCTAAGGGTGATGGTATAATTATAACATTATCAAATCGCTGGTAAAACTCGCTAACGAATCGTAAAAGATATTATTTTATATACGACAGGAAGATTCATCCGCGGCGAAATCAATCGTTAAATAGCATTTATGGGCCTTGGACACAAGGATTTAATTATAAAAGAAATTAAATCTACAGATCAATCTACATATATTACTGCTATTGCTCAACTGTCAGTATATATTCGATTTTTATCTGACAACAAGTTTACTGAACAGTTTCTTGCCATTTAACCTTTTAAAGATCGCACTGGTGAAAAACTTTCCAAGGTTTTATGAATATAAATAACCATTATTTTGCCACAATACGCATAGGTCCCAATTCAGTACAACTTTTTCTCCTTGAAACTTACAGGTTATGTTGGAAAAAATTATCATACTCACAACATCCAAAAATGACGACAATGACCCAATGACAATTAGATTGGAAATAATACAAAATTAGGTTTTAGTTTCAACTATATATTCACTTTTAAATTTTCCTTTTCATGCTTTCCTTTTAACATAATATAATTTTAATATACATACCATTATTTTTATTCCGAATGAAAGCATGAAAGACTGCCAGTGTTGCCACCTTAATTTTATTTTTAATATTTACATTATATCTTAATCGATAATGAAATAAGGAAAAATCTGGCTTTGGGACGAGTGTGCAATGGTGAGCAATGATACGAAAAATTAATGGATTTGTGACCCTGTGAAAAATGCAAATCCTATAATTTTGGGGTTTCATAGCATCACTTATCCTCTTAGTTCTCTGCGCAAAGCTTACAGGTGAAAGCAAAAAGACTATGGACACAATTATGAAACCATTTGAGTTGAGTTCGCTTTTCCAACATCTTTTACTTCGGTCGTTTCTTCAAGAGTGTAATGCTAACTACCTAGATTGGCTATCTTACAGCAATGTTCGCTGGGTGAGCAAATGAAATGTTTTTATACACGTGGGTATTAGAGTTATTCAAAATACAAAATACGCGAAATCTTAAGATGATAAATCAGATTATGAAAGTGAGTTCCCCTCAAAATCAGAATCTGAACTACTAAATTATAGATTATTGTAGGCTACCTCAAATATACCGTTGCTATATAGTCAATTTGTCTTAGAATTGTATAAAGCAGACAACAATAAATAAATTTAAAAAACTTTGGCCATTTTAATTTAATAAAATTTAAGTATTCGTCTTTACAAATACAAGTCAGAAAAAATTGTATGTCAACTTTTAATTTTTCGATCACGCTGGACGTTTCTGAGAAAATGCCCAAATTATCTAGAAACACTCTAGTGTACATGCCTTACTTTCTGAAGTACCACCATTTCATCAAAAAGGAATATAAAAGTTTCTGCAGAGTATCTGCCTGGCGAGGAAAACGTCACTACGATTGCTTTTATGGCAGATCTGTTTTCACACTTTAATTAATTCACTCTGTACCTTCAAAAATCAAAGCATTTGACCACAAGCTCTCATCGTTTAAAATCGATTTAACAGATCAAGAATTCTTTATTTCCCATTTTAGAAAGTCTCTGTTGAAAATACTGAGGATATTTAAGTACTTGAGCAATATGATAAATTGTGTTGAAAGATGTGAGATTGGATTGTTTTTCGCTTTGAAAAATTTCGATTAGATTATTAATTTGTTTCAACTTTTCAAGACTCCGTTATTTAGCGAGCCCTCTGGAAACTGGATTTCTAAGGCTGCAGTAATGTTTAAAGTGATTGAGTTTCAAGATAATATAGTTTGGAGTCATGAATTTCAGAAGATTTCTTAGACTGACGAACTTGCCATTTTTGGGTAAACATTGTTTCAGCGGAATCATTTCCTAATTTAACGAATGTTGCCATCTTATTCTTCACAATGTTTGGATCTACTAAACTGGATCTACTAAGCTCCCTGAACTACTCTCAAAAAAAATCAATTTAACATATAGGTTGATATTTAGCTTTAATTAACATAGTGTGGTTTGGAAGTTTTTGTGCCATGATTAATCAGAAATTCACTTTAGTTTAGCCGATCAGCTCCTCTATGAAAATATACCTCTCTGCTGACAGTCGTTTTAAGAATTATGAGCAGGTAATAATTAAAAGAAATTTGGTTTTATCAATGTCCCATTTGCTTATTTAGTTTTTTCTTCATAGTTGTTTGTTTTCCAAGATATGTTTTTGGTAATTAATCAACAATCATCTTCAGTTTATATAATTTTTATTATAAATATCGCACCTGTTCGACAAAAGATTGAAAGTGTACCTCTTCGTTTGAGTCTAAAGAAGTTATTCTGAAAACACACAAAGGTTTTTTTTTGCCAACAAAAATATCTATGTTGCCAACAAACATATCTATTTTGAGAGGTACTGCCAACTGAAAATAACGTTTTGTCGGTATATTGATATAGTTTATCACTGTAATAAATTTATGTCGAGATTTAGTAACAGACAGTTTGTCGATAAAATTTATACTTTTTTGTATTGTCGAATTGGGATCATTAAACTTTTCACCATCAACCGCTGCTGCATTATTATTCAAATCTAATCATTTTTATCTGAAGAAAAACCTAGATATTAAATTGTTACTGAACCAAACGATCAACGTATTATTTGACATCAATTTAATTATCGATGGTACCGTTAAGTAAATTTTCACTTCTATTTTATTAAATCAATCATTCAAATGTGTCCCTGCATAAAGGTATGTACCCAAAAATGAAAACGTCCACACAAAGATGTGCTCCAAAAAAAAAAAAAAAACATTGAATGCATTGAAATTCTCAGGGGTGGCGTTGTTAAAATTCGCATAGAGGAGCTGTGCAACAATTACTGGTGTCGTTGTGACCATACTATGTAAATGCAATATCGTTGTGCTACACTTATGTTGTATATATATATTGTTGTGCTTCTGCTACATTATGAAAAGGCTGATGTGTTTGGCGACCATGTGGAGATTATAGGACATTCAATCTATATATGATTAATTTGAATTTCTAAGAATTCCATTTGGGTTACGTAATGCGGCTTAGACAGTAGTAGAAGGCCTTGATTTTGTTGTCGACTGACTGAAGGAGATTAATCCCTGTCACTTTTGAATAAAACAGAAAGTCATACATTTGACCTGTGTATTATAGACTTAGGGTTGCCAGACGGTCTTGATTTTTATTGATTTACAAGAATTTTTAATGCTCGCCAAGAATCAAGAAAAAATAAGTTTTGTCAAGATTTTTCCAGACTAACCAAAAGATTGCATCCGTTTAGAATATCGTCGAGAGACCATGTCAGGCCATCGAAGTAATGTAAATTCGTATTTTTTCTCTTATTGTGCTTCGATGTTATAAATTTACTAAATTCACTATAAAAAAAATTAACATTGGTATTTCCACAATATTTTGTATACCCTCACCCTTAGGTATGAGGTTATATTAGAAAACTGTCCAAAAACTCCCACATAGTTCCACACTCATATATTTATGTAAAGTACATTGAATTTAGTGAAATTTTGCACAAGGTAAAATTTTACTCAACGTTGACATACGAATAAAAATCGGGCTCTTTGTGCTGCTCCTGCTAGTACCTCCAATAAAAATATGCCAATTACCCGAAAATTGATATACTTGCAATAATTTATGAAAGAAACTTCTCAAGACGTTGAAAATTGGACCTAATTGGACTGATAAAATGTTGACGGCGTTCGACAAGCACAAGAAGAGATAGCTGATGCAACTATTCTGACTTTCTCACTCGGCACACATTCAGTCCGATCAATTTAATACCTGTTAATAGTGGAAGACTTAAAGACAGCCCACCACCTACGTCAAAGAAATGCATATCTACTAACTTCCATATACCGATGGCCTGAAGGCCAAAAACATTTGCGAATCCTTTATGCAGGATTTCTCTTCTTGGTTGTCCAAAAGTATTGCTTTCAGACAGAGGTAAATATTTAATTTCAGGTTTAATGACACAATTAACATCAGCATTTGGAATTTCGCACTGACTTTTAGCATTTTACTCAGCTTGTAAATAAAGAAAAGTATATTGATCGCAAACCGCAGTTTTATCGCGCTAAGCAAGCGTTTTAATGACAACGTCCTCTGCCGACGAACTTAAAAGCAACAGCACCAGACACAAGTTCTACAAGCCATGCTATGGCGGAGACTATTAGGTAATAACACATGTGGATTAATCAGTTCCACAGAGTACCGTCGCTGTATAAATCTTCAGCTGGAAAACCGACTTCGATATAAAAATAGCGAGTACGCTGGCTGTAATATCTTTTGCATAAAACTCGATAGGTGGCGCAGGACGGAGCGACTTTAAATTCGTTGCTTGGCCCAAGTTAAGATATTCGCCCATGTCCTGACAATCACATTTTGTTGAAATTTGCGATTGTGATTTGAAATCGCAAAATTCGTGTCACAGAGATCGCAATCGGTGTCACAGAGATCGCAAACCTGGTGAACTCATATTTTTTGCCTCGAAATTATTTAAAAAACATAAAAAAATGATGCACTTATACAATTTAACATGTTTTCTTTCTATTTGATCACAAAAAGATATATGTTTCTAAACAATTTTTATAAAAAATGAGTATTTAAAAAATATTTAATGTTTTCGTCAAATTTTTGGTGCAAATTATCTTCTTCTTTTTCTAAAAGTTTGCGATTTAATAGTTTTCAGCTGAGTTGCAAATCTTCGAAAAATGTGTGCTGACACACATTCATGTGTTTTTGACCCACAAAACATACGTTCTAAAATGAGTGAACTGTAGGACAGGAGAAAAATTTATTGGCGATTCACAAATCGCATGTGATATTGTTAATATGTGTTATTAGATAACAATTGAATATAATTTCGAAAACTGATTATCCACATACTTGGCAGGAATCAATCAGTGAACTATTAAGCTATTTCAGCATATATTTTCCAATGTCCTTGGCATCAATTTCCTTCTTACAAGTCCATTCGAAGAACCAATGGGTAATCCCCAAAGGGTAGTCCCTTCATCACCTACGAGTCTGTGTCGAATGTACTCTCGTTTTAAACAATTCAAACTGGCACCACTAATACCATTTGTGTTTTATTAAAATTGCAAATAAGTTTTCATTTTGTTGAGAACGTGCATCGAGGATGGCACCTCCCGGTCCATGTGGACTTATTGCCTTTCCACCAGCTTAACATACCCGTACATTCACGTATACCTAGGCATGTATGAACGTATATACCCTCTGTATCTATGTACAGATATTTGTTGCTATAGGTAGAGCACTTTTGGTGCTGTTGTTGTTTTTTCTTACATTTTCATACATTTGAGGAAAAATGATTAAAATCAAAAAGTAATAAATTTTTCACTTTTCATTTTTGTCAAAAAAAAAAACGTTACCATTGCACTGTGAGCGGGTGTTGCAGTTCCATTAATACTAAAAATGTAAATTAGTTTTTTGTGGCCAGGTGGAGGCAAAGATGCATGTGTTGGTGCTGGTGTATGTTGCAACATGTTCAATGACTGGTCGTCGGCAGCGATAGCGAAGTTACGGCCGTATGTCGGGTGTGTTTCACATGCGATGCAAATGTTGTATTTTTCAGCATTAATACTATTCAGGTACATTTTATCATGGAACAAGTGCATTTTCATATTATGACATTTTATTAACCAATTAAAACTGATATTGTTACACCAGTAAAGATATTCGTCAGAGCTGAACACCAAGAAAGTAAAAAAAAAACCCAAAGAGTAACAATTGGTTTTTCTAAAAAACTTTTAACAGTAGGCGAATAATAGACTGTGTCAATGCAATTCTAAAGCTATAATAATAGTTTTACTTGATTTGACAATGGTTGTAAACAGTTCATAGTTCATGGAACTTCATACATGTTTTTTTTTTTTTGTATTTTTAAAGTTCTATAGCAATTTTCAATTTTTTTTTAATATTGGATGATACGCAAATAGAAAGACCACAACTAGGTCTTTATAGGAAGAAATTTGAGTATATTGCAGACAGTGTGACTGAAAATTGTGACAAGTCGATCCGACACAGTTCGCAAGATTTTCCCCTCTCGTATGGAACAACTTGAGGAATTTTCATATATTTTACAATCAACGGGCCTAATGACAATCCACTGTTTTTGCATCGTGGAGAATATGCAAAATAAAAAATTGCTTACTAGGGATATAACTTGTTTTTGAGAGCAGAATTCCCCTCAGGTTTGATAATAAAAAAACGGTTTTAAGTTGATTCGGTAAAAAAAAGATTCCGCACCGATATCTCTATATACCGACATCAAAAGTGCTTTGATAGCCTACACGGCTATGGCGTGGGATTTTTAATATTTGTAAATATTTCAATATTTCAAAAAGTTATATCCCTATTACTTACACTACATGATATGAATATTAAAACTAAATTATCAGGATTATATTAAACACTTTACAATTAGAAGATAAATAGTAAATTTGCAATGCTGAATAAATGCTGTGAAATCATATATTTAATTATTTTATGCAGATTTGGTGGTCAACTGTTAAGTAAGCATTAAAATTTAACAAATTTACAATATTTGCACAGTATTACGTTGAAAGACCTAAACCTTTTGTCCGTTTTTTTTCTATTTCTATATACTCTCTGTTCAATAATATATTGATTCACGTTAATAATATATTTGCTTTATATTGTTTACAATCCTATGGTTATAATTTTTCCTTTTTTTCTCTTTCAGAAAACTAGCTGTTCCAGAAATATAACATAATGATGACTACTTCACAACATTTTTTTAACAAATGATGACTACTTCACAACATTTTTTTAACAATCCTTACGCTCTATTTCATGGGCCGCCCCCGAAAATGGGGCCGCCTGAGAGTCCGCTTAATAACTATGCCCTCGATCTACACACGACCACAAAACCGAGACCACTAGACAGAGAAGAGAGACCACCACCCTACACACCGCCGCCACCACCCACATCACCTAGGTAAGCTTTCCCAACAATAGGACGGCCATCAACATACAAATTAAATGACCACAATCGAATCTTCAACAAACAATTCTAACTAACCGCAATCAACATCTTAATTTGCAAATAAAAATTTGCAAATTGTCTTAAGCATCATATTTTATATATTTGTATGTATTTTATTTATGATACCCATAACGAGTCGCGTTAAATATTCAGTATCAAAGTTTAATTATGTCTAACGTTTTGTATTAATTTCGTTAATTGACAATTGATGCATGTTATTGAATCTGATTTCCAAAAAGGGCTATAAACTTCCTACATAATCATCATATATTGTTTACATTAACATATTATAATTCGTATTATCCGTATCGAGTCGCTTAAAAGATTTAGTATTAAAGTTAACCAATGCCCAATGCTTTGTATAAATTTCCTTAATCGGTCATGAAAGTATGCTATTTAATGTGATTCCCAAAAAAGGAAGGGATTAACCTTCCCACTAATTTTGATTGGTTGTTGTGACTTGCAACGTTGTTCGGTTATTTAAATATGAACAAATAATATATAGTAAATAGGATTTAACCCAAGAAAAAATTGTAAATTGAATGTTTGCATATTGCATATAAAGAAATCTGTATATACTCATGTATAAGTAGGATCGGAAGGACTTTAATCCCAACTAATTGTAATCTATTTACATGAACTAATATTTTTAATCCAATCATTGTATACGTCTAGTAAACTTATAATTATGTAAAGTTTTAGAAATGAAACACAATTTACATACGCAGTTTGCATTAACCCAACATAGACAGGGTAGTGCGAGTTTTGTAATAGCGTGGTAAGATTTTAACGCTAGAGTTAGGAATACAAACACTTGTTAAACATACACAATTATGTTAGTACATATGTGCATGTATGTGGTTACTGCCGGGTAATAATTGTTATATCAAAAACTTTTAATTAATATGTAACAGTTGGTTACAAAAAGTTTCATTCACATCTGAGAGGTACGGGACGCAACGAATTCACTGCCTCGGATAGTAAAGTGAATGAAAGCAGCTTCATTATGTGTTTAATGTAGAACAGGTGAATTATAAAAGTGCAAATACACGAGATTTATAATGTTGAGGCTGCACACCCTCTTGAAGTTAATTTGTTATAATTTTGCATACATTAAGGCTGAAGGACAGTCGCCATTTTCAATGTTGACAGGTGTCATGTGCGATTGGCATGGACAATACTATGTATATTGTAACATATTCTTTTGCAGTACAGCTAGTCAGTTTAAATCACGATCTGTGAATATGGCGCTATTTGGCAATAGAATCAAATTATCTGCTAGTAGCTATCGCAACAAAATACTCCACCATAACCGATACAATTTCATAAAAAAAAATTATGCATATTAGGTAAATTATTTTTTTGCGGCCTATTAGGCCTATATCGTAATTCGATGAACTTTTATGTGAAAAAAAAGCTTAAATGTTTAATGTTAACATATTTTGAAAAAAGGTCACACCCAAACAAAATATCTAATTTTATTTATTGTTATTTTATTTATTAATCACGTAATGGTTTTTGTAATAAAACAAAATCCATTACGTGATAGTTAATTATACATTTATTACACCAAAAAAATAATTTCGTTAACACAATTAATTTCTTCACATTGAAATTGAGCCTAAAATGGATTTTGTATATTCAAATACTGATTTTGTAACTTGATTGTGGAAAATGTTGTATATAATATCGTTTATAAAGTGAAATTGTAATATTAACAAAATATTTAGTTGATTTCATTACTTTATTGTTGAATCTCATATGAACTATCATCAATTCATTTTAATTATTCTAAATGTGTCGTTATTTTTTTTTTTTGTGTACAAAATATCAAAGCTTCCAGTACAACAAAATACATAACTGTATGAGTCTATAGGCGTACTGGGCCTAGCACAGCAGTCACATTATGCTCACCACTGATAAAGAGTCTAGCGCTTAATACTTAGAATGAATTGTAGTTTGCAGTTTGTCTTTCTCTCTGTAGTAAGAATTCAGGTCTAGCATTCAGCTATCTGTATGGTATGTCGATGACTGAAGGTTTTTTTTCCAGATATTTATGAATAACTGAAATGTTTTTGTGTAAGGCTTCAATACATCAAATAAATTCTTGAAGTCATTATTATTGTACTTCGGACTACAAAACCAATATTCTGCCCAATCACATGAAATTAAATTTTGAATTTTGAATTTTTTCTCGCTACAGGCATAAGATTGAACGCCAGAATGTCGTGATTGACACTTGAGTTCCATTTTTATACCATCACCCTTAGGGATGAGGGTATATATCATTTGATACGAAAAAAAGTGTAACGCATTAAAGGAGACGAGTTAGACCCCAAGTATCTTAAGACCAAATTCGTTTCAGAACTTTTTAAGAAGAATGAGCTATGTCCGTCTGTCTGTCTGGCTGGCTGGCTGGATGGCTGGTCAGCAGGATAACTCTAGTAAACCTTAACAGATCGGTATGAAAATTTACCAGTATCAATATATTTCAAAACGAACTTATGGGATTGAAAATGGGCTGAATAGCTCCACCCCTTCTGGTACCTCCCATACAAAATTACCTATTTTGGGAAAATTAATAATTCTCCCATAACTTCCAAACGGACATTTGAGGGGTAATGAAAATTAGTCGGTTAATTTATATTGTGATAGGAGGCGAAACCTCAGAAAACCTAACTATTTGACACACCCCTTCTGGTACCTTCCACACAAAGGACCGAACTCACCCCTATAGTCTTACATACATATCTTATTTTGTAAGTGCACTGAATTCAGTCAAATTATTCGTAAGTTGTACGTATGAAAATTTGAGTTTGGAATGAATAAGGACTGTATCGGTTCACCTCTTGTGGTTCCCCCTATCAAAATTAAATTTTTTTTAAAAATTAATATTTCTCATATAAATTCCAAACCGGCACCTATACCCCCTACACAAATAACGATTTTGCACCAGAAGCAGGGGAAAAAATATACATAAGTAATTTTATTTTAATTAAAAATCTATTCGTTTCAATAACTCAAGACTTCAACAATATCTTATATTGGGTGATGGTATTTATCAGTCAGTTTACCTGACTGAAATTTCTGTACTGGTTCTATGTTCATATTATTAATGTTCAAAAAGTGAATCAGAGGGAAGTTCCTTCGTTCTTTCTAGAACCTGGACTCTCTTGTTAAATGGAACAAAAAACTTCATATGGTCTATCCATTCTAATTTTTTAAAGAATTTCTACAGTTCCATTCAAAAACTTTTGTTTCAGTTTAACACAAATGAGTATTGAATGTATGGAGATTTGGTACAACCCCAAGTTCTTCATTCATCTCCTGACGGAGAATTTTATCTCGTACATTATAAATTGCGGTATTATGATACCCTTTAATTCACAAATACTTTGCAACTTTACAACAACACTAATCATTTTTCCAGTATTGAAGTTTGTCGTATCACTAATGATCATCTTAATTGGATTTCATGAATTGTATTTATCAATAAATTTGTATATATTACCAGCTTTCTTTGTGGATCAAGTGGATTCAATGGAACCAAATTTACAGCAAGTTTTCTTCTGTAGTGCTTCCTAGATTTTTTTTCTTAGTGTTCTCATCATCGTCTTTATCACGGTCGTTGTCTTAGTTTTAATACCACTCTCTGTAGGAGACAGGACTTGTGATGTTGATGGTGTTGGTGTTTCAGACTCGTGGATGGGTGAATGATTTATTTTCTTCCACTTGTCCTGCTGAGTACCCCACCTTTCTTGTACTATCTTTTTATAGGTGGTATAGACCGAGTATATACATACACTGACCATTCACTTTCGTAATGCCAAATAACACAGTGCGACAAAAAAGACCTCTGAAATTATATTACTTTGCTGTGTTGGTGTTAAAGAGATTATTTTTTGACTTAGACTCTCCAAGTAAAATTTTGTAAGAAAATTTTTTGTAGAAAATTTTAATGTTTTAAAGTTTAATTTTAAGGCACTTTTGTGACTTTTTCGAAATAAAGACGAAAAGGACACATAAGGATTCGAGACAGACAGTTGAAAGATTCCACAAAAAATTCACGCTAAACTTCATCTGATATCGAAAATATACTAAAACAGTAAAAAACATAGTTTTTTATAAACTATTTCAAACTCTTTTTTAGGTTAAGCTTTAAACTTCACCGAGCCATAAAAAAGAAGTTCGAGCTAGAGCGGATCTCTCCTCCCATAATTTTACTATAGACAACTAAACAAATAGCAATAGAAACAGAAAATAATATTATCATTGACGAACCACACAAACAATTATAATCAATCATACGAAAGAGGTTAATGATCTTAAGGACGCGAAAATTATTATTTAAATTTCTAATTTAATTTTAATTTTCGGGGTGATGTTTTTTAGTTGCAGAAGCGAATTTGAGCCCTTTTAATGTTATTATTAGGTTCATCGAAGTTCATCGAAGTATGGTACAGAAATCATTTAATTTCGAAAATGTCAAAAAGTCATAACCCTATTGCATAAAACTAAACATTTCTTAAAAGCGATTTAGGTTTTCTAATTTTCTTGCAAATAATTTGTACGAATATTAAATGCTATAGTTTTTCTGTTAACAAGGATTTAGTTTTGTTTTTTGACATTCAAATCACAATAAACGTTAAAAAAAATTGTATTCCGGCCGCAAATATCAAAATCGTTTGTAGACCTGCACGGCTGGGCCGAACCTCGGAACCGTTATCTATCTGTCTTTAACCATAACATATATTTATTGAACTGACTTAAAGACAAATAATTCATAGAGTATGATCCAATCAGGCAAGCGACGTATACTAAAAACGGTTTTTGGTAGTTTTCCTGCAAGAAAAATAAAGCATTTATTAAAAAAAAAGTCCATAGTACCACCATTCAAAATTCCATGTTGTGTATATGACGCGTATGGACGAAACAAATATGGTGAATTGTCATGATTTAAAATGGGTTTTGTCTTCAAATAACCTTTTTAAAAAGTATGCATTTTTATGATTCACTATTATTTTTTTACACCACAATATGTGACCGTTACTGTCCTATGTAATAAATGTTTCACAGTGTGCTATCAAAATGTTAATAAGAGATTTTTATGTCCGATTTATCTCTCATAGGTGAACGAAGCTTAAGATTTTATGGTAATTTTTTTGTGCATATTAGTACTTAAATATATTAAATAAACATGAAAATACACATTTGTGTATTATAACATATACTTTTATATTAAGTTAATATATATTATAAATAGTTGTTAAGACTTTATAAATCGCTCTCCTTTACTCTTTTTAAACAATAGACAGATTACAATAAAAATAAATTCACATTGTAAGAAATAACGCCAATTGTACATCTTAATATATACATATATCACATGTATAATTGTGAGTTTTCGGAACAATAATCACGTATACGTAGTAACAGTGATAGTGACAGTGAATTACAGTGCTAATATTCATAACCTCAATTTATTTATAACAGTTTTTATTCCATAACATAATGTTACGCTCATTATAATATACAAACACACATGCACACATATAATAAGAAAATTAACAATACATATATAGATATTTACCATTAAGCTAAGACACAAAAAGCTATTGCAGAGCTCTTTTGTTATGTAGTAAGTACATAATTTAAGATACATGTAGAATAAGAGTTTTGATCACTCGTTAACATTTCATTAGAGAACAATTTTCATATCAAACAATATATTAACAAGTTCGAAAATAATGCATAAACTTAATAGAAACACATATATAACATAGTTAGTAACTTATATCCATATAAAATATAAGAACAATTGTATGACTTGTAATTAGGGAATTAAACTAGAAATTAACTAAACTCTAAACATGCATACGTTCATATCATTAAGTTTTGAAAATGAATGCAGTGGTAATGAATCAACATTTTGTACAACGCTGAGTTCTTGTATCGCCATCATTTTTATTTTTACAACCAATGTAAAGGCAAGGAGTACATGTACCCCGTAAATATTGTTAATGATGATCTTACGAAGTGCTTTAGAAAGATTATTGTCCAAAAAGAGTTCCTACACTTTGGGACCAAGTTAAAATCAAAATATGTCAAGGATACTCTACTAATAAAAAAAAGCAATTTGTCATTTAAAAGTGAAAGTTATATTTACAAGGTGGCAGACAACAACATTTCCGTCAATTCAAGAAGACTTACCGAAATGTATTGGCCAAAATGCAACTGATTAAGAACAAAATGGGTTTGAGGTTTTGCCACACAAAAGGTAACAGATAATTAAAACAGTAATTAATGTTACTGATAGCAGAACCGCGGCTATTTCCTGTCCCACTTTTTACATAGCACGGCCGATAATGTGATAAAATATCAGCAACACTTTCTACTACACTTAGGTAAATAGTGTAACTGCCACTAACTTCTCTAAATATATATATCAGTCACTTCAATCTGATATGCAGCATTCTTTTACTTCTTTTACTATATACTGTTGTCGTGGTTTTACTATGAGCTCAGCAATCTCTGTTCTAAGATGTTTGATTCATAGCCAATAATGTTAAATTCACTGCCCTACATTGTCATTTCCAACAAAATGTGATTTATTATTATTAAATATTTAAAATAGCTGAAGCTTTAAAGTTTTGCTTAATAAAATAATGAACATTTATGCATAGAAAAGTTTATACTCTTATATAAAAATATTGTAGTTTTTTTTACAACCCTTAATAGGCGATAACATGTTTATACTACTAATAATTGCCGTAGGATTTAGTATCGAATAAAAACAGTTTATTCGATATAGGCACTAAACGCTTTTGAAATATTTGGACTTAGTAGAACTAACGTATACGTTAACTGCAACCAGAGACATATATCCATATTGTATTAGCCATTATATATACATATGACATTCAAATGTCGTAGAAATAGAAGGCGATTAGCAAAGTTATATGTTGTAAATGTAGTGCAAATAGTAGCCAAGCTGAGCTGATACGAATAAAACCAAACTAACCTATTATTAATAACATAGCAAAAAAAACTAACCCTTGTTCTGTTGAATATCCCAAAGAATTATGGAGATTTATTTGAGAAACTGTTAAAGTGTCCCCCCTAAAAGCACCTTGTAAAATGCATTTCTTGACCGAGAGTACAAAAGACAAATAAACTTAACAATTGAATATTTGAAAATCCAAATGCGCAAATTCAAATGCATTCCTTAAGTAATACCACACTCACACCCAATAACCGAACAACTTAAATTCGTAGCCCTAAATTCCTATTGTAATCAGATGGAAAAGTTGAAATTATCACATCATCCGTTAGATACTTTCACACTATCAAGCCCGGGAAACTGACATCGTTGTTGACTGTTCAAACTCCAAAATATGCAGCGGCAACAAGGGCCGTCAAAAACTAAGCAGGCGTACCACCCATAACTTTATTATCTGGTCCTTGGCAATAGTCCAATAGTCATAGTTTATTGTTATCCTGAAAAGCAATTCTAACGACTTGTAATAAGCATACAAACCGGCGTGCGTTTGACGATCCTTGTTGGCTGCTTTCTGAGAAAATAGTTTAGTTCTAATCATAGTTATAGTGACCACTAGTTATCAAACGTAGAGGACCTCAAATAGTATTGTATTTGTAGCAGTCAAATATTTAACAAACATATAAAAATTAATTAAGCATTTGCATGCATTATTATACTTCAAAGACGAAATCAAAATAAGTACTATTTTTGAACAATGTAAAGACGACATCATATACTATTAACATTTATAACAATAACATGTATATTATCAGAATAGTTAGGTCTTTAAGATACTTTATACCTATATAAGTCCATATACATATTTGAGCTTGTAGTATTTAATTTAACTCCGAAACGAACACACAAAAAAACCAATCAAAATTTAATTTCAAATAGTAACTGTATTTACGAATCAAATGCATACGTAGACCGATCAAAATTTTATTTGAATAATTAACTGTATTTGTGAATCAAACGCATACGTAAACTGCTTTAAATATTTATTAACATAACGTAACGTAACGAAACACAAATTAAAAACTATTTTATATTGCTAAAGGAAATTTAAAATTAATACAAGTTTTCCTCTACTTTTTACAAATTGTATTTACTATCAAAATTGAGTATTGTGTATTGTAAGAAAACTTAGAAACCACAACTTCAACTTAAAAACCAAACGTCATCAATCAACATTCCTTGACCATGGTCATTATAACTCTGTCATAATCTCGGTAAGTGCTATATTTAAGATTAATATTACTCACTATATATATAACACCAAATGTAGTGCGATTGTGGGACCAGCCTATATTATCTAAATGATCGTGGAACCATTGTTTTATGTGCGAGTAGTAGTCTGCACTGGCAGTGATCGTGTTGTGGAAAACCATACAATGTATGTGACAATGAAAATCAATATGTATGACGCCCGTATGCATGCATCTGTTGACTTGGTGTCAACAGGAAATCCAGAATGCCAAATATTTCAAGTGTAAATTTATCGAAACAATATTAAGCCTGAAGACTATTTACAATATTACTAATTTATACACTGTAAAACAAAATACCAGAACATCGGGGACATAATGAAATCCAGAATACATTGAGTGTCATGTTCCATTTGTAGCATCTCAAAGCTATTACATACTTATTATGAAATTAATTATATGAAGTTGGTATGTAATGGGTCATCTCAAAATGTGACCCATTGAAACACCACGATTTTGTTACCAAATGTATAGTGGTACTTTTTAAAACGTTTTTTTTTTGTTGTTTTGTTTTTGAATTGTGTTTGTGCGATATAAAGTAATTCATTTCTATTATTTTGTCTAGGTGAAAGGCAAAGAAAAAGGAAAAGGGAGTTTCATTTGAAAGATTATAATTACCTGTTACCTGTTATGTTATAGAGTGGAAAGGGCAATTATGATGAACGGTATTGATTGCATTTTTCTCTTACATTGTATTTTATAATTAATAGTGGGCCCGGCAATGCTTCGCTATTGCATATTAACATATTATTTCATATATGCTAAGTGCTATATAAATGCTAAATTAGAGTTTCTCTTTTTTCCCGGACTTTTCATTTCCCGGGAAACCGGGAAAAAATTTTGCCTTTCCCGGGATCCCGGGAATTCCCGGGAATTTTCGCGCAGTAGAAAAACAAGACAAACTATGTTAATTTTTTTCAATTTTGCAGTATGAGATTATATTTTACGAGCTGCAAGTAAAACAAAAACATTACAAACAAAAACATAACAAACGAAAAACATTCATCTTAATGTATATGTATATAAAAATATTAGTGAAACAATAAAAGTTAATTTGTCATTTTGAAAATACGTTTTTAAAACAGAAAGAGGGTTAATAGTTTCATCAGACAGTCTGTTTCTAGTTCTATTTACAAATTGCCCTGTTGTTGAAAACATTATCTCGCTTTCAACTGATGTTGGCCTTATTGTCAGAAGAGCATTTAATAAAATGGTGACATTTTTCATTGCTTTTCCACTTGCTTCGTAAAATTGTAAATCCTTTTTTATCGAGTAATTTAGTAGTCTATTACTTGATGCAACATTACGGTTAAATATCCTCAAATGGTCTTTCGGTACTAATGTCACAAATAGGAATTTCGTCCGATTCCAGAACTTCGTCGATAATGTCTTCTTTAAAAAGTCGAGTATAAATTTGTTCAGCGTACGCGATCACAATTTGTTTTGAAGCAGTAGAAATAAGTTATTAGCTTTCTTATCAAATACTGTTGGATATTTAAGATACTTCACTAAAGTATAAAGTCGCTTGCCCCTTCTTTCTTTAATTCGCTTCTTTAAAGCTTCTAAAATTTGATCTGCCAAAGGTGTTTTAATTTCCCGGGAATCCCGTACGAATTTCCCGGGAAACCGGGAATTAAAAATGACCGGGATTCCCGGGAATTCCCGCCCGGGAAATCCCGGGAGAGAAACTCTAATGCTAATTAATATATTTGTAGGTCTACAAAGTACTTTAAAAACGATTCTTAAGCTCGACAATAATATGTTGAGTTTAGCTATTTATGTAACTAATTTAAAATAACTCCTTATCATGAAAGTTAACCAATGAAGTTTTATTGTTTTCAGTGGTAAATATCTAAGGTTCTATGACGATAATAAAAAGTTCATCAGCACAGTCATATCTATAGACGTGTCGACATGTAGATTATGTTTTTCTGTATGTAAGGCGAAAAACCACTTCTTTCACTAATCGGAAACAGACATTACGCTAAAGATCTAATGAAATTTGTATCTGTAGTAACGGGAGTCGTCTGTATACAAACGATCTCTTTGGTCGGAAAAACACATTTGGCATGCCTTCTCCGCCTATTGATTGCAGAGGAAAGTCCGTTTGAAGATTCATGCCTTTACTGCAGAGTAAAATATGTGTAATAGTCTTTAGCCATAAATAACACTTCTGACATGTCTTCTCTTACTGCCCAAGGGTATTGCCGAGTACTATTTTTTATAGAACTCGTTATACTATTTCTTGAGATAATTTGGTCACGAAATGTTTGGTTTAAAAAAGTGATGGTGTCACGCGTTGTATGGCATGTTACGTGTTGGAACCATTTCTCCTCCCAATGATTTGCGATGACATGAAAAATAAAAAAACCAATTGATAGTCCACTGGAAATAATTCTTCCGCCAGTTGGATCTTATATGAATGTAGGCCAAGATCTTTCGAGATGCTGAGAACGGCGACGGTTCGATAAATTCGAGCAGCATGTCACAGTTACCATTACAGCGGCGATGGCTTCTTATGTACGCACGGTACGCGGTCGATTTGGATAAATATTATCTAAAACAGTAAATGAGGTCGATCCATAGTAATGCGTATTAAATACTCAGATTGATAATTATGTGCACTATAAACTTGACAAAGTGCTCGGTGAACAGAAAGTGCATTTTGAAAATAAATGTTCACGATTTGTAAACGTTGTTCTAGTGTGTCCTTGCATGGTGATTTGCCAAAGTTTACTGAAAGAAATTTTAACACACTTCATTAGTATGACAGCTAGATTTACACTTATTTATATACGTCAAAAGAATACCCCATACATAGTTTATGTTCGATAATGCTATCTCTGACATACTATGATAGTTTAAATTGTGCATCCAATCAAACAAAATCTGTTTTCCTGTCTAACTGTCTAACCAATGAGCATTGCTTGAATTTTCTATTTTGAAGATTAATTACCGATTCGCTCTCCTGAAAAGTAATTGAAAAGCACATACCTGTAAGTACCTAAAAAACATATTGGTGTTTTAGTTGACGGAACTATGATATGTCCTCAACTGCCTTGTGTACGCACAATTGTTTGATAAAGTTTAAAAGTCAAATATTGAAGTGCGCGGCAGCGCCTCGGTACTTTTTACTTCCAAATAGCCTGTTCATATCTTTATGCGAACTGCGGTTTATTTCAATCAATTCCACCCTGGTTGTAATTCATACTGTACCAACAACACTTATAAAAAACTAATCTTCTTACCTCTGATAGTTCATGAGATATAGCATTTTTAACTTTCAGGTTGGATGGCGATGATAGTTCATGAGATATAGCATTTTTTACTTTCAAGTATTATTGGCGATGCAACGCCCCTTTATCCGACCAAGTATAGACAGGGACTACAACATTGTAAATTTTCGTAGCAATTGGTCTTTTATAAAAGCGTCAGAGCTATTTTAGAAAAGGGGTAGTGGCACTGGCCACTTCCACCCTGGATGTAATTCATACTGCACCATGAGATAGCATTTTTAACTTTCAAGTTGTATGGGCTGTGCCCCTTTATCCAATCATAACCAAGTATAGCCAGGGACTATCAACAGGTCAACGGGTCAACAGGCCACTTTGTAAAATGTTCGTATCAATTGGTCTCTTAGAAAAGCCGTCAGAGAGATTTTTGAAAACGGGGCGTGGCACCGCCCACTTCCACGCTAATTTTTTCTTTTAAACCATCCGGAAACTATAGCGAACAAAACAATATAAAAATTTTGAAAATTGGTTCAGCCGTTTTTGAGTTTTAGCGAGACTAACGCACAACAATTCATTTTTATATATATAGATTATTTGTGCAGTTGAAAATATTGTACGGTTTTAAGATGGACGTTAGAAAAATGGCAAGACAAGAAATGAATATATACCAACAATAACAGTTTTAAGTAAACCACATTTTTCATGTTCAATATGATCATTGATCAATCAGGGGCCCGAAGAAATACTTCGGTCAGGTCATTTATGTACTCGTAGTTAAACAAATATCATCATATAGTTTATATTGTTCTTTATATATCAACATTCATTCGACTTTATAATTTTACAGAAGTTTTAAAAAAACAGTATCAGTTTTGTATTAAATGGAGTTAATCGTTTTTCATCATTGTAGTTTCTATAAAAGTTACCAAAAAGCACATAAATTGTGTGTCTTTTGTACTAGAAATTTAATTTAAACACTTGCATGAAATGCATTAAAACAATCACCTCATCTCTTCCCGTACCGCAAAAATGTTTTGTAAAGTTTTCATTTTTGTAGGTTACAATATTCCGCGCCCTATGTCTGACAGGAAAAAGAGGAAGATTATCGAACAAATGCTTCAAAGCAGATAACTATGTATGGCAACAACGAATCTAGGAAGTCAATCATGTCAAACATTTTTTATTGTTTGAGCAAAGCGATGAATGAGAACTAAATCTGTGGTAAATGCAAAACTTTGTCAAAGAAAACAACAAAACCATCTAGCTTATTTCACCTTACATAGTATGTAATGGCCTAGATACTGAACGGAATGCTAGAGGACGGATTACTATAATACTTCCATGCACTACATGTGACATTAGGAAATATTTGAACACTTGTAACGTTACAAAAGCCGTTTTAGACGATGAAAATATATTTAAGATAATCCTGACTCCCTCAAGATGCACCCGAAAAGCAATTAACTTGTGGTTGTCCATTTACTTTTCTGCAAAAGTATCACAAATGACGTATAGGGTAGAAGCATCACAATTCAGTGAGGCTTACTTCGTCGCGACATCAATGAACTTTTCCCGGCACTGTACAAACAGTCTGGGATTGTTCTGACAAAAACAAGGACGCAACGAACTCCAATATACATATGTAGCACTTTCAAACGTTCATACTTAAAATGTGTTGTCTGTGTGTGTTTGTACGTAGGTATATATGAGCGAGTTACTTCCTTTGTTTCCCAGCTATTGTACACTTTTGATTGTTGTATACTTCCATGGCCAAGACAATTGTGGCATAGGTCTTTATTACTGATAGATTGTACTTAGCTCATCCGATGCCTATTCAAAGGCGGTAGTTTTACAAAACTTAAAGCGGATGCAATACAACTTATTTATAGTGAGATTGAAAAAGTTTAAATAAAATAAAAGGTTCCAAACTGAAAAAACTTAGTATGACAATCTCAAGCGATACGCTGTTGTAAAGTAAAGTTAAAATCTTATCTTGTTTTTAATTTACTGTATTTCCTTTTGTTTTAATTCTAAACTTTAACACCCCGCTTGTTTCGTGTTGAAGGTTTTGTGATAACGAATCAAAATCGTTCTGCGAGTTTGCTCTACTCGAGATTAATTTGTAAATGGTTGTATTGTCTTTCATATCTTATATAAGACTCATACAAATTATTATTGAAACACAGCCCACGGTAGGCTTAAAGCAATTTTACGTTGCATGAAAATTTGATCAAAAAGTGTAAACGCCACTGTAGTCTACGTTGATCGTACATCAAAATAATGCTTGTATTGAAATCCTAATATGGATATTTTTCCTTTCTGTAGACTGGACCAAAAGTCTTTTTTATCTTTTAAATAATTACAATAAAAAACTGGACAAATAAGATAAAAAACTATTTATTACAAAAGTAGACATATAATCATTCATGTATGATGTTTGATTATTATGACATTGCTGCAACCTGGAAGCTTCCAGTGCACTTTAGGCCTACATATACATATATATACAAATATTTTGAAATTAATGAATATTTCACTTTTCTAAAACAGAATAAATGCTTAGCACGCGGTTACGCGATTAAAAAATGATAAATGTGGATATTTTCCAAAAAGGTAAGTTTTAAGTGCACTTTTAACCTCTAGTTTGCATCAATGTCAAATAATCTAAGGTCATACATAAATGATTATTATAAAAGATTAAATTCGTGTTTGCGTACTTTTATAATAAATACGATTTTTTATCTCTTTTGTCCAGTTTTTTTATTGTCATCGTTTAAAGGTAAAAAGACTTTGGTCCAGTCTGCATAAATGAAAATTATTGATAAATGAAAATTATTAGAAATTCGATTTTTTTCATAGCATTTTTCATTTTCTTGATGTAGGATCAAAGCAGAAAACAGTGGTATCCTAAACTTGCTTTAAGCCTACCGTGAGCCGCGAATAACGTTTCAAAATTTATTTTTAGCAAAACCTGTTTTTAGCAGATTCCGGTGTACCTGATTCTCATGCATCGCTCAAACACCAAATCAGCCAAATTTACGCACTTTATCGCTCTAAAAAATGCACTTCGAATGTGTTAGTCAGTGGAAAAATGTTGTAAGTTATCTTTTATCTATAGATATTAGGTTGATTCTTATTTGACAAAAATAAAAATGTTTTCAATTTTTTTCACGGACCAACTTAAAATTTTATTAAGACCCTATGTGATTTTTTTTGTTTTTTTTTTTTCTTAAAGGTTTAGGGGCTTCAAAGTTTTTAATTTTACCGTAACCCTAAGGAATAGGTAGGATAACTCGAGTCTGTTCTATCTCTGAAGGTTGTGATTGATATTGCTGAGCGCCCTGAGGAGTTGATATAAGAATACAATAACTTGCATACACACAATGAAGAACAGAACAGTTCCTATTATTATTGGTAAAAGAGTTTAGAAAAAAAATATCCAGACCCAAAAAAACTACCCCGTGTACATAATATTTAACTACATTTTAAAATTTAATGAACATTGTAAGCAGTAAATGCAGATGTATATAATTTATAGTTTACAATTATATTTTTTTAATGTTATGTTTTTCATGCAATGAACTGGAGTTTAATTTTAATAACATACATTTTTATTTTAATTTTACTTTTTAAATGTATAATTTAATTTTCAGTTTTGATATGCATCTTTTTTTAATAACGTAAACAAAACTGATGAACACACTTGAAATAAAGCATTTTTCATAAACTGTACTGTAAAAATTCCTAAGTAGGCCTGTAAATTAGTAATATCTACGTTGCAATATCTATGTTGAATATAACATTCATTAAGCTAGTTTTTATCCCTTTTTGGCAATTGTTACCCCTAAAAGTACAAGTATTCAAAAATCTCTTCTTAGCTGACGTTAACTAGAAATGGGGAACAACAATTACCCTATTTACAGCCGTTATAGCCTTTTGACCCAGTCAATGACCAAGATATTTCAAATATATAGATTATGAAGAATTATTACAATCGGTATATTAATATGACCGACTTAACTACTTTTTTCATAAGTGGAGTCGCACTATCCGTTGCCCAGCGAGTCGTTATCCTTTTTGTACCATTTACAAAAGCAAATCACGTTTTCATGCCATGTTTGTCTCTTGATATGGTATGACCGATTGAAATTTTGATTTCCATGTTGAAAAAAACATCTCATCTTCATACTTTGAATGACTCGTGAGATATGACCGATCGAAATGTTGGTTTATGTGGGCTATGCCACGCCCCTTTGTCTAATTATGTTCTAATATAGCCTATGATACAGGCCCCACAACACAGTGAAAATTTGATTGCAATCGGTCCATTTACTTGACCGATATAACGACTTTAAAAAAACCGGCGTGGCACCGCCTTCCACAAGAAGGGTAGTTTTTCTTGTACGGCCAACATATGTATCAAATAGCGACTGCGTACCTATAATGTTTTATGAGATACAGCCATTTAAACAATCAAGTTGTATGGGGCGCTGCCTCACCCTCTTGTAGTCCGAATATCCAAAAATCTCTTCTTAGTGCGCGCCTACGTCATAAAACGAACCTACATTCCAAATGTTAAGGTTCTAGCTTTAGCCGTTTGAGCTGGGGAATGATCAGTCAGTCACCCAAGCCTTTTATATATATAGATTAGGGTTACAGTCCACAAGTCTGGAGAATTTTAAAACAAGGGGCAATATTTGTAAATTTTCGTTAGTTAACACTTTATCTCGTGTAATTATCTGTAAAAATTTATAATGACGTTTGAGGTCGAATTTAGAGTTAATTTGTTGTAATAACAACATAAAACTGTTAAATATTAGTTTTGACTTCAATTATATCATTATTAGTTAAGTTACATTTTATAAAAGTTTCTGCCTCTGTGAAATTTTAGTAATTAATGCTAAAACCTACCAAAATGTTTTTGGTCCTACTCACAGACCAAACGAAAAAATCTTAAAATCATCCGACAAAATTTGGTCGGACATAACCAAGACGGCAACGTTGCTAACGATATACAGATATATAAAGAGAGACAGAGAGAGTGAGGGAAATATTATAAATATCACAAGGCACACAGCCACACAATCGCAATATACATAAGTGTTGAAAATTCCATGTCATAAGCGTTCCATAAAACACACACGAGACAGCACGATCGACTCGTTAGCGTGGAAAATTATAGTTTGCATTATCTCCTACCATATACAAAACCATGTTCAAACTTAAACATTGCACTATTTCCTAAATAAAAATTTTTGCATTGAAGCTAGGTAACAGAATTAAGCTGAGATTAGAATACATCATTTTCTATAAATTTTGCATTTATATTGTAAAACTGTAACCCGAATCACTTTTTTAAACATCAATATTAGAGTAATTTGCAGCATGTCTCTAGTTTTTTTTACATGGTCTTCCATATTTCATGTTATACCAATGTTGGTCTGAAATTTACCTTTACATTTGCTTTTCCATAGTTATGTTTGCTATCCATTTACAGATGATGGCAAATGACATTTGCCATGGAATCAAAAAGAGTTTAATTGCATGAACTTTGAATCAACAACTTCAAATGGATTAAATTGAAGGCAGCACCTGCAATTTGCAGAGATTATTGAAAAGGAAATGTCATCTTAAAAAGTTTACATTTTGTACGTAGGCACCCGCACCATAACTATGATTAGATCGCACATTTGTCAGACTTTGATGGGTTGATTGATTTTTTATTTGACTTTACATGCTCTGAACATCAACTTTAAATGCCATCAAATACACGAGTTTGATGTTGGTTTGTAGACAGAGACAATAGAAACATATCCATTTAGTAAATGAAGTAAATCTAAATGATAAAATACACAACGATACTAATAGCATGGGGGTTGTGGTAGGAGTTCCTTAATGCCGAGAAGTAACTTTTGACTTGTTCGAAGCGGTTTTTTAGAGTACATATCTGATTTATTTTATTTATTCAAGGAAAATTTAGTTGTAAATAAAAAAGCATGTGCTGTGTGATTTTTTAATCTTGTTCCCCTAACACATTGCGTATCGCATACACACATCCTGCGTGTGACCCAAACTGTTAGAATGGATTCTTCTGTTTCTGATAATTTTTTGTAAGTTCGTATACACTTTGTAGCCGTATGAAATTTTTGTTATTATATATGACAAATTTAGTAAATTCGTTTCCTGTGTTGAATCGGCATAGTTATACATAGTACACTATCCAACCCGGCAGACTTCGTCCTGTCTCTAAAGTTATTTATAAAGATGTATCGTGCTGTATTTATTTAAAATGGATTTTTAAATTACTTTGGAAGATGCCACACATACTACGATAAATTCCGCAAATTGGTGATAAAGGAACTCATACTAAGTTCTCTCCCTGTTATACTTCTCCTTATATCTTCATTCATATTCTTGTTCAACATCAATTTATTAATTTACAAAACAAAACAAAAAGATACTCGTAAAGGTCCCCTCGATGGTGTAGACAGCAACTTCGCAGTATAATAGCGAGTCAATCAGCATGTCTAGTAAAAACTTCTTAAACAGTGACGTTCGCATTCGTCGATAAACAATTAGGTGCCGTTTGTTGTGAATGTAAAATACAAAGTGTGTTAATTTTTAACAACGCGAGAAGCTATCTTTCACCAAAAAAAAATTATTTCTCATTCATTTGTTCTACGATGACCAACAAATCATAACTTTTATTTGAATTTTAATGGTTTAATAAGACCTTTTCGTCACTTCTCTTATAACATTTACGGCCATGCATTAAATAGTAAAAAAAATAGATGGGAAGCTATATGAGCGACCAAATGCTGTGTATATCTAAATTTTTTAATTATTTTCAGCAATAACATGGCGAATGGGGCATGTTGTCCCCTGCAACTTATGTTTACAGGGATATAGAGCAAACTGGATGCGGAATATTTCAGTTTCTAAACGGTTTGCACTCACTCAACTCAAAATTTACAATATGGCATATGGACCACATAAAACCCCCAGGCGACGGTATCTTATATCAAACAGTTTATTTTCTGTAGGATGTGCCATCTATACCAGTCAGATCTTGCCCAACCAATCAGCCACACACATTAGTGAAATAGAACTCGCATACATTTAGTTTCAAAGCTCTTTCTTTCACATCACAATACAACACATGATTTTGGGGCTCAATTCTGAGAACTGAAAGCAGCCCCAAAAAGAAGAAGTGCTGCATCATTCGTTTTGTCAAGTAACATGCCATAATAATTTAATATCGTTTAAAAGTTAGTAAGTATCATATAAGGGAATTTTTCACGTTTTAGGCTCTTTTGCTTGACATAACATAAATACGATATGATGGCGTATGATTATCATAAGTAATATTCCACGCAAATCATACGCCACGGAGTACAACAATTTTATTGTAACTGCTACGAAATAAACCCAGTTCGAAATCATTTGATGAATGGAAAAGTGAAACTGGTGCTTATGTAGGGAAACGTTATATGAACAGATTAATGGAATTGTAATTCTAAATTTTTTTAAATTTGTTTCAGCTAAATCGGACTAGTGGTTTTCGAGTTATGTCAAACAAAAGAACCTAAAATGTGACAAATTCCCCTATACGATACTTACTAATCTCAAATCGATATTAAATTATTATGGCATGTAACTTTACAAATCGGATGTACGTTTGATTGAATAACGTACACAACAAAAGAAAAATCCAATCCATATGAAATTTCAAAAAGAATTGTGATATTGCTTTTGCAAAAATATAATCATTTGGTAGAGGTCATACCCTCTTAATTCATTAAATTGGGTGTTCTGTCAAAATTTCATGAAGATCAGTTGAATGTTGTAGCATTCTACAAAATCTCTTTCTGCTTGAGATTTCATTAATACGTTATAAAATTATTTTGCAAAGTATTAATTCGATACAAAGTTGCTGGCAAATACTAATCCCCTCGCATTCCCTGCTTCTTTGAGTATATATTTTCTTTGCGTTTATTGAGTGACAGGCGATTTATGCACTTGTTCGTCCGAGTGTGTGTGTGTGTACATGCACACAGGTTCAGTTTCGCACATTCTGTCAATCTGATACAATGCTACAATAAATCTGCATTATATATATATGTTATGTTCATATAATATGGATGTAATTTCATTGAAATCCCTAAATAAACATTCAATTTGATAATGTCAATAGGGTCAGTTGTGTTGAGTTCAGAAAGGATTTCAAGGACATGCGGACACACGACGACAGGCAGACACTTGGGCCAAAGAATTTCATGTATTACATAATGTTTATAATAAAGCCTTGACTGGAAAACGTCAATATCAAACAATTATGGCCATTTTGTAAATTAAATTGAGCTTGCACGAACATTTCTACATACTTACTATATGTGTGTGCACATGTGTGTATGCAAGCGGTTGTGTATGTGTAATTAAGACCCAATCAATAATCAGGTGATAAATATGAACAGGCTGCACACACCGTTTGGATGTCTTGTGGCATTAATGATAATTATAGTAATTTTGCATTATTTTACATGTTGAAAATGCTTCCGTTTCGAAATCACGTCTTTGTGTCGAAAGCAAATGTAAACGTACATCGAGTGAGCAGTAGCACTATGTCAAAAATTACTTTGAATTTCTTTGCCTGTGTCCTGCGGCGTCCCTTTGATGGGGAGCTGTCCATAGGGATTTGTATCGTGACCATTTAAATTTGTTTTGCTACAGGAAAAGGAAGTGCATGAATGCAGCTGCTTTAAATCCTTTACAACCTCCCGTCCCACAACACTGCTAAGGTTTAGGCGCAGCTATCGGCCACCCACCAAGCCATTCATTGACATTGTGTGATCAGGGGCTGTGTCTCATGTAAGTCTGACGTTTATATTAATTTGCATGTTTACACGCGTCTCAGCCGCATAGCGTCGCACATAAAGGACGAAGCGTAAAAAGCATTTTTGTACATGAAACATTCGGAAAACTATTCGAAATCACTGTAATTAGACTTCTGTCCGTCGTCGGCGTATTTATCCGAGTGCTCCTTTTAGTTCACTCTCTTTCTCTCATTTTAACACCCCCACATGCCATCCCTGTCTCTTTCTCGTCCTCCTAGTCAGTCTTTGTGTGCAGCACATAGGCTTAGTTTGACGATTTATGTTTATGTTAATTTTTAAATACTCGAAATGCTTTTTGCTTTCAGGCATGAGTAGGAGTGTTTGTTCGTGCATATGTATTAGTAGTTGTATACACGGTTAGGCATTCAAACTCAGATAAATAGCACACAGTGAATGCAGTCAGACAGACGACCAAGGCCTCCCTTTGAAAGGCATCGCATTAGAGAATTGCAATAGATATTATAGTTGGTCAATGCAAACTGTACTTAAACATTTATAAAGGCGTAACACCAACTTAGTTGACTTTAGTAGGGAAATCCTGGTGACACCTTAGTACAAAGCGTGAAAAATATGCTGAATGAAAATACAGAAAGACCTTTGAACAGATCCAAACTGTTGCAAAGGGCCATAAGGCTAATAGACAAAAATTAAATAAAATTAAATGGGAGGACCTCAGTTGTTACGCAATAGCAAATATCTTTTTTATAAAGACAATAAATCTACATATATCAATAAATAAATCTACATATATATATCCTGATTTAACAGGATTTTAAATAAAAAATAATTCGTTTTGATCATGTGTTCACATTTGGTGTATATATTTAGTGTCTTAAAAAAAAAGTGGTACCACAGGTTAGGTTAGGGTGAGGACATTTAATGACACATCACAAAACCATGCCATTACAACACTTGGAGACCATTATGGTCCATTGTGATTGTCCTGATTAAACAGGAAGAAATAAAAGGGGAAGAATATTTTACAACAAAATAAAGAGTATAGAAGAATAGTAATAGTGTAAAAAAGATAAAAGTGCTAATACCGGTGGGTTCTCACCTTCAACTTCATATATATACAAGTAGTGAGATTACGTGGGAACACAATGGTCCGTTGAACTTAAGCCAGCTCAAACTATCAGTGAACTTCACCAGATTCCCCATGTTGCATGACGATTATTCAGTGAGATTACCGAAGAACCATTTTCCTAGGAATTGCTTCATTCTTCTATGCAGAGCTGGGCAATGGCATAACAAATGCTCAATGGTCTCAATTTCCTCCTCCGGGTCACAATTCAGTATATATGACACATTGGTGGTCGCACTGATATATCCGATAGGTCGGGTCCCAGTGCTGAGCCTTTCCGCGCCAGTACATCCGCTATTTCGTTTCCTGAAATGTCACTGTGTCCGGGGACCCAGCAGATCCGAACACTATTTTCCGGCAGTTTTGAGACCGCCGTCCTACATCTATACACTAATCTCGACTTTATAGCCTTTGATACCAAAGCCTTTGCCAATGACATAACAAGTCTCATTGGCACTTGAGTTTTGTGCGATAGTCCTTGCACAGAGACGTCCCCTCAAGACCCTCTTCTTGTTACCGCTGAGCTGTCCGCGATCGCCAAAAAGGCAATTACCCCGAAGTGAGAAACTGCGGGGCGTTCCACTATCCGCAACCTGTGGAACCATCGCCCAGAGCACCCGGCTAAGAGGTATAATTACCTTATTAAGCAGTGCTCCCAGAGATGGTCTGTCGTAAACTGTGACGAATATTACATACATTTGTGACGTATGGGACATACGTATGCAACGTTGTAAACCTTACGTCGCATAAATAACCATATCTATCCTAAATATTAAAAAAAAACTATAATTAATATTAACAGTTTTGTTACATTAACACCTTTGCGACAGTCGTAAACCAAATAATGCTGGTGCGGACCATCTCTGGCGCTGCTTATTTTTTCTGTACCACTCCTTGCTAAAATCTATTTGGTAACCCACTGCATCTAGCAAAAAGGAAAAGTGTGAAAGATATTCGCAGACGCATATATTATGGGTCATGGCTTGACTAAGCATTACAAAATTTTGACCTGTTACTGTTGAATTTTGTTCACTAAAATATTTTTCTCTTTACAAAGTTTATATACCTCGTTTCCTGCTATTATCATATACTGTCTACGACCTGGGTTTTTTTCTGAACCAATGACACTTTAGACCTCACTGCTGATGAATTAGACATATGTATAAATAAGTAAAAACAAATCGAATCTAATTATATTACGATTAAATTACTTATATTAAGACCTAGCCTTCGTACGTTTCAATATAAAAATAGCTGTAAGTTTTACAGGTCGCAGTGTTATTGTAGAGTAAAATCTTTCCGAAACTTTCTATTGTGTCTTTGTTATTGTCAAACAAAGTTCCTGATGTCTCAATCATGCACTCTTTTGTCATTTCTATAAGCTGAAATGGTTCCATATTCTAGGCAGAAACACACAAAATGCGAAAAGATGGTTCTAAACAGTTTCTTTGCCTAGTTAAAAATAGCTTTAGTAACGATTTTGAACATTTCTAATTACGATCGAATAGTTTTCAATTTTTTTCTGTTTGCTTGAAAATGTTATTTTAATGATTTGGTTTTATTCCTAGCAACTACTTCACTGCAAATTAAGAATGTTAGTTTTAATTTTTGTGGTCAGAAGGATAATAAAGTACCAGTTGATCTATTGACGCTGAAGCATCCTATTTTCTATATTAAAAAAAAAAAAAAAACTTAATTTCCCTTTGCACCCCATGAATGAGGTATGGGATAGCTTCTCGCGTTGTTGTGAATTAACACGCTTTCTATTTTTAGATTCACAACTAACGGCACCTACTTATTTATCGACGAATGCGAACGTCACTGTTTTGAGAAGCTCTTACTAGACACGACGATTGAATCGACGCTTAATACTGCGAAGTTGCTGTCAAACAACATTCGAGGGGAGCCGACAATGAAAGAAAATTCTATATTATTACGATTTTATTTAAGTTCCACTTAATTTTGAATTATTCTTTTTAAGGTTCTGGGGAGTCAGTCGCGATCTCCGCACTCCGTACTAGTGGTAATTGTTTTTATTACACTACTTATTATACCATCACCCTTAGGGATGAGGGTATATATCATTTGATACGAAAAAAAGTGTAACGCATTATAGGCTGGCTGGATGGCTGGTCAGCAGGATAACTCGAGTAAACCTTAACCGATCGGTAAGAAAATTTACCAGTATTAATATTTTTCGAAAAGAACTAATGGGATTGTAAATGGGTAGAATAGCCCCACCCCTTCGGGTACCTCCCATAGAAAATTACCTATTTTTGGGTAACACTGTTCGACAAGGGTTTTTTTCTTGTGTTTCATTATATGTTTCTAAGAGTTTTTGACATGGGAAATTCAAATACGTAATCAGAATTTTCTATCAGGCATAGTTTTTTGGCTTTTTGCAAATAAGTTTTGTTTTCCATTAAAAATTTGTATGAAGGCGATTGTTGAAAAAATTTAGTAGAAACAGGTGGCAACATCAGCAACATGCCTTTCCGGCTTCAATTATCGCGCTATTCTATTTTATAATTACCTTATTCTCTTTTTACTAATCTACTTAAAAATTGGGATGCAACATGTCCTTGAAAGTGAATTTTTGCCCTGTTATTTGGATTTCTTTTATAAATGCTGCAGCGACGTGTCCGATGAATATGGTGAAAGGTTCCACAAAGACATTCTAACTTTAGAAAAGCGTTACGAAGGAATATATATGCCTACTATATTCACTGACTGCTCCTGGAACATTTAAGGAGACTGCAAGGATATTCACCATAAAGTAAAAACAACTTTGTTAACTTATAGACAATATATATTTGTTCTTCTTATTTTTCATGTTTTAAGCTCTACTAGTATCGGTTATTGTATTTAGAAAAGATTCTGTTGGATTTAATAAAGTTTTATTACATTTATGAAAAATGTATTTTAATGCAACATAAAGAAAGGTGAACAAATTTAAATCCAAATAACTAAAAAACTGTGCCTGATGAAAAATCTAAGAAACATATTTGAAATCATGATATGAATAACCATAGGAATCACAATTTAGATACCCAGAAAAATATTCGCTGACTGCTCTGGAACATTTTAGGACACTGCAAGGATATTCAGCATAAAATAAATAAAAAACTATCTTATTTAATAGAAAATATATATTTGTTCTTTTCATTTTTCATGTTTTAAGCTCTACTAGTGTCGGTTATTGTGTTTAGAAAAGATTCTGTTGGATCGAATATGGTTTTCATTACATTTATGCAATATTTATTATAATGCAACATGAAGAATGATGAAAACAAGTAAATCCAAATAACTAAAAAACTGTGCCTTATGAAAAAAATCTGAAAACATATTTGAAATCATGATATTAATAACCATAGGAATCACATTTCAGACACCCAGAAAAATAAAAAATATTTTTTTTGTATAACAGTGTAATTAATACTCCTTTCATAACTTCCAAACGGATAACCGGAGGATAGTTTAGTCAGTTTATTTATCTTACAAAAGTAGACAAACCCCAAGAAAACCGAAACTTTTGCTACACCCCTGCTGGTACCTCCCATTCAAATGACAGAATTTACCCAAATAGTTTTACATACATATCTTTTTTTTAGTAAACCGAATTCACTCAAATTTTGCGTATGATGTTCGCTTATGAAAATTGGACTCAGGAAAGAACATGGTACCTCCCATACAAAATAACATATTTTTGGAAAATTAATATTCTCCCATAACTTGAAATTAAATTTGGTCGGTTAATTTATTTTGTGATAGGTAGCAAAACCTCAGAAAACCTAACTATTTGACACATCCCTTCTGGTACCTCCAGTACAAATGACCGAACCCACCCCCATAGTCTTACATACATATCTTTTTTTAAGTACACTGAATTCAGTAAAATTTTGCGTTAGGTGTACGGTTATGAAAAATGCACCCAGGAATGAATATGGACTATATCGGTTCACTCCTTCTGGTACCTCCCATACGAAATAAAATTTTTTCGGAAAATTAATTTTTCTCCCATAACTTCCAAACCGATACCTGGGGGACAATCAGATTTCGTCAGTTAATTTATCTTGTAATTGGAGGCAGAACCTCAGAAAAGCTAATTATTTCACACAACCCTTCTGGTACCTCCCATATAAATATCTAGAGCTCGAAATAATTGGTCTCTCTTGTTTTTGTTGTCAGAAAAAAAACACTCATCCACTGACACGATGCGAAACTGTCGCGAAAAAACCCTTAAACTTCGTTCTTCTTTGGATTGCTCTTTGCTCAACCGACGAGCATTTCTGTTCACTAGATCGGCTCATGGGTTTTCTCGAGACCCTTTACTTCGTAAAAACTCGTCAAACGGTCTTTTGAGCATGTATGTGTGTTGCGCGTGTGGATACCCTGTAGTTCATGAGGCTGTCTACGAGCTGGTCAAAAAACTAGCCCCTTTGCGACACAACTAGCCCGAATACTAGCCATATGGCTGGCCACTTTAACATTGCGATGTCCTACGAGGGGGGTAAATTGTCACCAAGACGTCCCCTAATGATAGCCTAAAGCGCCCCATACACGAGTACTGCCGCATGTCATGCCGATGAACCCCTTGTGTACGTGTGTGATTGAAAGTTCCGATACACACTTATCAATCATTGTTTTATTTTGAATTTTGAAACAGCAACAACCTTCAAAATTAAGTTCCACAATGCAGGAAAGGACTGGTACAATCCAATAAATTTCAGAAACAAATCGCTTTTCTATTTCCCCTTTTTATTTTTTATAACAAACAATTTCCAAATTTCGTTGTTTACACTTTCGTAAAACAATTTTGTAGAATCTGACATATTTGAAATATAAAAATTACACAAAGTTCATCTGATTGATAGGTGTTCATTTTGAAAATCAAAACTGTTTTGATTTTCATACTGCATTGTTTGTGTGACAAATACATTCTCATGTTCTCTCAAATTCACAAATACACATATATTGCCGTTCCAGCGGCAGTACTCGTGTATGGGGTGCTTAAAGGTGGTTCATTTTAGCTGTCCCTTAACTGTCTCCTTATACCCACCATAAATCTATCCCAAGAAGATTAGTTTTCAGCTGTTTCTACGAAACTATTCCCCTGCTCTATAGTCCATGTGGCTGTCTCCGAGCTGGTTATAAAACATGTCCGAATGCTAGCCATATGACTGGCCACTTTAACATATAGTTGTCCTACAGGAGGGTAAATTGCCACCAAGAGGCCACAAAAAGACAGTTCTATTTTGCTTACCCTTTACTGTCTCTTTATACCTACTAAACCACTCCCATAAAAAACACCAAATTTTTCCTAAAGTAAATATTATTATTTATAAAACTTAAAAAAATTATTTCATTAAAAACAAAAACATAAAAAAATTCATCTATACATAAAAAAATGTATTTAAATTTTGCTTTCTGCTATTCTTTTTAAATGTCTTTTCTTCTGAAATCGAATTGCTTCACGCAGCTGATTTTCCCAGCCACCGTCTCCTGCGTTGGGAATTATTGCTTCTGAAATTAAGAAATTAAAGAATTTATATAGATATTTATCAGAAAAAGAATAATTTGTCTTCTTATATTTCGTTTGCTCATACTTACTGATTCACTTTTATTTTCTTTAACAAATATTTTTTTTCACAAGGGCTTGTGCAAATTTGTTCACGCAAATTCAATTTAATTTTCAAATATTTCACTTGTTTATTTTTTTGAACTTGTTCGATCACTTCTTAAAACAAAACTAAAACGCAGATGCAAGTGTTTCCAAAAAACTAACTTGCTATTGTTGTTGTTTTAGAAAACGGTACTTTTCTTGTGTGTGTTTTTTTTTCTTCGTTTGACTCGCACATTCTTTACAACATTTTGTTTTTGCTTATGGTCAGAAGTTTTTGCATTGAACTATTGTTGTTTTTCCTCTTCTGATTGTGTTGTCATACGCTCTCCCTATCACATTCTCTCAAAAATTTATTAAAACGCTCAATGACACACATTTTTAACTATCCACCATCTGCGACACAAGAAGACAGCTAAGTTGCACCACAAAGTGACAGTAAAATTTTCCACAGTTTTAGAACCAATCTTCCGAGTATAGGATCAATGTGGATAGTTTTGGAACTAGTCTTCCGAGCATAGGATCAATGTGGATAGTTTTATAACCAGTTTTCAGAGTATAGGATCAATGTGGATAGTTTTATAACCAGTCTACAATGTATAGTACTGCCACTTTTGGGGTTAATTGTCACGAAAAAACTACAGGGTAGGCAAACGTACGCATACACATTTGCACACTAATGATCCCGCTTTCCCCTTTTCTTCTTCTCTCCTCTTTAAAGCATATGACGAAATTTTTAAGGCAACAACATAATGCAAAGCAACAATAAAAATAAAGACCTTTTGTGCGGACACTTTGCTTGCTTTGCTCGCTTACTGATTCTCAGTAGCTGAGCGACGGAAGGTTCTGTTCGTATCGAGCGGTCAGTAAGAGACCGATTCATGTTTTACGTTCAACCCAAAACCTGAGAGCAAGAACACGAACAAAACGAAAAAATGGTTGCTGTTCAGACACTGACTGATTCCGTCTCATTTGTTTCGGTCTTTTAAGTGAGCAGACACGCAGTAAAATTAGGTTGAGCATATTTTGCAAGCGCTGTAAATAACAGATATTGCCCCTATTCAGACAAATTTTGCCACGGTAAGCGTTTATTAAACGTTAATTTACGAAAAAACAAGGCACGTTGTGCTGTCCCTATTTTAATTAAAAATATATTAATTTCAATTACTCAAGACTTAAATAATATCTTTTATTGGGTGATGGTATTTATCAGTCACTTTACCTGACTGAAATTTCTATACTGGTTTTATCTCTTTTTCACATCTGTTGATGACACATGAACTGAAACGGTGTTTGGGTTTTTTATAGTCTTTGAACCATGGATGGACCTCGTTTAGGGTGTTCAAAACCGAAAAACCGTAAACCTGTTTTTTTTATTTAAAACCGTATGCCGGTTTTTGCAAAAATGCCATTTTCGAATAACCGGTTTAACCGAGTTTTTTCCTTCGGGTACTCGGTTTTTTAAATTGCTTTGTTACAACTCCAAAAGGAGTTATTGAAAAAGTAGTGTCAAACAAAACATACTGAACAAGTTTGTAATAATAATGAACATTGCTGATTAAAAATTTCAAAAACAAAATCACGAGCTTTTTAATCCTGGATTGGAACAATTAAAACATGCCGGAACTACAACCCACATTCAAAATTTGGTAGACAACAAACTTACAGAATTTGGAATTATCTTTCACAAAGACATAGTGGCTTCCACACTTTATGGAGCAGCGACAATGAAGAAATATGGGGCTTATATACTACCGGAATCCCATCTTTGCGTTGTGAACATTATTTATGGCCAAAAAAGTGGATCAACAAGTCGAAGTGGGTCTCGCCGACGATGATAGTAACGATGATGAATGCGGTGATATAGAGGAAGTCAAAAAATCATACGAGCTCATAAAAAACGTGTCTCTAATTATCGCAAAATTGCGGAAGCATGTTAATTCATTTAACAAGTCGAGCGAAAAACAGAGAAAATTGCAGAGCTATGTTTTCCAGAAGCACAATATAGAGCTAAGGCTCATTTTCGATTGGAAGCACCGGTGGTGCTCCTTATCTGCAATGATTAAAGAGTTTCTAATCGACGCTGAAGGAGTATATGCGTTTATACTCGTACTGAAACAGCTCAAAATTATGGACTCCGCATATGCTCGGTAGCTGCGATATAAAATTATAGCAAGATTAAAGGAAAGAAGAATACAAACATTGAATACCCCAATTATATATCTTACACCCGGAAAATATCCATCTGCCCCAACAACGGCAGAGTCTAATAACAGTTCAGATTGTGAGCTGGAGGACTCCCCTAATGGTAGTCTTTGCAACGAATAAAATTTATTAAAAAGTAAAAACACAAAATAAAAAACACATTTTTTGTAAATAAATGCAGTTTTTTAAACCAAATTATTTTTTATTATTTTAATTATTAACTTTTTAGGAAAAACCCGAAAAAAACCGGTTTAACCGGTTTTCTTTCAAAAACTGTATTCGAAATCCGATTTTCCTAAAAAATCAATTTTTCGAATAACTCGGTATTTGAACGCTCTAGACCTGGTTAATGAGCGGTTATCTTAGCTTGGTGTGATAAACTTTTTAAGGAGCGTAAGAGACCAAACGAAGGGCTTGGATTTTTTTATCGCGTGACAACTGATGGTTAACTCTGTTGTTTCTGCCAAAGAAAACAACATAACAAGAAGTAGAAGATAGGAGATGTCCAAATATATGAACAACATTTAATGTACTTTCATGATATTTGAAAAATTTCGAGTCGAGCGTGAATGAGACAAGAAAACAAGCAATAAGCTAGTGATAATTTCTTAATTAGTTTATCTATTTATTTCGGTCATTGCGATGATGCCAAAGTGTCCCAGCTTAAGTTCAACCTTTTCTTGTTTTTGTCCTTGGCTAGGTGTGTCAGTCAGTACGGCATTCTCAAGATATATGTAGGATCCCTTAAAATGTGACTGTAAACATATAAGAGCGGTTTGAGAATGTTGACTCGTGTTAACCTTCACTGATCCATATGAAAATTTACCAGTAGTAATAATTTACAAAATACACTTATGCGATTGCAAATAGTCGTGCAGAATAGCCCCACCTATTCCTTACAAAATAATTTCTTTGTAATTTCTAAATACATATCGCAATTTGTAAGTAAAAGCATAATGAATATGTTTTCATTGTTCGGTTTAAGATCTTTTTATTATTGCTAATAGAGTTTGTTGTACAGGAGTTGCGAGAAATGGATTATGTTGACAGCTGGCAGGGCGGATATCTATTTCGATAGTTGACAAACTATCATCATCAGCACCCTTTGCTATGACTTGTCCACTATCATCACAAACCTTTAGTGTTAAAAGCTTCTTCAACGTATTGAAAAGCCAAAACACACCGGTGCGAAGATAGCATTAACGAAGACCATACTTCAGCATAATCCACACAAGCTGATGCTATTTTCGCACTGGTGTGTTTTGGAAATGAATTGTTACTGTCAGTTGGATTCTTTCTCTTTCCATATTGATATGTGTTCCAAGAGTTGAGAAGATTTATGAAGAATAGCGTAATATAAATTTTGTTTTGGAAAAAGAAGCTCCAACGCCGAAAATCGCGCGACTTTTTAAAATTTTATTTCGGTTTTTATCATTCTTAAAGCCAATATGTAAAGTAGAAAACTTTAGGGAGAAAAGCGTAATGTTTTCTTTACTTTGTGACTGTTTTGATCTATTTTAATGAACCTGCACGATATTAGGCCCCAAAGTTATTTAAAATATACCCTAAAAAATCAAAATAAAAAATGGTATGAAAATAAGACCCAAAAATATAATGGGTCTTATTTTCGAACTAGCAGTTGGGGTGTAATTTCATAACGAAGACATACCCCGGTCAAAATACGAAATTAAGCCTAAAAGACCATAACAAATCGTGTTGTTGCATCAATGCGCCTGAAGAAAAGTTTCTAAATAGACACTTCATTCATGAATTGTATTTAGAAAATTATTTGTAAATAACAAAAAATTTTCGTGATGCATACAAAATTAAAACATAGGTCTGCAAATTATTGTTTATTTGTACTTTAACCTGTTCTTAGCATCATATAATTCATAATCTTATATTTATACTTATTGTAGGTATATGCGCAAATAAATGTTTTCGTTCCAATTACAGAACTAATCGTAAGTTTTTCATACATACATCATTAACAGAGCCAACACAAATATGTACGAAAAAACTAAAAATATGCTCATTAGATAGATTTAATTTTTAATAATAATTCATAAAATAGTTGAAAATTAACTGAAGTTTTTTGTTACATTACATTTATAGTATTTAGACTATTGGTTAAGTACTCTACTTTTAAAAAAGATATTATTCTGTATATTTCGGTCGTGCTGAATTCAATGGCGTACTTAATATATATACTTAATAATATAATGTATAATAAATATTATGTATATGTCTTTACCGTAACTTTTCTCACATATTCATAATATCCGTGATTGAAATCTTGATCAATATTCTGTTTATGAGTATTTTGTGATTTTGAGAAGCGGTTTTGTGAGAGAAATGGTAAAACTTGCTTTTAATATGTGAAAAACGATTTTTGTTTTTCAATTTTATATGGAAACTTAGGTTTCTGAGGGAGTTAGAAGATTAAGTAAAATGTGTGTTGACTTTTAAAGTCCCATCCCTCACTGTTTCAACGTAAAAAAATTTTTTCACACTGCTATCTGTTTTGTCATATTTGAAAAGTTAAACGCTAATTGAATATTTCTCTTTGGAAGTACGCATTGCTTCAGCTTCCTCACTGTTATACTATTCCACAATTTTCCTAATGTCCTTCAAATAGTACTGTGATTGCCTCTGTCAACTATCCCAAAGTGTAAAGGATGGAACTGGTGGCAAAGCAACGCTAGGTAGAGCTCATTGAAATTAGTACCGATTAGTTAATACCGGAAACACATACTTTAAAAAAATACAGCCTTTGTAGAAGATATCAATTCATTTATATTTATTTTTTAACAAACTATATGCGCCGTCAGTTGCGAAAAATTATAGAGATTATCTTCTTATCTTAAAGAAATTAACAGGTGCTGCCTATACTGCGAAAAAATATATATGAAAAGTAAAAAAAAATAATAAAAAAAAACATCTTAAAACTCCTAAATATGCTTTTATATGCATAAACCCTTAAAACATGCCGGTAAGAGTGTAATATGCACTTGCATATGCAAGTATGGAATGCATACTTTTGTTGGCCCAATGCATTAATAACCAAAAATGATCGATGTCGGCAGCGGAAAACATAAGTCGTTTTTTAGTTAAAACACTGATAAGAAACCTTTATGAATAGAATTTCTCACTAAGGGATTTTGGAGCTATAGTGCTTTTTTACTTTTAAATATTCAAAAATTAATTTTTTTGTTTTAAAATATATCTGCAACAGTAATGATAACAAATAATTTTATTAAGATATAAACTTACATTCATTATCACTGTCTCACGCTTTTGATTAACTAATTACATTGTGCCAACATTATATTAATGATAAATGTAGTATGTATGTATCAATGTATCATATTCAAGCAATGGTATCGAAATGTTCTGGTTTCGATGTGCCATATGAATTAATTGCGGAGTTTAATATTTGTGGTTTTTTGTTTTTTTTTCTCTCTATAGTTGACTGCAGTTAAATGTCACTTCGCTATGTTAGGTAATGCATATGTCAGTACTCCGCATTTAATTTTTACAAAAATGTCAAAAACAAATGCGATTAACGTGACATTTGTTTTATATGTTGCCAACATTGCATGTGGTAGTGTAATCTAAACTAGTAATTGGTTATGTAAACCTGACATGCATCGTAGTCAGAGCAGCTGCGACCATGGGAAGTGTGAAAACCCATTTGTTTGCTTCAGAATTTGTGATAAAATAACTGGAATTGGTTAAGGGGGGATCTGGATCTGATAACTTTAAGCGATAAGTCTAAATATGTGCCTGTTGTGACAATTTGGAGTTGTTACCCTTTACTGTACGGCTGGTACGAAAAATTTTCAGCTGATTTCTGCTCCAGTCACATATTGTTTGTCGAGACTGTGAGATTTACATAGTACACAAGTTTTACATAGTCCACTTTATTTACACCTTTACACAACACTACCAAGTAGCTCTTGATGTTTACCGACTGAAATGTTAACCCCCGTTTAAAGCATTGAATGAATGGAGTAGCTTTAAATCACAACGATTTCATCAGTAGCTTTCAATTACAACAATTAACAAATGTACTCGTCATGTGCCCCTTTAATTATCCCTTAATAAAGAACTTATGTTTAATAGTACACACGCAGGCATGGCCGAACAATCCCCAATGAAGGAATTCATTTCCTGCGGGACTTGTCTCGCCATGTGTGAGAGCGTCTGCATTTACGCCAAGTGTCCTTTTAATTATCTTGAAATGATTTTCACACACAAAACGATTCAATACATAGTGGGTACGAATGCGTAAAAGGATTATACACCCATTCTCGCATAACCTGCCGACATGTTATGCAGTAAGTATATCTTCAGGGCAGAATAAGGACATTTCCCGTAGTGACAATATGCGGCATGAGTTATAATTATAGGCCACCATATAATGCAAAAAGGGGCAAGTGCAATGAAAACAAGTGATGCCTAAACCAAATATTACCATACAGATTACAAGAAAACAAGATGACCACTGGACAGCAATTACAGCAAAGCATCCCGTCATTACACCACCTTACCACCTAACAATACAGTCGATTAGGACTTCAACTGCAACAAGCATAAGGCAGATGGAAGATTTAGCTTTATTGTTGGTGAAATGCAAGACGAATTATCTTGGTAGGCCTGAAAATAGTACCTCCCGCATAAAAACAAAAACAACTATGCACAGTGGTGCAAAAAAATGTGTGTATTTAAGCAATATCAATCTTATTTTAATAAGATTTAAAATTCAACTACACTAGTGTAGCATTTGTTTACAATTATTTCAGTTAAGGGCATATGCCATTTGATATATAAAATAGTGTAAGCATTAAATGAGACCAGTTTGATCCTAGATATCTTAAGACGAAATTCGTTTCAGGACTTTTTTAACGATTGTCCAGAGCCCCACATAAATTTCTCTAACATATGTAGAAGATATTTTATTGAATACATTCAAATATTATGAATTGATACTTAGGACGGTGATCTAATTACTTATTTGCCAAAAAACATGTATTTCACCTTTAGTTATGAAGAGCATTGTACTTGACTATCATGAATTATTTATGGTTTAAAGCATTTAAACCTCACTGTCCCACTCTTTCTGATACCCCAATATAAACGATCTCGAACTCTTAAGTGCTACTTGTAACATAACATTAGAAATTTTAGCACTCATTTTCATAACTTTTCCACAATGTAATTTAATTTTGTTAAGATTTTAGCCATTATTCTAAGTAGATGAGCTTACCATTCCCAGACTAATGTTGTAGCGAACAAAATTTGATACTAAGTTTTTTTTTTATTTAATCCGTTAACCCATAAATCTACCTCAAAAGCTAAAAGTTTTATTTAACCCTATCTGCATATAAGCACTCTCTCAGAAAAACATATTTAAAAATAGTATTAAAAGCTTTATTAAAACTTAAACATATCATTCCAATTTAGTAATTTATATTTATCCAATTACCATAAAATATTTGACATTATCTAGAAATAGGCTATAGGGGCACAACGTGTCCAATTTGAATTCGAAAGTCAACGTTTACATTTTAAACGCTTAATTTTTCTGACTTCAGTCACAGAGCAAGAGTACGCAGAATTCCAGACTAGTAAATGTTGTGTCGTAAGTTAACAGGAAAACGAGGCGCTAGCGAGCTTTTGCTAGAAAACTTTCTCGGGAGTTGATAACAAGAGTATTTTTGCGATCCTTTGTTGTACTGCAGTTAGTAAAACAGTCGCCAACAAACCATTTTCTCTCTGTTAACACACAGTAGGTTAACAGACACCTAAGTTGTTATTAACAGAGCTCTGGACGGTAGGGGCTGCTTCAGTGTACTTACTAAAAAGATATACATGTAGAACTATGGGTTTCCGAATAAGTATGGCAAATGTTTCAATTCTCTGCAGTTCTACCTTCAGGTACAAAAAATTAAACTGACCAATTCAAATAACCTGCAGTTCGGAATGGGAGGAAATACTAATTTTTCAAATGGTGTTAATTTTGTATGAGAGGTACCAGAAGGGGTTGTCTGATATAGTCCCTATTATTTCCTGGGTCAAGTTTCAATAATCTTATATCTTGCATCAAATGTTAATATAATATTAAATGTATGTAAAACTATAAGGGTAAAATCGGTCATTTGAATGGAAGGTATCAGAAGGGGTGTGACAAATGCTTCGGTTTTCTAAGTATATTGAAAAATGTCTACTATTAAAAAATAACAAAACTGGCCAAATATCAATATCCTGCAGTTTTCCGTTTGAAAGTTATGAAAGAAATAATAATTTTCCAAAAATTGTTTATTTTGCATAGGAGGTCCTAGGAGGGATCGACCGATATAGTCTATAGATTTAGAACACGCAACTACCATGCCGGAAATCCATGTTTCGACTCCAGTCTCCAGTCATCAACATATTTGTTTCATTACCAGCCCCTCGTTGTTGTTAACAGCAACTTCGTAGTATAGTATCTAGTCACTCTTCATGTATTGTAAAACCTTCTCAAATGACTAAATACGTTCGCCTGCGACGATAAACAAGTAGAAGCCGTTAGTTGTAAACCTTAAAATAGAAAGGGTACTAATTCACAACAACGCGAGAAGCTATCACATACCTTATTCATATGGTATATAGAGAAATTCATTTTTTTTTCAAACTGTCAGTTTGAAAATTATTTAGGAAATATTATTTCTACAAAGATAGATCATTTTGTATGGGAGATGCCAAAAGGGGTGAGGCTTTTCTGCGCATTTACAATCCCTTTACTTTATTTTGGAAAATATTAAAACTGGTATATTTTCATAAGGATCAGTTAAGGTTCACTCGAGTTATTTTGCCCACCAGCCAGCTAGACTGACAGACGGACATGGCTTAATCGTCTTAAAAAGTCTTGAAATGGATTTGGTCTTAAGATATTTTGTGTCAAACAGATCTCCTTTAATACGTTAGACGTTTTCTTGCCTCAAATGATATACACCAAGAGTGATGATATACTAAGGGTAATGGTATAAATATTCAAATATCCAAATCTCATAGCATGGGAGAATTTATCAATCAGTTCACATGGCTGCAAGTTCTTAATTTCCCTTTACACCCCATGAATGAGGTATGGGATAGCTTCTCGCCGCAAATTCTATTCTTTTGAATTTTAACCAAAATCACATTTGCAATTTAATATGTGCAGGTTATCTTATTTGTGTCTATGTTGTCTTAATTAAATATTATAAATACAGCCTTAGACTAATAGCATCAATACTTCCTCCCGGTATCCCATGCAACCGAATCAAAAGCAAAGTTATGGTGCTACGCTCGAAGTTTTTATTCGATTTTCTAAAGTATTCATTGACATCTGCAATTGTGCAATTCACAGAAACAACAGATTTTTTTTAAATTATGATCGAATTAATTAAACAAGGCCCTATGTTTCATAAGTCCAAAGCAATTTTTAAGAAAAAAATAAACATATATATTACCGAGTTCGTAATATTTATTGCTTTTTAGCCAACAATAGAGCTTTTTAGTTGTACAGTGCGGAATTGTCAAGACGACTGACATATTTGAACAAAAATCAATTTAGTCCCACTGTGTGTCACAAATAGTTTCACACATTCTCACTTTAAGGAAGATGTATTGAAGTGAAACGAAAACACCACCAACTACAACGACAAATAAACAAACCATTTAAGGAAGGACACATATTGGTTATGTCGATGTTTCACAAAGGGCGTATGTGTATCTTAAGTTTCTTTCCAACTTAAAGTCCCTGTCGGTGTCCTTGTCTGTGTGTGGTAGTGAATAGCTGCTTGTGTTTGCCTGTGTTACATACACTTGTAATTAATCACTTTTGTGTTTGCTTTTGGTATTCATTATCCTTCTGTTGCTGCACAATCTATTGGGCGGAGAATGTCGGTTCGTCTTCCTTCCTCCCTGTAGTTGCATGCAAATGTTTCCGTCCCAGTTTGTCGGTGATCCCAAATTCCCCCTACTTCTGCCTTTTGGACGTCTATGTTGAAGTTTACATATTTACACAACGAACATATTTGTGTGTGTGTGTGTGCGTGTGGGTTCGTATGTGAGCAAGTGTTTGTGCCACAAATGAATATTGTATGTAATTGTTTTAGTAACACTCGATGTTAACAAGTTCTACTTGAAACTTTAACATTTGCATTACAAAAACAGAAGCACAAAAAAACACAATATTATCGAATGATTATGTATGCAAAGTGTCACTTGAAAGCAGCAGTGGCAGCTCTGCCTTTTGCTCCAACGAATATCTTTTCACATTAAGAGATTAGTTTGAGATTTTAATTTAATTTCAATATTGATAGAATCGAGCAGCTTAGATTAACTAATTTGTTTGATCACTTTCGAAAATAGTTGTTTTACCGGGATGGTACCATAAAATTCGTAAGAACAAACGTATTCCTTTTTGCAACAATTGGAACGTAACCGGTTACAATGGTGCCGAGTTGCAAACTTTGCACATGTACCGACCGATGGCATTATGTCCATGTGCCCTGGGCAACTGCCTCTGGTTAAACCATAATAAAGTAAAGGTACTTCATACATCACAGATATATAATACAGTATGTATTCGTATTAAATTCATTTCTGCTAAGTAAGAATGACACCAATAGAATCAATTGAAATTGTTATGCAATTAGTTACACAGAGTGTTTATGAATTATGATGGCAATTTAATGCAGCAATGACTTTTAGCAGCACAACGAGTAATTGCATTCATTAATTTTTGGCCTCGCATTTGAAACGGAATCGTTGTCCAATATGCCTATAATATATTGACTCGCATCTATATACGCACCATCATATCATTGTTATATCTTTGTCTGATCTTATTTATGAACATTTCACAATTTCATTAAAATGACATTTAACACTATTTGCATAAAATCGTAATTTACAACAAAATGAACAGCAAAACTTTTAACAGCTCTTAGGGTAAATTTATCAAATTGCACATAATCACATTTAGTTGTGCTCTGTGCCTCTGCGTAAATGCGAGAGAGTGTGTGTATTGTGTACGTATATGTTAAAGTTAATAAACTATGTCATAGTTTGTTGTAACTGTGACCTGCAATTTTGCCCAAGACCTTGTAGTCCAACCTTTATATATAAGTGTAATTAACGTTACTTGTTCAACTTGTGTCAAACCCAATATGCGAATACTGAACATCTGCAGCAATATTAATAAATTTTGATAATGTCAAGATTCTTTACAACGTATACTATATATTTTTCAATAAGGTATACAGATAAGATGGCGTTCTACCACGACCACGTTTTGTTTGTTCCTGTTATTCAAACATACTAAGCAGTTAGTACACTATATGGAAGAAACCCAATCTGTTATAGCGCGAGAAAAGGGGTTTTATGTCATAGATATACTCAAATTGACACATTTTTGAATCAATTATATTGGATGTGGTTTATTATCGATCTACCAGCGGCGTGACGTAGGTCTGGTAGCCGTGAGGTATGTGACATACGTATAGAACGTCCTAAGCCCGATGTCGAAAAATTATCCTTGTCAAAAATAAAAGCCAATCTAGTTGATTTATTTATTTTTATACCAATTTCTGTACTTGTAACTTTAGGTGTTTGGTCTAGAGAGATAACCTTTTTTCCTCGTTTTATACCAAGATGTATGAATTTCGAAAAATCACAATCGCACTACCCCATAACATAAGTGTTCAACCTAACTTTCGCGATTATATCTTCAGCCGTTTGATCTGTAGCTTTGAACACAGTGGCAGTCACTAAAGTTAAGTTAATTCTTCCAGAATCTGTGTTGAGGAAATAATACATAACTCTTTTCATGTGTCCCATAATTTTGATCTGGAATTGACATACAATTTTTTTGTTCCTGGCCGTGGTAAAAGCTCTGTGGATAGTATTGTCCCAACTATAAAAAGAACATTATGCGATTACAGCATAACGTGAAGAAAAGAAATTATGAAACATTTTAATTTTTTATATATGTATCTAAATTAAAAAAAAAAAAATCAATCAATCTATCTAATGATACACCAAATTGGCTAAACGATCAGAAAAGTTTTATTGTTGATAACAATCGCCAAAACTGTGTCACGCACTAAATCAGACCCCTTTGTGGCGAAAAATATCTTTAAGACATACTCGTCTTAAGTATTCTGATTTATACGATAGTACAGATAACGAAAAAATATATGTCTTACTAGCGGACCCGGCGAACTTCGTCTCGCCCCAGTAGAGTGTGGTATTATAAACAATGTATTTCGATTAGTTTTCCGCCGCGAAAACAAACAACGAAGGAGGTTCTCCAAAACGCGAAGAGGCAACTTTCAGCTGACCGCACATAAAACAGGGATATTCAAGATTAATCCCACATACTTCCAACGATTGGCCTTGCGGTTTATTGATTGCCATCGGGGAATTGAAATGGATGATCAGTTGGAATTATCTGATTCGTAAGATAAGGACTTCCTCTTCTTTGAATTTGTTCTTGATGATCGTCGGTTAAATCACATTGTTTATCAGATTCTTGACAGACAACCGCGTACTGTTGCACAATTTCGGTTGATTCAGATTCCGCAATATGATTATGATCGATTCCACCTTTATCTGTAAATAATGTGGCACATTAAGCGAGTTGAATAATTCGGTCGGATTGTTGGTCGCTTTATCTTCGTCGGTCACGCTGCAAACAGATTTGTACGAATGCATTTTTCTAGAGATTTAACTTTCTATAGCTATCGATGTCTTTATTGTTCGCTGCTAGTAACATACTGCCCGTATATTAATCCTATCGAGATTTTTATAATTTTGCGCAATGTCATGAGTTACTTTTCCGATGTAACTCATGTGCGATGTGAACTCGCAAAAATTTTCAGGGAACGGTATCAATTCAGTCGAAACATCAACACGAATTTGGCCATTGCCAAGCGCCAACAGTTGTTTCTAGAATTTAGCAGAAGATGAGAGGTTCTGGAATGAGCCCCTAATTTTTGGTCAATTTCAACTTCTTGACATTGACGATGATTTCAAGCATGGTTCAAGTAAATCAGCAGCATTAGACATTATGAGCAAAATCAGAGCCCCACCAAATCGTTTTAAATCTCCTCGTAAATCCTTCATCATTTGGTCAACTACTTCTAAAGCTCGTTTATTCGTTATCGCGTTGATTTGGCATTCCCGCATCTACTTCGCAGTTGCGAAATTCTTGGTCATTGTGTACTTTGGATTTTCAACCGTGAGAAGATTCATCGACACTTTGAAAGCGGAATTTGCAGTTCGACTGCCTTCCAACAATGTGGCAGCTATGCCAGAGGATGCAGCGGCCAACGTTATTTGAGATCTTGACCGAATTGTTGCCGGAATCAAAAAAAAATTTCTTGGTTGTCCGATCGGGAGCATCGAAAAAGTAAATGCCTCCCGATTCATCGTCAAAACCCTTAATGGTCGAATCGCATACGTTCTTGTACTCGGCATATAACAGCGGCACATTTGTTCGAACTCTTCCGGTCAGCTCATCTACATTATAGTCTTGCTCCCGTTAAAATTCGCGATCGAATGCATCGAACGATTTGGCGCTGGTATTCCCAATGTCGACAGCACGCACATGCCATCCGGTCGGGTTCGACGGATGACGGATGTGACACCAATGATCGCAAACAATGATCGAATTTGAATCGCTGACGCAGAAACGCTCGCGTCGGCGAGTTTGAGTCCGTTTTCGAGGAAATTTAAATATTGGCAAGCCTTCCGAAATGCGGCACACAGAACACCATCCATAGTACCGGGAATTGAAGGATAGCAAAGATAGAAGCATACACTTTGGCGTGGATGAACTGTGTATAGTCTGACTAATTATTGCACGATGTTTACGTCATTTAAGGTCTGATCTTCTAGTAGGAGGCCAAGCCAAAAACTCTTCCTAAAAAACTACAACATCGTTACGGAATGAATGCCCGCAATCCGTTTTTCAAACGTAAACTCATTTTCTCAAAATATGATAAAATTTATAAATATAGCATAGGATATAAATATATATTTTTTATCTAAATATTATTTATCCCGTTGGGGCGGCTGTGGCATAGTGGTTAGAACACGCGACTACCATGCGGGAGATCGCAGGTTCAAACCTGGCTCCAGTCATCTTAAAAAAAATTTTCTTTCATTGTCGGCTCCTCTTGAATGTTGTTGACTGCAACTTCGCAGTATAAGTTCGTGTCAATCGGCGAGTCTAGTCAGAGCTTCTCAAACAGTGACGTTCGCATTCGTCGATAAACAAGTAGGTGCATTAGTAGTGAATTTAAAAATAGAAAGCGTGTTAATTCACAACAACGCGAGAAGCTATCCCATACCTCATTCATGGGGTGCAAAGGGAAATTAAGTTTTTTTTTTATTTATGTTGAAAATAAAGCCATATGGAGTTATTTCCCGATCGAATAGAAAATGGCTTTATTGCCATTGGCCTTATTACTCTGTACCTCAATTTGTTTAGTGTATTGAAACCAAATTGGCTAACGATCAGACAGTTTTATTGTTGAGTTAATGATCAGTTCAGAATAACGCACAAGAATGACGCGTTTCGAACTCCGTGACGAGTTCATCATTAGAACCCTTTGTGACAAATTTGTGTACTTTGGTATCATCATCAGCTGTATATATTTGTTGTAAAACTTCAACGCAGGCCATTTATTTAAAACGTAAAAACAACCAGAATTATTGACACTCTTACAAGTTTTGACATCTTTCAAGTATTGAGATGTTGTTATTAAATCACTTTTGCAAATAAATTTTCCATTTTCTGTTACATTCATGGAGACCACAATATCGGCACAAATATTGCCACTCGTATCTGTCGGCTTAACTCATTTCTCACGGAATGTCCGCGCATATGTACATGAGCCGGCTATAGCCGCATTGCTGTGCCTGCAATATTATCTGGGTGAAAGTAATGCCAGCCACAGCGTCCATTAAGGACATTCGATAACATTACTATGTATAGCATTAACTTTTAAGCAAAACATAATTTTGGTCAGTTGCCAAAATCTATACCAGACCAGACGGCAATACAGCGACACTGCAACAACTATGCCGACACATGAAACAACCGACAAAGGTTCGCATTCAGCAACATTTTTCTGTAGTTATGGATAAAGCGCAGCAAAGTCCGCCTGAGATGCTATGCAGTCATAACATCCTTTGTCCTCATCTTTCTTTCTGCCATTTTGCACAGTAAACTTTTGATATTGTTTTTGAGTTTGGTTGGACTCCTTTGGCATAAAATGTTTTGATGGCACTTTTGAAGTCGTTTAAATTGATATAGTTGATGCGATACAAGGACACATACTTCCCTAAGCGTACACATCCATACATGCATAATGGAGTGCTATCGATTGCGGATTTATTCAGCTTATAAATTACTTTGGATGTCTTCCTTGACCAGAGCGAAGGATGTGATGCGATGTGTCGTTTGCTGCATGTTGCCAGTTCGCAGTGGCAATGTGTGCGAGCAGCACTAATGATTTGTTACTTATTTGACACATGGTGTAATGACAAATTGGTTTGCAATTTATTGTTAATTGTCACAAGCATAATTTGTGGACTCATCGTCATCATCTGCATGTAACCATCGATTGGAAGGACATTGTCAATGTGTTTAAATGTGCGTATGCGTATGCATGTGTGCACATCGACGTTTGTGTGTGAAAATATTTGTGTCTGTGTTTAAGCATGCTGTGGCATATTTTGTACAAACAAACACATTTATTGACACGTACATGTACACACAAGCGTGTTCATAATTACATGTGTGTTAAAATGCATTTACGTACAATACATAAAATATTGACGGTATCGTGCTCGCACTATTATAATAGAATCAAATACCAATCAATGCAATCCATTGCACTTTAAACAATGAATGCATTCAATGTGTTAGTAGTTTTTGCGATTTCCACTCGCTCTAAGAGTGCTACAGCGACTACCTGGTCGGGTAAAATAACAACCGAAGGAATTGCCCAAAACTGTCGATGTGACCGGTGATCAAAGAATGATAAGCATATGTTTTCACCGTGATTCCGTCAAAAAACATTTTATCGTATATACAGGGTGGCTGATTAAATCCGCTACCATCATTTCTGAGGAGGCTCATTCGATCTTAGCGGCAAAGTAAGCAAACAAAATTGTCGTGTATAGAGTGGTTCCAACCCAAAAATCTGCATGAGAGAGAGAGAGAGAGAGAGTTGAATCCTATTCGCGCTTATTGTAAACAGGAAGTGTACAAAAACAATAAAAAACCTAGATTACAAAGATTGAAAAAAAAGTTATCAAGTTTTCTTTTGGTAGCGGCTTCCATCATCCACCCTGTATTCTATAGCTCATTTGCAAAACAATCAAACCTTGTCGGTCGTGGTTTAGAAAAAAACTGCGCTATTACATATGAAAAACTGCATCTGCACTAATCATTGTAATATATTGACGCGATACTGTCTATGAGTTGCAGATCTATTATACAATAAAATGGGTTTATCATTAATAATATAACAATAATAAACACTCAGCCAAACCAACGTATTTATCAACCACACACATCCACACACTTTCACTCTCACAAATGCATTCGTACACACACATTCATTGTCTACAAAGTCGTGCACGCAACCATCTCAATGGAATGTGCAGGAAACATGTGTTTGTGATATGTTTATTAAGTGCATTCAAATTGTTAAACGCTCATTAATTTGTTAATAATACATTGCTGAGCAGTAGGAGGCGTGGGTGGCAGAAATTGCACGAAATACATTTTCATCGATTTTCAGACACTACACACATGGTCTCGTGTCCGAAATCAAGTAAGAATTACTAAAATGATCAATTGTTTACTTATATACTTTTAAATGGCTTTAGTACGAATACATAGTGCGTCAATTGGCGCAGATTGAATCTTAAGAAATATTGAACGCAAGGATTTACCAACTGGGCACACGTGGTTAGTATAAACATTGCTAGCTTGTTAAGACATCGAATATATGACATGCGCAAATATCGCTGAAAAAATTCAACATAGAAGATATTTTCATACAAGTGATCAACAATTTTGTTACTGTCACTAAAGTTTTCTCATCACTGGAAAAGGAGTCAGCAAACGGTCACGGGTTTAACGGTCAACGAGGACAAAATAAAAATAATGATTTCGACATGTTGCCAGGATGGATGCAAATGCTCTAGCGAGAAAGGAGTTTGAAGGCGAACATGAAGGACAGCGTAGAGCAGGGAGACCCAAACTGCGTTGGAAGAACCAAGTGGTTGACGACGTGCCACCATCTAGTAGGACTAACTGAAGATCGCACGCAGAAGACCGAAGCGTGTGGAATTCTTTAATACTTCAGGCCTCTAATTTATGAACCACGTTCGTAAGCTGTAATGGGCCCCTTAAGTAAGTATGTATGTACATAAGATCAACAATTTTATCAAATGTACATATTTACAACGAATACGTTATACAAATACGTAAAATTATTAATCATACGTTTTCCCACATAAATACAACACGGCCTCGTTCTAACACGGTTTAATTTTTGGGACGATTTTTCGTTTAACACGCTAAAAGGCCTCGTTCTAAAACGGTTCAAGAAAAAAATTTAGCAGAAAACTGTCAGAATAACAGTCAAAAACTGATTATTTTTTAACAAACAACCACACGAATACTCTTTAAAAACGCCACGTTTGACAATTGTTGTATTTGTTTGTTTCGTAGCTTTTGTACATTATTTTGCCGTTAGAGCAACAAAAACACCACAGAATGGAACGATGGAGATGCTGTCCCACTAATTCAGTTAAGAGAAATAAATACGCCCTATTATGATATGATTTGTTATATACAAAACACTGTCCATTATAACGCTGAGGCACGTGGCGAAAATGAATATGCATACGATTTCTCTGACGAGGATTAAACTATTCTATTTTTAGATTCACAACTAAGAAGCTCTTCGCGTTTAAAAAATTTTGTACTGTAGGCCGGACAATTTAGTAATCCGGACAGAGGACAGTTCAGTAATCCAGACAAAGGCCGAAACTATATATGTCCAGTTGAGAGAGGTTATACTATATATTAAATCATGATTTATTAATGGTACTGATACCTGCGACCATAGTATTCAAATACTTGACTTTTTCAGGAAACCGGTTTCGGTTTTTGAATTATATTTTCTATGGTAGTTTTTTTTTAATTTTCATTTTTCAAAAAGTTATTTTAAAGATTTTAGCATACTGAAGAACCTGAGTACAATTTTCATGTGAGTTGAAACGATCGTGTGATTAGCTTTATTAAATTTAGTTAAATTTATGATCATAAATTCATTCATTCATTGTCTCTCACTAGGATGACGCATTTCGAACTCCACGGCGAGTTCATCATCAGCCCCTTAAACCGATTGTATCGGTAAGTGTACCAAATGTTTATAAATTTAATTACCTCAAAGTCTGTTCGATGTTATTTATTAACCTTTATTTATAAAACTCGTTCAGATTACCAGTTTGGTCATGAGGTCAGACCTAGAATTTGGATCGAGGGCACTTAAATTTAAAGTGATCACAGAATAATTTACTTCTCTTAGATTTTAATGAAACTTGGTGTAGTATTTGTAGCAACAGTAACCACAGAGAATTGGTTTTGAATATAAATACAAAACTCGTCTTATATTCTAGTTAAAAGTGATTAAACAATAAAATCATAGTGGTTGTTTTGCAAAGTTATTTACCGTGGTTGTAAAAGATATTTCTATACTTCTTTTTTTTATTTTATTTGTTGTTATAAACAATATATGTACAAATACACTTCAGAATTTAATTGGCCTCAGCGCCTTAAAGGCATTTTTGAGGCAAGTTGGCAAAAAACATGTACAAAATATATATAGATTATAGATTATATAAGTATCATTATATTATATAACAAAAAAAAAATAATAAAACGTATATAAGTTTCAGTAACATTTGTTTAGTTTAAGATTATGTGACTTATACAAGAAGCGTTTCAAGATTTTGTGAAAGTTGTGCTTTTAGCTCGGTTTTGAAAAGAGATATTCTGCATTGCGTTGTTGTGTAGTTTCAAGTCTGCACCTAGGAGTTCGCAGGTTTTGCTGGTGCCTCGTATTAAAAGTTGATTGATTTTGTATAAAATTTACGGTACGATGACCTAGACTATTCAAACTCTTAAAAACATATATAAGTAATTGATATTTATATAGTGCATGAATAGGAAATATCGATTTGCAGACATCACCGTATAAAGACAAAGTTGAATAAAATATTGGTAAATTGTATATCGCTTTCAATGCTTTATTCTGCATGACTTGTAGCGATTTCAATATATTTGTCTTTCTATATCTATATATTATTGCCATATAGTTCAAGTGACTTTGGACTAGGGCTTGATATATCAGCAATTTGTTTTCCACATTCAATTTATGCTTCATTTTATATAAAATACCAATGGCCGGCGCAGTCTTTGATTTGACTACGCATATATGAGAATCCCATGCAAGATTACTTTGCAAAGTAATACCAAGGTACTTTACTTCATGGGTTTCAGTAATTATATTACCATCAACGAAAATACTATAATTATTGTTTAAAGCACAAGCATGTGCTTAGTTTCATTCGCATTAAGGACTAATTTATTCATCCTGGAATACTCAATTATTAGGGAAACATCCCGTTCCATGTTAGTCTTTAAAGCCAAATCATATTTGTAGGGATAGAATAGGCAAACATCATCTGCAAACATATATAAACGACCGGTAAGATTTAATTTATGTATATCATTCATAAAAATTGAAAATAATACTTCTTTCTGTAATTTATATATAAAGATTTAGGATTTTTAAAATAATTAAATAAACATATTTTTGAAAACACTTTTGATATATACCCACACTATATACCCTAGGGTATTCCTTATATTGGATATTTGGGAATTTCGTTAAATAAAAGGTATTAGTAGCTAAGTTTGACATCGAGCTCCACCTTCCAATTGTTATTTACAAATTTACGAATATGTTGTGCGAAATTTCGAATCGATAGTTAGACGTTAGAGTGTGCCGCAAAGAGGTCAAAGTTCGATTTTTGTGTTGAAATCAGTTTATCGCTACTGAATACTTTCCTGTTTTAGATAGATGAACTATTAATATGCCGTTGAATAGGTGAAGTGACGACGTATAAAAGAAGATGTTTGGACATTCCATATCTCTTGTATATATCAATATATTTGATGCAAAAGTGGGGGTATTTTTGGAAAAAAAATTAACTAAAATGTTTGAAACTACTTTATGAAGTAGGTTATTGCTGACCACCATATATTTCAACAATATAGCATATATCAAGTCAAAGTCTACAAAAAAGTATATATGCATCTTTTCAATATCTCAATCCGTTACCGAGATATCAGGCTTTAAAAACCGTCATTTTGACATTAAATATATCAAATACTAATGAGTCTAGATTTTGATCTTTAGTTCCATTCCAATACTCATTGTGTCTACTTTCTAATGACACCAAAACCATTACCATACACTGTTCCATTGAGGAGGTATACCATTTTTAACATAGGTATATCCCTAAATATGAATATTTTTCATTAATTTATTCTATGAAATTTGAATGTCAACAGTGGTTTTGTGATAAAAAAGGTTTAACAATATTCGTTGATGTAAGAAAGTTAGTTTTTATATGTAGTATTTATATTCCCAGTGCTACTATATAATTCTAAAAATATAAAAATCAACATATTGGAACCGAGTTTCTAATACCCGGTTCAGAAAACCGGTTTTTTTGATTATACGGGTTTAACATCTTTAACACAACCAAGATCATTACAGGAATGTTATGGATTACATAAGTTGAAATATTTACATAGCAATAATAGTACAAATAATTATCAATATAAAAAACATTTTGCATAAACAAACCACTGTTGACATCAAAATTTCATTCAAAATACAAAATTAAATATATATTTAACTATGTTGGTGTGTAAAATGTTGAATATCTCCTGAAAGAAGCATTAAATATTAATGATATTGGTGTCATTAGAAAGAAGACACGATGTGCATTCGGATGGAACCAGAGATTAAAGTTTTGATACATAAGTCTTTGCAATATTTAATGTCAAAAAAAACGGTTTTTATCGCCTGATATCTCGGAAACGGATAGAGATATTGAAAATATGATCATATTATTTTTTGTAAACATTGACCTGATATATGCTAAATTGTGAAAATATTTGATAGTCTGCAATAATATACATCGCAATACAATTTCAAATTTTTTTGTTAATTTTTTTTCCAAAAATACACACACTTTTGCATCAAATATCTCGATATCTATAAGAGATATGGTAAGTTCTAGCATATGCTGTTATAGGTCGTCACTTCACCTATCCAATGGCATATTACTAGTCCATCTATCTAAAATAGGAAAGTGTTCAGCGGCCATAAACTGATTTCAACACAAAAATCGAACTTTGACCTCTTTGCGGCACACTCTAATGTATAACTATCGATGCGAAATTACGCACAACATATTCGTAATTTTGTAAATAACAAATGGAAAGTGGAGCTCGGTGTCAAACTTCGCTACTAATACCTTTTACCTAACGAAATTCCTGAAAATCCAATATAAGGAACACCCTAATATACCCCCTTAGTAAGACATACAATTTTCTAGTGGGCGGAGTAGTACATTGGCAAAGGGAGTTCACAGAAGGGGCGTGGCTAGACTTACAGTTTTTTCCCCAAAACTTTATCCCACTACTACATACAGAATTTGAGCACGATCGCGTTGGTTGTATTGATATTATTAATTCATCTCTAAAGTGGGAGAAATGGTACATTTGTATGGAAGGTACCAGAAGGGGCGTGGCTAGACTTCCAACTTTTTCTCCAAAACATTATCCTGTAATATCTTAACAAAATACAGAATTTGGGCACGATAGCGTTCGATGTCAGATATTATTACTCAATTTCTAAAGTTTGCAAGGTGGTACATTTGTATATTTGTATGTGAGGTACCAGAAAATGTGTGGCCATGTAGCCCATTTGCAATACCGTATGTAGTTTTGAGGATATATTAACCCATGGAAAGCTTCAAAACAATTGGTGGCGTCTTTAGATGGTTATCGTGTTATCATTTTAACTCTTTATGTCTGCTCCTTACGTGTCCTATTCATTCTTATTTCGAGAAGCGTCAGAAAAGGATTTAATATCATTGAAATTTTCTACAAAACTGTTGCTCAGAAAATTTTACTTGGGGTGCTCTAAAACCAAAAATACAAATTATTGGAACTATAAAAAAAATCATTCATCAATATAAAAAGATTTTCAAAATGAAAAAAAAAATGTGTAGTATAATAATAAATATTTGTATTCACCATACTCCGTATAATTAAATGCAACGTAAAATTATTAAAACTTAGTCTACAAAAATAAAACCATTATTTAAAAAAAAATTAATTCAAAAATATTTTGGATACATTTTTAAAAAAAACATTACATTTATTATTATTGAAACTCTACAACCTTATTAAATAACTTTTTAAACGAGGGTACTAGGACTAGGAAAAGATAATGAAATCTATAATATAAAAATAAGTCGCTGAATGTGTTGCTAAGCGCAAAACTCGAGAACGGTTGGACCGATTTGGCTCAATTTTTTTTTCAGTTATTCTAATTGCCTGGAGTAGGTTTTTACGAAAGAAAATTTTGGAAAAATCTTTCGGAAAAGCCGGAAAATTGGAAAACCAGAAAATTGCTTTATTGTATGGAATTTTTTGTGCAATTGTTATGAATGTTTTTTCGAATGGAAAAATAAAAAAAATTTGGTTGGAAAATTCGGAAAATTCCGGAAAAATTCGAAAAATTTTAATACTATTTTTCGACGAAATTTTGCTTTTTGTCGTACTATTTGATAGTTTTGAACGATGTAACTTGCGAAAAATTTCGGATTATTATTCCGAAATGACTTTCCGAATAGAAAAATATATAAATTGTCGGTGGAAACTCGGAAAATTCCAAAAAAACAGAAAAATGATTTGAGGTAAATAGAAATTAAATTTTTGTCGGTTTTCGAATGGAAAAATAGAAAATTTAAGTTGGAAAATGCCAAAAAAATATTTTTTCGACAAAATTTTGCATCTTATCGTAATTTTGGGCGATGTAAATGTGAACAATTTCGAACAATTATGACTTTTCGAATGGAAAAATAGAAAAATTCTTGGTGGAAAACTCGGAAAATTCCAGAAAAAAATCGAGAGATTTTAATGCCTTCGACATAATTAATGCATATAGTAATTCATCAATTGAGAACGGCTGGACCGATTTTGCTGATATTTTTTCAGTTGTTCGCAATTGCCAGGAGAAGGGAAAATCCTCCGGAAAAGCCGGGAAATTGGAATAACCGAAAATTGTTTTTTTTTTGTATGGAATTTTGTGTGCAATAATTGCGAATGACTTTTCGAATGGAAAAATAGAAAAATTTTGTTTTAAAATTCCGGAAAAATTCGAAAGTTTTTAATTTTTTTCGACGAAATTTAGCTTTTTGTCGTATGATTTGACGATGTTACTGCGAAAATTTTAGATAATTATTCCGACATGACTTTCCGAATGGAAAATAGAAAAATTCTTGATGGAAAACTCGGAAAACTCACTCGAAAAATTTGGATTTTTCGAAAAGACATGGTTGTTTTTACGGAGAGTTATTTACTAGACTAAAGTCTCCTATTAGACAATCAAACTTTGGACGGCGTACGCGACGTGCTATAATTAGTCAGAACGTCCGTAATAATCAAACGCAAAAGGAACGGGCCAAAAAAATTTTTTTTCGCGCTGCACAATCACCACCTCAAATTCGACAAAATGTTACTAGAAGAAGACCAGTCGTAAATATAGACTAGAATCGAGCTGCTTTTGAATACGATTCCACAATCGCCTACAAAGATCTTCGCTGCGTTGATATCGGTTCATAGTCTGTCGTATGCCAGCATTGCAATGCATTGAAGTTACAATCGGAAAATCCCGTCATTCGGAGCCGAAGTTGTTGATCAACCCGGCAACAATCCGAGTTAAAAGGTAATGGCGTCTCATTACACAGTGGAACAGTGAAAAAAAAGCGCACGAACATACTTATGCAGTTCAGATAGTATTACTAGAGCTGAGTAAACCCCTAGCTCAGTGAAAAATATTTTTTTCACTTTTTTAAAATAGGTCGCAATAACATTTTATTTCTTTTCGTTGCCTCAAAAAAGAAACGAAGACATAATATTCAATGATATTAAATATTCTAGGAATATCTTAAGCAAAGTGTAAACTGAGGCAAGGTTTTGCCCAACGTTCGAGTGTTTCCGAAAAAGTTTGATTTTGTGTCAGTGTTATTATTAAAAACTATTCCTCCCTTTTTGCTCCAAATTGCTTCCACACATTCAGATTCAAGGGCAAATACATCATCGAGCTGCCGCTTTGTTACCACCACCAAACGAAGATCATAAGTTCATTAAGATCTATTTCGTTGGTGATTCGGCAATAGAACTAGATCAACGTTGTGCAATTTAATAAATCACAAGGCCAATCATTGGAAGTTTGTGGAATCAACCTCGAATTTCTCAGTTTATTTTAGCGCCGAAAAACAATTCGAAAAACATTGTTTATCAGACCGCTCTTCACTGATTTCGATTAAATTCAATTAAGTCACATTAAAATTTTAACTATATGTGTTTTAATATTACTCTGGAGCTTATAAGGCGTTAACTTGGAGCGAGACGAAGTTCGCCGGCAGAACAACGTTTGCCGGGTCAGCTAGTAATTATTATAAAAGTAAGAATAGCTGTTATGTTTTCTGATACAGTCGGACAAATGGTTCTTGACTTATGCTAAAATATGTAAATCAAGTTTTTCAAGAGTAAGAAAACACTTTCTAAAAATTCTCATTTTCTCTTGTATTGCATTGTTGATCTATGTATGGAAATAATGAGTTTGGTTTCATTGTTCGGTTCAAGATCTATTCTATTATTGCTAATAGATTTCGTTTTACAAGAGTTGTATGAAATGGATTATGTTGACAGCTGGAAGGGCGGATAACTATTTCGATTGTCGCCAAACTATCTCTTTAGCACCCTTTGCTGTGCCTCACATTATCACAACCTTAAGTGTTAACAGCTTACAGAAACCATCGAGAAGCCCAAACACACCGGTGAGAAAATGGTATCAACGAAGACCACACGTCAACATAATCTACACAAGCTCTTGTCTATGCTTTGTCCATCGGAAAAAAATTGCATAGAATTGTTTTTGGCTACAAATGCCAACCCAGTGTACCTCCCGTGTAGTGATTTCTCAAATAATATTTTTATTTATTTGTTTGTGAATTATAATTCATTTGGCGAATTAATATATCTGTGGTCACAAACCATAACAGCCTAACTTGAGATAGGACAAAATTTAGTTTCTAGTAAATATCGTGTTCAAACCATAGAGCAGTATAATATAATCTTTAAAACTAGGTTCAATAGACCGATGGGAACTTTTCTCTCTTAAGGGGAAAATATGAGGAGAAATGTGTGAGAAAAAAAATCATTTTCAGTGCCCCGTGACATAACCCGTGGGGGTCCGCTATGCTCCGCGGACATAATCCCAAATGCAAATTGTAATTTGTGGATGAAGGGAGGTTGAAAACAAAACATCCGCTTACACCGAGTGAGCATACATTCCACTTTTAGGCAAGAGCGAGTTGGTAGGGCTCTGGTTCAAACACAATAAACAACTCATTGTTTGCGAAGTAAGTAAAAGAATATACCAGATATAACAACATTTCAAATATAATTGGTGGTTTTTTCAATAGCAACGCCTGTGAATCATTTGGAAATGAATTGATTACTCAATCATGGCAATTAACACTTCTAATACGTCCATCGCCTTTACGAACACATACAGTATTACATAATACGGATTCCAATACATATGAATGCAAATGCATATTATACTTATATATGCACAAATTTATCTTTATATCTGTATATTAAAGACATTGCTAAGAAATGTAGAAACCATGAGTAAATTGGTTTAATGGTGAAAGAAGAAAAATTCGATTGTAAATATACTCAAATATGCAGAAAAATCTGTAGACATATTTAAATTCCGTTTGTAATTCGGTTGCATCTGCAATGTTTTCGAATAGCCGCAGGATAAATATACCCAGCAAATAAAGAAGTTTGATACGACCAGTCATGTGATAGTAAATATGTAACGAACATGTACCAGGACATGGACGTGAGCATGAGGATGTGACAAATATCAGTCTATTAATGAATTGCCTAACGTAAGTGACATTAGGGCACCTCGAAAAGTGTTAATTTTTTTAATAATTTCCAGCCATTTATGAAAATATTTGTAGTTAAAAGTATCTACTTACGGGCATTTAAGGTTTTAAAAGTATCTATTTAAAGGGCATTTAAGGGTTAAGAAAGCATACGTTCATTTTGTCGGGAAAGTATATTAAGTACACCATAGAACCTCAAATAGATTTAAAATTATCTGATCAGAATTAGTTGACATTTTACAAGTCTATTTCCGTATTGGTCATAATACGAAAAAAAAAATAATATTACACTTAGGATCAAATCTCACATCTTAAACACTCGAATGTGTTCATAACCTATATTGTAAGTATTTTAGAATATAAGTTATATAAACTCCTGACCAATAATTTTATACTGTTACAACTGAGAGACCTGTTTTTCGTACTTTAACGCAGTTATAAGCCAGTAACGTGGTTTAATATCAACCGATTTTAAGATTTAGAAAGTAGGGACTGCGGTCTTTCAAACCATACGTATAGTTATATTGATAACTTGTCATATCTGTCTGTTTTTCCTAGAAATCACAAAGAAGTCTGAAGAAGTTTGAAGAAGCTTGTAGCCACTATTTTATAGGCACACCCTACTGTTTACTATTTTATTCAGAAAGTGCATGCGAATTTAGCTTTCCTTGTAGTTTTTCCACTGTTGCACTGTATAATAAGAAAGAAAATTCAATAAAAATGTGCCTGAGGCATTTCATATTTTCTTAAGAAACGTTCAGTGAATTTTTTTAAATGATTTTTTCCACTCAAGAAAAAAACTTATTTTTGGAAAACAAGAACGTTCATGTGCCACCTCAAAATAAAGTCGTAGAACTTAAATTTTTTTCACAAATAATGCTTATCTGTACTGTCATCGATTAACAATACAGGAGAAGCAAAATTAAAAAAAAAAATTACCACTCCGCCTTAATATGTATGTGTGTACCGTTATCACCATTCTGTTTGTTTCACTTCACAGAAATACAAATACTTGGGATATACTATCGTCGCACATCAAGATATTAACACCTTTCGTTATATCCTTAACAATTCTTCAGTATGCAACACAATGAGCATAATGTTTTGCCTCTAAGAAGCATAAGGAAGTCGACAACGACGTCGTGGAAGAAAACGCAGAAGGAGAATAGCGTCTACTAGTAGATTAGTGCCAGACAAGTGACATCAACAGGAAATATGACTTTTGTTTTATTTAGACAACAAACAAGAACAACCATACATTTGTGTGCAGATGTCTGTCTCAGTTATGCTGTGCATAGCTTCACATCATTTCATATGTGGCTCGTCTCTGGCTGCATTTAAGTAAATTACGGTTCGCCTTAAATTTGTTTTTCAAGCAATTGTTGAAATAATAACAGACGATAATGTTGTTTGCATTATGTCCCTACATCTGATTTATTGTCTTACACAAACTTTGTCCTCTTGAAGAAAATCAGCTATTTACTGTTGCATTGGAATACTAAGAAGTTATCTTAGCTTTGTGGCCAGCATGAGTACTCGATCACTGTGTTATTAGCATTCTTGCGTTATGGTTCGTGTTTACTGTGGGGCAATTTATCAGTGACTGATAGAAGAATGTTGTTATTGTGTTATGCTTGAATATCATTTGCTTGGATCAGTATTATCGTGCAGAATACACATTACGATGTGTAAAGACTTCCGTTTTATATAAATGGTATCAATCACAAGTTAATAGTAAATCCAATTCCAGGCAGTGGTGTTAGATATAATTCAAATTTCCTTATTTTCTTCAAAATGTTCATTACAAATATTTATGTGTTCTATATTTACAAACCGGGTTTACTCAATTCCTTAAATCATGTTCGTATATTCAATTTTATTTTAAGATTCTTATGGGAACTGGTTCATATATCGTACGAAGTATTTTTCTGTCGAACGCATGATTCTAAGTCATACAATAGCATGGGTAGTATAAGCGTTTTGTAAGTAGATTGTGATCTTCGTTTGTCGAGAGAGGGCTTTGTTTTTAAACTGCTTGTCCAAAGTCCAAAGTAGCACCTGTTAGGTAGAAAAGTTCTTCGTTTTATCTCTAAACTGGTGTTATTAGTTTTGTTAATGGCGGTAACGAGATAGACAGAATAGTTCACCTCAGAGTTATAGTCACCAACGTTCGTTGCTTGGTTTTTTCTTCATTTACCGACAGGCGAACTTGCGACGACTCTTTTTCAATACGTAAGAATGTTGCAGTGACCTCTCTCACAGTGCGCCCCATGATATCAATATCATCGGCATAAGCGAGTAGCATGTGTTTTCTGGTGTAAATTGTGCCTGTTCTGTTATCTCTAGTATCACGCAGGATCTTTTCCAAAAAGATTTTGAAAAAATCACAGGATATACAAACTATCGCACGTAAAACCTCGTTTGGTATTTAACGATTTGGAGAGGTCTTTACCAATTTTAAACAGCGATCTCGTGCCAGTTTATGTCATTCTGCATAAACGTATAAGCTTTGCAGTTAAACCTAACTCAGATTAGGATTTTCTTGGATCTCCTCCTGGATTTATATATATTCCCGGCGTTCCAATAGGGAGTATAGGATTTGGCGTAATGCAAATATCTATTTGGTGGTAGATTTACCAGGCCTAAAGCCGCATTGATAGGGATCAATTATATCGCTGACTTTAGATTTTAATCGTTTACATAGTACGCTCGGTAGCATTTTGTAGGAAATGGGAAGTAGACATATACCTCTATAGTGGGCGCATACGTTTTTGTCTCCTTTCTTATGCACAGGAGATAATACGCTTAGGTTCCAATCTTCGGGCATGGGTTCTTCCAACCAAAAAGTACTAACAAGTCGGTGCATGCTCCTTAACAACTTGTCGCCTCCACAAAAAGTTCTGTCCGCAATTCATCAGCACCTGCAGCTTTGTTATTTTTCTACTGGGATATTGCTTTTTCGACCCCATCTTGGTAGGGCGGCATACATTTGACACCATTTTTAATGATTGGTTTAAGAGTATCTTTGTCGTCACTATTATCTGAAACCTACTGCTTGTATCTTTCCGTATCTGTCACTAGATTTCCGTCTGTGTCTTTACAGAAGGAAATACCTGTACCAAACCCTTTTGTTTCGTGTTGAACCCTTTGGTAGAACTTAGGAACTTCGTTACTACTCCCGCACATACCGATCTTCTCTTTTCTTGTGGCAGAACAACTACCCCAGGAGACATCTCAGGGAGGTCAGTGTCCACTTGAGATGAAGGAGGAACCAAGATAAGTACTGGAGTTAGCACAACCGATTCGACCTTTGCTTGGATTCCATTATGCCCTACGTCACCCATACAAAATAACCTATTTTTGTAAAAATAATATTTCTTCAACAACTTTCAAACGGACAGCTGGAAGACATTTAAATTTGGTCAGTTTAATATAATAACCTTATAATAACTGAAAAACCTTCAGAAAATCAAAACATTTCCCACACCATTGAATTGCCCCACGTAATTTGGATACATATCTTAATTATAAGTACGTCGAATTTAGTCATGTTTTGTGTCAGATGTACACTTAAGAAAATTTGACTCAGGACAATATTGACGGACCCCTTCTGCTACCTCCCATAATTTCCAAACGTACAACTTGAGAATATTTAAATTGGTGTATTTAATTATTTTGTAATAATAGACAAAACCTCCCATACTAGGGTGATCAGTTCGGTTTTCAAAAACCGGCTACTCGGTTTTTTTCACTCATAAAAACCGTCGGTTTTTTTTAAATCCCTGTTTTTCGAATATCGAATAATCCGGTTATTTTTTGTCGAATCTCGGTTTTTTGGCGTTCGATACTTTTAATTTAAATTCATTCATAATTGTGTTAAATGTGTACTGGTACATGTTTTTTTCCAGCTTCTTCCGGCTTCTGAGACTACAATATGGGAGAAAATATATGATTTTTATTTATCCAAAAAAGATTAGCTTACGAAAAAATTGATTTTCTTAAAGCAGAAAAACCAGCGCTTCTCTATTGTGGTCGATGAATGGTTGGATATATCTTACATAAAATACATAAATGTATTTTTTGTATTTAAGTACGAGTAAACTCCCAATTATTGACGCATTTTTAGAATATTCAAGTAAAAATGAAACAAAAGAGTTGGCGTCCATTTTGTTTTCACGATTATTTACTGAAGAACATGATTCGTTTACAGATTTAAATGACCAAATTATCGTTGATGCCTCTGAAAATACTATAGAAACAGAACTAAATAAATCTATAAAAAACGTTCAAAATCCTAAAACTACCATTAAAAAATCTACCAAAAATTTTCTTTTGGAAGATTTTTTATATATGAATAAGAGCGGCAAAAAGACTGAAAACCTTGACAGATTATTAAACGCCTTGAACACAATAAGTCCAACTAGTACATTGAGTGAAAGGGCATTTTCAATGGCAAGTTTTATAAGAACCAAAGAATAAAATAGGTATACACCCAAGCACTTAAATTATATCTTATTTTTAAAAAAGTTACTTTAGGGAAAACTAAAAATTAAATTAAATATATTTATATATAATCAAGTATTTACAAATGAATTGTTATGTTTTGTTTGTCTTTGTTAAAATAACAAACTGATCTCAGTAATGTTTTACATTGTAATTATAATTAAACTAAAAGTTTACTTTACTTTTGTATTTTTGAAGTACTTTCTGTTATTTTTCAATGCAATTTATTTTGTCAAAAATTGTATTTAATTTTTTATTTGGCATTCATTTGAAAACCGGATTATCCGGTTTTTTGTGAATTTCAAAAAAAGCAACCGGTTTTTTTTAAATGCCATTTTTCGAATAATTCGAAAACCGGTTTTTGCAAAAACCCGAATAATTGATCACCCTACTCCCATACAAATGAGCAAATTCACCCTCAGAGTTATACATACATATTTATCTTGTTTATAAGTCCACAGAGTTAAGTAATACTTTGCGTAAGATACACGACCCCTTCTGATACCTGCTGTACAAGAGTACCAATTTAATAAAATTTTTATTTCTTCCATAACTTTCAAACTAACAACTATAGAATGTTTAAATTTGGTCAGTTTAATTATCTTGTAGGAAGAAGTAGGCAAAACTTAAAACGCTTAATATTTTAGTTTTAATGTTTTGTATATACAGGTGAAACCTAAGTAACCGGGGGGTTTATCCAACCCATCAAATGATGGTTTCTTTGAGATTTTTATGAAACTTTATATGCAATCTTTTGTCCGCAAAGAGGAGATTGAGTTCTAAGATAAGTTCGATCGGTCAAATACTACTCCCACTGCAGCATGAGTTTCTGAGCTATAGAGCTGAAATTCTATCTATCCTTCTATCCTTTAAGCGGAGGTGAAGTAATAAGATGAGCAAGATTAGACGAAAACAACCCCCACTTCCCATACAAAACACCCCCTTTTTGGGGGGGTTAAGAAATGCATAACAATATTATCAGGTCATATAAAAAGAATTAGTGTCTTCCTTAAACAAAATATACTTTCATATATGTATACGATGTGCTCACCTGTGCTAAAACTTTCTACGCTGTTCCTTTTCACCATAGCACAATGGTTTCAAATCAATTTTTTCTGGCCAAAATTATTTAAGTTAAGAAAATGAAAATTTTTGTTCAGAATTATATTTATACTATTATATGTTATCAATTGTATAATTTTTTCCTCCTAATTGATCCAAAGTTCTGGTTCCTGCTTTGATAACTTATAATTAACAAATAAAAACAAATATTAATTCAATTAAAATGTTATTTTTAAGCTGTGAAAATAAAATTATACATTGTGTCAGTTATGTCTAGCTTGCTCTCTTAGATTATATTACCATCTTCGAATTCGTCTTCATATTCTTCATATTTCGTCATATTCGTCTTCATATTTTTGAAGCGAAGGTTGTCTAGAAAAATATATATACATTTAATAATCGCAAATATTCGCAAGATGTAATTAAAGAATATAGTTGAGCAGATCACATGTTGTTTTTGAAAGTTAATTTTAAGCTGGACAAACTTGAACTTTTTTTTTTAAACTTTAAATCAATTTGAATAATGTGAAAAATTATAAGATTAAATATGCATGTAAACAAGGTAAATTGTTTCCTATTTATCTTTCTTTTTTCAAAATTGTTATAGGGAATTATTTAAGTAATTACTATGAGTAAGATTCTCCATTACAACTTTTTTTTTAAATTTGTTATGTTTTTATAAAAACACCGTACGACAAAATACATATGTTGTACTGCTCTCAATTGTTTTCGAAACTATACTAAAAATTTCTAACTTTGTCGCTTCAATGACTAACGGTAAACAACAGTTTACAAAAATAGAATTTATTTCTCGTTGGTTTGATGTGTTCTAATTATTGTGTAATGACAAAAATGGTAATACACAAAGTAAAAAAAAAATAATTTTGGCCACGTATTTGCTCAGAGGGACCATTGTGCATAGGTTAAAAAGCCAATGTTTGGTAAAGTGCGTTTTGTTAAATATTAAAACTACAGTGCCCATTTAAATTATTGTAAAACATAAATGTTAATCCCGATTTATCGGAATCCTGGAACAAAGTAACAATGCATTTTTCAGTATCATGATTGTTTTGGGCATTTTCGTAAACTCCTTGAAGAGGTTTTTATAATTTTGAGAAAGCTGTTTATTAAAAATGATATCTGTATTTAAAATAAATCTTTTTATTAACTAAATATTTTACAATGTGATTTATGTAACCGCAGCATTAATTTTTTTTTTTGTGTCATACAGCATTTTTCATTATTAATACGATATTAAATAGTAACCTAATCAGATTACGTAAATGATTAAGTAGTTCTGCATTAACGTTTTCAAGTAAATACCCTAGATGCTTACACGTTGTACACTACTTTGTACAATTATTAATATGTATACATAATTTCACTTTATAATGATTTTGTAAAATTAGGCTAAACATAACGTGAAATTAAACCGCTGAAGCAAACATAATCACTCACATTCCCACTAACATCAATTGTTATCCAAAAAGCAGCAAATTACCACTTACACACGTAATTAAATTCGACTTGAAGTGAAACATAATCAATTATTAACATTTCAGTGATCACATTCTCCGGAATTTACGCCACCACCTTCACGCCGGATTAAGGTGTCGGCGCCAGATGAAAACAACAACATTCCAGCGGTGTTGAAATTCACACCCTTGGTTTGCGCCCAAGCCGTTGACTTGCAGCCTTGGCAATGGCAGGTGTACCGAATGCCAAAGTGCTGCGTCTTTGTGTCGGTGCTGCCAATGTACAAGGGCGTAGCGTCAAATAACTTTCAATGGTTATTTGGGCTGAAGCTAATAGAAAGGAATATTTTTGTAAGCATGACAACGAACTTTTTACACAGAGGGTCAATACTAAATGACACAACAGCAAAAGAATCTAACTTAATATGACATAAAAGTTATGTAGCAAAGGCGTTTATTGAATCAACAACAATCACAGCATTGACATCACTTTCACTTCGGTTAATTCCAATTACACAATCAAAGTTATTACATCGGTGTTATACAGTTCGCTTATTTCATCAGAAACGCAATTAATTTTTGCGATTTACATTTATTTAATAACAAGCTTAACCATAATTGTTAAATAACAATACGAAGTAACCATATATTACCAACCCAATTGTAATTACAATGACTTTTTATTGTGTAATCATAAGGGGGGGACGCATGAATAAAACCAACCATATTTAAATTGCCTTCAATAATTTATGGTATTTCTTCACAATTTGCAGCAATTACCAGTTAATACAGCTGCTTTGCCGCTGATGTATTCGAATTTCACATCCTAGCGACAGCAATTCTCATTGGCTCAATCCTAATCGGCTGCCGCCAGTTTGGCAACCCTTGACATTGTGGCGTTGCGTAAATGGAATTGAGGCGGAAATGGCTGAAACTACGTGTTGCCACAAAGTATGCAAACAATCGTGTTCAACTACTTGTCACGCTTCAATTATAAATAACATTTCACTTAACTTCAACCAAACTATTTTGTATTTGTAAATAAATATTTACACATATTTTGGGAATTGTTGGATTTCCACTAAAATTATATGTAAAATGCAGTGATTACTGTAGTAATCAATCAATGAGAGGTTAATACTAGCCAAATTAAATACAACCGTCAAGTGTTATTATTTAAGTACATATATTTGAAATAGCATCAGCTTTAGCACATTATGTATATGAACACGACGGAATTAATGTTTAAACTGCAAAAACATGTACATTAGGGTTATAAGTCTAGAAAAACAAAATTTCAGGACATTTTGGAATAATAAAATCAACCACAATAATTTGGAATAAAATTTACTTAAATGTGTATGAAGCATTATTTAGCAATAGCATTATACAGTAATTACCGCTTATATGCACTTCGTAATTTGCTCGACTTTTAGTGCTTATAAGCGGGAAATGCATTTACCAAAACTCGGTTATATGCATTTGCAGTGCATGTAGAAAAACTCGCTTAGTTGCATCGGTGGTGCTTATATAAAAAATATGTTATGTACATATGTATTTAGTAATACATGCACCAGAAGTTCAGAAACGTAAAATGTAGTTGTAAAAACAGAATATGGATGCACATTGCTAGTTTGTTTTGTGTTTTAAACATTTTTATTGAGATCAATATTTACATATGTATGCAAGTAACTATTTAAATTTTGTAAATTCAATTTCATTAAATACGTATTAATATGTACATATACAATATATAATAGTATATTATACATATGTATTATAATTTTTTTGAGATCAGTGCTTTGACTTTAATATTATATTTTACCTTAAATCCAGTCGGTTTTTAATTAATAATTTAAAAAAATAAATAATTTAAAGTTAAAAGTTTAAAATTTGAATGCAATTCATATGTTTTTTTGTAAATGCTCTTAGCTTAAATAATTTTTTTTTCGAAAAAATTCGTTATTTTTGTCTGTACATTACTGCAGCATTTTAAAAAAATAAACTGTTCAATTTTTTCCAATTCCTCGGCACATCCGTTTTTTGAAAGAAGAAAACCCCGTAGATTGCTAAGAGAGTTCAAAGCGCTACTTACAGACGGAACGGGTATATATACGTCACTGTCGTCCACGTCATCATCAGAGTCGTCTTCACTTGATTGCAGTTCAGAGATAATTTCATCGTCATTTGGTTGAGCATAGCAAGGCAAATCGTTGTCAAAATCGACGAAATTTTCTAAGAATTCGGTTTATGGTGTCCGTAGAACAACCATACTTTTTGGAAATTTCCTGTTTTGTGCAATGTTTAATTTCATTAAGAATTGACACTTTTTGCTTAATTGATAAGCTCACTCTTTTGTTAGCACTCATTTTTTCGGATGTTTATATTTGTTTCGTTTTTCACAAATTGAAGTCACAGCATAAATTCACGATTCCAACTTACAACAGCTGATTTCAAACAGAGACAGCTGACTTCAAACAGAGATGGAACATCAGGTATGCAAAAGTACAAATGAGTCAAAAGGGGTGAAACAGTTTGCTATTTAATTGCGATGAAACAATTTTCGTACATTTTCCTTATTGATGGCGAAAAATTTAGACATTGCATATATGAGAATTTTTTACATGCAATTTCTCAAAATCCTACATAATTTTGGTGCATAAATGCGAGAAATGCATATAGGCGAAATGCATATATTAAAAAATATTGCGTGTATTTTATATACAAAAGAAAGATTGTTCAAGTTCGGCTGCATATAAACGATAAATGCTTATAACCGGCGTGCATATAAGCGGTAAATACTGTATAGCATTAAAAAATCTTTAATAAGAAATTGTATTCATGTACGATTGTTATCAGTCCTTAAGCTTTATGTGTTCCGGTATTAACGCCGACAGTTTTTGGTCATTAATGACACTGTGCTACACACAAAATATACAGGGGTTCTCATATAGCAATTCTGTTAGATCACTTCGTTTAGTAATGTATTTATAGCACATTAGGTGAAATGACGTTATTCCTATAATTACAAGTTTAAAAAATCATAAGTCTTCTCTTTATAAACCGATTTTTGAAAGGTTAACTTTGCGTTAAAGGCGTGATTTTCAACTTAAAAAAAATAGTTTTTAAAATTTGTTAAAACTTTTTTCTTATTAAGTCTTAATATACTACTTGTAATGCTGATGTTAACAAATTAAATAATAATTTTGAAAAGCATATGATGATGTAACTAATATGACATCTAGTACTGATTTTTATTCTTTGTATTGATATTGGGCCTCTATGAGTCCAATTCCGAAATATCCGATGTCGAATTTCGCTCATCTTTTGAAACTTCTGAATCATATAAGGTATGAGGTCACAACCAACAAAGATAATGCAATATAAACATCAATACAAAATTGAAAGAGAAATGTTGTGTAGATATAATTGGAAATGTTGTGTAGATATTAAGTCAAAACCGTTTTTAGTATTTGTGATAACTCGAGAGAAGTTTCGGTATTATATGTAAATGTATTGTACACCTTGCTGATACCATGTTGATGCCATACATGCAAATATAAAATACAAAACACAAAAATATTTTTTTAATATTACTGGAAGAATTTTACTCCCATTCCACTACTTCGCTTTTGTTAAGCACACTGAATGTTTAACTTTAAATTATTTCAATCATCTAAATTTCAAGTTCACTCAGACGACCCATTTCAAAATTAATTTTTATTCCAAATTACCAACTTATAGGTACCACCGAAATCGGTACACTTTATGCAAATACATACTCATTTGAAAACTACAATGCTTCTTGCTTCACATTCTATGCAATCACCCCAGTGCTAACTTTCATCAAAGTATGTCTGGCGAAAACATTTAAGGCACTTACGCTGCGTCCTATTAGAAGGCAAATGTATTTGCATAAGAATTAAACTACTTTAAGAGGAGAGCGCAAGTATTTTAATAAAGCAAAAGTGTTTTGTGTGTTTGAGAGGTTGCCCTTTTTTGCTCAAAAGTCAAGAAGGAAACTTTGAGATAATTAAGAACGCCTGTTTTTCTTTGAAATTAGTCAGTTTTGGAAGTGTTCCTTTGGCCCCAAGTAATAATTATATTATTTCTTAGATGACATTTCCGACACTCCAACACACAATCGCTCGTCACTACAACGGCATTACACGAACTGTCAAATGGAAGTGTTACACAAACCTTAATCAACTGTTACAGAAACAACACCAACAGCAGCCGGATTGCACACAGGCAAAACGAATCCACTTGAGAACGAATCTCTGCTCCAACGACGACAGAGATAATCACTCAGCTTAGGGCAGCAACGTGAGGAAAAATCCAAAGGATGTTATCAAAGTTCATCGTTCTGGGAAGAAATTTTGCGATAACTTTGAGCATTGGCAGCAGTTGGCGAAAACTTAAATGGATAAAAATGAATTTGCACTAAAAGGGCATCACTTTTATTGTTGAAGAATGAAAATATCTATTGAAAATTCAGCACATAGTTTAAAAAAATAAACGAAAACGTTATTAACGCCAACTTAGTGTGTATGAGAAACAGCACTCGCTAAAAAAGTTAACAAAAGAAGAAACCACTTTTTAACTTACTCTTCAATAAATAAATGTACAAAATAAACGTATAGTTTGCCTACAATTCTATATATGGACAAGGCCGTCGTCAGTAACGTTACGCTCGTAAATATATTTTGGTCAATATCTTTACAAAATACAATTATTTCTCCCAACTTGAGAGCAGCATATGAAAGTTCTCGTCACAACTGTTGTTTCATACCCAGACAATTTTGCTGTATCTCGTTTTGTTGTGAATTTATGGCCATTTTAAGCCATCAGTAACGTCACCGAATTTTGAAAGTGTGTTGAGGTTACTGAACGTTTGTGTAAAAATGTGCGAATTAAAAGAGTTCATGTTTATAATTGCCCAGTATTTAAAAAAAAGGAAGGATGAAAGATGATTTTTGTCCAAAAGGTGGGCTTAAATTGGGGCTTACATTGTATGTCTTAATCACGTAAACGCCAGTAACGTTACGCAAAATGTCAGTAACATAATTTCGTAACGATTTTCTGGTCTTGGGTCATGGGTTAATAGAGGGACCCTAAACGAACAAAAAATCATCGTAGAGGAGTTTTAAGATGCAACCCTGGGGAGATATTAAGACTAAACCACTCTCATAAAAAAAATTGTAGTAAAATTGTACAGCTGATTTTTGTATGATAGAGTGTTAGTTAATTAAATTATCTCTTCAATAATGTGTATAGCTTGAGGGTTGAAATTGGTTTTTGATCAGTTTTGCATCATTAAAATTAAAATTTGTAATTATACCATCACCCTTAGGGATGAGGGTATATATCATTTGATACGACCCAAAAGTGTAACACATAGAAGGAGTCACTTCAGACCCTAGGTTTCTTAGAACCAAATACGATTCATGACTTTTTAAGTCATTTGAGCCATGTCCGTCTGTCTGTCTGGTGGCTGTCCGGCTGGTTCGCAAGATAACTTTCGAAAGGCGCAACCAAATGTCTTGAAATTTTGCACGAGTTAATATTTCCCCAAAACTACTAACGGTATTGCAAATAGGCTACATGGCTCCGCCCCTTCTGGTACCTCCCATACAAATACATCATTCCGCCCACTTTAGAAATCGAGTTATAATATCAATACACCCAACGCGATCGTACCCAAATTCTGTACTTAGTAAAGCTATTACAGGATAAAGTTTTGGAAAAAAAATTGGAAGTCTAGCCACGCCCCTTCTGGTACCTCCCATACAAATTCACCTTTGCGCCCACTTTAGATATGGAGTAATAATATCAATAAATCCATCGCGCTAGTTCCCTAATTCTAAAAAACTGAAGTCTAAATATCAATACATCCAAGTAATAATATCAATACATCCAACGCTATCGTGCCCAAACTCTGTATTTAGTAAAGCTATAACAGGATAAAGTTTTGGAGGATAAACCTAGAAGTCTAGACACGCCCCTTCTAGTACCTCCCATACAATTTTACCACTCCACCCACTTTAGAAATCGAGTAATAATATCAATATAATAGCAATTTTTTTTATTTTACTGAGGGTGATGGTACATGTAAGTCGGGTCGACCGACTGAAACTTTCTTACTGGTTTTTTCCTACTTTTCAGTTTTAGCGGCTATTTAGTACGAAAAATGTCGAATTAACTTCTGTTTTTGTTTTTTTTTTCGAAAAATTTGTGAAATTTCTTCCTAAATGGTGACAGTATTTTGTGTCAGTATTTTAAACTAAAGCCAGGACACTCTGTAAAATAAAAACACATTATTATCGGAAAATGCAAAAGTCTTTATTAATTTCAGTCTTGTTAATTTTTACAAAATTAAAGCATGACTTCAGTTGTAGTTTTTATACCATCACCCTTAGGGATGAGGGTATATATCATTTGATACGACCCAAAAGTGTAACACATAGAAGGAGTCACTTCAGACCCTAGGTTTCTTAGAACCAAGTTCGATTTATGACTTTTTAAGTCATTTGAGCCATGTCCGTCTGTCTGTCTGGTGGCTGTCCGGCTGGTTCGCACGATAACTTTCGAAAGACGCAACCAAATGTCTTGAAATTTTTCACGAGTTAATATTTCCCTAAAACTACTTACGGTATTGCAAATGGGCTACATGGCTCCGCCCCTTCTGGTACATCCCATACAAATACATCATTCCGCCTACTTTAGAAATCGAGTTATAATATCAATACACCCAACGGGATCGTACCCAAATTCTGTACTTAGTAAAGCTATTACAGGATAAAGTTTTGGAAAAAAAACTTGAAAGTCTAGCCACGCCCCTTCTGGTACCTCCCATACAAATTCACCTTTCCGCCCACTTTACTTACTTAAATTCCATTTGCACCCCATGAATGAGGTATGGGAAAGCTTCTCGCATTGTTGTGAATAAACACGCTTTCTATTTTTAGATTCACAACTTGTTTATCGACGAATGCGAACGTCACTGTTTGAGAAGCTCTTACTAGACACGACGATTGAATCGACGCTTAAATACTGCGAAGTTGCTGTCAACAACATTCGAGGGGAGCCGACAATGAAAGAAAATTTTATTTATTTTTTTTCTTTTAAGATGACTGGAGCCAGGTTTGAACCTGCGATCTCCCGCATGGTAGTCGCGTATTCTAACCACTATGCCACGGCCGGTCCCTTCCGCCCACTTTAGATATGGAGTAATAATATCAATAAATCCATCGCGCTCGTACCCTAATTCTTAATTTAGTAAAGCTATAGCAGGATACAGTTTTGAGAAAAAAACTGAAGTCTACCAACGCCACATCTGGTACCTCCCACACACATCTGGTACCGCCCACTTTAAAAATCGATTAATATTATTATTAGAACTACCGCGATCGTGACCAAATTCTGTATTTAGTAAAGTTCAAGCAGGATAAAGTTTTGGAGAAAAAATCTGGAAGTCTAGACACTCCCATTCTGGTACCTTCCATACAAATGTACCTTTCCTCCCACTTTAGAGATGGAATAATAATATCAATACACTTGACACGATCGTGCCCAAATTCTGTATTTAGTAAAGCTATTTCAGAAGGTCTTTCTGAATATTTTAATAACACAGATCGAATGTACTTTCGTAGCACTATAACGTGACATAAGTCCGATCGACGAAGAATTCTTCGTTTAGGCACAGTGGGCCAAACTGTTATGCACGGACTTTGAAAAAAAGTTCAAAAAATTTTACTTCAGAAGGTCTTTCTAAATATTTTGATAATACAGATCGAAAGTACTATCAAAACACTATCACGTGACATAAGTCCGATTGACGAAGAATGCTTCGTTTACGCACAGTGGGCCAAACTGTTATGCACGGAGTTTGAAAAAAAGTTCAAAAAATTTATATTTCAGAAGGTCTTTCTTAATATTTTGATAATACAGATCGAAAGTACTTTCGTAGCACTATATCGTGACATAATGAATGTAAACTTTATTTGAAAATATCTGTGGTTAATTAAACTCTGCTATTTTTAGAAAAGTTATTAGCCTTAAATAAAATTTTAGGCAGGACAACGTCTGCCGGGTCAGCTAGTTAAGGATAAAAACAAACAAATAATTCGAGTTTATCAGAAAAATATATTTAAGTAAAGTATTTTGTAGGAGTTTTATTTGCCTTTCTCCCAAAGCCCAAATAAAAACGCAGTGATTTGTATAAAAGAACGAATGTGAGAAAACTATGTTTATTCAAATGAAACGATATTTTAAGAATGACACAAATTTGACAATGTATACGTATATTGTTTTTCATAGCCTACTACGTATATCATTTTCCATAGCCTACTATGTATATATTCTTCCATAGCCTACTATGTATTTGTATCGAATACAGAATATTTATATGGTTGCAAAGCCTACTAAGTATTTGAATTGCAAGTGTTCAAATATCAAGTGACTGAAATGTTTGCAACATATTTTTCCAAGGCATACATGTATATTTTTTTCTGCACAATCTAATTTGTGGGGGTTTATTCTAGTTATTTTCGTTTTGAGAATAGCGAACTTACTTTTTGCAGTTTCTAAGTTATTGTTTTGTTATGTTGCTGTCGCGGTGGATAAAATCGTCGATTATCCAATGGTATTCACAAAGAATACCGATATGGTCCTACAACACGCTACTGAATGCTATTTTTATTTCACACACATGATTTTTGAAAATCTGGAATAAATAAATAAATACCCGAACGGCTTCGTAACGTGGGTAATACGAATAAAGTTCAGTGTGCACCAGTGATCTGCGGCGATAGGAGTTTTCGCCACTAATGGTGTACTCGCTGTTTATGCGGCTGCGGTAACAAACTGCTTGGATTTTTTTGTGCCTTTTGTTATATTGTTTTCTTTTACCGGGATTGTTTGCCACCGCATCAAAAAACCATGAACAAAAAAATTATTCTTTGTTGTGTGAGCTTTTAAACACAAACAAAAATATTACGAAGAAGAATACGATGTCGGTGCGATCGCCACCAACATACTATCCGCCTCACTGTCTATTTGTTACTTTTTTTTTTGCTTATGTTTTGGCGACAAATGTTAAAACAAGTTCATTAGGCCGACAGATTTCCAACAGAAACAAAAGAGTTTTCAAATGTAAGATCATACATTTGTTTTAGACAAAACTATTGAACTTTTTCATTGCATTTTCCTGACCTATAAAGAATGTCTCCAAAAAATAAGCAAAAAAGAAAACGGTACAAATCCACAGCGAGGCGGTTAGTATGTTGGTGGCGATCGCACCGACGTCGTATTCTTCTTTGTAATATTTTTGTTTGTGTTTCTTCGTTGTCGTTCTAAACCACCACCATAAAACAAGCACACACAACAAAGCGTCATATTTTTGTTGTTTTTTTTTTTTTTTTGATACGTTGGTAAACTATTGCAACAAAAAAAGTAAACACAAGAAAGAGCTTTACTCCACCGCATCAGTTTTCGTTCGATATTTCGAACACTTGCGTATGAAAAATACTAAGTTCGGACGCGGTGTACTGGCGGTTGCGGTCTATCGGTTCTGATCTCTGGTGTGCACTAGGTTGATTCTTATGTGACAAAAAAAAAATGTTTTCGATTTTTTTCATGGGCTAACTTAAAATTTTGTTAAGACGTACAAAAAAAACTCTATGTGAATTTTTTTTTAATATTTTCTTAAAGGATTAGGGGTCGCTACCGGGGTTCGAAATTTGTAATTATATCGTCACCCTTAGCCAGGATAACTCGAGTGAACAGCTCCTTATGAAAATTTTTCAGTATTTAAATTTTCAACAACGAAGTAATGGCATTGTAAATGCCGAATTGCCCCACCCCTTCTGGTACCTCCCATACAAAATTACCTATTTTTGGCAAATTTTTATTTATCCTATAACTACCAAACGGACAACTGGAGGATATTTAAACTTGGTCAGTTTAATCCAGTTGTAATAACAAATAAGCCCTCAGAAAACCTTCAAACCTTTCATTTACACTTTGCGCAAGATATATGCTTATTGAAATTTCCTCATGAATGTCTTAAATATAAATCTAGCTTAATAAATGTTATTAGACATTGTAACACTGGCTAGCCTTCCTATACTAATTTGCAGTCCTTCTTAGGAATTTTACTGTACAGTTAATAAGAAATGCTCTTTTCCATTTTTCTTCTTCAGTTTTTGTTTATATTATTAAAAAAAGATGCATTTCAATGATAAAAATTAAATTAAACGTTTAAAATGTAAAATTGAAATAAAAATGTTAATTATTAAATTAAACACCAATTCATTGCATGAAAAACTTAACATTACAAAAATATAATTATAAATTTACATGAAAATTGTACTCAATAATTATAAACTATATACACCTGCATATATGGCTTACAATGTTCACTAATTTTTAAAATATATCAAAATAGGTTAAATTATATGTGTAAATATAAGTGCTAGACCAAAGTATTCCAAACTTAAACTTAATTTCCCTTTGCACCCCATGAATGAGGTATGGGATAGCTTCTCGCGTTGTTGTGAAATAACACGCTTTCTATTTTTAGATTCACAACTAACGGCACCTACTTGTTTATCGACGAATGCGAACGTCACTGTTTGAGAAGCTCTTACTAGACACGACGATTGAATCGACGCTTCATACTGCGAAGTTGCTGTCAACAACATTCGAGGGGAGCCGACAATAAAAGAAAATTTTTTTTTTCTTTTAAGATGACTGGAGCCAGGTTTGAACCTGCGATCTCCCGCACGGTAGTCGCGTGTTCTAACCACTATGCCACGGCCGGTCCCAATATCTGTGTTAAATATCTAATAGCATTCATTAAGCTATTTTGTATTTAAGACATTCATGAGTCAAATTTCAATAAGTATATATCTTGCGCAAAGTATAAATAAATTCAGCGTACTTACAAAAAATTTATGTAAAACTATAGGGGTTAATTCGGTCTTTTGTATGGGAGGTACCAGAAGGAGCGTGGCAAAAGTTTTGTTTTTCTGTGGGTTTATCTGTTATTATAAGTGGATTAAACTGACCAAGTTTAAATATCCTTCAGTAGTCTGTTTGAAAGTTATGGGATAAATAATAATTCGCCAAAAATAGGTAACGGAAAATAACGATATAACTAGAGTCTTCAGAACCGAAACCGAATACCGTCTAACCGTTTTTTCTTTTTTGTCAGAAACCGTATGCCCGTTTCTTCAAAAATGTCAATTTCGAATACCCGGTTTAACCGGGCAATATTTCAAAGAACATTGCTAGGTCAATTATAGGTAAATCTGCAAAGAAGGTTGTTAATGCTTATCCGATATTTTTCTTGCAAATCTCAAAGGATACTTTCATTAATATTTATTTATGCAATACGAAATTTTTTTTGGAATATGCTGTTAGATGACTTTTTCCTCTCATCTTTAAATGGTAGGATGACTTTCGTATTCATATAAACAACTTTCAGTTGTCGCTATCTTCTAAATTAAGCATCCAATCGCGAAAAAGGAATATGTCACTTAGATATAGTTGGGAACTCGTATTGTAATGGCTAGGAAGCAGCCCATATTTGGATGTACAAGTATAAATGCAGTTGTTTCGTGTCAAAATAAATTTCCCAGGAAATATTCGGGTAAAATAAAAACACAAAAAGTATTAGTATTTTCGAAAACGTTATAAAACGTATATGTTTATTTATAAGAATAAATAAGGGATTTTCGGGGGTTTAAGTATTCGGGTAACTTACGTTCCGTTCGGGGTTTACAGGAGTAATAATCTAACTATTGTAAATTTACATGATACTAACCGGGATGTAAAGTATCATTTCGGGATAACTGAGAGCGAGAGAATTAATAGAGAGAGAGAGAGAGAGGAGCGCGGATAACAATAGAAAGTACGAGAAAACTTAACTATATAAAAGTACGAGGGTAGATTGATAATTATCCGCGTAAACATCCCGCCCCCCTTGCAGGATTGCAACAAAGGAGGATAGGAGGTATTGCGAGGCATTCGGGGAATGAGTAAAATGAACTACTTAAACTACGGGATACTCTAATTCAAATAAAACATAGTACGGCTTCAAAACGGGGTGCTGAACTTGTCCATGTCTCAACTGAAGTTACAAAGGGGTGATTAGAGTGTTTCGGGTAAATTAGGAGCACACGACGTCACGGGCTTGGCGATACTTATGAGCTCATCAACATCTGATGGGATAAAAAATAAAAATAGAAAACTGAAAATAAAAGATAAAAGAGAAAAAAAGGGGAGAAAATATATTAATGCGGGTTATGGAATACGAATTTATCCAAGGTAGAAAACGGGAAAATATGCCTGAAAGGCTTCTACTTTTTACTTATTTGGGGAAAAAACCATTTCGTTGCTTTACGATACATTCGAAAAATTTCAGTTCTTCATAGCAATGTTCCAATTTTACACGCTGGATAAGTCCTTTTGTCGTTAAATTTCGTGTGAGGCATTTTACTATCTCGAGACTCGCTTATAAAATTGTACATAATATTAATTTCACGGGGAAAGTTGGGAAACGTGCTATGGCATAATTATCGGGTGTTTCGAGGCAAAATACGGGCAATTTTGTAATTTGTTCTGCGAATTGTACATTATGGTGATAAATTAAGCTTTAAAACTCTGTCGGGTTGTCATTGATATCAACGTGCGATCAGATCTTAGTTCCAACTTTTTGTAGTTGCTGCCGCTCTATTCGCAACAAAAGTAAGCCAATGGCATTCGGGATTTCGTACTAGTAATAATACTAGAGTGGAGTAATTCCACAGTGGAATCAAAAGATTCAATATATTTGGCCATTAAAGAGTCTCCAAAGAGCTCTAAGCGGGATAATACATAATTAATGGGCGTTACTTTTGTTTGGGATGCAAGTTAATGCGATTTTATCTCGAAACGGGGCAAGAGATGGCGCGAACACATAGAGGGCAGCAATTTTGATTGCATTTATTCTTGAATATTATTTCGGGACTATGCGGGAGATTGATTCCGTTGACTAATGCGTTTATCCAAAACGTTCCATTGGGAAAGCCAATTTTCGGGATTTAAACTTTTGGCGATTTCCGAGGAGCCTTTATGTTTTGTCGCATCACTTTTCGCTGTCTGCGTAACGGGGTTAACATGGAAGCTATTATTTGTAGCATTCCAACGCAGTGTTCGGGACTTCGTGGTATTCGTATATTTCGAGTTGTAATCGTGCAGTAAATGATGTGGTAATTTGTGCTTTGGATTGAGATGCCCTGTAGGTCGGTTTTCAGAATTAAAATGATTGAGATGCAGAACCTTTGTTTTTACGTTCGAGATATTCATCTTGTTCGGTCGAGAATAGTTGGGTACATTGGTTTTCGGGCAAACAGTGTTGTTGCATTTCTTAATCGCATTATTTAATGTCGAAATGTTCGAGTGCGGAGTTGATAATTCTTTTTTCGGCAGAGGGCGAGCATATAATGTAGTTTGACCTGCAGTTTTATCGGTGATGACATTTTGTCGATGCGGGGTATGACGATGACCGGTGACGATCCAACCGAAAACAGTTTTCTGTGCAACTAAATTACCATCGGGATGTTTTCTAATATCGGGCAGTATTATGTGGGGATACATATCTCCTCCAAGAAGTAAGTCGACTTCGGCGGTTTTTCCATCATTTATGGTCGTTTCGGGGCAACATGCATTAAGTCTATCGACTACATATGCTGCAGTTTTATATTTAAATTCGGGGTTAACGTATGATGCCAAGGAGATTACACAATACTCTGTAGTTGTGGCCGCAACATTTCCCGTTAAACCGGATATTTCTGTACTCGGGGCAGAATATGTGGGAATACACAGTTCCTTTTGTATTTTTCGGGAAATAAAAGTTGCTTGAGATGCGGGATCAATTAATGCATGCGCAGAACTTGTTACACCTTTCGAGATAAGTTGGCAAGTCGTAGTACCTAGTGTAATCAATGATGTTAAATCTCCCTTTACGTGCGTGTTAAATGACTGTAAAGATCGGGTTCCCAATGAAGTTCCGGGTTCATCAGATGCATTTTGTGCGGTTTGTGAAGTGTCTGTATTCGGGTTTATATGGTGTTCATCTGACACATTGGATGTACTCGAACTGTCGTCTCGATGTAAAAGGAAATGGTGTTTTTGTTTACACAAAAAACAAACATTTGGGCTCTTACAATTTTTAAACTCGTGCGAAGTGGCGAGACAATTTGTGCAACACTTTAATCTTTTAACGGTAACATATCTTTCCTGTACGGCATTTCCGAGGAAAGTCGGGCAGAGTCTGAGTGGATGACGGCCGGAACACAGAATGCATTTACCTATGCCTTGTCCTGAGTTGCCTTGAGTACTCGTCGCGTATGATCTGATTCTTCTATCATCATTTACGGGTTTTCTCGGGGAAAAAGCCTTTTCGGTATTCGGGTTATTATTCGTATTGCATCCTCGAATATCTGATACAGATTCGAGTGTGTGGTAACGAGTAGTTAAAAATGTGTCCATATCTGACCATTTAGGGAGCGCGGAGCCACGTGGTATATTTTGTTCCCATAGGCAGAGAGTTGTTTCGGGTAGCTTTGTCGAACAAAGATATACAAAAATTACGTCCCAATTATTCGTATCGATTTTCAAAAGAGATAGATTGGATATGCAATCATTTATTGTTCTCTGAAGCTCCTTCAGGTTAGGCCCTGTTTCCCTCGAGATGGGAGAAATATTGAACAAGGTTTTCAATTGGGCATTTATGAGAACGCGTTTATTCTCGTAACGGTCCACTAAGTTCTGCCAAGCGAGTGCAAAACCATCGTTAGTCAATGGGCACGTTTTAATAATACCGTGTGCCTCACCCTTGGTTTTCTGTAGCAAATAGTACAGTTTCTCAACGGGCTTAATCGAGCATTATTTTTATATAAGGCCGAGAACATATCTCGAAATGTTGGCCAGCTGACATAATCGCCATAAAAAATCTCAGTATCACACGGAGGAAGATTAATAATCGGAGGTGGCAATGAAAATGGCGCTTGTGGTTGTTCTACGGGTTTAGGGGGAATATCCAATTTTCGACGATATTCGGAAATGAATGTCATACCGCGCGCATATGCTTTGTAAGAGTTTAAATATTTATTCCTGATTTCGGTAACAGGTAGTTCAGAATCACTCTCCGATTCTATCAAGAGCTCATCGTAAATTTCCCTTATTGGCTCCCATAACCGATTTAGTTCCTTTTCGTGAACCGCTAGTGATCCTAATTTATGTTCGCTAGGGGAAATACCAGCCAAAAGGGCTTCAAACTCGTTCAAACGGTCGATAAAACGGATTAGATCATTGAAAGTGGTCATATTGACAATATAATAAATTTAATTTGGGGGGAAATGCGAGTAAAAAATCAGAAATAGTACAAAGTATTCGAGATTATATGTTCAAAAATATCAATAAAAATTTAAATTGTCGGAAAAATAACCGTAATATATCGCTATATTTCAATAAATATTATAGTTACACGATGTTTATCGAGAAATGTTGAATATATATGTGAATTATATGATATATCGGGGAAAATATAATATCTCGGGTATTATTAGGGTTATATAATAAAATAAAATATTAATCAAATGTGATAATTCCGCAATTATTTATTACTTAATTTCGGGTTAATTGTGCGGTTGGTGATGAAAAACCGTAAAAATATGAGCGGTTTAAGCGTATTACCCGTTGTAACCGGTTATGTTTAGTCGCTGACAACACTAATATAATTCGTGAGATAGTGTATAACACAATTCGAGGCAATATACGGGTAAACTATCCGGACGGGTTGGTAAAAATTGTAAAATATCGGCGGTTTTCACGTTTTACCCGTTGTAACCGGTTATTTTTATTCGTTTACAACACTAATATTAATCGGCAAATAGTGTCTGATATGTTACGTATCTAATCACGGGTAAATTAATGGGATGAGAGCGGAAAACCGTAGAAATAACGCCGGTTTTCGAGTTTTATCCGTTAAATCCGGTTATTTATAATCGTTTACAACACTAATATATTGAACAAAAAAAATAGTGTATGCTGTAATACGGAGCTATACGGGGGTAATTTATTCGGATAGGGAGGAAAATCCGTGCAAATAACACCGGTTTTCCTGCTTTATCCGTAATAACCGGTTATTTTCGTTCTTTACAACACCAATATGTGACGTGTGATACGACTCGCGAGTTATTATAAGGTTTATACCAACAATTATATATGTATCGTTATCAATTATATAAAAAACGTGAAATTTAAAATATCTATATATGAACCGGGTTATCTTATTGTTCAAAAACACACAGCACTATCTTTATTGTTAATCTCATTCCGTTTTATGCTATGTCCGCATCGATCGTTTCAAACACACAGCTTATCGATTGGAGGGGTATTTGCGGGGGGAACACATGTATATTAGAAATGGTTGTGCGAGAGAATGTTTATGCCTGTGTTTTGTTACGCTTTGTGCGATGTCCGCGTTGATCGTTTCAAAACAGCAGCTTATGTATTCGAGGAGTATTAGCGGGGGTGAGAACAAAGTATTGAGAACACAACATAAGCTTTTGTTTTGTTATGCTTTGTGCGGTATACGCGTCGATCGCATAAACAACTATTGCCTGGTAGTTTAAATGGGGGTAATCGCGGGGAAATGAACGCAGAATAGAGAGACTTATTAGGGAGAATATAATCCTGTGCGGTAAACAACCACTGGTTGTATGATTAAAGGGGATATCGCGGGGAAAACGAATGCAAAATAGGGAGAATTATGCGGGAGTATTGTGAATATTCGCGAGAGAATCGTTATAGTGTGTGATTAGTGGTAAACGCGGGTAAGTGTTATTGTGCGATTACAAAAACAACAAACAGCGAGATTTAAGGAGAGACTTAAATAAGCGCGTATGTATTTCTCACTTCACTTTTACAAATTGTTGGTATAAAAACACTCACTTATCCACAGAAAAATAAGCAAAGAACTTACCCTTTATCTGCAGGAAAATAGGGGTGGGTTTAATAATTGCTGGAATAATCGGGGAATTAGAACCTAGCGTTTAAGAGGCGTTTAGTTCGGGAATTTGCCAATAATTTGCTGAAAATATATATATTTCTAGAGAAATTTATTTCAACATTCGGGTGGATCTCGGAATCCGGCTCGAAGGACCAAAATGTTTCGTGTCAAAATAAATTTCCCAGGAAATATTCGGGTAAAATAAAAACACAAAAAGTATTAGTATTTTCGAAAACGTTATAAAACGTATATGTTTATTTATAAGAATAAATAAGGGATTTTCGGGGGTTTAAGTATTCGGGTAACTTACGTTCCGTTCGGGGTTTACAGGAGTAATAATCTAACTATTGTAAATTTACATGATACTAACCGGGATGTAAAGTATCATTTCGGGATAACTGAGAGCGAGAGAATTAATAGAGAGAGAGAGAGGAGCGCGGATAACAATAGAAAGTACGAGAAAACTTAACTATATAAAAGTACGAGGGTAGATTGATAATTATCCGCGTAAACAGCAGTTTTCTCACTTAGATATAGTTGCGAACTCGTCTTGCAATGGCTAGGAAGCCGTCCATATTTGGATGTACAAGATCAAATGCAGTTTTCTCCTAAACTAAAAGGAGCTTAAGTTATGATTACCATACTATAGTTGGGAAATAACCAAGATACAGTTGGGATCTAATTTTGAAATATATTGGGATCTCACCTCGAAATGAGTGCGTAGCCGTCGATATTCATATGAAAAACTTTGTGCCTTAATTTAAATATAAATTAAATTAAAATTTAGTAATAACATCTGTTTGAATGAACAGGATATAAATTAAATGGATTAATGTATCGATGTTCATATCTTTTCATATTTAATTGCATATTTGGTTCTATTTTACAATTTCCCAAAAACCGAATGAAACCGGTTAACCCGGTTCTTTAGTAAATCATGTTCATATTCGAAAACCGTATTGTTGAAAAAATGCATTTTTCGATAAACCGAAAACCGGTTTTCTGAAAAATTCAAGTATTTGAACACTATAGATATAACTCACACATATGACCGTTTAGTCGTTGTTGAGACCGCCAGTGGGCATGGTAGCTAGAACACACAACTATCGGATGACCTGGTTTAGAGAGGTTTAGGCCAATTTAATCGGCATTTGCCTCGAAAAGGCTTTTCTAAACAGATGTTCGTCGTTGAATTTCATTCAATGGATACAGTGGGAAGTTGCTTTGGTCGCGGGCGCTGTCTAACGCCTCTACTTAAAGTATATTAACAATTGAAGTAATAACAATACAGCAATGAACACTATTTGCCACCTAATGTCGTAAGAGCCTGCCATCTACCAGCAATTTTTACATATTTTAAGAGAAATTCTTTCATCGAAGCATACTTTTAGGATAAACATAACATTTGATCGCAATATTTAAATGCATATATAGTCAACAGATGACACTCTGTCGCATTGCCGCCAGATTTTATCAATTAACATTTATTTAGTTGTTTTTGTTATGGACATAATTCAGATTCTGTTTAAAAATTTACTAATTTTGTGAAAGTTATGTTAAAATAAATTATGTGTTGTTATTATGACCCTGGTGTTGAGAGACTTTGGGTGTTTTTGCATATTTTCATATTTTTGTAGTATTAAAATAGAAATAATAATTGACCCACAAGGTATCCCAATTTTTTTTTATTTCTAAGAACGCATTTTGTTGCAATTTAATAGAAAAATGGTATTGTTTACATTTTGTTCACATATCTATAAACAAAAACAACTTAGCGTCAAATAGAAAATAACGATATGGTTCATTTTGCAACTGAAAAGTTTCAGCATCTTCTGGGTTGAGTGTTTGAAGAACCTTTAGGTTCAAAACATATGAACATTTTTAAAAATTTCACAGAACTTTCTTTATTTAGTAAACTTGAATAAATACATGGCTTAATTTCCTTTCTTCATGTACTTTATGCCATAAGTGTATATTTGTATATGTGTATATTTAAATTTATTGATTAAATATTTTGCATATTTTTTGGGCTCCACGAATGCCCCCCAATGAAATAACGCCCAGAAAATACCCCTCAATGAAATAAATCCCAAAAAATTGGAAATAACAACCAAAAACAGTGAATAAAATAACATCGAAAAATAAATAAAATAATCTCCAAAGCGAGACGAAACAACCCCCAATATTTGGGAGGTATTTCATATGAAATAACACCCAATGATGAAAATGAAATAAGCCTCCAATGTTCACAAGCAAATCAAACTCTCTGGTTTTATTGAATTCTTCATTTTGAAGAACTCTTACAAATTAAAAAAAAAATTCATACTTAGATATCATTCTCAAAATGAAAAAATGCTCGGTGCATTTTGTTGATTTTCTATCCGTCAATATGAACACAAATGGAAATATCTTTAAACATTCAAAAGATATTGTAATATATTTACAGGCTAAAAGTTTTCTTGTAAAAGGCCTATTTTTATACAATTATATAATTATAACTCCTAAAAACCAACAGCTTTAAAAATGAAATAACCTCCGAATAAAAAATGAAATAACACCCAAATTATACACGATATGAAACAAGCCCCGAATTTAAAAAATTGGTTGGGTGTTTTTTCATTGTAGATTATTTCATAATTCGAAAACTCCAAATGAGGAATGAAATAAGTCCCAAAGAAAAATGAAAAACGGCCGAAAAAAATTGGAAGTTATATATGTGAAATAACACCCAAAAATATATGAAAAAAATTTGGAGAATTTTTATTTCTCGTGTGTGCGTTATTTCATTGGGGGGCTTTTCGTGGAGCCTATTTTTTGCATGTTTTCGATATTCACGCAAAATTGTTATATTTCAACGATAAATCAATTTATTTCATAGTTCGGTTTCAATCAGATACCAAATTAAAAATCGCGGGGACGGATAGACGGACACACCCAAAGAGAGAGTGAGAGTTTTCATAAAAGGATAGAATCTTGTATACCAAATGTCAGCTCCATAGCCTTAAACTACGGTTGTAATTGAAGGTCAAACCAAAAAAGGGCGAGTTTGTATGGAAGTTCAAATTAGTTTTTGTCCGATGTTGCTCATCTTGAAACATAACCTCCCTTTAAAGGATATAAACTTGCATGCCAAATTTCAGCTCGATCTTTCATAAACAACGGCTGTAATCGGAGGACAGACCAAAAAAGGGCGAGTTTGTATGGGAGATGAGAGTAGTTTTTGATATTGCTCACCCTAGAACTTAACCTCCTTCAGCTCGATATCTCTTAAACTACGGCTGTAATCGCGGGGACAGACAAACAGATGGTCATCTTTAAATCGACTGCGAATTCGACGCTGATTATTTATATATACTTATGTATATTAGTGTGGTCGTAAAACTCGATGTTGGATTTTTGTTGCCACCGACAAAACTTTGAATTTTGTCCCCATATAAAGTGCGACCACCATTATATATGTATGTAATAGCTTTCCCGGCTCGCGTTGCTCCGCTGCCGTACGAATTAGCTATTTTCTTTGTTGTTTCGAAAAATACCTTCGTATCGCACAACTGCTCAATGATTATCTATAAAATTACGAACTTCGACAAATCTCCACATGTTGCGCGACTACCCTATGAAATAAGTATTTACCCCCATTTTCACGATTGTATCTTTTGCTGTTTGGTCTATCAGCTTTAAGCGCCCCATAGACGAGTACTGCCGCAGGAACGGCAATATGTATGTATTAGTGAATTTGACTCAGTACGAGAAAGTATTTGTCACACGGACAATGCAGTATGAAAATCAAAACAGTTTTGATTTTCAAAATGAACACCTATCAATCAGATGAACTTTGTTTATTTGTTTGCCGTCTAATATGTCAAATTTTTGAAAATTGTATTATGATAAAATTGTAAACAACCAAAATTACAAACTGTTTTGAATGAAAAATGAAAAATAATTTGGGAAAACTAACAAAAAAGAGATTTGCTGAGAAAGTATAGAGGTGCACAAGTCTTTGCCGGCATTACATAAGTGATAGAAACATTTAAACAGCAATTCTCAGATGTCTTTCTATTACAAAATTCAAAATAAAGTGATGATTGATACGTGTGTATCGAAACCTTCAATCACACACGAACACAAGGGGTTCATCGGCATGAACTGCAGCAGTACTCGTGTATGGGGCGCTTTACCCCTTTTTCTGGGTGATAGTATCAGTTTTATTCCTTTTTGGTCGTACTCCCCCTAAAAGCGCGAAATTCCACAAATCTATTCTGAATGCACAATAACCCCAAAAATTTAATTTTTCACACCCATTTTCACAATTCTACCCTTAGCCTGGGTGATGGTACCAGTTTTATTCCTTTTTCGGCCTTCGTCATCTTAAAGTACGAAATTCTAAAAATCCAATCATATTGCACAACTACTCCAAATAATTAATATTCAACCCCAATTTCGCAATTCTGCTTTTAGCCGTTTGGTCTAGGTGATGGTACCAGTTTTATCCCTTTTTGTGTCGGCACTAATTCGATGAGGACAATCCATACATAGAAAGATATTAGGATATATAGGACGCATGCTTGTGTACATTTTTGTGAATATAACTTTAGCCGTTTGGTCTGGATGATAGTACCAGGCCTTTTGGGGCCTTGGTCCTTTTTTATCCCTTAAAGTACGAATTTAAAAAATCCCTTCATATCGACAAGCTACTCTGTAAGAATAATTAACACTCTAATTTTCGTGAATTAAGGTTAAGCCGTTTGTCCTGGGCAATGATCAGTCAGTCAGTCAGTCAATCATAACGCAACAATTTTATATAAAGATATATATTTTCATACCTACCACGCCTCCTTATGGACGTTACAAATGAAACAGTAAAATGAATATACCCTTTGCTCCGTGAATACGAGCGGTAAAGTGTATAAAAACAGAAAATTTACGAACATCGAATTAACTTACATAGCAATATGTAAATTCTAATTTTATAGAGAGTATTGTTTGGACTATGATTAATATTTATAACTTTAAATCAATTATATTTATATAATACTTAAGATTTTACCTTAAACTCGTTTTGTTTCTGTTCTACACCTTATTCAATTGTAATTCAACAAATATAAATTGATATTAATATTTCCAACTAAAATACAAAAAATTCCAATTGAAATTAAATGTAGCTGTAGATTCGCTGATAGTTACGATAACAGTACGCAAAACTTTTAATAATAATCGGCAAATCATAATCGGAGGCGTTCGAACAATCACACAGATATGTGTACAGTAAACTACGGATAAGTGCACATCGCATAAATGCAAAAACCGCATAAGTGCACTGGAACTTGAAGCCATTAGCCTTTTTTATACGTTTACATACAAAAATACACTGATAAGTGCAACACGTATAAATGCAAAAACCGGATAAATACACAACTTTTACTAACCTGAAAGTGCTTTTTTAGTACAACTTTGCATGCATAAATGCAAATCTCTCATCTACATAAATGAAGATTATGATTTAGAGAAACTGGGGTTCAATAAAAGAGTTCAGACTTTTTCAACACACGAGGTTTATGTGAATCGAATTGAGTGTAATTTAATATGTATTTTGCAAAAAAACAATTTTGCAAAATATGATTGCAATGATTCATTAACAGCTCTTATTTTGGCACAGAACTGAATATTTTTAATTTTTTTGTATGAAATATGAAAAACACTAAAACAATTAAATATTTGTGATTTTTTTTATTATACGTATATACCTTAAACTGAACTGATTTTTATAAGTTTATATTAAAAACTTGTAATGTAATGTAAACCAAATATAAATAAAAACATTAAACAGGTTTATATTTTAATTATTTTCTTAAAGTTCCGTCTAAACTGATCTGGTGTTACAGATTAATAAAAAAAAATCTAATGTTTGTATAAATGCAATAATCGTGCACTTATACAATGTTTGTATATATGCAATAGTTGTGCACTTATCCGAGTGTTGTATAAATGCAAAAACCGCATAAGTGCACAAAAAGTCCCGAGAAAACCGATGTGCACTTATCCGTAGTCTACTGTAGATACAAGTTGGCAAACATAATGGTGTTTCAGAGCCAACATTTACATTTGCTTCCCGCAAGTGGAAGGATGTGTTCGTTTCCCAATGAATATAGTAATGCTCTGGCAAAAATGTATTTCGCATTGTATAAAATTGTTACGGACGGCTAGGATGGTTGTGCATACACAAATGAGCAAGTGCACGCAATAGTTATTTGGACTTGTAGCCATAAGTGTACATGCTCACACACTAACGCAAACAACAAAGTGTTTACCGATTACATTTAGAAGGCCTTATGTGAAAATGTGAGTTTAGTGGTTCAAATCGTTGTAGTCTGCAATACTGCTTACACTGAGTCTTGGATACATTTTTCAGACACTTACCCAAAATACCTAAATTTCATTAGTCCATTTTATAGCATTGTTGAAATATTTCGCACATTTTCAGGTTGAACTCATTACAGGCCTCTTGACCTTTAAAAGTATTCTGTTGCTCGCTAGCTGCATGTAGACGTGGCTAGTGAAACAAGTACATGACATTGGCAATACTACGTTAGCCTGTAATAAGTAAAAATACTAAGCAGCCTACCTACCACCTAGATATTCTTTAATCCTATTATAACAATAATAATTATTTTACTATCGATTTCTTCAAATGTGTTTGCTGTACCTGATATTGATTGCCAACACACCCAAATTACTCTAATGAAAATATGACTGTTAATTGTATTCACTACACATCTCAAGATACATGAATGGTGCAAATGGCACTAATCTAACAACTAAACGCGAATGCATTAAGGCTTACTTTTCAGCCAGTTTAGCATTACGATTAAAACGTGTGTACGAACGAAAACTTATTATCCCTTCAACAATTTACGTTAAACAGCTAAACTATGTAAACAGGCCAATTAAAGTTCTCGCAGCATATTGAATTGTTTTTAAAGTATACTTATTTTCTAGGGATTTATTCCGTTTTATGGATTTGGTCGAGTGTCGAGTCAATCGGCGTGTCTAGTAAGAGCTTCTCAAACAGTGACGTTTGCATTCGTCGATAAACAAGTAGGTACCGATTGTTGTGAATCTAAAAATAGAAAGCGTGTTAATTCATAACAACGCGAGAAGCTATCCCATACCTCATTCATGGGGTGTAAAGGGAAATTAAGTTCAGTTAAGTTTATACAATACTATTTATAATATAAGTAATATGCGAAAGTTTGTCGCGGATAAACTTAAAATTACAAGTAAGAAAGTTTCAGTCGGGTATGCAGACTTTCATATACTTTTAGTAAAAATAAAAAAAATACCCCATCTCTAATGTGGGCGGAATGGTACATAAACGGAATGTACGAATTGATTCACTTTGAAGTGAGGTATTGAGTTCTGTGTTTCATACGAAATGTTCTGAAAATCCATTTAATCCGGACATTTAAAAAAGCTTCCAGCAACATTAACACTATCGCTTTCAATGGAACAATGAGCATTACAAGTCCTTCAACTAAAATGTGAACTTGAGCAACAAAAATAAATATATTATGAAAACACATTGACACATTACGTTTGTCTCAACAAATTTCAAAATCAGGATTAGGATTAATGATATGTCTAGATATATTTTTTTAAAAAAGTTTACAGATTTTTTTTTATATAAATGGATTTTTCATAGACAGAGAAAACGATTTAATTTGTGGATAAAAAACTTTTTTTCAAACTTTTTTCAAAAAAATTGTTTGAATAAAAAATGTCATAAAAATTTATAAAGAGAAAAATATTGTATTGGATTCATTTCTAAGTGCAAACAAATTGTTAATTACGTATGTACAAATTGTGCGTATGCGATTTTTTCTAAATTTTAGTTATTTTATAAATCCGATACATAATTGTAGCTGGCTTATGTCCCACGATCTAGGCGGACTGTAGATAGGTCCAAAACGTTAAATTATAAGTTCACCAAAATAATTTCTCTATATTGCCATCATATCGTGCGCAATGTCTGCCGGAGTCGTCACAGGATTTAATTTCAGGCAACAACATGTCCTTTATAGTGTGCTAGGGCGCTTTATTGCATGTTATGTTTTGTCGGCCTCATTTATAAGTAGACCATAAACCACCTAAAAGGTTAATTTTAATGCAATGGAGAACCCATTGACTAAAAAAACGTAACTTAAAGAATGTCGGCTTCAATATGTAAACAAGTTAAGACCAACGTCTTAACGTAAAATACGCCAAGGGGTGCAAGATGCTGCGTAGCCGCGATATTCTACTTACTAATGGGGGGGGAAGTAGTATTTTCGATCGCGTTTCACAGTTTTTCTATTACGAATTGTCAAACACTGAATAAAAATAAGTTGACACACAATACGTATACTTTTTAGAAAAATGAACAAAACACACTTATTTTTTAAGATTCACAGTAATAAATATGTATATTTTCAATGCAATGTTTAATAAAAACTAAATGGTATGCATACTAACTTACAATCATTTTTCTTTGAGTCTAATACGTAATATTCTAAAAAAGTAAGCCAATTTAGTAATATTAACAGTTTAAATAGGTATTCAATACAACATAGAACCGAACGTAATAGAAAGACAAAGATGCTACAAAACTGCCGGTACTGCCGGCGTCAGACAATGTCTTAATATGTGTTTTTTTTTACATTATCATGTAAATAACACACACGCAAAGCATATTGAGCGTTTGACAGCCAACCCTACGCCCACTTGCAACTGATGTATTGCCTACCCCCATACATCTATGTACATATATTGCCTCTAACCTTCAACTGTCACAATTTGTGTGAACATAGACTACGCTACGATACCCCAACGCAAGTGCATGCAATCATCCGTCTAAGATTTACTTTGACACTTAAAATCAACAACAAAAATGTCACGAATGCGGGTCGTAAGGAGACACATATTAAAGAAATACGAAATACAGCTTTTTTCATTCATTCTCTGCTCTTAAACATAAACCAATTTGAACGGTTATGTATAAATACATATACGTTATGTATACATACACATTTATAATGGGGTTTGTATGGCAAATGATGTAAATAACAGCTGTTTATGACAGGGAGCGTGAGTCGCAAAGACAGACTGATGTAAAGGATGGGATAGTGGCAGCAGACAGTATAAATGTCAAAAAAATCACACTTGAGTTTCAGATAATCAAATTTAATCTATGATTTAGACATTAGTCCAATTTAGGTTTTGCATTCATTTACATTCAATTCGAAATGAAAACGAGAAATGCGAGAAAAACTGAAAAAAAACCTTCACACCCGTTTTCACAGCAACACGTGACACGTTTGCATGCAGATTAGAGGTACATGCAAGCGAATGTCTGGTGGGTGGAGTTGGCGTAAAACAAACAAAGAAAACACCAGCACAGAACTGTTAATGTAATCTCATAGATTCAATTTCGTTTCTATATCTACATTGAAATGGTGTGCATATCCTATACGTTTGTGATAGCTATGACGTTAATATATACGAAAGTCCCTTTATAAAGTATATGTTACAACGATAATAAACATACATATTTCGATATCTTTACGTTATATTGGAGTCAGTTATTTAGAATTGTTGGACTATTTTGCCAAATATGAAAAGCCGGCCTAGACTATACTATTTACAATATTGGCTATAAAAAAATCTTTGTCACGGGTAATCTTAATACTTATTAAACCGACTTTAATAATTGTCTTTGTAGAATCTCACAATCCGGCTATAAAAATGAGTAGGATACTTTTTTTAAACTTTATAGCGTTACTAGTGGGCCCGGCAATGCTTCGCTATTGCACATTAACTTGTAATATATTTCACATTTAGGTCTACAAAGTACTTTGAAAACGTTCATCAGCAAAGTCATATCTATAGTGCTTACATGTAGATTAAGTTTTTTCTGTATGTAGTTCGAAAACCCACTTCTTCCAAAAATCGGAAACAGACATTCCGCTGATTTAAATAATTTTTATTTTGATCTGTAGTAGCGGATACTAACTATCTTTTTGGGCATAAAAAACATTTTGTTATGCCTTCTCCGCCTATTGACCGCAAATGAAAATTCCGTCTGAAGCTTCATGCCTTTAGCCATAAAAACTTCTTTTGTCATGTCTTCTTATCACACGGATCAAGAATATTCCGGAATACTATTTTTGTATTGAACTCGTATTACCATTTTTTGAGATAATTCGGTCACCAATGTTTGGCTTAACAAAGTGATGGTCTCACGCGCTGTATGGCATATTACACCGTCGTGTTGGAACTATTTCTCGTTCAAATAATGTGCAATGACATGATAAATAAAAAAAATCACTTGATCGTCCACTGGCTCAAATTCTTCCACCAGTTAGATCTTATATAGATGCAGGCCAAGATCTTTCTTCAGCATTTGTATAGACCGAGTTGCTGAGAATGGCGTCGGTTTGATAAATTCCAGTCCCCTGTCACACTTACGTCTAAAACGTCGATGGCTTCTATTAGCTGCTGAGATGGATCATTATATGCACCCTCAACTTCACAAAGGGCTCCATAAGTTTGGCGAACAGAACGTGCATTTTGAAAATAAATTTGCAAGATTTGCAAACGTTGTTCTTGTGTAGTTTTTACATGGTGATTTTCCAAAGTATACTAAAAGAAGTTCTATACGTCAAAAAAAATTACCCCATATATAGGTTATTTACAAATATTTGCTTATGTTATCTCTGACATACTTTAAAAATGTTAATTATGCCCCAATAAAACAAAAGGTGTTTTCCAGTATAACTACAATGAATATTGCATTTTTTTCTGAAAAGTAACTGGTGTACGGACCATTATTTGATACAGTTTAAATATTTAACTATTGAAGTGCGTGGCAGCGCCTCGGCACTTTTTACTTATTAAGTTCCAAATAGCCTGTTCATTAGGGCGGAACAATTTGTTCGCCTCTAAAAAAACGTGGTAATCGTATACCAGTATCGCAATGTACGATGAATTCTTAGACAATTTCGCTTAGAAACTATATGTCTACAATCAATTCCTAGTTCGCGCTGAGAAGCATGAATATTTCAGGTTTAGGTATATTTTTAGCAATTTTCCAGTTACGTCAGACGTACCATCCCGATGTTTGGAGACCAAGACGAAGCGAATAGTATATTTTTGACATTGTTTTTTATCCCGCCCAATATTCTGAAAAATGATTTGTAGAAACTTAATTTCCGTATGCCAACTCTCAGAGGTCATAACTTTTTAACCAATACATAGATTTGCTTCTGTAATACCTCATTTAGTTTGCTGGGAAATTAGTTTTACGCAGAAGGTCTCGAAAAATATATATCTGAAGTTTTCGGTTTGTGCTCATTTAAAAACCAAAAAAAATTACTTCTTGTAAGCGCGGAATACCTTGTGTTATCGAATATTGCCATTTTCACCCCCTAAATGTAGAAAAATCCAAACAATGTGTAGCCTGTGTTACTCGCGGGGTTATTCGGAAGATTCCCTGAAAATTTCATCAAAATCGGTCCAGCCGTTTTCGAGTCCCTACGTTACATACATACACACATCCTCTTTTATATATATAGATTTTGGGTGTTACGTGTTTTAAATCACAAGCATAAGCAATTAGAACTCATGTACACTAAGGTGGGTCGCACTTCTTACAAAAAAATGTTGTACTGGTAACACCCTAGTATTAAAGGTAATTTATAGACGAACTCAAAAAAAATGACCCCAGGCATTATGTTTTTTGTGTCTCCATTTGTAGTCCGACACAATGTGTGTTCTTAGAATGACAACTGCTACATTTTCTATTTTGATCTCTTTTGACTCCAATGTCAAGTTCTAGAAGTTTCTTCTGGAATCTCCTGCCTGTCATAATTTTTTCTTAACGATAAAAAAGTTTTTTAAATTCACTTAAATTTTGTCTTTAACAGTTCATAACAAAAAATTTACAAAATTTTAAAAAATCAATTTGACGTCACTAAAGACCAAAGCAGATTGTTTAATATGGTAAGCGTAATCTCATTTTGTTTTTTTTAACCTATATAACTTTTTTGTTTATGGATAAAAATATATGCAGTGAAAGACAAAATTTCATGGAAGAAAAAAACATTTTTATCGTGTAGAAAATTACGACTACTTAGGGGGTAAAAACCGAGACTCCAGAGAAACTTTTAGAACTTTAAGACGAAGTCAAAAGTGATCAAAAAAGAAAATGTAGCTGTTACCATTCTAAGAACACACGTTACGATCAAAAATGGCAGGAAATAAAATTGTTCACGAACTCTCAAAGTTAGAAGCGATGAAAAGATAACCTTACTAGTTACATAAACGGTCATGTGCCGAAATTATTTTAATTTTTTTTTAGTGTACTTTTAAAAACATTTTTAAGTATATGCGCACCTAGTTGAATGCAGGACAATCAGATGCTTGTGTGTCTGTGTATCCAGTCTCTGACCATTTATGATAATTGTCATAAAGGTGATATGTAAATAGGCGAGACGAGACTGTGGTTTATTTTGTTACAAATTCATTGCTATAAGTATATCTGTCACTTTTCAACGACAATGAACAACACAGCACAAATGCTCCACTAAGTAGTTTGCGCAACATTTGCAGAAAGGTAATACTCGTAAATATATGCAGATCTTTGTGCTGTGCTCAACTTCAATGTGACCCACTTTATTAGGGCTCCAACTAGATTTACATATGAATTGAATAATGTGTACGAGTGAATAAAAGTGCACTTAATATTTATTTGGTCTTTATGTGAAAATAGTTTTGAATTTGTTAGCCGCACACATTACTTGTGGACGCAGCTACTGAGACACACGTCTCGTGTTGCTCGGCAGCCTGTTGCGTTTGCAGTCAATATGAATAAACCAAACGTTCGCATTGAAATATTCAACTATGGTCATAGCGACCACGAATGTACTAATATTTTACACAGATTATTTCTTCGATTGTTTATTATGCCTTGCCCTTGTTTCCATTTTGCATTTTTACTTTGGTATCGATATTCTAAATGCTCTATGGGTGATTTAGTTGCATTTTCGTAGCTCGTTAGTTGGGTGCCGGTACAAAGTTAAAAAATTCCTTACGTGTATTTATAATATTTCGTTATGTAAACTTGTGAAGGTGTTTAAATGTGTCAGTAGTCGCACAATACATTTTATTCACCGGTTTTCAATTCATATTTCAAAAAATTAATAAGAAGTTTTCATAAAAAATATATGAATATATAAGTGCGGTCAGTTTGTGTCAGATGCAATTCTCAGATAATTATTCAACTCTCAGTATGTTGCTGGCAACAACTCGTATACATTTATGAAGAAGCAGGCAGAGTTTGTTGACTATAACGATTCTTGTTATGTCAATCTCTATGATGACTTTTTTAAACTACTAAATAGCGGTAAGATTATCGTAAATTAAACTTGTGTATTGAAGGAATATCCATTCAAACACACGGCATGTTTTTAGTACGTTATTGATTAAAAAAATAGAAATAAATAAAGGATGATCACAAAATAAACGGTGAACTGAAAGCTAACCAAATAACTAATGCCCACTAGACCGCATGGCCTCTTCCTTGAGCTACATGCAATTTGGGTGTTACGACATCTTTGTGCGTCAAATCAGTGATCGGCGAGGGTCCTGCTTAACGGGTCAGGTTTAGGAACTGAAATACATATATCGATTTCAAGTTTCATGCATTTTGACCATCTAAATTTCCGAATATCGCTTAATTAAGATCAGCAAATTTGTTAAGCTCAACGCCAGCTACAACATTGTATTCTGTTTCAAGTTTTTTGGCTAGATTAAATCTAAGACCAAACCATTTTTCATTACGTTGCATTGTCCCTAGACGCTACACTCTTTCATACATTTGTTTGTTTCCCGCAATTAAGGGATCGGAAAACCTTTTCAGTGCAATAGAGAAGCAGACCGCCAAAATAAAGGAATGCGGTATTTTTGATTCAGATAATATTTCGTAAGTTACACGGCCATACAAAGTAAAATGTGTCGGGGTTGGGGTATCAAACTACTCTTTTCTTATGTGCTCTGATGTGCTGAATACGAATCCGATGTCCATTTGGTTCCAGCAAGTCAAACATTCTAAAATTCAACACCACCAGCGAAAAGCCGGAATACGTATAACCTTTCATACTTACTTAAGTGGCCAATTACAATTTACGAAACGTAGTTCATAAATTTGAGGCCTGAAGTAATAAAGAATTCCATACGCTTCGGTCTTCTGCGTGTGTTCTCCAGTTAGTCCTACCAGATGATGGCACATCGCCTACCACTTGGTCCTTCCAACGGAGTTTGGGTCTCCCTGCTCTGCGCCGTCCTTCAGGTTCGCCTTCAAACACCTTTCTCGCTGGAGCATTTACATCCATCCTGGCAACATGTCCCAGCCATCGAAGTCGTTGGATTCTGACTCTTTTAGCTACGTCGATGTCGTGGTAAAGCTCATACAGCTCATGGTTCATCCGATGGCGAAACTGGCCTTCGACACAGATAGGTCCATATATTTTTCGGAGTACTTTTCTCTCGAATACTCCCAGGTTTTGTATGTCCGTTGTAGTAAGCACCCATGATTCGGCACCATACAACAGAACAGGTAAGATAAGCACCTGGTATAGCTGTTTCTTAGTATTCCGAGAGAAGGTGGTGTTACTAAAGTGCTGCCGAAGTCCGTAGAAACATCTATTGGCTAGCACTATTCTCCGTTTAATTTCTTGGCTGACATTATTCATCTTGTTGACGGAAGATCCGAGGTAGGTAAATTCGTCGACTACCTCAAAACAATAATTGTCAACGTTCACGGTGCGTCCCCATCGAGAGGACTCTTTGTTCGTCGAAATCATTATTTTTGTTTTGTCCTCGTTGACCGCTAAACCCATTTTTGCTGACTCCTTTTCTAGCGATGAGAAAACTGCAGTAACATCCCGCAGATTTCGGCCAATGATATCTATATCATCGGCGTAGGCTAGTGGCATGTGGCTTTTGTGGAATATGGTGCCAGACATGTTGATACCAGCCTTTCTCATCACCTTCTCCATAACTATGTTAAATAGTGTACAGGACAGGCTATCGCCCTGCCTGAGACCTCTTTCCGTGTTGAATGGTTCAGACTGATCCTTACCAATCTTAACCGAGGATTTGGTGTTGTCTAAGGTACATTTGCAAAGTCGAATCAGCTTTGCAGGAATACCAAACTCAGACATGGCCTCATAAAGCCTATTCCTTATCGGAGAGTCGAAGGCAGCCTTTCATTATATCAATATAAATTTTCCCGGTAAACGTAGCCCCCGCCAATTTGGCCTGTCGCGCAGTGAGGCTCAAAAAAATATAAAGGCGTTTAGTTTTTATAGTTACTTTTGATTGAAACGTCCGATAGTACTACCGGAGCTAAGTAAAACTCAGGCTCAGTTCGGCTAGATTGCCGATTGGTCCCAAATCGATTTTTTTGGCATAAACTCTAAAAATACAGATACAATGTTATAACTTCGCATATTTAGAAGGCATAATACACACAAATTTTGATTTTTTTTGTCCACGCCCATGAACATCTCCCATAGATGTCGGATGTGCGTGTAGAACATCGGCGGCGAAATTTAACAAAAATAATTTATGTTGGCCATAGATGAATATATTTAATTTCGAGGGAATCGGTTCAGATTGTATATCAGCTGGCTTATCATGTTCCGGTGATTTCGGTTCTACGTGACAGAGGACACTTTAATGAACAATAATGCGTTTCAACATTCTTTCGGATACGAGGAGACATATAACTTTTACACCCCGAAACATACATAAGTAATTTGAAGTTGATATACCACACGACGGAAAAACGAAGAGAAAAACAAAACAGTTTCGAATTTTATTATATTGGTTTCAAACTACATACCTTGGACTTCATTGTCCATACTACGTAGATTAAATAGAATTTTATATAGTCAGTTTTAGAGCATAAATATAATTTTTCTCAAGGAAAATTAGTTAATACATGTGGTTAAGACATGATAAACATTTTGCAATCGTTATACCAAAGTCTGCTGATGAGGATTCGTGGTTGAATCCGAAGCTAAAAAAACTTATTTCAATAAATGGTCTTGAGCTTGATATAAATTCTAAATCAATGTGGTTAAACTTTTAACATTGGTCGAATTAGAAAAAATAGTGTCGCTACATAAATTTAAAAATTTAAATTTCTTTGGTCCACTATTGGGTTGTGTTTGCGAAAATGTTTATACAGTCAAGATGAACAATTTTGTTCCTTTTAATATTTTTATTGTAGTAGTCGGTTATTTTGGTTTGAAGTACATTTTTCCACTTTTCTTCTTCAATGTTATTTTCAAATACATTTAGAGAAGTAAACACAGTATTCGGTACGTTGGTTTTCATTTCCAAATAGGTACGGAAACCTTCAACTGATGAAGAAAGTTGTTCATATGTGGGCAACGGTTTCACAATATCGGCAGATTCTTCTTCGTATTCATATGAATCTGTTAAAAGAGAAATAATAATGTACATCAGAAAATTATTAGCCACGGATTTTCTTTATTATTGATTCTTTTCCTGAGATAGCTGGTGCTCCAAAACTTTCTTGAACACTTTCGGGGATATCTTCGTCGGAAGGGTTGTCTATGGTAATGACATCACAGTCAACATTGATGTAGTCTTTAAATGTTGCATTAATATTAGAAAAATTATTTGAATAAATTCGTTATATAGAGATTAACAACGCTTCAATCCTGAAGTTACGGTCGCAAAAATGCTTCATTATAAGGAAATTCTTTATATGGAGATTATAATACACTCAAAGTAGACCCAAGGTCCCAGAAGGAGCGTGTCTAGACTTTCAATTTTTTCTCAAAAACTTTATCCTGTTATATCTTAACAAAATACAGAATTTGGGGACGATCGTGTCGAGTGTATTGATATTATTACTCTATATCTAAAGTGGGCCGAATGATGTATTTATATGGGAGGTACCAGGTGCAATACCGTAAGTAGTTTTGGAAAATATTAACTCGTGCAAAATTTCAAAACATTTGGTTGCGTCTTTTGAGAGTTATCGTGCACACCAGCCGGACAGCCAGACAGACAGACGGGCATGGCTCAAACGATTTAAAAAATCATGAAACGAATTTGGTTCAAAGAAACCTAGGGTCTAAAGTGACTCCTTCTATGTGTTACACTTTTGGGTCGTACCAAATAATATATATCCTCCTGCCCGTAGGGTGAGGGTATCAAAAGACTAACTACGAGCACATAACGTGAGTATTTGGTACCCCTTCGTGGTGCCGATATTTTACAACTCATATAAAAACAAACAAATAGGTGCAGAAAGTCTAAGTTGTCAGGCACCTTATTTTGAATTTATTTTATAAATTTAGTTTGTAAAATATATATGAAAAAATAAATAAATCAATCTATTTAATTCCAATATTTTTGACAACGAAGGAAGTTAACGAAGCTTACAAATAATTAGTTAAAAATTTATTTTAAATGTGAACTTCAAATTACGCAATCAACATTGATGTGAAATTTCTTAATATAAAAGTGATTATCTATTGGACTGAAGAGAAAAGTAGATACAATTCCATCAGTTGATATCCTTCTCCGTGATAATAAACGATTGTGGGATTATGTGAAATTTATACACTTTTTGCTTTGTAAGTTTATATCACAATTTTTGTGTGTCTCTTGCATATTTCATTATTTGTTTTCATAGATGATTAGGCCCAAAAAAATGGATACAACTATGCTGTATTTAAAAATGATTAAAAATTTGATATTTAAGCCGCAAAGAAATAAATCAAGCCAAATGCAAATGTGTTCTTGCAATAAGTTCCACCTAATCTATGGTAGCAGCTTAAATGCAATAAAATCTGGTATGAAATATATTGTTGAATTAGTTCCATAGAATAATTATGTGTTCAAATTACCCATTTTAGAATCATATAAAATGGGTTAATCACTTCTGAGTAATAGATTTAACAATAGGTTCCAAGCAACAGGCATATGTTCTAATTCAAAACTACAGAACCTCTTGCTTTTGGGACAATTTTAAACAAAAATAATATATTGTGCAACAGAAAGTGGAACTTGTTCTTGATCAATAAAAGCTCTCTGCAATTGGTTCTTTGCAACAAGATATTTAGCTGGACAAATCAACATCCAAACTTGTGTAGCAATTTAAACTTTTTGATTTAAGTAAGTTTCGAATGGATAAATTAAAACACAACTGTTCCACCGGCCGTGGCATAGAGGTTAAAACATGCGTCTACCATGCCTTAGGTTCTTGGATTGATTTCTGGCTCCAGTCATATACATTTTTCTTTCATTGCCGGCCTTCCCGATGTTGTCGACAGGAACTTCGCAGTATAAGTGTCGAGTAAAGTAAAAAGCTTCTCTAACAGTAACGTTCGCATTCGTCGATAAACAAGTAGGTGCCGTTAGTTGTGAATCCAAAATAGTAAGCGTGTTAATTCACAACAACGCGAAAAGCTATCCCATAGCTCATTAATGGGGTGTAAAGAGAAATTAAGTTTTCGATAACGCTATTCTACTTTAAGCTTGTTGTTATAATCATCTTAACCGCAACTCGATAAACGCTTCAAAGAGCCATGTATCGAAAAAACCATTTAGTCACTTCAGATCAGCACTTTTGGGAAAGTTTGATTGGTGGCAATTTGTTGTCTTTGATACAATGATTATTATAATTTAAACATTTCCGCAAGTGCAACTGTAACTGCCATTGCCAATGCCACTGCCACTGCCATCACATTTGATTGTGGCACACATAAACGCTTACATTCATTCACACAGATATGGATCCATTACTGTGCTGCTGCGAACCAATGTTGAACGCATTCAAATGCATCCAACATCTTCAACTGCTTCATTTCCAACATTCGCCACATATTTTTCTGGCAAACCAACCATACAAATAAACAATCAAGACAATTGACAGCATCATGTTAACTGTCAGATCGCTCTGTTGTTGTTGTTGTTGTTGAAATCCAAACCGAATTGTTTAACAGCCAGGAGATGAATGGAATGGAGTGCAATGCAGTAGATGCAATTGAATGGTTGGCAATGGCTCCAATGTGCCAGAAAGGAGTGCGCGCAAATTCTGTAACACAAATCCGTATTGTTTAGTCACTTTTCGCTGGGGAAACAATACTACTATTATTATTGTCGTTGTTGTTACTGTAATTCTTATACTCGGTGTTCTTGTTGGCGTTGATGTGGTTCCATCAATGGTGGGGAAACACTGGAAGTCCACAACATTCAGACTGTTTACAAGCACTCGCAGTGATTTTGTCTTCTGCTCATTTTGCTAATCTAAATAGTTGCATGCAACAACAATAGCCCACACGACACTCGACTCGACAGAACAACGGATAATTTTGTTACATTAATTGGGCAAAGTGCCGCTGCTGATGCTGCCACTGCCACTGACATAGCCATCGCCATAGCCACTGCCATTCAGTAGGTCGTTTGTGTAGCAGCTAATCTGTCCGCGGCGAATGCTGTTAATGCGGCTAGGAGGCAGCAACAGAGCTATCAATACTAAAAACCATGTCGACAATGTATCAGAATCCAGAGTGGCAGATGGACAATTGCATAAGTGGCACCTCCTAAGGAATCACATTCGAATACTTGGTGTATGTGGCAAATAAACGGACGGAAGGTCAGAGAGACATTGCTTGCAGCATCATCTCTCTGCTTGTCCGCTTTTTAGCATACCCGTCGCTGTTGTTACATTTGAAAAATTTCTGAGGATGTTGGTGGCGATGTTGTTGCTGTTGTCTTTTTGTTTGTTATTCAAATCGTCGTAATTGTTGCCTGCTGTAAGTACGATTTTTGTTGTTGGCTGCTCGACTTTATTTCTGGGTGTTGTGATGTTGCTCTCCAAATAATGGCTCTATTCACCAGGGGCCATCTATATCAAAAAAAAGGACAAAATACTCGTAGCACAGAAAGCAGAACAACCGAGTAACAATGACAACCGTATGGACCTCATGGAAGTTGGCAGCGAATTTCTACTCCCAATTGTTGGCAACGTTTAGTGAGATTAAGCAAAAGTAAGCAACAAGTCACTAATTTATGCATGCACATGCCACAACACCGGCAATACACCGTCGACGATTTCTTTACTGCCACTGCTCACTTCCAGTTGCTGATGCAGTTTCTTCTTTAGTTGTTACCATTGTCATTGCAGCTACAGCTATTGTTCTCATAGTAAACCCACAGAGTGGCATATGCAATTGTAATTGCTTTTAAAATTACTTCCCATTTACAATTCTATTTCAGGATACGTTTTAATATCGATTTGTCCTTAAAGGAGAAAAATAGTTGCTTAACAAATACTGGCAAAATATCGAGTATTCGCATATCCCTCAACATGATATGATGCCGTTAAATGCAACAACTTAGTATGGACAATTTAATAACGAAATGAATATCGTCACCTACAATTTAAAATAACGTTTTAATAAGTTTACACGAGTAGAAAATAAGAGTTTAAAATGGAAACTTCTTGAGATACTGTAATTAAATTTTTTAAATCTGAACTAACATTACATTTGAGGTATATTTTTGTAAACATGTATGCTATGTGTCGTAAGTCATTTAAAATTTTTGTTTCCTGAAACAAAATAACGTATTTTCAGTACAAATGTGTATGAAAAAATAAACCTAAATTTTTAGTATTAATTAAAAACAGTAAGGTCTTTTATATTTTACATTCTTTGTAAATAATAATATGATATAATATAATAGTAATGACAACCATTGAAAAGGTACTTATTACAAATACAAAAAATAGCTTAAACACAATCTACATATTTATTAATTAATTGAAAGGTAAACTATCACAAAATAATAGGTAACTCGATGTAAGAATTTCAAGTTCTGCATATGTTTCTATTTCTTCTGCAAATTCTTAGCCTTTGGGAGTGCGTTCAGTAAAGCTGCCGAAATTAAAAGTTACTAGCTTTATGGAATAACTGATATTCCTGAATTGTTGGTATTGTTGCGATTTTGTCCTATACTACTTTAACTTAAATCATGAGTGTGTTCTTGAAAAAGGAAAAAAGAAATGGCAGTAAATGCCTGTCCCCCCGATGTCGAACATTTAGGTTCGCTTGGGGTTTTTTCGTTAAACAGCTGAAATTGTATAACAAATCAGCTGTTTATCGCATAAAAAAAGCAAGACACGTGAGACACGAAGGTAATTATTTGAATCTCAAAAGAATCTACGATATATACCGAACAATTTTAATATTTTTTATTATTTTATATTTGAACCAAATTCGATTCATGACTTTATTCCATGTCGTTTTGTATCATCTCCGTCTGTCTGTTTGTCCGGCTGGTACGCACGAAAACTTACAAACTACTAACGGGATTGCATATGGGCTACAAGTCCACACTCCTTCTGGTAATTCCCACACAAATGTATCATTCCGCCGACTTTAGAAATCGAGTAATAATAGCATATCAATACACCCAACGCGATCATGCCCAAATACTCAAAATATTATTATAAAATTATTTTAACACACTGCGTGGGTTTTATATTCAGGGTCACACATATAAAATTGTAGAAGTGGTGCGGCAAACGTTTTGATTTTCTGAGGATTTGCCTTCTTTTATAAGATAATAAAACTAACCAAATTCAAACATCTTCCAGAAGTTCCTTTGGAAATTATGGGAAAAATTTTAATTTTTAAAAAAGGTAATTTTGTATGACCAGAAGGGGTGTGACAAAGCCAGCTAGCCAGAGAGAAGCACATGGCTCAATCGTCCTAAAAAGTTTTGAAACGTATTTGGCCTTAATATATTTAGGGTCAAACACGTCTTCTTTAATGCGCTATATTGATATTTGAACACAAATTCTTTTGAGAACATCCCCATAGTACCGGAACATGCATACCGAACCCCCATTGAATCCAACATTCATGGAAATCAATTGTACTTTTATTGGTTTTACTAACATTCATTATTTTCTTACTGGCATTATTATATTTATTAGCCTTTAAAACGTGAAAGTGTCTAAGTTAGAGTCCGAAATGATTAGAGATTTCCATTCGCTTCGATCTTGTGCGCACCGTCTCCAGTCAGTCCTACCAAGCAGCGTCAGTGATTCCTCCACCTGGTCCTTTCCTTTCCTAGTCGCGGTCTCCCTCTTTTGTGCCGTCCTTCGAGATCTTGATAGAATACCTTTCGTGCTGGAGTTTTCTCATCTATTCTCACGACACGGCCTAACCAGCGTAATCGTTGCACTTTGATTCGCTTGACCACATCAATGTCGTAGTAAAACTCGTACAGCTCATGGTTCATCCGAATCCTAAACTCGCCGTTTAAGCAAATGGGTCCATATATTTTGCGGAGTATTATTCTCTCAAACACTGCCAGATGAGCTGCATCTGCCTGTGTAAGCACCCAAGATTCGGAGGCATATAACAGGACCGGAAAATTAGTACCTGGTACAGTTGGACTTTGGTGGTTCGAGATAGGGTGGTGTTTATGAAGTACTCGCGTAGTCCAAAGAAACACCTGTTGGCGAGCACTATTCTCCGTTTTATTTCAAGGCTGATACTGTTGTTTTTGTTCATGGCGGATCCGAGGTAGATAAATTCATCCACTACCTTAAAGCAATAGTATTCAACGTTCACGCTGTGTCCCCAACGGGTGGACACTTTGTTCGATGATACCATTAACTTCGTCTTGTCCTCATTCACTGCCAAACCCATTTTCGCTGACTTCCTTTCAACTGATGAGAAGACAGCTGTTACCTCTCGCATTGTTCGACCGATAATGTCGATATCATCGGCATATGCAAGCAACATGTGGCTCTTATTATATATGGTGCCAGACATGTTAACTGCTGCTTTCCTTAACACCTTCTCCTTCACTATGTTGAACAGTATACATGACAAACCGACCAGTCTGAAGTGCGTACTTTGTCCCTACGTTATAGGGATGTGGCTACCTCAGTCGGTTGGAGCTAGAGTGTTCAAATACTTATTTTTTTTAGAAACCCGGTTTCCGAGTTATTCGAAAAATTGATTTTTTAGAAAAATCGGATTTCGAATACAGCATTTAAAAGAAACCCGGTTTAACCGGTTTTTTCGGTTTTTTCCTAAAAAGTTAAAAATATTTATAAAAAAAAATAATTTGGTTTAAAAAAATGCATTTACTTAGTATGTAATATCAATACACCCAATGCGATCGTGCCCAAATCTTACATTTAGTAAAACTATAGCAGGACAACGTTTTGGAGAAAAAGCTGGAAGTCTAAATACGCCCCATCTGGTACCTCCCATCCCCATCAGGTACCACCTACCTTAGAAATCGATTAATATTATTAATGTCGTGACCACCGATCGTGACCAAATTCTATTTTTAGTAGGGCTCAAACAGGATAAAATTTTGGAGAACCAATTTGGAAGCCTAGCCACGTACCTGCTGGTACCTCCCATACAAATGCACCATTCCGCCCACTTCAGAGATGGAGTAGTAATATCGATACACCCAACGTGATCGTGTCCAAAACTTTGTCTATCCATGCCCCTTCTGGTATCTCCCATACAAATGATATCTATATACTAGAAAATTGACTTCTGAGTCAATTCTTCTTTTTCGTTTTTTTAAAGCTTGATACAGAAAACACGCGCTCACTTATTGCGGAAGTAGTATTTATTGACAAAAGAGCGTTTAGAAGGATGTTGAGCTTTTCTGTCCTTTTATTAAATCTATCGAAATAGTTGAAATCATCATATTGGCTTGTGTCATTGCAATTTGTTTTCACTGGTGGATTTGGGATATTATTTATTGTCCTGTTTAAATTGTTGCAAAGACTACCATTAGGAGCTTCCCCCATCTCACAATCTGAACTGTTACTAGACTCTGCCGTAGTTGGGGAAATTGCAGGATAAAGTGTTTTAAAAAGACTACTTTACACAGGATTAGCTTAAAGGATATTTTCCGTTCCTAATTCAATGTTTGAATGTATTCAATGTTTGTAAACGAGAATGTTTTTAGCAGATTTTTAAAGTTTAAAAATGCAATTTCAAATTAATTTAGAAAAATCTTTTTACATTTTATAAACAAGAATGCTTTTAGAAGCTTTTTCAAACTAATTTAAAAAAACCGAGTAGCCGAAGGAAAAAACTCGGTTAAACCGGTTATTCGAAAATGGCATTTTTGCAAAAACCGGCATACGGTTTTAAATTAAAAAACCGGTTTACGGTTTTTCGGTTTCGGTTTTGAATACCCTAGTTAGAGCGGGTGTGTCAGGCGGCGTTGGGATAGTTATTTATTTATTTATTTATTGGTCTTCCTATACAACAAGATTTACATCTTAATATTACAGTATAGGAGTGTAGATGTGCATTCGAAATAATATCATCAAATTCATAATTAAAACTTAAGACTTATATTAGTAATAGGTAATAATAATAGTTAGTAAATAAGCTGAGTTAATGTTAATGAAATGAAAAAATAGCAATAATAAAATAGCAAATAACGTAACAAAGTAAATTAATCAAATCATGTCATTAGAATTGAGAAGAAATAAAAAACAACGAACAAATAAAATATCAACGTAAAAAGTTAGAAAAGGTAATATGTTACATTAATTTTGAAACAAAAAAGATCAAACAGTATGTATATTTACTTGGTGTCCCCACGATGACATATAGTGGTTTTTAATGCGAAAAATAGTCACGCAAAAGATTTTTAAAACGAGTAGCGTTGCTGGTGGTCTGAAGAAGGTGCGGTAAGCTATTCCAGAGACGTAGCGCATGGATATAAAAGTGCCAATCTGAGACAAGAGTTCGATGTCTAAAAGGAATTATCATTTTTCTTCTGTTTGATCTTGCAAACTTAATACGTTCGAGAAGGTAAGACGGAGAATTTTGATAGACAATTTTGTGTAAAAGTAACAGGACTCGAATTTTGAACAAGTGGTCAAGTGATACACCATATAGATTTGGACGGACAGTGGACATATGTACATATTTTCCTTTGGCAAAAACGTATCTACATATATTATTAAAAATTACATTTAATCTTCTTCTACTCACAGAGTCACAACACGAGAACAATTCACAACCATAAAACAACGATGGCATTAGATAGGCCTTTGCCAATAAGATTCGTATACGTTGGGGCGTAAAAGCCTGTGTTGACCATAGAGCTCTAAACAATTTCAATTTGTTGACCGTTAAGGAGCAAATTTATATTAAAATTAAATTTTCTGGTCCTACCGTGAACGATGAGGCATTTTGATTTCTTAGGGTTAAGACAAAGACCATTTGCCGTGGCCCAAGTATGGATATTCTGCAGGTCAAAATTTACCCTATGTACTGCTTCCCTAAGAGACCCTAATGTAGTTCCTAGATAAATCTGTACATCATCCGCATACATGTGAACCTGACAGTGTGACAAACGTTGTGGGAGGTCATTTACAAAACATGAGAAAAGTAAAGGTCCCAAAATTGATCCCTGTGGCACACCTCTCGTTATGTTAAGTGGATCAGAAATCTCATTTTTCATGTAAACAGATTGAGTTCGGCCTGTGAGGTAAGATCGAAACAACTGGATAGCCGTATTCGAGCAATTAAAAAAGTATCTAAGCTTTGAGCACAGTATATCATGATCGACGGTGTCGAACGCTTTAGAATGATCGAGCAGTACCAATATATTTATTTTACCTTCATCAACGTCACGTCTTAAATCCTCAGCTACATTAATTAGTGCCGTAATGCAACTGTGTTTCGGTCTAAACCCAGATTGGAATTTTGACAAATAACTATGAGTAATAAGGTAATAAGGTATGAGTAATAAATAGTTCGACAAAAAGAGGCTGAAATTTGCTACATCGTGAAGGTGTGTACTTGTAATGACGTAAGTTCAGTTATGAACATTTTGGAAATAGAATTCGATCCCTCTGAACGGCGTTTGATTACGGGATTGTTTTCTAGCAAAAGGTACTAATATATAAAAAAATTAATGGTATCATCAAACTAGTGCATGAATAGATCCAGTGCAAAACAAAATATTCTAAAATCTGCATCGATTAAAAAGGTATTATCTATTAATTGGATTGAAAATGGATTTTTGTATTAACCAGCAGTACAAGTGATTCTAATCAGTAAAATAAAAAAAAAATCAGAAATGCTAAGAGAAATATTACGTATCAGAATTATATGTAAGTGATGAGCATGGAGAAAGGTTTATCAGCACATTACAAAGACGGAGAAGCGTTATTTGGCTTGATGAAGTCTAAATAGAACACGGAACTAAATATATGTCAAGTACTCCAACAACGGCAATATCATGTGTCCTAGAAGGGTTGAACCCACCATCAGGTTTGACCTTTAAGGTAATACTAGATGTAAAACTGACAGAATTCTGTAAAACTATTTAATATTTTCAATATTATGTATTTTTCTTTACCAAATAAAATTCTTACGTGATGCATGCGTGATTTTATTAACAACCCTGAAAACATAGATAAAGCAGTAAAAAGTTCGTGTGGCACGACGAAGTTTGGATTTTATTAACCAGTGCTAACTAAACCAGTACAGAAATTGCAGTCAGGTAAACTGACTGATAAATACCATCACCCAATATAAGATATTGTTGAAGTCTGGAGTTATTGAAATTAATAGATTTTTAATTAAAACCAGTACAGAAATTTCAGTCAGGTAAACTGACTGATAAATACCATCATCCAATATAAGGTATTGTTGAAGTCTTGAGTTATTGAAATTAATAGATTTTTAATTAAAATAATATTACTTATGTATAAATTTCCCCTGCTTGTGGTGCAAAATCGTCCAAAACTTGACTTATTTGTGTATGAGGTATTGGTGCTGGTTTGGAATTTATGTGAGAAATATTAATAGGAGGTACCAAAAGGGGTGAATCGATAAAGTCCTTATTCATTTCTGACTCAAATTTTCATACGTATATTTAACGAAAAATTTGACTGAATTCAGTGAACTTACAAAAAGATATGTATGTAAGACTATTGGGGTGAGTTCTGTCCGTTGTATTGGAGGTACCAGAAGGGGTGTGTCGAATAGTTAGGTTTTGTGAAGTTTCACCTCCTATCAAAATATAAATTTACTAACTAATTTTCATTACCCCCCAAGTGTCCGTTTGGAAGTTATGGGGGAAATATTAATTTTCCAAAAATTGGTCATTCTGTATGGGAGGTACCAGAAGGGCTGATCCGATATAGTCCATATTCATTCCTGATTTATATTTCATAACCGTACAACTTACGAATAATTTGACTGAATTCAGTGTACTTACAAAAAAAGATATATTTGTAAGACTATGGGTGTGAGTTCGGTCATTTGTATGGGAGGTACCGGAAGGGGTGTGTCAAATAGTTGGGTTTTCTGCGGTTTTGCCTCCTATAAAAACATAAATTTATCGATCAATTTTCATTACCCCCCAAGTGTCCGTTTGAAAGTTATGGGAGAAATATTAATTTTCCAAAAATAGGTCATTTTGTATGGGAGGTACCAGAAGGCGTAAACCAATATAGTCCATATTCATTCCTGAGTCTTATTTTCATAATCGAACATCATACTCAAAAGTTGAGTGAATTCAGTTTACTTACAAAAAATATGTGTTTGTAAAACTATAAGGGTCAATTAGGTCATTTGTATGGGAGGTACCAGAAGGGATATTGCAAAGGTTTCGGTTTTATTAGGGTTTGTCTACTTTTGCAAGATAAATAAACTGACCAAATTCAAATATTCTACGATCGTCCGTTTGGAAGTTATGAAAGACATATAATTTATCCAAAAATAGGTAATTTTGTAAGGGAGGTACCTGAAGGGGTGGGGCTATTTTGCCAATTCACAATCCCATAAGTTCGTTTGAAAAAATATTAATACCGGAAAATTTACATACCTATCCGTTAAGGTTTACTCGAGTTATCCTGCTGACCAGCCAGCCAGACAGACAGAAGGACATAGCTCAATCGTCTTAAAAAGTCCTGAAACGAATTTGGTCTTAAGATACTTAGGGTCTAACTCGTCTCATTTAATGCGTTACAGTTTATTTCGTATCAAATGATATATACCCTCATCCCTAAAGGTGATGTTATAAAAATGGTATAAAAATACACAATACTAGAGAGGGGAATATTTACAATATTCTTTGTTGCAGGATATATACCAGCCTTAATTTCATGAATTTTTAATTAACACACATCAACGCAATTACAGAATGTAGAACAGGAGTCACGTTTATATTTGTAGCCAAGCCAATCCAAGCCACTAAATCTAAATATAGTTGAGCATTACTTTCTTCGGAAGCATTCTTCGTCGAGGCTTTGACTGTTTCATTGTGATGAAGGCAGGGTTTATCCACTTCTTTCTTACTCGTTAATTTGAAGAATACAAATACACAATACTAATGTTCTATGGCAAACGATGCTACAATTTCATAATATATCTGAAGACAAGAATTATAAAGAAATACCATATTCCACATGTATTAGTCTTTCGACCATATCGGATCATATCAACACCACCGCATTAGTAATCATTAGGGTGGGTCGATAAAAAAAGTTATGCCGGTCACCCCCTAGAATGAAAGATAATTTAAAAAGGAATTCAAAAAAAAAATTTATTTTTTTTTTGCCACGCCCTTTGACCCCGCGCATTGGGTTTTTTGTTTCCTGTGTCTCCATTTATAGTCCGATCGTAATGTGTGTCATATCAATGTTCTTGGACTGACAACAGCTACATTTTCTTCTCTGATCACTTTTGACTCCGACGTCCAATTCTAGAAGTTTCTACCAGAATCTCGGTTTTTACCCCCCTAAGTCAAATTTTTTTCGTAACCATAAAAAAGTTTTTTTAATTCCATGATATTTTCTCTTTTACAGTATATATTTTTATTCATAAACAAAAAAGTTACAGAGGTTTAAAAAAATCAATTTGACGTCGCTAAAGGCCAAAACTCATTGTTTACAAAATACAAATATATACGGTAAAAAAGAAAATATCATAGAATTTAAAAAACTTTTTTATCGTTGCAAAAAAAATTTGACTAAGGGGGGTAAAAACCGAGATTTCGGTAGAAACTTCTAGATCTTGACGTCGGAGTCAAAAGTGATCAGAGAAGAAAATGTAGCTGTTGCCAGTCCAAAAACATTGACATGTCACACATTACGATCGGACTATAAATGGAGACACAGGAAACAAAAAACCCAATGCGCGGGGTCAAAGGGCGTGGCAAAAAAAAATAAAAATTTTTTTTGAATTCGTTTTTAAATTATCTTTCATTCTAGGGGGTGACCGGCAAAACTTTTTTTATTTGTATGAAGTGCGACCCACCTTAGTAATCATTCAACTAATAATAAAAAGGATAAATGCAGCCAACAGGTGGCGTAATGACTACAACAGTCTGAGAATCGAAATATGTTGTTGCAAACATTTATGGAAGAAGAATAGAAGCGATCTTCAATATGAAAAAACCAGCTGAGCTTAGACATACATTTATTCTAACAGGAATCAAAGTTAAGAAAGAAACGCCGGGATTAACTTTTTTATACAGCCAAACGCACTAACATATTGACGACATACATCACAGATGCACGTGTGTTGGCTCGGAAAGACAGCAGCCGGTCATAGTAAGCAGTAGGCATGCATGTCGGAAAAGGCCTTAGACAATATCAACTTGCATTCATAAGAATTTTAAAAATACCCGACGTAAAGCATAACAAACCGTTAACTGATAAAATGCATATGTATCCTAAAATTTTAATATTTTTTTAAAGTAAAGCAGCTGATTCTTTTCCTTACCGCAAAATGTAAATACAGTTTCGAAACAGGTTTATATATTGATACAAAAAATGTTTTTTGAATAAATAAAAAAACTATTTCCAAACTTTATAGCGATTTGTGGCTGCTTTTTTGACAACCGTGAAAAATAAATATGTGAATTTTTTTTTAAATAGTTGTTAATGGCCGTTTTAAATATGCAAGGTTCATTTTGATATTTTCAAAATATGTAAAAAAATGATAAAGGCCTATTATATATGTATACACATTAGTAAATTTCCTGCCAAAAATTTTCAGAATCTAAAAGCAAGTTATTCCACCTAGGTAGAGTTTGGGGTTATGTCACGGCACCGAAAAAACTACCTTAATAAATCAATATACATATGTACCATAAATGCACTTAGGCTCTGGATCTCATGGCAACATTTCCTTTTCTATGAAGTTGACACTACGTAAGGCCTGTTTAAAGAATGCCTTGCAAATGTTCTCGCGCTATACCAATAGATGCTTCCTCTTCCAGACTATTCATGGCGATCACTGCGTATGTGTGGGATTGGGAGCCATGAATAGTGCTGTGTCGAAATGCGTTTTAGAACTCATTATATGCAGTTAAGACATCGTGTATTATTGGTGTAGAAATGCTAATCAATGTCATTTGTAATTAGCCATGGCGCGGGCTAAGCCAAGTTAACATTGCATTGACAATGATTGCAACAAGTTCTGCATTTACAACTAATCTCATCAGCATGCCTGGTTATGTACACATGTCCGCAACGATGCACTCATGCATATGGATGCATCTCTGTATACATACATTCACACGCTCACAAACACACACACACACACTGAAACGCGTCCATGAGACTGCTAATGAACACGAATGCATACATAAATTTATATCATTTTATGACTGAATTATATTTCAATTTGAAGTTATGTGCATTGACAAGATATCGGGAGAATTGGCATATGTGCGAATTGGTTAGATAAACTTGAATCGCAGCCGCAACGACAGGAGCAAAAGCATTTTCTGCTGCCAACTCAAAGCAAATCTCTGTGCAAATATGCTGTAGAGCGATGTAAAAACGTCGTCCACTGTTACGTGTTTGCCACCTAAGCTTTGGATTGTCAACTAAGGTTTGAATTAAGCATACAGCAACTTTGTGTTATTGTAATATGATTTAAAGCTAATTTGCAAATTTCTGTTGGTCCTGAAAATCACAAAGCATTTTATGATTATACTATTCGATACAAAGTGTGATAGAACACTTTTACACTTCCATACATATAGGTTACAATATTGCCTTTAATGGAAATACAACTCTGATCTTTTATTAAATTGAATTTAACTTTGGTATAATAACCGTTTTATCAAAATCGATACCTAAACAATTCCTTGGTAGTCTTTAATTGACCTTTTCGAGTTAATTTTTTAGTTTTTCGCACACCATTTGCTATGATACCTATATTTAAAACTAACTTTCACCTATTTCTGACTTTGGTATTATTGCCCTGTCCTAATCTCCAAAATATGAAAATTTCTAACTGATAACTGGACATAACTGTATGTTCTTAGATGTGTAAATGTGAATGTGTTAGATGTAGAGTAATAAAGTACTGTAAATGTTTTACTTCGAACCATTTGAGACATTTGTTTTACAATGTTTCGCCGTATTTGGCTCATCTTCTACATCGCAGCTTGTGGTCCAATGTGTGAATGTTTGTGCGCAAGTGTTTACAGTTGTTTATCGATGTTGCTAGAGTTGTTGTTGTGCCATATCGGTTGTACCGTGCGGCACATTTAAAATTCCAAGCAAAGATGCACCTGCAGTTGCTGCCACAATCGCTTTTCGCAATAAATCTCAATTTAACTGGCGCCCAGCCTGCCACTCAACGGGTTTTAGTATTCATTTAAGATGTTTTTCATGCAACGTGTTTTCCTCTATGTTTCTCATTGTTCTCCTTAGATCCTCTGCTAATCTGAGAGTGTGTGTGTTGTTGCTGCAGTTGCTGTTATTTTCTTATTTATCATGTTTTTATTTCAGTTTTGTTTTACATCGCGCACTGTGGTTCAGAGTTTGTCTTATTTCAGGTGTCAATACTTTAATTGGTATGATATACAATAAACGTTTAAATTTTAAAAGTTTGTAATTTCGTTACAGTTTAGCAATTTTGTTTTTATTTGCATATCAAATACTGATAGCCCCAAAATTGTTTGGGGTTTATGTCCGTGGGGGTTATGTCACTGCACCAAAAATATATTTGTTTAAAAAAAAATTTGTTATCGGAGTTACCTTTGGATTTTTACCCATATCTTAAATTCTAGACTGTCAATTAGACCAGATGCGATACCAAATTAATTGGAATTAAGTGACCAACATGAATTATGTCACTTCAAATCAATACTTTGCACAAATTGGGCAATGTTTAATTCCAAAGGGAATAATTGTAAAAAAAAACGTATTTTTTCATAAACATAGGCATTTTACTGTCTTAAACAATATTACCTGTAAACAATTGTAGGTTGTGTTGTGGACGAGAATATACTTGAAAAATTGAAAACTTGAGATGAAAGTTTCTGCCTAAAGCTAACACCTCAACAAACAAAAGGAGGTATTGCAGAAAATAATCTACGGAGGGTTAAACGGTTAAAGAGGAATTGCCTCAGGAAGATGGAATACGGAAATGAAGTTCATATAAATACTTGAATTTTTCCTGGGGCCCTGGAGACCAAATAAGGGGCCCTTGGGTTCTATGATGGCACCCCACGTGCGGATCCCCAAATGAAAGATATTCCTGAGATGAATCCAGTGATGAAAATGTCAAGACCCTCCTGGTCCCCCTTTGAATTCGTCTTGAAAATATATTTAATTTGAGCACCGACACATCGGCCCCTGCGCCAACTTTGACCTACCATTCCGGTGATATTTTTGTACATTACCTTCACATCTGTGAAATTCCATTAAAATAAATTCTATATCTTCGTCTGTTCAATATTTTAAGGAATGACACTTAAGCCGTGGAGTTTTGATAGCAAAGAATTTGTCTAAAACCACTGTGCGGACATAAACATAAACAATCGAGCTTTTCACTTGATTGCTTTCAGTTTAGTTTAGTTCGGCTTAGATGGCGTTCTATGGTAAACGTCAAATTTGTATCTTGGCCAGTTATCGGGAGTTTTACACTATTTGTTTGTCTTTGGTCATTTCATTGCCAATAGAACAACAATGAGCATCATCTACGTACATATATCTATATCTACTACTCTCCTGTGTCTCTTTCGATCTCGCTTTGTTTCTCGGGCTGTGTGTGAGTGCAAATGTATGTTATGGTGGTCCGTTTATTTAAACTGTTCTTTTTATTGTTCCGTTTGATTTGTTCAATTTTTTTTCAATGCATAGGTAACAACAACAACGACCACATTGGCAAAACAAAATCGCAAAAACAATGTAATAGCTGTCAGTTATCTGGGATTATCAAAGCAAAAGACAATTGATGTGCGTCTTTATGAACTGGCAACATCTTAGGAAACCATTAACATTTTCTTGTAATCGGCCTTTCGATGACTGCCCCAACATCTGTATCAGCTGTACACTTCAGACTTATCACCAACTACACTGCAGTCCTGAGCATCAGGCGTTTTAATCTGAATACCGGCCGCAGGAAAGACCGGTTGGTAACTTGTGGCACACGTCCGCGTTGCCACAACATGCGCCATCATTATCAGAATTCGATGGTCGTTTCCATTCTTAGAGCAACGTATTAACTAATCAGTGTCAACAAATTATTGTCATCATTATGATCGCTGTCGATAACAATGCCTCCACAGCGCTAGTCCAATCCGTCATTGCTCTCCACTGTGATTCTGGTCCAGGAATCAGCTGCGTCCGTTGTTCGCTTGGTGTTACAAGTCTTTATCAATTATATATCTATAGGCAGACATAGAGGGAATCAATTGTGTGACTAAATTGTAATGGTAATTGTCATTCCTTTTGTATGCAATCGCAATTATATGCACAATTGCATTCGATTTATACCTATGCATGTGTGTGTGTCAGTACATATGGTTATTTCTATGCACATTTGATTGAACTAAAATATATAGACTTCAATGTAAACATCGCCATGCTGTTGGTTTGACTCTTGTTTTTTTTTTGCATACCTTTGTTATGGCAAATTGCACCCAGAATATAACATAGAATAATTATGCTCGTGCTTAAATAATGTAAATACTGTCATCGCAACGCATATTGAGTTTTCAAGTATTTACGAATAATTTCATGCTGTTGTCATCAAGTAAAGAATATACATAACTTATATTCTAACTATTTCTTTGTAGTTCGTATACATCCTTCAAAATTCTTAAAAGTAAGGCAAAAAAATAAATTTTTCCTGATATCTGTTACTGATAAATCCTGTTTAACTTAACTTCTGGGGACCAATCAATGATCGTATCACTAAGCCCATTTTTCTACCAAAGCTAAGCAATATCTCACTATGGTACAATGTTATACACCTACCTAAACGATAGACAATTGTAAGTAATACCAGCTACTATCTGCAAGCTTACTCATCACATTGTTTTTTTTTTTAAATGATAAGGTTCGACATAGAAAAGCTAAAAACTGCAAAGAAGAAAGCCGAATTTACGGAACTTACGAAACTTAACGGAGGACCAAATTGGATACGCTAATAGACAAAAGAGGAAACGGTAGATTTCCGACGCCACAGAATCGATATCAGAAATAAAACTATTTATGATAAATAATGATGACAAGAAAGTTCTATACAGAAAAATTGCAATAACAAAAAAATTAATACTTGCAAAAAACAGAAATATGTTAAAACATGAAAAACAGCAATTAAATAGATGGAAATAACAATTTTAAAGCAGAGATAAGAAGATATTGATACAAACTCTCTAAGCCAAATGGCCTTATTTCTCATTCGATTGGGAAATAAGGCCATATGATTTTATTATCAGCATGGTTGTGCAATAACACCATATTAAATTTCCGATCGAAGTGGAAATGAAAAATGCGGCTTAAAGTAATGAAAAAGCGTGATAAAGTTGAGATCGGTTCGGAAATAAGGCCATATGGCTTTGTTACCTATGGCTTGATTGCACGTTACCAATCACAACTACCGAGTTAAATCACTAGCCCCCACGCATTGAGGAAATTATAATAGTCATTTCAATGCTTAAGAGAAACAAAGCACCGGGAGAGGATGGTATACCGACAGAATTACTACAAACCGATTCACAAACAACGGCAGCAATCCGTCATCTTCATCTGTTAAAAGTCCATGGCCAAAGGATATTTAATATATTCTGTAAAATATTAACCATTAACATGAACACAACGTCGCAAATCATTGAACACTCATAACGCACTAAACTAGCTGGGTTCCGAACATACAGTAGCTGCATTGACCAAGCAAATACTATTAGAATAATATTAGAACAATTGATAGTGTTTATCGATTTCAAAAAATCGTTTGACTCAGTAAAGCGAAATGCACTATGGGAAAAGGGATGTTCCACGAACATTATTAAATCAATATACGGGAACTCTTAGCTTAATGGAACCCACAACCGAATATGGGGACGGCTTAAAAGTACGTAGCGAAATAATTTAAATATAGAATTAAAAAGCCGTATAAAGGGTTTTTCAAAAAGAGGTGTTATTTTGGTGTTCAAAGAAAAATTTAATTTTTTGAGATAAATGATCGGATGTTTATTTCATAATAAAAAGGAAGGTATGCCGTTAATAATGAAAAACAACATCAGCCAAATAGCCACCAAGAGCACGCTTACAGGACCATATCCTTTTCATAAAAATTAACCAAATCGCAATGTGGCTGCCCTATGTCCTCGATAGCCTCACGAATTTTATCTTTCACGTGGCCCCAAAGGAAGAAGTCGCAAAGTGTTAAATAATAATCTCTTCGAGAGATAACACCGTCCGGAAACTTTTCCCGTAAAAGATCAATGGTTTCGTTGCTTGTGTGGCACGTAGCGCCGTCTTGTTGAAAGTAAACGTTGTCTTGATAAGTACCATCCGATTCCGACCATAAAAAATCATTAATCATCTCTCGATAGCGCAATCCATTCACCGTAATTGCTGACCCAACCTCATTTTCGAAAAGTAAGAGGTAAGTCTTTATGCAAAATACGGTGTAATGACGTTTGTGGAATGCCCAACTCCAAAAAAACGACGAGAAATGGGCAAACCTGGGTTTTCTTCAACACACAATACACCAGCAATATTCTCAGTTGTTCTTGAGCGACGTGCACGGGTTTTTTTCTTTACATCACTAACTTGTCCCAACAGTTCGAATTTTTCCACCAATTTCTGTATTGCGATCCGACAAGGTGCTTCAGGACGACCAAAAAATGCATTAGTTTGGCGAACTGTGACTGCAAGATTTTCACCATTTTTATAGTGAATTTTAATAATTTCAATTGAAGCGTGTATCGTTCCATATTTAGTAATGGCGTAGTTTCTACTTGTCAAATGTCAAAGAATTAAAGCTTCAAAAGTGACAGCTACCGAAATAGCGGACCTTTTACAATAACACCTCTCATTGGAAAACCCTTTATTATTAAATGAAATAGTAATAGAAGTAGTAACAATAGAACTAAATGGAAAGAGATTGTAGAAACCCTATTTTCCTAAAAGGAATAATAAACGAATAGAACACACATGCTATCTTTGCATGCTGGGAGTAACGATGGTCTTCACATAACTGAACATGCAAAAACCGTTCTTTTTTTAACGAACATAGATATTTAACTCATTAATTTTGAGACATAAAAGATCGTTTCATAAGATAATTTTACCCCCATCACAATCAATCAGAAAAAACCTCAAGCTGAATATCACCCCCATCACCCTCTATTTCCTTGAAACGCCCCCTTTTGTTTAGTTGAACAAATTAAATGGCTCTACAATTTTCGTGACATCGAAATTATTACCTTAAGTTACATGCTCAATATTTCGTATGAAATGTTGCCCGAAACATTTTCTAAGATTTTGTTTGAAATGCTGAAGCCTTAATGTTTTATAATTCAATCCACACCAGTTTGTTGTTGTTGGACTAGCGCGATAACATGATGCTAGAACTATGAATACCTTCGCGCTTTACATCAATATTTTATAATTATACAAATATTTATTCAGATATTTCATTCTGAAATATATAATGTTCATATGTATCATTCATTCTGTTACAAATTATTTTCAATTATAAAATCGATAAACTGAAAAATATATTGCATATCATGTTTGATTGTGAATGGTCAAATTCATTACTATGCTGGACATTTTCGGCTGATATCTACTTCACATGCATATGTTTGGCATAATTGTAGATATATATACAGCTGATGATGTACCATTGTGCATCAGTTCGTCACAAAGGGGTCTGAAGATGAACTCGTCATGGAGTTCGAAACGCGTCATCCTAGTGCGTGACACACTGAATTTGACCAAAAATATCAAACAATAAATAAAAAACACTTTTCTGATCTTGAGCCGAATTTGTTGTATCATTTCGATACACTTAACGTAAATTAATATATTGCTTAAAAATACATTTCAGGTCTGTAATATAGTTTATGAGTCGTATGTACTTATTGTGCGTGTAATTGTCTCGATGTTTGGATTCTTTTTGCAAAAAAATTAAACATATTTTTAATTGTTATAGGCGATTAAATTTATCATTCCTCGATAAAATGGATATTAAACAATTTTTACAATCCTTTTAAATATTTCAAACGCTTCCGATACCGTACGACAACATTAGAAGGACATTTTTATTTTGGGCTTTTACGTAATCTATAACAGAATTCACTCTCAAATCTTATTTACCCATAATATTGACCAAACACAACCGTTAGGTATGAAAGATCACATGTATTCTGCATTATAGTACAATGATTCGTGTATAAAATAGGCCTAGAAAACAAGAATCCACATTACTGTTCACAGTTGTACAACTGGCCCCCTTTCAGCTGAACAACTATCAAATTAACCGCTCCACAATAGAACGAAAATAAATGAAGATAGTCAAACGGTACCGGAATATAAGCAGAAGAAAGGAACAGGTGGTAAACTGTTGTGTGCGAATATGCTGCTAAAACAAACGGCAAATGCAATTGTTGTCTGAATTCTTCATATTTAAGTAGTAACTCAGCTGACCAATTGAGTGATCTACGAACCGCTACTCTTCCTATGATCCAATGTAATTCAAATCATATTTTTCGCGATAGTTTTATTGTTTTAGCACAGCAGGCTCAATCTGTGCCCAAGTCCGTCCACTCGTCTATGTTGTGGTGCTAAGTCATCTCTTTGTGACCAACAGTGGCAGGTTTTAGACGACCCCATGAACGGGGGGAACTTCTGAATCAAGCGGACATTCAGTGTGTTTCATGTTTTGCTTTGTGAATATTGCTTTATCACGGTCTGTGCTGTGCAGAGCGCTGAGTTATGTTTCGTTTTGTTTATGAAATCGATGGCAAGAACATGACCACTGGTGCAAGTGGATAAGTATCCAATGCATTCATTCCTTGTTACATTCATCACACGACAAACAAGCACACTCTCGCGGGATGTAACTGGTGTATTGGTTTCATTTTAGTATGTGTTACAAAGTACAGCTAAGCTGCTTGAAGCTTAAACATAATCATCTTAAACAAACGCCCATGATGCAACTTCACTACAAGCCACATAGTTAATCGCAAGCGAACACCTAAAGAAGTCATGTAGCCAATGACGATGCTATTCAGTGGATGGTACAAATGGGTATACATTTTCGGTTCACATGCTTGTTGCTACGTACCCTACATCCTTGTGCAGTTATTAACCTAAGCTCTTTTGAATGGACAATTGTAACAGAGAGAAAAAACATTTGCAGTTTGGTTAAGTTCATTGGCAAATACTTGTTGCAAACTAGAGCTATTACGCATTGCAAAATATTCAACAGAATATTGTCTGTCAGTAAATGGAGGTTTTTATGATGGCCCTAACTAGCTTTATGTATCTGTATTATTTGGAGTTTGAGGTTGCAGTGGCTAGTTAGAATTATACAGCCAGGTCTCTAATCGTCTCTGCGCAGAGATATTCGGACCATAGTGATTTAGATGTTTTACAGTCGGTTCTATAGATTCAACGCCTGCTAGCTGTTTTCACATCCAGTCCTCCACTAAGGTAACAGATGGGTGATCAGCACCCCTAGAGAGTCGTGATATCTATCTAGTAAATCATCGGCTTTAGTATTTTTAACGTCTCCATGCAGTCCATCACCAACTATTATTAAAAGCATGTAATGTTGTTAGCTTAATTTCAGTTTAGTTATCCAATAAGAGGGTTATCCATCAGTTAGTATCGATTCCACTTCACATAATGTACCTTAGCCTGAATAAAACTGAATTCATTATGTAGCTTTAAAGAAAGGCTAAGCTGCAGTTCCTCACTGTATACACCAGTCCCAGTTCCATTCTCAATCTATTCGTCAATTTGCCAAAGCAGGGCTATATTTCCATGACCATCACCAGCTTCCCTCAGTCAGACAGCTGCTCGAACCCATCAGCCAGGTCGTATAAGTCCAAAAGTAAAAGGTTCAGGAACGCCTCTTAAGAAACTTGCAGGGTGCTCTCTCTATCCCCCGTGAACCCCCTCTTCGGCAGCCATCCTTCGAAAAATCCCAGTGGTAAATAAAACGAAGAGCCTATTTCGTAATCCATGACATCAGTATGGCATTGTAAGGGAGCGATCTAAGTACTTAACAAGTCACGCGTGTGTAATTTAAAAAATATCGTCCACTCATTATAACTCCGATTGAAATGGCACCTACTGACATCGTAACTTACTTCATAATCAAGCGTGTTATTGAGCTCGCTTAAAACTCCACTTATAACGTAATTGCAACCGAAATGGGACTTCCTGACATCTTCCCTTACTTCGTAAGAAAAAGCGCACCGATTAAACGGCCTATGACACTCCCGTGTAAATGTAAGGCAGAACATAAGCGAGAGAATCAGCACTGATTGCTACTAAATATAGCTGACATCAGCGATTACGTTATGGGTATTTTTACCGCTGGGATGCCGAGCATTAAAAAGATAACTCCTAAAAAACATACATATCGCACTTTTGGTGCAAGACCGGTACAACTCAAAAAATCGAATTCTGAAATAAACGCGTTTAAAGTTTTCAATTTACTCCCAACTTCTACAGAATAGAGGAAACAAATAGCTCTGTAGCGGAGTATATAAAAGATATTAATATGAATTTTTTTACACACATGAAGTTTGATGTAACGAATAATTTTACATCTTAAACTCAAAAACCACGGTTTCTGAGTTATGCCTGTCTTGCACCAAATGAGCGATATGTAACTGTTGAACGCACTTTGTAACTTTTGGGTGTAGACCCCTTATTTCAAACTTTATCCAATCGTCCTTGACAAATTCAGCTTGTGGTCGAGGACAACACCTAAGTAATTGGCTTCCGACGAGAGCTTCTGTTGCAAACCATTCATCTCGGCGGCAAGAAGTCCTAACCTTATATCTATCCGAGAAGAGAATAATTTTTGTTTTTGGGTTCACCCCCAAGCGACACGTCATGGTTTAGCGTAGCAATTTTCCAAGGTCACTTTGCATTTGCGTTGGTAAAAATTTATCACCTATAATGATGACCACGTCGTTCGCATATGCCACAATTTTCATATCATCTCATTGAAGGTTTTAAGTACTCCATTTATCACAAAAAGTCATAGGAGCGGAGACAGAACTCCCCCAGTTGTTGATATAAATGCAAGAATCAGATTTTGACGTCCGTCCTTATCGTGTTTTAACTGCAAGTGATATGAAATAAGATTACTATGGTCACTTGTTGTCTAGGTAATTGATTCGTGTGTATGTAATTTTTTATCATCATGAACATCAAAATGGACGGACATGTAGTTTCTCTTAACCGCAAGGAGTAAAAAACAGTTAAAACAATTCTGGTTTACTCTTGTTGTACATGCGTTCGAACTTGTATGTTCATGAAATATACTGTGTAATTGTTATCATCTGCCACTTTTTTCATCGTATGGCGCACGCTTCCTTTTTTTGTCATATCGCTTCGTAGCGCACAAAAATAGCGAGAGTAACTGCAATGATTCTCAATTGTTTTATTAACAACCCGCCAATTGCCTTGTAGTTTCAATCTTAGTATTCGTATTGTTTTAAAAATAATTGTTAGGTGATTAAGGTCATATTATTCGAAATATCAGACACTCTAGGCTTTGCGCCACATCTCAGTTAGTTTAAAATTTATATTCAATTGATAAAGATTAAACTTGTTATAAAGTTTAAAACCCGGAGTTGCGCTATACATATTTGTTTATAAAAAATTGTAATGAGGTTTTTAGGTATGGGCCTTATTGTGGCATGATGGTTAGAACACGCGATTTCAATGCGGGAGACTTAGGGTTCGATTCGTGTCCTTGTCATTTGGGGCTCCTTTGATTTTGTCGGCAACAACTTCGCTCTAGTGTGGTATGTCTAGCAAAAGATTTTAAAAAAGCTGACGTTCCGATACGTTCATAATCTGTAGGTCACGTTTTGTGAGTTTTAAATTAAAAGCATTCTAATTGGCATGATGGCCGGCCCACTTGATGTTGTCGACAGAAAATTCTTTAGCATTCGTCAATAAGCATATATATAAATGCCATTGGATGAGTCTAAATATAGAAAGCTCCTTAATTCAAAATAGCGCGAGTAGCTATCCCATAACTCGTTCACGGGGTGTAAAGGAAAATTAAGTTAAGCTTTCCCACATATCTTGTATGGGGTGAAAAGAGAAAACAAGTTTAAGATAAGTTTTTAGATATTTATAGGTAAAACTTTGATATTAGTTAAAATACATACAAAACTAGTATATGCGGTAGGCCGACGATAACGTAAATAATTACAAACATATTTAACATTTGTTTCCACACACGGAAGCGTAAATAAATTTAAATTTTTTCAACTTTACCTAATTAATTGCACGTATGACTGCGGAGTTGTATGTAGTCTCATACAACTTTTAATTACTAACATATATGAAAATTTTCACTCAGAACCAACAGTAAACCAACACGTCCACACTGACATCTATATTTTTGACAAGAGATCCTTAAATTCAAGTGCATATTAATCCATAAAATAGAAGCCAAATCCTAAAATGCATTTCGACATAATCTTATAGAAAGTTGGTATAATTCTGGTCAGACTGTTTGATCATAGACTAGGTATTGTTTATGTGTACAATTGCCCTTTGCATAATAGGACTATCCCCTGGTCGAATCCCCAAATTCGGGTGGGTTGAAGTCAAAACTGAATAAAGCCTGTGTAGGGCTTAATTTTTACACACATAAAAGCGTCAATGAATTTTAACAATATTTGTAAACACTGCCAACCAGTAGAATTGTAAATTTCATGGTTAACATGTTAGAATACTTGAAGGACAATATATTTGCAAGACTACATTAGTACATAGTATTTCGTAATATTTAAATATTTAAAATTTATCAACAGGTTAAAGCATGATTCGACCGTCGGCTACAAATACTCACTATCACAACGCTTATATACAAATTTTAGATTTTTGCTTAATAAAAACTGGGTCACAAAATTTATTTTGCACAACAGAACTAAGTTAATTCTTCTTTGTGCTTTGGTATTTAAACTGTATTGGTGTTGGAGCAAAGGTACTACCAGTAATGTATGTCTTTAATGCAAAACATAATGCTAGTAATAAAAACATATATTTCAAAAAAACTTAAGCTAAGTTAAGTCAATTGACATATTTATCACGTCGTGAGCATAAGTATTTGTACATTTTGATTATATTCTCTATACGAATTCTCGCCATTAAAATCTTTTGCAATCTTATGTGCGGGCAGTTAAACCATTATTAGTACAAATCAGATGCATAAGGTATAATGAGTTGTCAATGCTATAAAAATTTCAACGTACGTTTATTACAGCTAAGCTTAATTTAAATAATTTTCACTGAAGTAAGGCAGAATATTTGTAGGCGATAATCCTATTTGTATGTTGCCTGAATCCTTTCTGTATTTTATCAGGATTAAATGCATTTCATTGTAAACTTCTCTTATCCGAGACATAACATGACAAATTTAGCAGTTCTGCAATAATTTACTACAATGGCCCATTCTGTAAAGTCAGATATTTGCACAATTCACAAAGGCAAAAACAACTTCAATGGCATCGGCATTGGGATGAAATCGCCATTCAATTCAGACAATAAAAAGACAATTGTCAGCACAACGCCATTCCACCAACGCCACCAACAAATTGAGAGTTAGATAAACTGGCAATATTTATTTATTTGGCTTATGTACAAAGCAAAAGCGTAATGAAAAACCAATAAAAGCTATTGAACTTGAATTGGAAAATCAATTATTCGGTCAATCCGTTGAAATACTCGTTTGCCAGTTGAAAGTGCAGGTCAACACAGTTTGGCAAATTGAAATATTTATGACCAAAGTAAAATAGAAATATCTAACAACACAAAAGAGCCAAATGTTTTGACAACAAAGTATCCCTTTGAAATGGTCTCAATATGCAATAGACACACAGGTACAGCTCAGACGCATTCGTTAAATAACACAGCATATTCTAAAGATTGGAAATATATATGATAGTGCCATGGATCCTATTTAGTCAATGGTCGTTGGTAAATGATTGTAATGAACGGAATAAACTCATTAGCCAATTTGTTGTAGTTAAAGTTTCAACAAAAGCCATGATTATCCATATTTAAATACCATGAATATAATATCCAATGTGTATTGTCAATTATTATCTCATTGTTTGGATAATTGTTTTTTAGATCAGTATAATACGTTGGATTAAGAAGTCATTCTCTTATTTTAACTTAACTGTAACAACCATATCAAGAGCCTATACTCAAAATTACTTTTCAGGAGAACCAAAAAAATGTTTTCGGTTCATTTTGGAATAAAAACCTCACCCACAAAAACGAATTTTCAAAATCGCCCAAAATGAAAAAATTACATAAAAAAGTCAAAATGGTCCCAACTATTTTATACTTTTTTATAGAAAAAAATTAAATACATTGGAAAATTTAAATCTATATATATAAAAAATTGGTGCAAGTGTGTTTATAACTCACGAACGGTCAAACCGAATTCGATAAAATTTATGGTTTGTTCGTCTGGTCGTGTAGATGGTTTATCTAAAGTTATCTAAATCGGACGACGCGTTCGAGATTTATGATATTTCATGTCAACATGTTATTTTGTCCATATAAAAAAAAACAACAACAAATACGTAGGTGCCTATGAGCGTGTGTGGTATGCATACGTGTCACTTTGTATAGTTATTTTCGTCAGTTTAAGCCGTGGCGCATCTAGCTCAAAGTTTTAGGTTTTGGGAGTTTAAGTCCATTTTTTAAAAATAAGTGCCACTCTAACGTTCCTACTACATATGCATGTATGTAAAATTTTCTTTTTTTTTCGTTTTTGTCAAAAATGTATGTATTTAAAAAGTCTTATTTCTTTTCAGCACAAAAAAAAATTTATTTGTATGACAAATAACAACTTACGAATGACAAATAACACCAGTTTACAAACCTTTATTTTTTATCAGCTGCAGAGTTCAAAATAATTTTTTTCTATAGATTTCGGCCTCCTAAACACGAATATGAGATTTAAAAATTTTTCCTCTGATTAGTTTTCAAGATATGAATTTTTGAATTATTTTGCAAATTTTTTATGAGATGCATCAGCTTATTGGAGAATATTTCGTAAACGCATCCAACGATTTGGACGAGAATTGTCTCCAATTAAAGGTAATGTGCTCCCCTAAAACATTTCTATACAAGCTTTTAACATCGATTGGGTAGTTCTGATGGTAGGAGCAATTAAAGTTTAAAAAACAAATTTTTTTGTGCAAAAATCACTGATTTAAATTGATAAAAAAATTTATAAAAAATATTAATCGCAAAAATAAATCCAATTTCATAAATTGAGTATAAAGATTGGACTTTCCCGAGGAAAACAAGCCATCATATATAAAAATTGGGTGATAAGAGGGAGAGTTACACGTTTTTAAATAGGACACTACAAATCATAATTTTTTTGATTTTAATCATATCACGGTAGGCTTAGAGCTAAACTTTACGTTGCATGAAAATGATGATAGAAAGTGGAAATGCCACTGTATTATGGGTTGATCATGCATCACGAAAATGTTTAATTTGAAATCCTAGCTGATCATTTTTAGAAAATATCGATATTTTTCATTTCTACCGACTGGACCAAAAGTCTTTTTACTTTTTAAACAATGACAGTAAAAAACCGGATCAATGAGATAAAAATTGTTTGATTGTAATAAAAGTACACAAACAGGGATTTTTGTATGATCATTAATTATTTTGACATTGCGTCAATTTGGAGGCTGGAAGTGCATTTTAAGCCTATGTTTTAAAAAAAATCTCTAGTTTTTTAATTTTTAAACCGCGTAACCGCCTAAGAAGAATTTGTTCAGTATTAGAAAAGTGGAATATTTATTAATTTCAATATAAACATATGTATATCTGGTTTAAAAATGGAAAATATCCATATTTTTCAAAAATGTAGGCTTAAAATGCACTTTAAATCTCCAGTTTGCAGCAATGTCAAAATAATCAATGATCATGCATAAATCCCTGTTTGTGTACTATTATAATAAATAAACAGTTTTTATCTCAAATGTCCAGTTTTCTACTGTCGTCGTTTAAAAAGTAAAAAGACTTTTGGTCCAGTCGGCAGAAATTAAAAATATCGATATTTTCTTAAAATGATCAGCTAAGATTTCAAATTAAACTTTTTCGTGATGCATGATCAACCCATAATACAGTGGAATTTCCACTTTTTATCGTCATTTTCATGCAACGCAAAGTTTAGCTCTAAGCCTACCGTGATATGATTAAAATCAAAAAATTTATGATTTGTAGTGTCCTATTTAAAAACGTGTAACTCTCCCCCTTATCACCCAATTTTTATATATGATGGCTTGTTTTCCTCGGGAAAGTCCAATCTTAATACTCAATTTATGAAATTGGATTTATTTTTGCGATTAATATTTTTTATAAATTTTTTTATCAATTTAAATCAGTGATTTTTGCACAAAAAAATTTGTTTTTTAAACTTTAATTGCTCCTACCATCAGAACTACCCAATCGATGTTAAAAGCTTGTACAGAAATGTTTTAGGGGAGCACATTACCTTTAATTCGAGACCACTCTTGCCCAAATCGTTGGATGCGTTTACGAATTATTCTCCAATAAGCTGATGCATCTCATTAAAAATTTGCAAAATAATTCAAAAATTAAAATCTTGAAAACTAATCAGAGGAAAAATTTTTAAATTTCATATTCGTGTTTAGGAGGCTGAAATCTATAGAAAAAAATTATTTAGAACTCTGCAGCAAAATGGCTGTAAACTAGTGTAATTAGTTGTGACACAATTAAAAAGATAACTGTTGAAATTTGAAATCAAAAAATCTATATATATAAAAGTGAACATTTGTTTCTACGTATGACCGCTATAAACTTCAAAACCACCCAACCGATGTGCAACAAACCGGCATCAATAGAAAGGCAATCTTTCGAGGATGGTTATGGGTTACTTAAACATTGCATTTGAATCATGTGGTCCATTTATTGAGTCGATTTTCGATTTTCCCATACAAAAAATTTTCAAAAGTTTTAAATTGTGTAAATTTAAATAGTATGTCAATGTTAAATTTGTGAATATTTGAATTTTCAAATGACACAGACAAAGGGTATATTTATGTATAAAAGATTTAAATTGAGTTTGTTTGAAACTCAGTGGATGCTACAGCATTTAACTGATGTCTCTGAGGCGAAGTCAATCCATTCCACCCCATTAACAAAAATGCAATATCTAGCGTGCTACTAAAATAAGTGACTTTAAATCAGGTGTGGATGCAATATTATCAGGTCAAAAACTGGCAGGATAAGATAATAAGGCGTGATCCCGCCCCCAGGTGCTAATTTGTTAAAGTGCGGTATCTGAAATACTAGATTAGAAGGAAAAGCCCTTCTCATAGGACCTAATTTATAAAAGTGTAATATCTGATCATTAGGCGTGGCTCCGTCCGTAGGACGTAATTTTGCGAATGGTAATGGAATTTGTTGTGGATTCAATTAAGGTTAATATACGTATTCTAAAGAAAAAGCGGGGATTTGAAATAGGATGTGGAATAAACACTAATATATGTGATCAAGCATAAGGGGTAGACCAGCCAAATTCTGTTTCCCAAAAGCAATAGCTGAAGGACTGCAGCACTATTCGTCTTGATATTTGGTATGCAATTTTTTGAGACCAGTGGTGTATGAGATCTACGGCAGAAAAAATCGAATAATCACGAATTTAAACATTTCTCAAATCTGCATTCTGTTACATTTAGATCGACGAACGTCATACAACAGTGTAATATTAGCAGTTACGAATGAGTGTGGAGGATTTTATTTCCTTATTGCACCAATGGGTTTTGATATTGTTGATTTTGCAAAATGTTTGATCGCGTTGGCTATTGCATCCTCCTGTATTGCGCAGCTGTTTTGGATGTTGCAGAATAGAGCAAAAAATTTAAATTTTCCGAGAACCGCACATGAGTTATCAAGTTAAAAAATGTTGCAAACATGTCAAATCATAATGAGGGATGAGTGTACTATGACACACAAAAAATCGTTGAAACCCCTTGATCGCGTTTTATAGGATTTAAGAAGCAATACATGATCGAGTTATCCTTCTTAAATTAATTTACCCAGAAAATATAAGGGAACCGAAGTGTTGCTACTATGTATAACAATGATACCCACGGATTTACCGTTAGATTTAAATGACTACAGTTTCCAGTTCGGTTAAAATTTGCAATGACATTCAATAAATCTGAGGGATAGTCTATTCAAATTTGAAATATCCAAATTTTTCGCATGAACACCTTTATGTTGCATGTTCACGTGTAGAATGACCCACTGATTAAAATATGTACACTTCTTTGGTTCTTCCATACATACTCTATTATCAAAAGCATTACAATAAATTTCTGTCATTAAAACTATATTATGTTTTAATATACCTCAAAATTTTTGTTAAATTTCGATGCGAATATCAAAAGAAACTAACACAACCCGAAGATTTATTCCAACAAAAAAAGGTAAATTTCAGTCAATACTTCTTTAGGCAGGACGAAGTCTGCCCGGTCAGCTAGTACATTGATACAAATTTTTTTCATATTAAAAGTAAACTTGCGACATTTATAACTGCATTTAAGTTGGTAGAGTGTAATGCTATTGATAAATTTTATGAATATTCTTTTAGTATTTGAGTATCAGACTTCGCCCTGCTTCCAAAATTAAAGATGTTATGTGCTGTTGCAATTCAATAACGATTGGTTAATTTTTTTTGGCATCTGCAATTTTAAACTTTTCATGAATCTAAAAGACTATAATATATTATTGTCAGAATTGCTTAAATGTGTTAACAAATGAAATGATGAAAATTTACTTATTGGTAGGCATATATTCTAAAACCATCTTTTGATGCCTATTGTCTAAAACTTTCTCCGTTGGTGTACTGGGTTTACAGAAGTTGATTTCAGGCTCATTCAATTCTGAAGGACATTTATCTAGGTCTCGACATTTTTAATGTTGAAATTCTAGGAGTCACATACAAGTTGAGTGAACGTTATATGAATGTAAGCCCTTGAGTTTCACAAAAAACAATAAGTTAGTTTTTTATGTAGTAAAAAGATTATGAATCAGTTCATATGGAAATGATTTAGATGTAGTTCTCCGATCTGGGTGGTGAGGCCAGTAACATACTCTCCCTTTTATTGTAAATATTTTGAAGATAGATATTCACCACAAGTTTTTGTGATTTTACCTTAAGGCGTTTGGTCTGAGTGATTTATTATATTTATTACGTACCGCATAACTACTATATAACATAAATTTGTGATTGTACCTTAAGTTTTCATCCTTCCATCCTTTTTCCCCCTTATATCGCAAGGAGTTAGTTTTGAAAAATCCCCTATATCCCATAAAGCAAGTGTTCAACCTAATTCTAACTTTAGCCGTTTGTTAAGGTTTTATCTCTTTATCGGTTTTCCCACTAAAAGTACGAAATTTTTAAAATCCCTCCAAATCGCACATTTGATTTGAAAATTGATCCCATGTTTTATACTCTTAGCCCAGTTTTAGTCCATTTCACCTTTTTTAACCCGAAAGTACGAGCTTCTAGAACTAATTTCGTGCGGCTCTCTAAATTTATGGGGTCACTCTCATGTAAATTGTCGCTATTATCTCTAGCCATAATGTATGTGAAACGGCCTTCTGACATGTATGTGTGTTGCGCGTATGTATAGGCAAACCCAGCGGCGAAAAGAAGGTCCTAGAAGGTCTTACGGAATGCCTTCAAAAGCAGTCAGAAATCTAGCGCTCTGCATTTCATCTTCCTTTCCAAATAACATAGGGTGTCATTGGGAGGCAAGGCCTTCCATCGTCGCTTCCTAAAAGAAGGCCTGATAAAAAGCCTGCGTAAACATGAAAAAAAGAAGGACTTGAAAAAAAAAATGCAGTTGGTCACTCTCAAATTGTTTAATTTATTTTTAGATATTTCTCACCTATATAGTTTTCTTTATACTTGCACTTTTCCAACGACAGTAAATCTTCCTGGAGTTTGAACTCACTACTTCGTGATTGCTACCATCTAGCCTGTAAAGATGCATTCGAATTGTTTGACTGAAATTAATCATAAACTGTTTTACGAAAAACATATGAACGCCTTCCTCGTTGCCTTTGCTTTTCATGCCTTCTTTGGGAAGGGAGACGGAATGTGTATACACACGAAATGGTGGAATAACAAATAGAAAACGGTGATTCTCTCTTCTCAAAGAAGATCTGCAGGAGTGGTCTCGAATGAATGGAAGGAACTTGAGCTCGGGATATTTCAGAAAGGAAGGAGAAGGCCTGTTTTCAGGCATGTGATAACATGGCCTTAAAGACATGATAGTTTCATGTCTCAGAAAGCCTTGTTTCATGCCTGCTTGAAGAGGCCTTGCTAATTTCGCCGCTGGAAACATACGCATACACATATGTACACAAATGAGCGCCCTATCCTCTTCACCATATTTAATGCTTTGTCTGTGACGAAATATCTAAGGTAACAACATAAGCCAAACGTGTAAAAACCTTATATTCGGACTCTTTGCTTGCTTTGCCCACTTACTGTTCTGTTCAGTTCATATCGAGCGATCAGAAAGAAACAGTGAAAGCCATGAGCGAGAACACGAAGGAAACGAAAAAGAGGTTTGCTGTTCTGACACTGAGCGATTCCATCTTATTTTTTTCGGCCTTTTGAGTGTTCAGACCAAGCAGAAAAATTTTTAGTTTAGTTGTCCTTTACGAATGATTAATATTTATGTAGCCTATATTAATGTTATAACTCATACATAATCTAGAACACATTTTATCACTGCCTACAGCGCCATCTATTGATAATTTACCATTTTTCGTTTTTCCTAATCCTTTGCATAGCAATTACGAACAAAATCGCAGAAGTAATTATTCAATTTGGTACAGCCGTTTCCAAGTTGTAAGCATCGAACAAACCACGATTCACGAAGATTATTTAAAATTATATTAAAGTTACTTGAATGTGTGGACAATCCGATATTAAGGCAAACGAGGTGATAGTGAAAATAAAATGTATAGTACATTTTTATTCTATGTATAGGTGCACAAATTAGCAAATGTCTAAACCAAACAGTTAATTGGTAAGGTCCTACGCTATTTCTGTGGAATAACGTTTGGATACTTCTTGTATTACATAAAAACAGTGTTGAAATAGTATTTTTAGGAAAAAGTTTCTTACAAAAACTTATATAAAAGATAAAATGTTGAAAGACGGTATTAAAGCTATTTGGGTGTTTCTGTGTAAACTAACCCACTTTTATATGTATTCAAGAGACTACCCTGTAGGAAGTGAAACACATTTTTAAGGTACTTCAAACTGGTTTTTTAATAACCACATCTAGTTGATTAAGTGACTATTTTCCTTGTCGCCGACTCATTATTTTAACATAGGCATGTCATAGGCCGTAGTCAATTGATCATATCTGCATGACTTTTAAATTGACTACTATTTACTTATTTTTCAACCAATTTGTAGTCGGTTTAAACTAAATTATTAAAAAACCACTTTTTTAAAAATTAGTTTTTAAACAGTTTAATTTTAATTAATTTTTATAAAATATATATAAGTATATATCTTATGCTATATATTATATTATACTTATACTTTATATAAACATTTATTCATTATTTTTATTACAATGTGGTTGCTAACATTAATAGAAAATTCAAGTGCGTTTCATGACTAAAAATAAAATTGTAACTGCTCATAGAAAATATACATATTAAGTATTGAAATTATTTAGTTTTTTTAACGCAAACGACACTTGACTTCATGACATGCTTCTTTTGGTTTCATATTTACATATTTTGCTTTTATTTATTTGTAGTTTGGTTGATATCTGCATGAGATTTAAACCAATTTGTAGTCATTTCCAAAATAGTTAATTTATAGTTAGTGTTTTTTATCAACCGATTGTTTTATTTACTACAGGGTACTAACTAGAGTATACAAAACCGAAACCGGAAACCGGCAAACCGGTTTTTTTGTTGAAAACCGTCAGCCGGTTTTTACAAAATATCGTTTTTCGGATAACCGGTTTAACCGGTTTTTTTAGGTCGGTTTTACCGGTTTTCCGAAATCATGAGAAGTTGAAGACATCGATTTTTCACCTTAGAACAGCCCCACAAAATTTTTGTAAGCAACATCTTTGTAGAAAATTTTAATGTTCCAAAGTCTCATTTTACGACACTTTTCTGACTTTTCTTGAAATAAGGACGAAAAGGACACGTAAGGATTCCAAATAGAAAGTTTAAATGTTCCACAACAAAAATCATCGTTAAATTTCATTGAAGACATCTGATATCGAATATGTACTAAAACAATGACAAACATTCAGACAGTGATTGAAAAGAGACAAAATGAGAAGTAATAGTTGAAGATATTGATTTTTGGTCTTAGAGCACCCCATGTAAAATATTCCGAGATACATTTTTGTAAAGCATTTGAATGTTTTCAAGTCCCATTTGAAGATATTTTTCCGACTTTTCTTGAAATAGGTACGAAACGGGCACGTAAGAACTCAATAGATAGAGAGTTCCACAAAAGTTACATAAAAAATGTATCGTTAAATTTTATTGCTGACATTAGATATCGAAAATGCATTAAAGCAATACGGGTAAGAAACGTAGTTCTTTAGTACCTATTTCAAAGTCTATTTTAGCTTAAACTGAAAACTACATCGGTGAAGGCTTTCATCCCGTAAAGGAATTATTCCGCCTTCAAAAATTTGTTGCATTTTGTAATTGGCCTTATAAAATAAACTGGCTTCAGGTGCCCAAGAGTTGGCTAATATTATAATGTGATTTTAATCTTATTAATATTATAATTCGATTTAGACATGTTTTATCTGTTAAACGCTCTCTTCCATACTCTGTTTTTAATATTTCTAAATTAAATGGCTCATAATAGTAACACAATTTCTTGTATTTGTGCACAAAGCAAAAACTCGAAAAATAACCGGTTAACCGGTTTTTTCTTAATTAGGTATTCGAAAACCGAGTTTTTGAAATAATGTAAATTTCGAATATAACCGGAACCGGTTTTTCGAAAAAGTCGAATGTTTGTATACTCTAGTACTAACCCACTTGACATTTATTCCGCTTGCTTGCGGAGGTCCGCACTGGCGGTTTAAATTGGACGTTTTATTCTCATTCTCTTCGTTTTTTGTGTTTTTTTGTGTATACTCGAACTGAAATAAAAATGTAAACAAATTGAAAACGAAAGAGAATAAGAAATTAATTTCTCAAAGGAACATTTGAATAAAGGTGGATCCAAAAATGGAAGATTGGCGGATCTAAAAGCGGACTATTTTGCTGCCACAAACAAGGCGACGATGTGTCTTTTTTGGTATCCCTTTCGGATCCTAAAACGGACATTTCATCCGCCAACAGTCCGTTTTTTATTCCCTTTGGGCACGTTTCCGGTCTTCAATGTCAAGTGGGAATGTGTGTTTAAACAAGCAGAAAACGAAGTTATTTCACTGAATTTAGAATTTAAATCATTTAACCGAAAATCTCTAATACAAAGTTGTCATTGCAGATGAATTATTTTTATGAATTCTATCATTCAAATTTTGTTGCGTAATCTTCAATCCTGCGGTATCATTCTTACAAAAGCTTCGCAGAAGCTAAAGTTTGAAATCGTTGCGTTGTTGTTTTTAGTTCTTACATTTCGAGATAATATATTTAAAACTAGCAGAGGCTCATATGACCTACCGTTGCAACAAGCTGAGAAATTAATTAGTTCCTTAAAACTGCAGAAAATTTAAAGTATTTCATACATATGAATTGGGTGCGGCGTATATATTAATGAAATGACTAATGGACCTTACATGTCATCGTATAGCAATTGTTGACTTTAGTGTTTGTCTCTTTTGGCAGCTTATCTCGCAGTTGCAGCGTTTTTGCTGTGACAGCTTTTGTTTGTGTATTAATGAATAAATTGATTTAAATGTGAAATATCTTCTTAACCGCTTTAAATGACATTTAAATATGGTCAACAAGCACCGCCACACTTACAGCGTGGGCGATATGTTAAAAGCTGAAGCCTGGCCAACAACAACAATTGAACACAATTACGAACAGTAGTGGTGAGTACTTATGTCTTAAAAATTGTCTATACGGCCAACAGCTCAGCAGCTTTGGCTGTTTTTATGCAAGTTGTTTCGTGTTGCCACATCATAATCATCATCATAACTCCCATGCATTGTCCCCTAAAAAATCAACAAATCAACGCACCATTCACATCAAATCAGACGGAAAAAATGAATACCCCAGACATCAGATGTCTGTGTTGATGTTACATTCATATTTTGCCTATGTAAATGCAACAAACTGTTGTTGTGGCACGAAACTCGCATCATATTTGTAGGACTCGCGCAAAGTGACAGCATCAACACCATTTACACCACTACCACCATCACAGAAACCAGCGTCATCCATTGTGGTTCAATTGTTCCAGCCGCTCATAACCGATTTGTGTGTGCAAGAGTTTACCAGTTCTTAGGACTGGAGCCAACATTCACTTGTAATTTCGTAAAAAAAACATCAAAATCTAATTTCACACTAGAAATTTATCAAAGTCAATACGATTTGTAACGCTCAGTTATATACATATGTACGTCTGCTGCATATTACATGATACACGTGGTTAGCAGCCATAATATTACCTGGCTACAAATAGGCATTCATGTTTGCGCCATGGATGTGTACCCGAACATTGTTAATGGAAGAAACAGTACCGACCGCCAAAACAGCACCCTTTCTCTCCTAATTATAGTTTTGTTTTAATGCAAAAAAGTATTTGCAAACTAATTCGGACGCATTATCATAGCAATGAATAAAGTTCTCGACATTCCATGAGTTTATGCGCAATACGGAATACAATAATTGGAAAAAGTAGGTTTTTTATATTTAATTATAAAGATATTTCTATTTGTTTATAAACCAGGGACCGAAAATAACTGTTATTGATCGATTTTACAACTAAAAAAATCAATGTGAAGGAAATGTGCTAAAATTATTTTAAGTACACCATTACATTGGTTTTTACTCCTACTGTAGAATTTCGCAATAAACTTTTATTTTGTGACTTTTATTATAAAAATCCCAAATAACACTTATTTTTGATTTTTATTATATCGCTCATCAAATAAGAGTTATTTTTGATTTATATTCTATTCCTCAATAAATAAGAGTTATTGTTGATTTTAATTTTTTGAGTCTTTGAATAAGAGTTATTGAAAACTTTTTGAAATAAAAATTACGAATTGAGTTTTATTTTGCCAAACGAAAAATAAAAATCAATCAAAGACTTATATTTTTCAAAACAAAATTTAAAACTCACCTAATGATTTTTATTTCTTCAGGCCTGAAATAAAAGTCTTTTGCTGATATCGTCATTATTGTTTTTTGTAATAAAAGAAATGTATATATGATTTTGATCAGCTCAACGAGACGAGCAAGTTTAGCTAAAAATAATTGGACTAAGTGTTCACTTATAGTTCGCGAACTGTGAGTTAAACATGGCAAAAAAGGGTGCAAAATTGTATAACCTCGAAAAAAATTATCTAATTGGCGGGTGTGTACCATCTCACGCAACACTGTTTTACAAGTTCACAAATGCAACGAAATGCATGCTTTATCAATCCTAAGTATTTGCCGGTATTTCAGCTTGAAGACGTTATTCGCGTTAATCCCAAAGGATCGTTTCACAAGAGCATCATAGCTTCATTGGGATGCTCAGAGGTACTGTAGAAATCTTTATAGAACTCTTGTCCTTTGAAGCTGATTCTTTATTCAACCAAGAATCATTTGTATTGCATAATATTGTCTTTTGTTCCAAAACAACGCTTTAATACAAACATACTTAGTACATTACGTTATAAGAAGCTATATCCATGCACATACAGTTTCCATCCGATTGTCCGTCCGATTGTGTTTGTTAATTTATAGAAGGGATTTTATATACAAAACAAATCGGTGGTGATGTTGCAGTCAAGTGAAGAAATTGCTAGTGAGCTAATACATTTGGTCATTTTGAATGGGATTCTTGTTAATTTAAACAAAAATCTTAAATGATATCACAGGTATCTTACTGTTTTTGGGGTCAAGGAATCCATTTTTTACATTTATTTTTAACGCCAGAGGGATCTTTTTTAAATTTTTTTGGGTTAGATCGCATTTATTCTCCGACCAAATGTAATTATCCCCCAGATTCCTTGAAAGTTATGAATAACTTAACGATTTGTTAACCGATTTTTATAAACAAGTATGCGTTTTAATCATGACAGTGTGCACTTTCTGAACAATATAATAAACATTAGGATAATGCAAAAATATTTTGGCTAAAAACTTCTTCAAAATTAAAAAAACCAAAAGTTTATAAAAAGTTACATACATATATATAGATTTGGAAAGGCCATAGTCTCTCCTTTCCAAATACACAGAAAAATTCAAAATAGGTTTATATTCAACCATTATTCAACTACTTTGACCAAAATTTGACACAATTCACTCTAATAACAGAAAAAATATGCCTGTAGAACTAAGGAACAAATTTGGTCAATCATATGGGAGGTGCCAGAAGGAGTGTGTCAAATGATTCGGTCATCTATGGGTTTGTCTACTTAACTTAAAAATGCTGGCACATTTTCATAATGATCAGTTAAAGTTTACTCGAGTTATCCTGCCCACGACCCATCCAGCTAGCCAAACAGACGGACATGGCTCAATGGTCTTAAGAAGTCCAGAAACAATTTGATCTTAAGATACTTGGGGTCTAACACGTTTACTTTAATGCGTTAAACTTTTATTTGTAACAAATGATATACATATACCTTCATCCCTAAGGGTGATGGTAAAAACCATCGTTTTTTCTTTGCATTGTGTAGCTATGAGTTAAATATAGTCCGAACGTCCCACAATTGTAATTATTTTGGCCAGAATATAAATATTGTTTGCATGTCGATTAAACCAAAAGACTTTTATTTGAACAAATAAAAATTAAAAGTCTTCAAGTGAGTTTTATATTTCATCAGAAAAAATATAAGTCTCAGGCTGATTTTTATTTTCGATTTTGATTTGAAAAACTCATTGAATGATTTTTATTTTTGATTTCTATTTCAAAAAGTCTTCAATAATTATTATTGTGGGACTTTTAAAATAGAAATCAAAAATAAGTCTTATATTCGGAGAGATAAAATAAAAATCAGAAAATAACTCTTACAGAGAGACTTTTATAAATAAAAGTTATAACAGTTACGGTCTCTGTTATAAAGACAAAAATTACTTGTAAATTCATTACGGGCAGAAAAATCGCTTTTTTGTAATATGTTATTGTTTGCAAAAATGATAATCTCATAATACCAGGCAAGTCAGTATAGCTAATTTGGATTCAACCACGAATCCTTATCATCAGACTTTATCAAACAATTTTTATTAAAATGATATTTTTTCAAAAGGAGACTTAGGAAGGTGAGTTTTGAAGTTATGGTGTGGGAAACTATATTGTTTTATGGCACATGCAATCTTCAGTTTAAGTTCAAGTATGAACCCAAAATTATAACAGGGTGTTCTAAAAAAAATTTCCATCATAGGAAAATAACTTTTAGTCAATTGCCGTGGTCTTTTCAAAACGACACGGCCCCAATACTAGGTATGCTAAACGGGATTATTATGGCGTATAACTTGACAAAACGAATGATGCAGAACTTCTTCTTCTTCTTGGAGCTACTTTCACGTGCTCAGAATTGAGTCACACAACAATAAGCTGAAAAATGTTGAACTGTGTAATGTTTCATCCGATAATCTTGAAGAATTTTATTCCCAACATAATTAGACTATAGAAGCATAAGAAAAGTATCATTCACAATCCACTTACTTACTTAATTTCCCTTTGCACTCCATGAATGAGGTATGGGATTGCTTCTCGCGTTGTTGTGAATTAACACGCTTTCTATTTTTAGATTCACAACTAACGGCACCTACTTGTTTATAGACGAATGCGAACGTCACTGTTTGAGAAGATTTTACTAGACACGCCGATTGACTCGACACTTAATTCTGCGAAGTTGCTGTCAACAACATTCGAGGGGAGCCGACAATGAAAGAACAATTTTTTTAAGATGACTGTAGCCAGGTTTGAACCTGCGATCTCCCGCATGGTAGTCGCCTGTTCTAACCACTATGCCACGGCCGGTCCCAATCCACACTTGTTGTTAAAATTGTATCGCCGAAAAATCCCGGGATTTATTTATCAAAACCCCGGGATTCGGGATTCATCAATCCCGAAAAATCCCGGGATTACGGGTTTCAGGATTTCCCGTTTGGCATCCCTACCCAATACCCACTGGCCGTTTGGTATAATCGTGAATCAAGCCCAAAAACGTCACCCTGTAGAAACGGCCGCCTTACTTTCCGGACCCTAATATAATAGAAAACGTTTGGTGTTGGCTGTCGAGGAAAGTTTACAAGCATGGAGCAGTTTTAATCTAAAGCCGAACCTTTTGAGATCTTTCAACGAGCGCACACAGGCCACAATACTTGATCGATTTGAAAACTGTTTTTTTTTATTAAAGAAACAAAATTTTGCTTAATTTTTTTTTTGTTTTAAATTCCTTGCCGTTTCTTTTTATAATTTGTCAAAGTCGATAAAAGATAAATTTTGACCTTAATTACATGTAGTACAACGTCAACCAATGTCGAAATGACTTCAGTTAACGTAAAAATATATTACTAATTAAACTTAGTGAAAATAATAAGTAAATAAACAGAAGCTATATTTTAGCACTTACACTCGGTGTCCTGCTTACAATTATTATACGATTAGAACAAAGAAAGTAAGTTACTAATTTCGCCTGATCACAACTAGAAGTGTAAGGGCTGGCATATCTATTGGTGAGAAAAGTATTGTTATGCCCATCAGGATAAGTAGAAATAGAGACAATTGCTCTCTACTAATTTAGACTTCGATTCTCCCAGGCGAATTTCGCTTCCCTTTCAGTCATTCATCATTAATCACCAATCGCCAAAAGTTTCAGTAAGCCAACACTTGGAATTGCGTATGCCTTTGAAGCCTTTCTAAAACTTTAGAGTGCAATCGTGGAATAAATGGATTTTTCTACATTTGCCATGGACAATACATAGTAACCGTTTTAATGCACCTGCAGCTTCATAATTATTCATGAAATAATTTATACGAGGCTCGTGCAGCGAACTCACCAACTCAAATAGCGGCGTTTTTCTTTAGCCTCTCTCATCATTTTAGGAAATTACATTGGCGTCATATTATTTCTGTAAAGCCTATCCAAGTGTTCGAATGCAGGCAGGTATTGTTGTACAGCCAATTTTGGCAAGTGCCGCCAATAAACAGTTTTCATAAGCTATGAATTATTATAGTTCGAGTACTCGTACGAGTACGAGTGCCGCAAACACAAACACACAGAGCGAGTGTTGTATGGGCCACCGAATTTGCTAACTGTTTCGTAAGCATAACTCTCCGCTCTGTGGCGGAGCTGCAGAGTTCGGCAACATGATGCCTTTGAGATGGTCACAAAAAGGAGTAGTAAGCAGCAATAACTGTGCAATTGCAGTTAAGTGCAATTTGTCAGTTGGTCAGTGAGTACACGACATTTTTATTTCTAAGGCTACCTACCTTAATGCGATGCTGCCACAATTGGTGGCAGCAACATGCACATACGATGAATTGCAGTAGCCATATATGGCATGAGGTCGGAGTAAGGGGCCAGTTTTCAGCAACTGGAACTTATTGGTAGGCTAAAAGCGTCATCGATCTAATGTCGCTAAGAGAAAATACAGCATTCGGCGTCTCTACGAGTGTGTTATGGCAATGCTCCTCTTCGGACTGTTGGCTTGCTGAACATAGGCTGCGTTGAAGGAAAGATGGCATAAGTTTGTGCCGGGTATGTGCAACGAAGTAGATTTGTCTTCAGGCAGCCTCAGCATCTTCAGCGTTCAGGCTGTATGAATGCGTGCCGTTATGGTTTATTAAATGCGTTTTGAAAGTGCATTTCCATGTTTGTCCACGAGATTGATGAGAAAATTAGATTTATACGTTGCCGTTGTTGTTGCAGTTGCAAACGTTGCTTGTCGCAAACAATTACTTTTACAAATTTGTACTTAACACAATCGAACCGGTCTGCCATCGTTCTCAGCGCACAACTTGCCACGATTATGAGTTGCTGATTCAGCACCTTAGCGATCCTGGTAGTTCTTGCATGTACATTATCATCATTACATTCTGCTCGCATCGTGATCATATTTAATTTGCGTGCTGTTGCTGTCTTCATTCGATCGTTGGCAATTCCATTCATCTTCTTCTTTTGGCCGTCAATACATGTAAATGAATAAACATTAAATTAACATTTATCGTTGTGATTTCTCAGATATTTAAAATGTTTCTTTTTTAAGTTTTACAGGCTGTGGGAAATTTAATTTGTATGTATTTGAAATGTGTATTTCCTATTCTTATAACGTTTAGCGCGTTAGGGTTCAGCTGCTTCACTTTTATTACAAATGTTAATGTATTTAACTGTCTTTACTGGACGTGCTACTAATTAATTCCATTTATTTGCTATTACAGTCGAAACTCTCTATAACGAACTCCTATTTTACGAAGTTTTCTTTATTGCGAAGCAATTATAAGAACACTGTGTTTTGGGTCTACTTTGAGTGTATGTATTAGAAAATTAAATTGAAGAAGAAAATTGGAAAAATTTACTTCAAACCAAAATAACTGACTACTACAAATAAAAAATGTTAAGAGGAACAAAATTGTTTTTCTTTTCTATATAGCGAATTTTTTTTATAGCGAAGTAAATATCTAGTCCCTTGGAATTCGTTATAGAGAGTTTCGACTGTATATTTGGAGCATATACATTAGACTGGCTCAAAATGCAAAAACATTAAAATATTGTGCTCCACAAAGCCGCCCCATTCCAATCGACAAAATCGGTGTTATTCATACAAAAAATTATTAAGTGGATATGAAGCGTTCTCTAGCTAAATTATTATGTGGCTTTTAAAAACCTTTTTTTAATAGTTCTTTAGCAGTAGCAGTAGCAGTAGCCACGCCGACTGTTTTGGTCATTAATGATGTATAAAAAGAAGCTTTATAATCGGATACAAAAGCTTTATAATCGGATACCAACTATTTATTTGCACTTATAGTAACGAACGAACATTATTTTTAGCACAATTTTTCATAGACTAGGGACGGTAGGAAAGAGGTTAAAGTAAAAATTACATTAAAAAATTTCATTTTCTTTTCCTCATGTCGAAATTATAAGCGGATACCGATTACATTATTTCCTTGTTTTGATTGTTTTTACATCACGAATACTATTAAATTAATTACAAATAATTTTTGAAGATTTTTGGAGATAAATATTTTAAAATGGAGTTCATGAATGGAAGGTGTCTATTCAGATATAATTACGAAGACAATTTCCTACACAATGGATACATGCAACAACTCCGATGCCGAAAAACTCAAAATGAACTATTCAAATTTATAAATATACATCATTTTAGTTTTACTCCTCTTAGTGCAAAATTCAGCTTTTGTAAATTTGTTGTTTCCAAAATATTAGTAAAAAACATGCGATGGCGAACGCTACAAAAAAATAGAAGTTTTGTTTGAAATGAATGTAGAAAAATGCTATATAAGAACATTTATTTTTAATTAAAAATTTTTAAACTACATCCCAGGAAAATTTTTCAGAACTTGTTGCGAATGGTATTGATACTAGAATCGTTTCTTTTTTAATCGACTTTCTATTCTGTTTCTGGTTCTATATAACCGATTATGTACAACATGTTGCACCACAGATTCCGTAGAACAGAAAATGAATATTCGTATTCGAAATAAGTATTTTTTAGAGGTTATTTATTAAGAAAAACTCAAAAATCTGAGTTAAAATATATTTCGAACTAGCACCCAAATGAAAATCAATGAAATTTCAAAAAATAGCATATCTAATTCAGTTATGTAGCAATTCATTTCATAACAGGTTCCATGAGAACATGTTGGTTTTGGGACAATTTCAAACAAAAATAATATATTGTGCAACCGAAAGTGGAACTTGTTACTTATCAGTAAAAGCTGTTCTGTAATTGTTCCTTTGCAACAAAATATTTTGCTGGGATAATACGATGTGGGTTCCTATTAGAGATGGGCACTCGGCACGTGATTAGCGTGATTAGCGTGAATGTGAGTAAGTTGGAAATTTCCTCACGTGAGCGTGCATGAACGAGAGCATCAAAAAAATCTACGTGCATGAGCGTGCGTGAGTGTATACTTTGCGTGAATCACGCTACTCACGCTAATCACGCAAAGCAAAAAAATGTGCTTAACACAGAATTGGGATTTTGCATTTGTCATTACATTGATAAATTTTTAAATTTTTGTGTGAATGTTTTAGGAAGTCATGACTTTATTCTTGGTAATATTATAATATAAATTAATATATAATATATAATAAAATAATCGGATCTTTCCTCACTTATAAAAGCTTGCAAAAAACTTGTCGGATACTTTAAACGCTCAGAACTTAATAGCAAATTCAGTAAATCGTTAAAACAACATGTTAAAACCCGATGGAATTCAATTTATTATATGTTAGAGGGAATACTATAAAATATGAACTTCAAAAGTTACACCGTTCGACAAGGGTTTCTTTTCTTGTGTTGAATTATGTCTTTATAAGAGTTTTTGACATGGGAAATTCAATTACGAAATCAGAATTTTGCTATCAGGCATAGTTTTTCAGTTATTTGAAAATAAGTTTTGAAAAAAATAAAAGAAAATTCAAATTACTAAAAAACTGTGCCTGATGAAAAAAATCTGAAAACATATTTGAAATCATGATATTAATAACTATATTCACAATCACAATTCAGATACCGAGAAAAATTTAAAAAATTTGTTTTAATCTATTAAGATAGCTTTAAAGGATTTTGATCTATTAAACTTTCTTTTAACTTTTTAAAAACCTTTCCAAGATTGCTCAAAGTCCAACAATGAGCAAATACGTTTTATGGTACGAAAAGCTTTGTAAAATTTGCTCAGAAGAAATGTGTGAACCAAAAGTCATAACTAAATTTAAAACATCTACAAAACAATTATTGTTAAAAAGATTTAAACCTGATAATATTTAATATGTGGCTTTATTCCTTTTAAAGAAGCCGGGATCAAAAAGATCTAGTTTATTCAGCTATAAAAACTATGTCAGTAGAAATTAAAAAAATTGAACAAGATTGCACAATATATTAAAAATTTGGGATGCAGCTGGGGACATTCTTCTTTTACAAAACATCCCAGCTTATATTTTGTGTAGCCCGTGCAGTTCAGCTGCATGTGAAAGGGTGCCAGGAAGAATATTAGAAGAAAGAAAAAGTCGTTTAAGTGAAGAAAATGTCGATAAAATTGTATTTTTACACAAAAATTTTTAAAATAGCAATAACAACATTTACAACGATGTTCGACAACTATCAAAAATGCGCAAAAATAAAAATATCATAATAACGAATGCAGATAAAGGTAATGATACAGTTGCTATGGAGAAGGACGGTTATGAAATAAAGATGTGCAATATTTTAAATGATATCATGACGTACCGAGGAGAGAATAAAGATCCCACACAAATATTGCAAAGAAAATTCAATGAAATAGTCGAAGAACTCCTCAAGTGCAATAATATATCTGTGATAGAAAAGAAAAGACTAAAGACTGAGACAGCAATTGCTCCAAGAATTTATGGGTTGCCAAAGATCCATAAGGAAGAATACAATTATTGTCAAGGAAAGCAATATACTCAAGGTTGACTGGTACCAAAAACCAACTTCCTCAGGAAGATTAATAAATTTGTATTCGTGTCACCATGAAAATATTATCATGAACAGTGCCAGAAATTTTGCCAGACGGGTGTTGGACATAAGTGACAGACAATTCCACAAAGAAAACAAAATAAAAATAACGACAATAATGGAACAAAATAGTTTCCCTAGAAATGTATTTACAAAATTAATATATAATTGTCAAAAACAATGCAACCCACAAGAACAAGAAGAACCCAAAATCTACAAATCAATGGCATACATCCCAAAATTGTCGGAAAGAATGGAAAAATCGAAAATATATGACAAAAACAAATACAAAATTGCACATAAATCGACAAACACACTAAAACAACTTTTTTCAAACACAAAAAGTAAACTAGACAAAATGGACAAATCCAACGTCATTTATAAAATCAGCTGCTCTGGGAAAAGTAACAACGAATGCGACAAGGTATACGTAGGTACAACCAAAAATAAATCGGACATTAAAAGTAGGGTCAAATCCGCAACCCAAAAAACCGCACTTGCTACCCACTGTGCGGAGAGAGGACATGTACCATATTTAGAAAAGGTTAACATTTTGGATACGGTACAACATTACAGCAAAAGGTTTATTCTGGAAATGTTGCACATAATCAATATACCGAAAGAGAGAAGAATGAACTACAAATCGGATATTGAGAACTTAGCATTAAACTACGGACACATCATCTGTAAAAACAATAGATGTTATCTTTAGTGCAATTTTTAAATTTGTATGTAAATGACCATTTTATAATTGTTACTCGTAAGTTTCGTTTAATTTTGTGATGTGAAGATAAATAATGACCAAAACAATTTGTATTTCATATTGTTTAAAGATTCCTGAAGATGCTATCCGACGGATAGCGAAATATCGAAATAAATATAAATATTAAAAATAAACGACCTTGAGCTCGACTAATTATTTCAAGAATATTGAAGAAAAACAGGTCGAATAAAAACTGAAATATAAAATAAAATTATATTTTATTTTCATGTTATGTATTCTTTAACTTATTTGTTTCTTTATTAATATTAATGTATGTATGTAACGTATGGACTCGAAAACAGCTGGACAGATTTTGATGAAATTTTCAGGGAATCTTCCGAATAACCCCGCGAGTAACATAGGCTACACATTGTTTGAATTTTTCTACATTTAGGGGTTGAAAATGGCAATATTCGATAACACAAGGTATTCCGCGCTTACAAGAAGTTAAAAATAATATATTATCAATCGATGATAAACAACTTTGTGTACTCTTTTAAGATACCTGCGTACGTCCATGGGAAAACCTTTAAAAAAAATTCTTTAAATAACTCTCTGTATTCCAATATAACGGGACATCCAATATAACGGGATATGCAATAGCGAAGCATTGCCGGGCCTACTAGTCTATTATAAATTTAAAACTTAAAATGTATTATATAACAGAAGGCAATTAACATAGTGCAACAGTGAAAAAAATACAAGACCTTAACAGTATAGATTCGATTATACGTTGGAAGGGTAATAAAACTCTACACTCAGTTTGGCGAGACTGGTAACCAATTTTTTTATGGACCCCAAAAGATTCTCGAACTCGGTGAGCCCCTTGGAAAAAGGTGTCATGATAGCACTAAACTATATTCGGTAATAATGTAATTTTTGTAGTATTGTGCACAAATGTTATTAACAATGTATGCCAAAAATTTCACTTATCTGTACTTTTTTTCTACAAAATTTATGAAGAAACAATTTTTCACTTTTTGCAGCATTACTTTGAGGGAGTCCAAATTTTTCACTAACAATGTGCGCCAAATTGTAGCCACGGTAACGTTGAACAACTTTCGTGAACATATCAATACAATCCGATTGTGTATAGATGCCCTAAATTTCTCATAAAGACCACTATGAGACCGGTTTTTCGTACCTTTCCTCACATATAAGCCAGTAATGTGGTTGAATATCAACCGATATTAAATTGCTCAGCGGATTTGGAAAGAAGAGACTGTTCCATCGATATATATATATATATTTATTTATATTGGTGTCTTGTCACATCGTTCTGTTTTGCTTCGAAATTGCATAGTGTAATTATAGGAACATAACAATAAATTTTGTTTACCTTTTATTTGGCGTGATTGTCGTGATTCACGCTCACGTGAACGTGCGTGAGTACAAAATTTACTCACGTGAGCGTGCGTGAACGTGATTAGCGAAAAAAATTTCTAGCGTCAGTGTGCGTGAGTACCAATTTCAATCACGTGAGCGTGCGTGAACGTGAGTCAAATTTACTCATGTGCCTATCTTTAGTTTCTATTGGTAATTGTCATGCTGTAATATGGGCACCGATTTTTTTTCTAGGATTTTTTTCATGAATTAGCTCGTTACATTTATCACCTGACATATTTCTATCTATTTATCTATATACATATATGGGAAATTCCGTGATTTTATTTATTAATAAGCCACAAGTTGTTGATCACGAATGTTGCACTATCCCGTCAATAAAATAAATCAAAATTTTGCTTCTAATTGATAAATTTTTACTATTATTGGTGTTATTTATTATTGTAAGAAATATTTTATGATAAGAGTGCACTTGCATCATCACTAAAAATGGCATTAAAAATACAATTCATTAGTGCAATTTTGCAGTCCGTTTAATCTTACTTACTTACTTAATTTCCCTTTACACCCAATGAATGAGGTATGGGATAGCTTCTCGCGTTGTTATGAATTAACACGCTTTCTATTTGTAGATTCACAACTAACGGCACCAACTTGGTTATCAACGAATGCAAATGTCCCTGTTTGAGAAGCTCTTACTAGACATGCCGATTGACTCGACACTAATACTGCTAAGTTGCTGTCGACAAGATGACTAGAGCCAGGAGTTAAACCTGTGATCTCCCGCATGGTAGTCGCGAGTTCTAACCACTACGCCACGGCCGGTCCCAGTCCGTTTAATCATAAAAGAAAATAAGATAAGATTTGGACATTTAAATTTAATAAAATTAAAGTATTTGTCTTTACTAATACAAGTATAAACAATTTTTTAGCAACTTTCTGTGGAATTGCCCATATATATTTTAAATTCCAGACAAATCGGAAAAATTTAGAGATCGCTGGAAATTTACGTTTTTCGTAGAAAATCGCTATAAACCGTATGTAACTTGATACACAAAACCAAATAGCTTAAATTTTTAGCAACCTCTAAATATTGTTCCAATTTTTGGTATGCACACTTCATTTGACGAATGAAACGGGGTGGATACAAAAAAATTACAAAATTGTTACATTTTTCATCATCACAATAGAACAAAAAATAAAAATAAAATATGTGTTAGTGTATCATTCGATACTTTGGCTAAACGATCAGAAAATACTTTTTTTTATTGTTGATATTAATGGTCAATTCATTGTCACGCACTAGTATGACGCGTTTCGAACTCTATGACGAGTTCATCTTGAGACCCCTTTGTGAAGAATTGATGCAATGTGGTACATCATCAGCTGTATATATATCTACAATTATGTCAAACATGTACATGCGATGTAGATATCAGCCGAAAATGTCCAACATCAATATGAATTTGAATTTAACCGTTAATATTCAACATGAGAATGAAGGATATTTTTCCCCACAATTCCCTTTTTTACCTCAAAGCTCGCTTTTTTCAAGGAGATTTTTTGGTAAACTAAGCTTAGTAAAGCATAGTTTTTAGCCTGGCCATGCCAGTGTATTTTCATACAGTGTTGTTCAAGAGAGTTTTCGAAACGCGTCATTCTAGTGCGTGAATAAATTGACCATGAATATTAACAAAAAAAATCTTTTCTGATCATTTAGCCAAAGTATAGAATGATACACTAACACAAATTGATAAATAATCATTACGATCGACAAACTCTCTTGAACGACACTGTATGAAAAATAAAATATATATGTATATACAGCTATTCGTAAATCATTTTGAATCGAAGTTGCTTTGCCTTTTTTGACACAAATGTAAAAACTTCTAATATTTTAGAATGAATATTATAAACAACGGAAAGTGCAACATTATTACTCTGAGATAAAATAACGGGTAAAAATTATAACTTTTTTTTTCTATTTTAGGGTAACATTTATAGAAAAGAACATAAAAAGTGCAATTTCGGGGTAAAGGGCAAAAAAAAAATTAACATTTTAGTCATAAAAGAAAACTCCATAACGGTGTGTTTTCCATCTAGCAAAGTTTTCTATTATATATATATACATCTCTATAGCGGGCGGAGCGGTAAATTTGTATGGGAGGAACCAGAAGGGGCGTGTCTAGACTTCCAGATTTTTTCTCCAAAACTTTGTCCTGCTTGAACTTTACTGAATACAATATTTGGGCACGATCGCGTTAGGTCTATTAATAATATTAATCGATTTTTAAAGTGGACGGTACCAGATGTGTATGGGTGGTACCAGATGGGGCGTGGCTAGACTTCCAGCTTTTTCTCAAAAACTCTATCCTGCTTTAATAAATTCTGAATTTGGGTACGATCGCGTTGGATTTATTGATATTATTACTCCATCTCTAAAGTGGGCGGAAAGGTACATTTGTATGGGAGGTACCAGAAGGGGCGTGGCTAGACTTCAAATTTTTTCCAAAACTTTATTCTGTTGTAACTTTACTAAGTACAGAATTTAGGTACGATCCTTTGGGTGTATTTATATTATTACTCGATTTCTAAAGTGGGCGGAATAATGTATTTGAATGGGAGGCACCAGAAGGAGCGCGGCCATGTTGCCCATTTGCAATACCGTAAGTAGTTTTGGGGAAATAGTAACTCATGCAAAGTTTCAAATCATTTGGTTGCGTCTTTCGAAAGTTATCGTGCGTACCAGCCGGACATCATCCCTAAGGGCGATGGTAAAATAATTTTAATATATTATATGGGTATTTCAAGCGGAAGGACGGATAATTTCGTAGTATAAACTTGCTATATTTTTAACTTTTTGTTTTTGTAATAAGAGAGTGCAACTAAATTTCTCTAATTTCTTCAAGGAGTATTACGATATTTTGAATAACTTTAGTATTAAAATTTTAATAGTGTATAAGAGTTTAACAAATTTCCATATTTTGCCAGACGACTTTCTTAAAACTTTTCCAAAAATTTAATTTTGTTCTAATCGGATAATAATTGTGAGCAGGTTGTAGTAAAAATAAGTATCAAACGAGTAGATTTTTTAAGGCAACAAAACCAGAAAGGCAAAAACAAATTTTAAAAATTATTTTGTAATGAAATTAAGAACTAATTTATAATAATTTTTTTCGCCTTTCCTCGTTCCTCTGAATCTGTTTTCAAAAGATATGCTAACGATATTGGCAAAAAAAAACCCACAAAAACCCAAAATTGAAAGTGAGTTATATTTTCAGCGAAATAAAAAATAAAAATTACAACTAACTATTATTTTTGAGCCTCATTTTGTTGTTGTTTTTGTTTAAAAACAATGTCTATGGGCTGATTTTTTTAATATTACTCAAAAATAATCATTACCATAGAAGAAAACTGTGAAAATCAAAAAAAAAAAAATCATGGTGGAAATGTCAAAAAGAGTTCATGATGATGAAATTAGTTAATGTCTGTTCCAAGTGACTGATTTTTTTATTTAAAAAACTGAAAAATTATTATTATTTACGGTCTTTGCCAAAAATAAATTAATAGATGTATACACGGTGTATACAAAACTTTATATAAAATTTGTTATAAGAAGAGATAACATAGAGGTACTGTTAATATAATGGGATACAGCGAATGCGATTTACGTTTACCCACACTAAGCCCCGTTTTGTAACGAACGCAGTGTAATTGCTCACCTGTTTGTTGTTATTATCCACAAATTTAATTTTCGTAAATTTTTTATATATGTATTTAAAACTTTGTGGTATTATCATTTTTGTATGTTAAATTGGAATATGTAAACATGTTTAATATTAAAACTATAATGATGCATTCCAAATTGTATTCTAACGAATCATTTTTCTGTTCATTGTAGTGACTTAATCTCTACCACTGCCACAAAATAAATATGATTGTCTGCTTAACCCTATTAGATACAGACTCACCTTACATTACATATCAAAATTAAAGTGTCCTTTCTGTGTCGAGACAATGCCAAGGTGTAGACATCAAAGAATAATGGTCATGATAACTATGATTTTGTATTTATCCTCATTTGGTGAAGTTTTACAAACAAGACAATTTGTTTAGTTTAAATATTTACTTTTAGCTTTAAGAATTATATTGTGGCAAATAAGTTTATTTATCAAAACCAATGTGAAAAAGTAAGAAAACGTTCATAGAAAAACTCTGTGCTATGTGAATAGAATTTACAGACACCATTACTCAACCACTACTATCGTTTCTGCAAACTCAGTTATCCTTTATAATGTGTCCGTCTGTGTGGCACGTGTCTCGCTTTTGTCAGAGTGTAATCCTTTACACAAAGTGCCGACAAGTTTTGCCAAGTGAAGAAACAACAAATATGAGCGAACTGGTGTTGGTGTGTGTTCATGCTCCTGCAAACTCACAGAAGCTCGATGTAAAAATAAAACTATCAAAATACATATACACACGCACACGCTCGCATTCCGTACACACACACACTCTCCTGATAAACTGGAACATGCAACAATATAACCACCGCAACAGACACACGAACACACAATGTAGTCAAAGTGTTGGTGGTAGAGCTGATGATTTCATAGTGGAACAAACTTAACTTCTTCCTTGCTGATTTCTTGGTCAAGGTCAAACGAAATTATGGCCAAATGGGGAAAAAATAAAAGGAGAGCGAAATGAGACGAACAAGAGAATGCTAAAAATGCATTTTCATTTGACTTTGTGCGATTCTTTGTTGCTAACACATTCGTTCATTCCACATAAGCAAGCAACCGCAACGTAATCGAGCGTTTATATGATTTGGATCTACCCGCACATCTTAGAGAGATGTGGCACGTGTTGGAAATTGCATGATAGTCCAGGATGAAGTTGCCAGAGTACATAGTTACTACTTACAAACGATTCGAGCTGTTGAAAATTGGTTCGAAGAAATCTACAAATATTTAAAGCTTCAGTAAATAACTAGATTTGAGGCAATTGGGCAGTTCCGCATAGCAGATAGAATTCCCCTGTGTCATTACGCAAAAATAAATATTAAGTCTTTGGTGGGATGTTTCATAAAATAATGTCATCTCTTTTCGCTAAGTCGCATTGTAAGGATGGCTTTCAGTTATTATACAAGGGAACAACTTATTTGTTGATTAAGAACCGAATCTTGTTTCTAAGATTATTTGGGACGCTGAATCTAAATCTTTCTATCAGCTCGACTTTTTGCGACATACCGTTATGTTAAAAATTGAGGCACTTTCACAACATATATTTGAATAAATTAAATTGAATAAATTAAAAATGGTTCAACAAATTTAATTGAAAGAGAAATCCAAAATTATCTTTAAACTGTGCTACATTGGTGTAAAATTTGCCCAGTAGTTTCAGGGTTATTATTGAAATTTATATAAAAACGAAAATCTTTGTTCTTCTAAAATTCGTAAAAAATAAAAATGCAACTATGCAATGAGCTATGAAATAAGATTTATTCCATTGAAATCGGTCCACAACTTTTGATTTTATTCACAATTAACTGAGCAAACTGTATTGGATAAAAATCGCGATTTTCAACTTTAAAACTCGAGTAAAATATCAATACACCCAACGAGATCGTGCCCAACCAAACTCTGTACTAAGTAATGCTATGACAGAATAAAATTTTGGAAATAAAACTGGAAGTCTAGCCACGCCCCTTCTGGTACCTCCCAAACAAATGTACCATTCCGGCCACTGTAAAAATCGAGGAATAATCTCAAAACAACCTGAACGATCGTACAAATGTGTTATTCCACCCAGAATGGTACAATACTCCGCAAAATAATTCACATAATTGTGACTAACAGCAAAACACATTTATCGATTGTCATGACCCATGTCGCATTTTCTTCATAGGATAATAAGACTAGACACTTTTTTCGTTTTGCATTTTTCATGATTTTTTAAAATACAAAATTTAAATTTTTTTAGACAACATTTTACATTTTATTGTCCTGAAACGACCTATACTACCAATATTTTGGTGATTGATTAAAATGTGGTTATTTTTAAAGATAACAATTACATTTAAAAAAAACCTTTTCTGAAAATCGTTAAATGAAAAAGTAATTTATTAAAACTTATTTTTTGGCTCAAATTCAAAAAATACGACTAGTACCTGCAACTTAAAAATTCGAGCTGATAGAGAAAAATGGAGATTAGACCTTAATTCAGCGACCTCAAATTATTAAAAAAAATTGGTATAAAGTTCCAGTCAACACAAAAAAGTTCAATTTTGTTCCCTTGTGTTATCAATTATATTTGGTCCTACGAGCATATTTCCAAATTGTGCTTCTTCTTAGTGTCCCCTTGGTGACTGATGAAACTCAGATTTTTTATAGAAATACTACCGGAAACGTTAATTCGGATGATATTCAACCACGTTAATGGCTTATAAGTGCGACAAGGTACGTAAAACTGGTTTTATACCCGTAACTCAAGATTTTGCGGGTGTTAGTGAAATTTCAAAAACAGTTTATTGCTCCACTCAGCTGCCCTTACTAGAAAAATAAGATCATAGCATCATTATGATTTCACTTTTTTTGTCTCACTGTGTTATATAATATATATATAATAGCCCCTAAGTTAGAACCATGAAATTTGGAATGTAAGTTAATTTGTATGGCTTAGGCACGCACTTTGAAGGGATTTTTCGAAATTCGTACTGCAAGGGCGTGACACCGCTCCGTAGGGCTTATATCATAGACCACATGAAAACATAGTAATACAATTGGGCGTGGCACTACCCATACATGAAGTAATTTCAGTCGACCATATCTCACGAGCCATTAGAGGTATGAAGTTGAGATTTGCCTACTGGTACAATGATGATAACGTCTCGCTGGTTGGAAATGAGCAGTAACACGCTCAATTTTCAAATTACATTATATCAGGCAGTGAAATTTTTTTTTGGAATGGCACCGCCCACATAAACCAAAATTTTAATCGGTCGTATCTCACAAGCCACTAAAGGTATGAAGATGAGATTTGGTACCTATGTTAATGGTACCAAGAGGATTACGTCTCGCAGGGAAATGGGCGCTGTCACGCCCTTTTGAAAAAATCGTCATGTCGGTCATATTAAAGGACCGATTGTAATAACATTTTCATAATCTAGGTATATGTTTAAAATTGCTTGGTGACAGACTAACTGACTGGGTGAAACTGCTATAGATTGCATAATGAAATTTGGGGTGGTTGATCGTTGTCCTTTTCGAGTAAATGTCAGCTAAAAACGGGAATTCATACTTTCATAGAAATAGACAAAAAGAAATAAAACTTGTACCATCGCGAAAATTTATATGAGCATCTCACTATAAATGTAGATTGGAGGCTTTTAAAAAATCCGCTATTTCAGGTTCAAAAAAATGTCCATCTTAGTTGTGCTATACGAATGGATTATTTTAAATACGTACTTTAATTATAAAATGGGACTGATGTGGTACAACCACCCAGACTAATGGGTTAAAGCTACAATCACATAAATTGGGGTATTCGTTAGTCGTATGAAGCCGTTGTGCGATAAAAGGTAGCATAAATGTTTTCGAAATGATTACTTTTAGAGACTTAAAATATGTCAGCATCGCCCAGTGCACAAAGCTAAAGGTACAGCTACAAGTTTTAGTAATAGAGAAGTTGTGCGATAAGTACTGATTTGTCCATATTTGTATTCTAAAATGTTGACGGCCACCGCAAACGAATTAAGGACCATTATTTGAGAATATTCACCTGGTTTAACTTGGCAAACCGAGAGTGATCCTTGCCAATTGCACTTCAAGTCTACTAACAGAGCTCCGTATTCGTGGTACTATTGTGGACTGAGTACCTTCACGCGGTAACGCCTGGAAACGTGCCTTTGACACCCATCAGAGCACGGCTAACTGTGAGGGGCGAAACCTAAAAACAAGGCACGTCGGCTCAGAGTGACATTACAGCTTTACAGGAAATCCGGTGGACGGGACTCGGGTGCTCACGCATGAAAGCGTGTGTCAATACAAAGTGTTTCCACATAACACTCATGTGTGCCCATGCTCTGAAAGAAGAGAAAAGCAATGAGGACAAAGACGAGTTCTACGATAGCCTAGAAAATGAATATGAACATAGCCCCAGACATGACATCCAAATTGTACTAGACGCTTTTAATGCTAAAATAGGCAGGGGGACCGCATTTGAGCCTACTATCAGTATGCATACCGGCAAGAAGTATGGTAGTTAGCATCAGTAGATTTGACCAACATGGTTGTCTCCAAATCAATTGACGAGGTATCAAATAGATCAAGTGGTCGTCGATGGAAGGCACGCGTCGAGTGTTTTGAACGTACGAGTACGAGTGATTAGGGGTGCGAACATTGACTCCGATCACTACCTTACCGCAGTTAAGGTACGCACAAGGCTAAGCTTGGCGAAAAACGTACGCTATCAGGCACAACGAAAGCTGGGCATCGGTAAACTGCGGACCACAAAGGTAGCGGACGCCTACTTCAATCACCTAACTCAACTGTTACGGAATGCTCCAACCCCTGATAATATTACCTCGCAGTGTCAATATATAGCCGACTCCATACAACGGACTGCGAGAAGCGTACTTGGGTACTCAAGAAGATGTCTGGTACTATGGTGAATGTCGCAATGCAACAAAAGAGACGGATGCTGCATACAGGGCGAAACTGCAGCCAATGTTCGTGAACGGCACAGGAAAAAAACGAGAGGAAACTCGTCTTTTAAGAAGGAAAAAGGAGTTGAAGAAGAGGCAGGATGAGTCCACAGAGTTGGTCCGAAGTAGAGGGGAAGCCCGAAAATTCTACCAGAAAGTTAAGGCGAGAATGCGTGAAACAGGGTTGCCTCCTTGCAAGGAAAGCGATGCCCAGCTAGTGATGGACCCGGATAACGTTCTGAAGATATGGATAGAACATTTCAGAAATCTGCTCGATGCGCACACCACTCCATTGTGAATTGAAATGTTTAAATATTGTACTTTTAAAGGATATAATTTAATAGAGGTTTTTGTTTTTATTTTTTTCCATTAAAATAGGGGGTTTTTAACAGGTTCAATAAATCACATAATTTGAAAATTTCTGATGTTTCTTGGACCTAAACATACGTTAAATTGTCTAACATCAGCAAACGAAAGGACCTAGGATAAACTGCCTATTTTTTTCTATATTTTGCCCTTGGAATTTACTCTTCCTACAATAAGTACTTTGAAATATTTTGTCCGAAAATTAAGAATACTTCTGATAAGCATGAAACATAGCACTAAGGGGTTTTTGGGGTCGATGATTTCAAATCCAGAGTCAGATTTTTTTCAAAATTTGACCAGATTCGAAACCAGCGACCCCAAAACCCCCCATAGGCACAATAGAATGGCCATAATTTTGTTTTTTTTTCTTTCAAATTTGACTTCAGATTCCAAATAAGCGATATTGTACGCCGCCATTTTGTTTTTTTTTCCAAATCTTTTCCCCCAAAACCCTCTTAGTACCATGTTTTATGCTCATTGGATGTCTCCTTTATGGGTTATGGCTCGGCTTGCAAAAATGTTGGGGGTTGGTCATACATTTGACTTCTCTAGGGACACATTTGGGGAAATTGGAACAGTGGGAGCAAATTAAAAAAAAAAATTGTATGGGTGCACCTTTACAGGGTATGTTTGGGGAAAATGTTAGGGGGAAAAATTAGTGGGGGTCTGTCATACATTTTATCCCTCTAGGGGGATAAAATATGTATGTATATATGTATGTGCCAATATATGTCGATCAATATATATATATATAGATATCGAGAGACAGTGATTTGTAATCGACAAAAGCACAAATATAGAGTGATAAGGGGATAAATCTAAAAACAAAACTTTATTAGATAAAAATTAATGTGTGAAGAATGAAGCTATGACAGAAATTGTAATTTAGCGCTACATACGATTACAACCAACAAAAACAAGCCAGCCAAAAGTACAAACATGGGCTATGGAGTTTCCACAAAATCAAATTTGTTTTCTATTTGTTTTATTGTTTAGAATACTAAAGTTCATCTTTTTGCTCACCCAATGTTAAAGAACATCAAGCTATGTAGAAGTCGTTTATGTACCATATGTTAAAATAATTTTGAATACATGAATATGGGATGTCCAAAGCTATAACGACATAAATGGAATATGTCTTAGGGAAAGTAGTCCAAGAACACACAAACCCAATTTTTGGTCTTTCGCCAAAAAATTCATAACTTCTAAAATTGATTATGAATTTTTACGATTAAGGTATAGTTTTCTTTGGAAAAGTGTCAACTATTTGTAAAATATGCAAAATTAGGGTTTCAGTTTTTTCAAGTAATTTAAACTTTCTAGGAAGAACTTGTGAAAAGTTTTGTTGTCTTTAAATTAGTGATTATATATGAAGATCGGGTAAGAGATACCCAAAATATTACCGAAATAATAGTGTACATCCTAAAATTTCAAAAATAAATACGGCACCTAAGAACATTTTATAAAAATTATTTTCGTGTTTAGGAGGTCAAAATCTATGAAAAAAGCTAGATTTGCACAGAAAAGTCGAAAATTATTGGGCTGGTGTTATTAGTAGGCCAATTTTTATGATATTGGGTATTTTGCATAATTAATAAGACACAGGATTTATTTAATATGTAAATCGGACATAGCAGACTGATAAATGGTATTCAGGTTCCAACAAAAAAAAGGCAAAAAATCGCGGTCTTTCAAGATTTCAATCGCTTTTAGCCACCTCTAAATTATATTAGATTGACCCAAAACTTTATATTTCTTGATTTTTTCCTATTCGCATATTTCTGTTGTGTTTCAATTTGTAACAACAAAAATAAAAATGCTCTTAATTTCTCACAAACCGATTACAAGGAAGAGTGGTCGCTGCACTGCTTACATTTGGTTTCTTTCCTGATGATGTCTTTCGAAGAAAGACGAAATATTAAAAATAATAAAAATTTAATCAAAATCACATTGACCTCGAGCATGATTATTTAAAACTTGGGATATTATTCTAAAATTATAAAGGTCGAATAGAACTTATTTATAAAAAACGAAATAAAAAAATTTGAATGTACAATAATAACACAATGCAACAAATTTTTGATCCCGGCTTCTAAATAGTTGATCCTTATGTAAAATTCCACGCTGAATTCAAATCTGCTCTCAGATATGTGGAAATTAGAACAGTTTTTGAGATATGGTCAAATTTCCATTTTTTAGTGTTTAGAAAAAAGTAAGGTCTACTAAAATGTAATTTTCTCTCGGTTTTGTTTACCGATGTCACCGAGCTGTAACGAAAATAAATGACGAAGTTATGGCACTTCAAAGTTGGATTTTTGTTAAAATTTTGATGATTTTTCAAGTTTTCGCTGCCTTTAATTAAGTTTGTTTCCGTGTTTCCGTAAAAATTGCTCCGGTTTCAAACTATTGCATGATAGAATAATGTGTTACAAAAATTGTTTGCCCTTAGTCATCAAAATCGGATAAAAAATACTTCCGCATTTGCAGCATTTGGGAAAATAACCCAATTTTATTTCTTAGATTTTCCTATGTGAGTTGTTTAACAAAAAATGTAGAGTTATTTTTCGGAAAGTAAGCGAAACAACATTTACTACTATTCTCAAGAAGAGGTATGTGTACTTAATTGTGAATGTAGCGTTTATTTTTCAACCGATTTTGATGACCAAGGGCAACAAATTTTTGTAACATATTATTCTTTCATGTAATGGTCTGAAACCGGAGCAAATTTTACGGAAACACGGAAAAAAACTTAATTAAAGGCAGCGAAAACTTGAAAAATCATTAAAATTTTTACAAAAATCTAACTTTAAAGTGCCATAACTTCGTCATTTATGATAGGATTTTAATCAGCTATCGTTTTTTAATAAATAATTTTATTATCTTTTATTTTCGTCACAGTTCGGTGACATCGGTGAACAGAAACCAGAGAAAATGACATTTTTGTAGAACTACCTTTTTTCAAAACACTAAAAATGGAAATTTGACCATATCTCAAAAACTGTTCTACTTTCCACATATCTGAGAGAATTGAATTTAGCGTGGAATTTTACATTAAAATATATTATTAAATGTCCGGGATACAGAAGCTTTTGAAATTTTGTGACATAGTGTAATCAATTTGAAACTCAACCTGAATAGCTATTTGGTGACACCCTGGATTAAATTTGCAACTGACCATTTGTTAACCCATTTATATTTTTAAAAACTCATTTAATTTAATTTAATATTGTAAATTTTTGTGTTGATTTTATCTATTTGCACAGAATTTACATAGATAATAAATTATTCTTAAATGCTTAGCATTTTTGTCCTAGACACAAACATTTTATAGTTCATATTTTTCAGGTTTATTAGAGCTTAATATATGTATATACAAAATTACATTGTGTTTTTTTATATTATTTTTTATTTCTGCTTTGCCAACCACTCATTAGAGTCTTAAATAATGTGTTTTCTACACTATGTGTAAGTAAATATGCATATAAAGTTAGTTATTCGAATATTTATGAAGCTTTATTCTCTGTGGTTATGTGCACATATACATGTGCATTCAAAATATACATGCTACCAGTGCTTTAAGGATACTTTTGTGAAATTTGAGCATACTTTTGTAACTTACCGGATACATAATCCTTGTGGTGGATCCGATAAGAATAATATCATGGTCCAGTGAATGTTACAGCAGCAGCATAATAACACTTGCCCATTTAACGAAACGTCAACTGATTCGTTATGTATGACTCATGAATTTATTTAACTTTTGTTTCTCCTGAATAGACGGACACAGTATGATTTCATTTACTACAATATATTAAAAAGTATCTGCACATTTGGGACAGAACGATTGATAGCGAATATGAAAACAGGATTAAATCAATACCTCATTTGTTCTTTGTTTGAGGATTAGTGTATAGTGAAATAAAGCCATTTAAAGAATAGTTGAAACGCCATCAATAAATTTTCACCAAACAACGTAAAGGTATTTTTTTAATTTCACAACCAAATGTGTTCAAATTGTCAGTACCATGCTTCAACAACCCCCATCGACGAGACTGGCGCACAGGGATTTTTTTTTGGTTTGACTACAGCAGAATATTCAACAGCTTTTGTGTAATGCGTGGATTACGGAATACAAAAGTTTTATCGATGCACCTCTGTTTACCGTCCCAAATTCTACATACCAAAATCGGACATTAAGTTTTGGATCAGATTGTTTTGATTTGGCAAAGCTAATAGAGGCGTTGGATGTTTAGTATTGGTTAAGATTAGTCTATTATTGTGGCCATGTAACTATATGCATATGAGGGCTTTCATGTAAAACATTCAACATAAAAAATTTGCTTTTGCTCAGCTAATTAAGCTAGACGTGTGCGTAAATAAACACTGTAAGTACGTCAAAATGACACCGCGACACTTCAATTTAATTTTGGGCCGTAGAATAAAATATTTTGGTTTAAAAAAAAAAACATAATGAGTGTAGTGTGTGGAGATTGGATATAAAACAGAAATTGTAATTTAGCGCTGTACAAAAGTACAAACATGGGCAATGAAGTTTCTACAAAATCAAATTTGCTTTCTATTCGTTCTATTTCTTGGAATATTAAAGTTCATTTTTACGATCTCGAAAAGTATCAGAGCATAAAGCTAATTTAAAGTCATTTATGTACCATATGCCAAGATATTTTTATATACATAACTATGAGATGTCTTAGGAAAAGGTAGTCCAAGAACGTTAAAATGGAAGCCAAATATACACTTACCTTATTTTACATCTGTAACTCAAATGTTACACATTTTTTAATATTTACACTAAGTAGATTGTAGCGAAGGCTGTCGCCGCCAGTTATGAGCCACGCTTTGCGCTCTTCGCCTTCTTATCGAAAATAAATGTTTCTACCATATATTCACATCTGTAGTGCTAAGAACTATACTTTTGCACCACGCCACTTCCTCTACAGATCGAAAATAACAAATTCGTCTATATATATTTATAGCTGTAGTGTCAATTACTATTAGTACATAGAATTTTGTCGCTCTAGTGCAAAAACTTTATTCACTACACCCACTTATCGCAAATAAAAATAGGATATGCACCTTAATATTTGTAGTGCCAAGTACTATCTGTGCATTATATTTTGATGCTCTGTGGATAAAAATACATTTGTCGCGAAAATTCCGCCCAATAACCGAACATAAAACTTTTGCCTGCATTTCATACCAGCAGTGTCAAATCTTTAATGTGCATGGAATATTATTTCTCTGGGCATAAGAAATATATTTTACATGCCTTGTACCCTTTTAGAGGAGGTCTTTCTTCTATTCTTGAAATAAGTCCACTCTAGCACCATCTACCGGGTCAATTTATAAATATTGTTGCCATGATCAAACAAACCTACATTCTAAACTTCACTTCACCACCACCTAACGGGTTCATTTGCCCATGCTCAAACAAATATGTATTATAAATTTCATACTGGGTTTGAGAGAAATTAGACCATCAATATAAATTTTCGAAATAAGTCCACTCCAGCGCCACATACCGGTTCCATATATACTGAAACTTTGTTATCATGAGCAAACAGACATACATTCTGAATTTCAGATAAATTGGTCTATTTGTTCAACCTTTCGGTATAAATCCACCCCAGTGCCACCTACCGGGTCCAGTTGCACATAAAATTGTTTGTCATGATCAAACCAATATACATTTAAAATGTCAGGTAAATTGGTCCTCATTCAAATTTAAGGCAAATGGCACGGTACAAAGGGAACATGAATGCGGTCGTGATAATATTAAAATACATTCCTTATTAAAAGTGTAGCAGAAGTCATAACATTATCACGTATAAACTAAAATTAATGTATTATCTATTCGAAGTGAATGCGTTGAGGGGTTCAAAAGTTATAGGCATTTTACTATTTTTGTGGGCATGGCAGTGGACGGATAAAAAACCTAAGTCCGTCAGAAAAGCATGTACTGAAAAAAAAATCTAACAGTTTCTGAGATCATTCATCACACACATAACATATATTCATTTTTATGTGTATAGATACGAAAAAGACTTTGAAAAATCTATAAAAATTGTGCTAGCCGGAAGGTGGAAGCCCACCATCATAAGACTTGAATTTCAACAAAAAAAGAAGATGAAATCATTTCAAAAGACATTTTGATGTATTTTCCTTAAAACACTAAGAAATCGCTTGAGAGACAGTACACACTTAAAAATGGAATATCGTAGTATTTTAGGACCTATTTCAAACTAAATTTCAGTCCAATTTGAATTTTTGATATACCTACCAGAGGCTTTCACTTGCTAAAAGGAATTATTCACCCTCCAAACAGTGGCCTACATCTTACTGCACAGTGAAATTATTCATTTAGAAAATTGTACATATAAGAAGTAGGTTAATTGGCAATGGAGCGTCTAGCGGAGCGAATATATTTTTCTCGGAGCGTATCGAATATATATTCTCCGGAGCGTAAAAATCAGCCCGCTCTGAATCCCTGTGTTAACTACAGGTGCGATTTATGGACAGATGCTACCACGTGAGAACTGCGATCTAAAATATTTAAAAAATCAGTTTAAAAATTTATCGATTAATAAAAAATATCTGTTTACTTTGCGTAGCAATCACAAATTTACACATTATACGCAAACACCGACTGGTATTACGTAAATAACACTTGTATATTGACAAAAGAAATTGTTTCTTCAGAAAGACCAGTCAAGTGTCAAATGAACTTTAAAATAATTCAAACTATTCACACCTCCTCCGGTTGCAACATTCACTTTACGTAATTCAAGAAATTCACACCTTTGCGGATTGTCATATGCCATCCTTTAAATTAGCTTCTGTCCATTCCATAAATGTTTTTTTTTCGCAAGAGCCAACATATTGTTACCTAAAGAATGTCTCAGTTTAACGCGTCACATTGTAATGAGATGCTAAAGACTCTGCTCCAGCTAAATGATCAAACTTTTACATTGTATACATTCGCACGTTTATGTGCACACTAGGTGAAGCCGTCTTGTTAGATGCCATTTCTTAAATTAGTTGATGCATCGACCACAAGTAACCAACAATGGCGAGTGATCTTAGATTCCTTACTTGGAAAGCATTTTACATTCACTTGCTTAGCGGTAATAAAGGAATTTCCATTGAATAGTTTCGTCATCGCTGTGAGTTTAGTTTCCGTACGCCAGAATTTAAAAGACAATCCGGCTCTGGAGTTAATTAGTAACGACAATTCAACCGATTCCTGAGTGTCTATGGAATTAAAATATTTAATTCAACTTTCAAAAAAAGATGACAACATCTCGACAATAATGAAACTAAATCTTCTTAAAGGAATATTGTTGAGAAAACCTGAACACACACACACACACAGCAATCCATTGTACACCAAGCAACGAACTGCTAAGAATGTTTAGCTGTCAGGCCAACTTCAGAATTCCTCGTGGTGAATTAACAAGATCTAAGAGCGGTCAGTGTTTTAACGGTTGTTGTTGTTTGTTTTGTCTTGCATTTGCTACAACTGAACATAAATAGATGTAATCAAAATTGTGTTGGACCACATGAGAATCAGGTTTTGTTAAATGAAAACACTCAACGTTAAATGTTCATTCATTCATTGAATCTTATACTATTGGCATGTTATTCTCATAAAAAGTCATAATAGGCCTGTTTCCTTACTTTACCGACGTATTCTGCGGGAACCCAAACGTGTTTCTTTACCCAAAAATTAGGTAAAAGAAAGCGATTTTTTGTTTCTCTTGATAGCAAACTGCGTTTCTCATTTTACCGCAGTTGACCCGAGGTTTTCTTCGTGTAGTTTTGAGTACTGTGCGTAACTATCAGCTGTTTAAAACATCAACAAATATCAATATGCCAAAATTGAATTCAAGTGGATTTTAATTTTATAATGCAGTTTTAAAGCATAATATGAAATATTTGTTGTCAAAAATATCGCTTATTTGGTGCAAGACCGGCATAACTCAAAAATTTTAATTTAATGATGTAGAAATGTTCGTTATATCATACTTCATGTTGTGGAAAAATTTTTATAGCATTAATGCTCTCCGATTGAGAGCTATTTGAAATCCTCTATTCCGTACAACTTAGGGGTAAATTGAAAACTTTAAATGCGTTTATCTCGGAATCAAATTTTTTGAATTATGGCGGTCTTGCACCAAATGAGCGATATGTTGTGTGGTTTGACATTTGTTTTCGGGTAAGAAGGGAGTTAATTTTGGGTAATTTTAAGCATTTGAGATAGTATTTAGCTTTTACTCTTATTTACCCAAATAAATAAAATTATTTTGATGAGCATTGCCATAACTTTATTGCGCCTATGAGACTTTGGCCTCATTCAGTTAAAGAGATGCGTATAATTTTAAAGTTTTATATGGTTAAAAATTTATACGACTTATTTTAGTAGTACATTATTTGTTGTAAGACGTAGTGCAATAGAACCGATTTTTGTTCAATGCTGTTTCCAATCATGCATTTTACCTCAGAATTCTGGTGTTGTTTCCCAGTCGAACGGGAAATAAGACCATATGGCATAATTACCTAAGACTTTATTGCACAGCACCGCTTCAATCAGCTGAGGCACCCCCATAATTTGAAAAAAATAATATTCATATCTTAAAACTTCCTAGCTGAGTTGCCGTTTTGGGCAACTCAAATTTGATATATATATATATAAAATAAAACGTGGTTTGTTCGTAGGACCGCTAGATACTAAAGTCGGAAAAACAATGCTTAAGTGGACAAAAAACAATCAAATTAACAAAAAACAGTACATTTTCAATAAAAACGTAAAAATATTTTGAACATCACATTGTGAGAATTAATACAATAAGGTACAAAAACAGTGTAAATAAATAATATCATGTCATAAAGGTATTTGCACAGAGTACATACATATAAATGTAGTTAGTAAATCCATTTTAATTGCACTAGTTGTTGCAAAAAAAGTTTTAAAGCATCAAATTTTCTATTTAATAATTAACCACAATTATAGCCGTTGTGAAAATAATTTAAAAATTAAGTGTTAAAAATCATTAAAAAAGATCATTCTATCCTCGGACAAAACTTGAGTGAATGCAGTGTACTCACAACACAGATATACATGTAGATATGTGTAAAGTGGTGTATTAGGTAATTTGAGTGGGAGGTAAGAGAAGAGGTATAATTACCTTATGATCGTACAAGGTTATTAATCTGACAAAGCTTTAATATCCTGCAGTTTCCCGTTGGAATTTATAAGAGATACAAATTTTTCAAAAAAGGTAATTTTGTATGGGAGCTCCCAGAAGGGGGATTGTGCTATGGGATTACAGTAAATAACGGATAAGTTCACATCGCATAAATGCAAAAACAGAACTGAATATTTTTACTTTTTTTGTATGAAATATAAAAAATACTATAACAATAAAATATAAATTTGTGATTTTTGTACCTTAAACTGAACTGATTTTTGAAAGTTTTTATTAAAAACCTGTTATGTAATGTAAACCAAATATAAATAAAAAGATTAAATAGCTTTATATTTAAATTATTTTCACCAGATTAATAAAAATAATCTAATGTTTGTATAAATGCAATAATCGTGCACTTATGCAATAGTTGTGCACTTATCCGAGTGTTGTATAAATGCAAAAACCGCATAAGTGCACAAAAAGTCGCGCGACAAACCGATGTGCACTTATCCGTAGTCTACTGTATAAATAGACTGGGCCTATTTTTCCAGTTTCGGTTAGAAAACTATTAACATTGTTAAATTTTCATAACGAATTGTCGTGTCAGCGAATTACCGTGCCAGACAGACGGATATGTCTCAATTGACTTAAAAAGTTCTGAAACGAATTTGGTCTTAAGATACTTGAGGCACATATCGACTCCTAAGGGTGAGGATATAAATGTATCTTACCGCGATGTTAAAATGTAGCTTTAAAATTTATTTTAAATTTTGTATGCTTTCACAACAATAACAACGCTGTAAACAAACTGTGCAAAACATTTAAAAAGTTAGTAAAATAAAAAACAGTACAAATACAGTAAAAGGTTCAATTCTTTTGCGTACTGTTTTACGTGTTGTGCATAAAAAAGTCCATTAACCAAAAAAAAACAGTACAAAAATTTCAGTCAAGTAAACTGACTGATAAATACCATCACCCAAGATATTTTTTAAGTCTTGACTTACTGAAATTAATAAGTTTTTAATTAAAATTACTCATATATCATTTTTTCCTGCTTGTTTTTGGAAGTTATGGGAGAAATATAAATTTTCAAAATATAGGTCATTTTGTATGGGAGGTACCAGAAGGCATGAACCGATATAATCCATATTCAATCCTGATTCAAATTTAATTGAGTTTGGTCATTTGTATGGGAGGTACCAGAAGGGGTGTGTCAAATAGTATGGTTTTCTGGGGTTTCGCCTCCTATTACAATATAAATAAACCGACCAATTTTATTTGGATTTATTAGTATTTGTCTACTTTTGCAAGATAAATAAACTGACCAAATTCAAATACTCCCTGGTCGTCTGTTTGGAATTTATGAAAGAAATATTAATTATTCAAAAATAAGTAATTTTGTATGGGAGGTACCAGAAGGGATAGGGCTATTCTGTCCATTTGCAATCCCATTAGTTCGTTTTGAAAAATGTGAATTGGTAAATTTTCATACCGATCCGTTAAGGTTTACTCGAGTTATCCTGCTAAAAATTTCTGAAACGAATTTGGTCTTAAGATACTTGGGGTCTAACACTCTTTAATACGTTACACTTTTTTTTCGTATCAAATTATATATACCCTCATCCTTAAGGGTACGTCTGGCTACCCTATTTGTTCGCCTGTTTAAAACTTGAACGGCTGTACCAAATTGGACACTTTCTTCTGCGGATTTATTCGCGTAGAACGACCCGAAAACCCGTGTGTTAGGAAACTTTGGTTTTAAGTTTCATGTTGTACTCGACCAGACCTACACCATGCAATAGGTCACTCCCCAAGTTCCTTAAATTTTTTCCATTTTGTAGCAGTATGTATTCATTCGAAAAGAACAACACTAAAATCTACCACCAGCTTAATCCTTCGAAAAATGTTCTATTTTTTTGGGAAGATAAATAAATAAATTTGAGAGCTGATAATTAACCCTTATGTGAGTGATTGTCAAAAAAACACCTTCTCCAGAGTGACAGGGGTACTCGGGTACCCACATACAAATTGTATGAAATTTGGATATTTTTCTCATCGTACTGTACGTAAAATCGATATAAAAAGATGCTTTTATGTTTTGTGGCTTTTTTATATCGATTTTACGTACAATACGATGAGAAAAATATCCAAATTTCATACAATTTGTGTGTGGGTACCCGGGTACCCCTGTCACTCTGGAGTAGGTGTTTTTTTTTTGTCACTCACATAAGGGTTAGTTATCAGCTCTCAAATTTATTTATTTATCTTCCCAAAAAAAATGGAACATTTTTCGAAGGATTAAGCTTCAGAAAATGTTATTCTAAAAAACAAAAAATATTTCTTTCATATAGTTTCATTGATTTTACTTTGGGGTACCCAGGTACACCTGTCACTCTCTTAAATTTCTAAAAAGAATATCGATATGCCACGCTCTTCTTAAGGGATAAAATAAACCCACTCCAATAAAAATATAGAAACAATTAAAAGTAAAGAGTTGTCAAAATGTGTGATCTTTGTAAACCATCTGCATCCATTAAATATATTCACTTGAAAATGAAAAGGGAACCCGGGTACCTTGTCACTCACATAAGGGTTAAAGAAAATATGTCCTCCGGACTATTCATCGTTGTCTTTGCACAGACATTTCTCTTTAAGTCTTAATAAACGGCAAATAGTAACACTGAAAAAAACATAAACTATAATTGTCAGCGAACTAGATAAAATGGAGGGAGAAAGAAAAATAAAATAGAAAAATCTACCGCTTTTTATTCCATTTTAACATGTAGCCGGCACAGCATTAAGCTATAAGCTAAAGCTGAGGTTTGACTGAGATATTCTGATCGATGCATAAACTATTGGGGTTGGTGGATACACCATTAACTTCTGTCTGTTTGGGTGGCAATTCCAAATGAAAGGTAGAACTGTGATCATTAAACATTGACTTTGGTTAAGATACGATAACTCTATTAATAAAGCTTAAACATATTTTATTAAGTTGCAACGTTGATGCGACAACAGTTTCTTGACTGTGACCATCTTATCAATCTGTGCTAATAACTTAATTTATATACAAATTTAGACCTTTTGAATTGAGACTTGGTATAGTTTTACACACTTAAATTATTAAGAGATTTTAACATAACGGGAAAGAAATTTGCTGTGTTAAATTTGATTCCTTTTACCAATAATAATAATAATAATATTTTAGTAAAAGTACAAGCTTGTGTTGTGCACAGCATAAATTACACGTTTGTAAGGAAATGCATAGTATAAGTTTTATACAAAAGGTTGTATTTGTTCGTGTATTCAGCATGGAATTGGCTTAAAAACTCTGTTTCTCTTTACACCACATGAATGAGGCATGGGATAGCTTATCGCGTTATTCTGAATTAACACCATATTTATTTTTAGATTCACAAAAAACGGCACTTACTTGTTTATAGCGAACGTCACATTGTTTTTTTTTACTAGATACTCCGATCGAGTATGCAGATGACTGGAGGCAGGAATCGAACCATGGAAAGTCGCATATTCTAACCATCATGCCACGGCCGGCCCCAAGACCCGGGTATTGCCATACTAGTTCAAAAACGTACTAGGACAAGAGGAACAATTCCCTCCTGCCTAGGATATCAGAAAGTTTAATGAGAAAGTTGTTTGTATAAGAGTTTATCTAGTAGACTACCAGTACTATACACAATTTGCATGGGATAAGTTTCGAGCTAGTATTTCTTCGTATTACAGTTTTACTAAACAATTAATCGTTAATAAACAAGAACAAGATAAATCATTTTGCTATCACTAATGATAATGTAGCTGTATCGGATTCACAAAAACTACTGACTTAAAAGGAAGCATTATTAATATGTCCACTAATCTGATGATTTGTCTGAACTCTGCCGTGGACCTTAAGCACTAGCCAAAAAAGGTCCTGTAGACCAAACCATGAAAAGATTTCCGCAGTTATTAAATATTACTAGCTGACCCGGCAAACGTTGTTCTGCCATACAACTTCGTACCCTGCGAACTTTGTCTCGCTCCAAAGTTAACGCCTTCATATAAGCTCCAGGGTAATATTAATACAGATAGTTAAAATTTGAATGTAATTTATTTGAATTTATTCGAAATTAGTGAAGAGCGATCTGATAAACAATGTATTTCGATTTGTTTTCCGGCGCAAAAACAAACATTGAAGACGGTTTGCCGACACGCGAACAGGAAACGTACAGCTGACCGTGCGAAAAGCAGGGAAATTCGAGATTGATCCCACAAACTTTCAACACTTGGCTTTGCGAATTATTGATTGTCATCACAAAAGCCAATCGAATGGTTTGTTTAATTCGCTTGAATTCGAAAGGACGATCTATTTATCCATTCGAAAAGTCATTTTTATATAATTATCCGAAATTTTCTATATTAACATCGCCCAAAATTATCAAATCAAACATTAAAATAAAAAATTTCGTCGAAAAAGAAAATTCAATTTTTATTTAATTTTTCCGTAATTTTCCAACAAACATTTTTCCATTCGAAAAGCCACTACGGAACAATGGCTTACAAAATTTTATACGAAAATTCAATTTGCGATTTTCATCAAATCAAGTAACATAATGCAAAATTTCGGTGAAAAAATCCAAGTTTTTCGAGCTTTTCCGGAATTTTCCGAGTTTTCCACCAAGAATTTTTCTATTTTTCCATTCGAAATGTCGTTTCGGAATAATTATCCAAAATGCAAAATTTCGTCGAAAAAAATTTAAATTTTTTTTAATTTTTCCGTAATTTTTTGAATTTTTTAACAAAAATTTTCTATTTTTCGATTCGAAAATCCATTCCGTAAGAATTCCATACAAAAAGGCAGTTTTCGAGTTTCCCTATTTTCCGACTATTCCGAAGGATTTTTCCCAAATTTTCTTTCACATAAACATTCTCCTGGCAATTACGAACAACTGAAAAAAATAGTGAGCAAAATCGGCCTAGCCGTTCTCAATTGATGAATGACTATATGAATTACTATTACACCATTTTTATATATATAGAAATTATTTATCCCGTTAAATTTTCCGGAATTTCGAGTATTCCGCTAATAATTTTCTATTTTTGCATTCGAAAAGCCATTTCGTAACAATTGCACACAATTTTCCCGGCGTTTCCTAGGGAAAATTTAAAAAAAATTGAGCAAACTGGGACAACGTTCGTTCTTGATAAATTACATTTTTCACACTATATTTCACAATAATCCGAAATTTTTCAGCAACACAACAAATTTTTCACCTTTACGTCGTCTGAAATCATCAAATCAAGCGATACAATGGAAGATTTCGTCGAAGGCATCCAAATCTTTCGATTTTTTTCTGGAATTTTCCGAGTTTTCCTCCAAGAATTTTTCTATTTTTCAATTTCAAAAGTCATAATTGTTCGAAATTGTTCACATTTACATCGCCAAAAATTACAAAAACATACGATAAGATGCAAAATTTTGTCGAAAAAAAATAACTTTTTTTTGGTATTTTCCAACTAAAACTTTCTATTTTTCTATTCGAAAACCGACAAAAATTTAATATGCGATTTACCTCAAATCAGGCGATGAAACGCAAAATTTTGCCGAAAAATACAAATTTATCGATTTTTTTTGGAATTTTCCGAGTTTTCCACCGAGAATTTATTTATTTTTCCATTCGGAAAGTCATTTCGGAATAATTATCCGAAAATTTTCGCAAGTTTCTTCGTTCAAAACTATCAAATCGTACGACCAAAAGCAAAATTTCGTCGAAAAATATTATTAAAATTTTTCGAATTTTTCCGAATTTTCCAACAAATTTTTTTTTATTTTTCCATTCGAAAAATCATTCATAACAATTGCACAAAAAATTCCATACAAAAAAGCAATATTATACATTAAAATAAAAAATTTCGTCGAAAGAGAAAATTCAATTTTTATTTAATTTTTCCGTAATTTTCCAACAAACATTTTTCCATTCGAAAAGCCACTACGGAACAATGGCATACAAAATTTTATACGAAAATTCAATTTGCGATTTTCATCAAATCAAGTAATATAATGCAAAATTTCGGTGAAAAAATCCAAGTTTTTCGAGCTCTTCCGGAATTTTCCGAGTTTTCCACCAAGAATTTTTCTATTTTTCCATTCGAAAAGTCGTTTCGAAATAATTATCCAAAATGCAAAATTTCGTCGAAAAAAAATTTAAATTTTTTTTAATTTTTCCGTAATTTTTTGAATTTTTCAACAAAAATTTTCTATTTTTCGATTCGAAAATCCATTCCGTAAGAATTCCATACAAAAAGGCAGTTTTCAAGTATCCCTATTTTCCGACCCACATAAACATTCTCCTGGCAATTACGAACAACTGAAAAAAATATTGAGCAAAATCGGCCCAGCCGTTCTCAATTGATGAATGACTATATGAATTACTATTACACCATTTTTATATATATAGAAATTATTTATCCCGTTAAATTTTCCGGAATTTTCCGAATATTTCGCAAATAATTTTTTATTTTTGCATTCAAAAAGCCATTTCGTAACAATTCCACACAATTTTCCCGGCGTTTCCTAGGGATTTTCCCAAAATTTTTTGGCATAAAAAATTCCTGCCAATTAGAAAAAATTGAAAAAAAATTTAGCAAACTGGGACAACGTTCTTTCTTGATAAATTACTATACATTTTTCACACTTTATTTCACAATAATCCGAAATTTTTCAGCAACACAACAAATTTTTCACCTTTACGTCGTCTGAAATCATCAAATCAAGCGATACAATGGAAGATTTCGTCGAAGGCATCCAAATCTATCGATTTTTTTCTGGAATTTTCCGAGTTTTCCACCAAGAATTTTTCTATTTTTCAATTTCAAAAGTCATAATTGTTCGAAATTGTTCACATTTACATCGCCAAAAATTACAAAAACATACGATAAGATGCAAAATTTTGTCGAAAAAAAAAACTTTTTTTTGGTATTTTCCAACTGAAACTTTCTATTTTTCCATTCGAAAACCGACAAAAATTTAATTTCTATTTACCTCGAATCAGGCGATGAAATGTAAAATTTTGCCGAAAAAATTCACATTTTTCGTTTTTTTTTTTGGAATTTTCCGAGTTTTCCACCGACAATTTATATATTTTTCTATTCGGAAAGTCATTTCGGAATAATTATCCGAAATTTTTCGGATATTTACATCGTTCAAAACTATCAAATAGTACGACAAAAAGCAAAATTTCGTCGAAAAATAATATTCAAATTTTTCGAATTATTCCGGAATTTTCCGAATTTTCCATAAAATTTTTTTTCTATTTTTCCATTCGAAAAATCGTTCATAACAATTGCACAAAAAATTCCATACAAAAAAGCAATATTCGGGTTTTCCAATTTTCCGGCTTTTCCGAAAGATTTTTCCAAAATTTTCTTTCGTAAAAACCTACTCCTGGCAATTACGAATAACTGAAAAAATAATTGAGCCAAATCGGTCCAACCGTTCTCGAGTTTTGCGCTTAGCAACACATTCAGCGACTTATTTTTATATTATAGATAGATGTGCTGTCTGAAAACTGGATACGGTATTAAAGTATGATAATACGTTTCTTATGGCCGGAAGCACTATTTGTTAATTGGTTAAGTCGGTAATGTTAATATATATGTATTAGTTCATGTTATCCTGGTCTAATGTAAGACAATTTGAGTTCCCGAAAGAAATCATGCCACCACACTCAAGGAATATTCGTTTTAAGTTATACCACAATAAGACATTGAAAAATAAATTGATAATACCATAAGTACGTCAAAATGACACAGAAAAACACCGAGACATCCTAACTTTATTTTGGGCCCTAGAACATAGTGGCATATTCCGTTTTAAAAGATTAGGTCTGTCACGAGATATTTCATTTTTAAGTTTATATTGGCCGGCCGTGGCATAGTGGTTAGGACACGCGACTACCATGCGGGAGATCGCAGGTTCAAACCTGGCTCCAGTCATCTTAAAAAAATTGTTTCTTTCATTGTCGGCTCCCCTCGAATGATGTTGACAGCAACTTCGCAGTATTAAGTGTCGAGTCAATCGGCGTGTCTAGTAAGAGCTTCTCAAACAGTGACGTTCGCATTCGTCGATAAACAAGTAGGTGCCGTTAGTTGTGAATCTAAAAATAGAAAGCGTGTTAATTCACATCAACGCGAGAAGCTATCCCATACCTCATTCATGGGGTGCAAAGGGAAATTAAGTAAGTTTGTCAATCAAGCTATTTTTATACCATATGTGGAAAATGGCTTCGAAAGCTATTTGAAATAACATTATTTATTGTTTATTTGTCGATTATTAACTCTAACAATGATATCCATCTATTTCCAGAAGGATATTTTAGTTGATTTTCAACTGATTCCAAACCAAAAAGGTTGATTTAATTCGAAAAATATAGCAAACAAATTCGGAAAAAATCATAAAATTTTTAACCTAATATGTCAGATCTTGGGTAAGTCCAGACTAGACATTGCATAATAGGCAAACATGCGGAAAGGCTGACGGGTACAGCTAATAGATATTTGTAGAGAATCTAATAGAGAAGCTAATAGATGTTGATAGAGCATCACATCTTCAAATGTCCAGCGTTATCTCGAGAATTAAAACAATGGCAATATATTTTGTAACGGACCTGAATTATTTGACTCAACTGAGCATTCAAAATGTTATGTACTTTTCGGTACGATCTCAACGGTTCACCGAAGAAGCTAGCACTTAATTCCGCTACAATCGACTAATCAATGTGAGTCGATCGTTAACTGTCCTGAACGTAACCTAACTACATTATCGTTTATTTAAACTGGTCAACACACATATTGTTTCCTGGGTACATGTATGGCTCTGACTACGAAAAAAATTAAGAAAGATTGGTAACAGCTATAACAGATTTTATTATTTTCGCAAAAAAAAAATTATTAATATGTTAACAAATTTTCTATGAAACTCAATCAAATGATCTCTGATAAGATTTCCTTGAATGGATGAGTTTAGGTAGAGCTCATTATAAATTCCAGCAGTAGTCTTCCATCATATGCGAGTCACAATTTACCTAAAGACACTCTTTTACACTCCTCCTCGGTAAAATCACCCAAATTTTTTTTAAATCGATCTAAATGCGAACGCAGGAAGTGATCTTAATGTAATAAATCGTTTTATATGACCAAAAATAAAATATTTAAATTGATCAACTTCGCAAGTAATAATTTTTTTAGTACCTATGAAAAATTTAGTTATCGAACCGCAACCTTCTTACTAAAAAGTCAAATTATTTTACATTTATGTTCAGTAGAACAACTATCAATATTACTCAAAACAGATTAACTGAGAAGAACAAACAAATTAAATGCATAAACTATTGTTGAGCGTGTAAATGCAAACAAATATATGTGCTGTTTTTTCTTTAATCTTTTTCAAAAGTTCGTCTGACATATTTTCTTACAGACACTGGAGTAGGTCAATGCTCATACACAATTAACAAAAAGATAAAAAGATAAGCTATTGATATTTAAAACAGGCACATTATAGTTTATATAAAACAATAAAGCAATGTCTGGCTATGTTTCTACTCAAGACACAAACTGTAATAAAAACATCAAAAACTATGAGGAAATCCGTCCCGCTAACTCTCAGTGGCCGATACGAGTACCATAAAATTTTGTTCCACCACAAGTCCTATTTATACATAACAACCTATTGCCACAATGTTTCTAGCTGACAAAGGTCCTTTGCATTTAAATGCCTCTATTCAAAGGCAACTTCACATTCCCTCTAACCCCGCAGGACATTTAAACATATGTACGTACGTATGTAAGTACATTTGCTAATACATACTTCACACACTTAAGCGCCTCTGCTACGAATATGTTTCGAATTGAATCCCTTCAAAGGAATAACAGAATGCATATGTATGAATATATGTTGCAGCGATTTAATAACAACTTTGTGGAAATATTAAAACTCATTGAAGCGTAATAAACAGTAATAACACGCTACTTACGATACGTCTATAGACAAACCAGGGAGGGGAATCGGAAGAGGGCGAGAGAGATGAGCTGCTTAGATCAAAACCGGCACAGAATTCCACTTAAAGTGCAACAATCCATCCCATAGCTATCAAAGTAATCAACTGCTCCGCAAAGGAGCGAACAAAAGCCTCGGCAAATATTGTATATGGGAAGTGGTAGGAACCCGACTAGTTAAAAGAGCAAACCTGCTCCCGATACCCTAAGTTCATAGCTATTGAATAAGCCTACTAAACGGCGAAAACAGCAACAAAAAGCGTTGCATGTTTGTTAAATTAATGCAACAACACACAGTAAGAGATACCCAAAGGCAGCTAATGCAACATACACTAGCTGTTAGCGCTATGATACCACCAACAACAACTACCACTATGTGGGCTGCACCCAGCAAAACCGATCAATGCCACTGCTCGCGCCATCCACTGTCAAATGGACTCGTGTACGTGTGTGCATACAAAGCCCAACATGGGCAACACCAACACCAGCGCCATCACCACCACCGCAGCCACTTGTGTTGCAACAATCACTGAACAAGCAGGCGAGCAAGCAACCTTTCCTCCTATTCTACGCTAGTACTTGCCGTGCCACTCGCATTGAAGTTAAGGAATCCTGTTGGTGTTGCATGTACACAAGGCCCCATTAAGGTTGCGTGGCAGGTTCTTTTCGTTTCCTCCATTCTCCCGGTGTGTGGAATGTCTTAGCATTCACAACTGTTTCTTCCTCCCTTCGTGCCCCACCACAGTCTCCTTGCCAAGGTCTTTGATACTTTCCTAGCGTTACCATTGTAGTTGTTGAGGCTAACGTTGCTGCTGCGAACGATGTACTAGCTGTTATTTTAGCATTGTTGCAAGATCACTTTACTTCCTAGAGCAACTTGCTACACACCGAATGGTTTGTAGAAAGACCGTGCTTGTGTGTGTACTTCTACATTCATCTGGGATCGTATGTGCTACAATACGTTGTAATTGTTTTGTGGCAACAACAAATGCGTGTATGCTCATATTTGCTTAGGAACTATAGCGGAGTCAAAAGATTTGAACCTTTTTCATCGTTCACTTTGTGGCACGTAACTTGTTAGCCTCCAGTTGAGATCAATAAACGGATCTTTTTCGAACCTTAAGGGATCACATGTAAAACGCTTAAAATTCTATCCGTGCAAAGAAAATATGGACGTTCACTAATATGTGATAGTAAGCAACGTAGCGCACATTAATGGTACACAAGCGCATTCATACCTTCACTTGCAGCTTTGTTGGGTAATCGTCATGCCATTATGCGTTGTCCAAAATTTTAAAAAGTAAGATTTGTATCAACTAAGTTGCCCTGGTTCGCTCCCTCCTTATTTTCCAATTAGTTTCTGCACCTGGATCGTACGAGCTCTTTCTAAATAACTACATATGTGATGTCATTAGCTACGTTAGAACAATACAAAGGTTTTATCACGAAAAATCCACTCAATGTGATAAAGTACTTAATTTTTTAATGTATATTACAGATTTTTTTCGCAAATCCACCTCAATGTTGTACTATGTTTAGTCCAGTTTTCTGCGAACTATTGTGTTTCACTAATAGAAAGATTTTTAAGTTTAAATTTTTAGTAAGGGCATTACTTGAAAACGCATGGACCTATTTCACTAATTTTTATTATAATGTTTGGCCACGCCCATTTTTATTACATCTAAAATTATATATTTCTTAAATTTTGGATAAAATGGGCGGAGTGGGCGTGGCAAACAATTGTTCGAGCTAGAGATACAATTTGGTACTTGGCACTTCAGGATTAAATTTGTAAAAGAAATTTTTATTTTTGATCAGTGGGAGGAAACCTTTATTTAAGTCATTGAGGCGAAATTTTAATTTGTTTCCATATGACATCAAATAACAAGGCAGTTCATTAAAACATATTTGGCCGTATGAAGGGCGCACTGATCAGAAACAAATTTTGTGTTCAGAAATTGTCTTTGGATAATCTTTAATCGTCCACCTCGGCTTATTTTTTTTGTATGGCACCGACACATACTAATGTATACGCCTTCGTCGTGTTTTTTGTCACTTTTGGATGAAAATATGGAGGATACAACATGCTTAATATTTTATATGCATAAGGTTATATTATATTATCACCAGAGAGGAAATTGGGAAATGGTCATTTATATTTTAAGGAGTTTAAGACCATTAAACTGGACCTTTAATTTTTTGTAATGTTTTGAACATAACAAAAATAATATTAAAAAAAATTACTATTGATATTGATTGATATACGTCCAACTAGCGGTCAGCACATTTTCCAAAGGCTTAGAAATAAAAAAATTTATTAAAAACTTACCGAAAACTCCAACAAACCTTATAAATTTGGGCAGAGTTACAATTTTTTAGAATAACTTGTTAAATTATTTTCCAGATTGCATATTATTCCGTTAATAGCCCTGTCAGAAGCCTGGGGCCAAGTATTTCCAAGTAAGCCTTTTGTCTACTTTTGTGAGGGACTTTTTAGTCAGTACAGTTTTGCATTTCCTTCACGCAAGTTTTTGCAGGCAGTGCCTTGCACTTAAAAATAACTTAATTTCCCTTTACACCCCATGAATTAGGTATGGGATAGCTTGTCGCGTTGTTGTGAATTAACACGCTTTCTATTTTTAGATCCACAACTAAAGGCACCTACTTGTTTATCGACGAATGCGAACGTCACTGTTTGAGAAGCTTTTACTAGACATGCCGATTGACTCGACACTTATACTGCGACGTTGCTGTCGACAACATCGGGGGGCGGGAATCGAACCCGGGATCTCCCGCATGGTAGTCGCGTGTTCTTACCACTATGCCAAGTCCTGCCCAGGAAAAAGTAAAAAAAATAAAACTTTCCAAAATTTAAGGCATTTATCTTAAATATACAGGTATGAAATGTGCGCATTAAAAAGACATTTGTGTCAAATGTAGACAACAATTAAATAAATATGAGTTTGGGCAGTTATTGTTACTGTATATATTATTTTTTTCCGATTTTCAAAGAAAATAATTGACAATAATCGGTTGAATATTGACGTGCCGCTCGCGGTTTAAAGTTTGTAGAAACTATCAAAAAATTTCTTATCTTCATGTTGTGTAAAAAAATTCATATTAATATCTTTTATACACTCCGCTTGAGATCTTTTTGATTTTCTCGATTCTATGCACGGTGGGAGCAAATTGAAAACTTTAAACGCATTTATCTCCAAATAGATTTTTGTAGTTATGTCATTCTTGCACCAAATAAGCGATATATCAAATATGTATATAGAAGAAATCCACCGAACCAATTTTCACATACATCGGATTGGTACTTCACTTACGCTACACGGTAAAAGCTTATATACTTTTAGGGCAATAGAAAAAAGTTCCTAAGCACTTCAAATATTGAATACAATATAAAACTGCAACAGGTATTAAACAGCGACAATAAAATGTACACATCATTGTGTGTGTGTCCTAAGTTTGCCAGTTTGTTTATAGTATGTGTGTACGGGCAACAGCCGTAGTTGCAGTTAGGAATTTTGTATCTATTACAGCCTCAAGGTTCTCAAGACATTATGTTCATACATAAAAAAATCCTACAAGTAGGCCCATCGCATAACAAATGAATCTAAACTCCATTGGTTGCCAAAGAGAATCGCATCAATTTAAAGCCGATGCCATGTAAAGTGCAATCAAGTAAAGTCGTCGAGTCAAGTAGTCCCTCCGCCAGTAGATGCCGACGATTGTTATACATGTGATCGAGGGAGCTACACACTTCTACATACATGTGTGCTGACACACGTATTCGTAGGTAATGGACATACGGTATTAGCTCGTCCATTCTACAGCAACTTGTTGTACACTGGTGCACAACAGATCATTGTCAAAATGCAACTGACGCTGATGAGGATCAGCATCAATATCGTCTTGAACCATCTGGTGTTTGTATTTTTCAATTGCGATCCCTCAGTATGGCTTATGTATGTGGTTGGAACTGTTGTGATACTATTAGAAACTAGTTCTTCCATCTGCCAGTCCCTGTCTGTCAGTCTGTCCATAATCATCTTAGGCCAATATGTTTAGCTCTGAGGAATCTTTAGCTTTGATAGTACTCTGCTTGTGTTTGCTGTTAGCATTCTAAGGTCCGTTCCATGTCTTTCTTTACAAGGAATTTGTTTGCACAACACAAGACTATGATGATTGCAATTGGAACTGGTTCCCTTCAAGCTCCATTACAACGGAGTTTAAATATTTAAGTGGTTTACCCCTATGGGTTTAATCAACACAAACGCGTTCACACATGAAGCATGCAACATTTTGTTCTAATCGAGTATTGCACTCTTATGTGAGGTATTTATTTATTAATTGTGGTTATGGATATATTCAATAGTATATGAAGTTCTCACTAATGGAAGATAAGAAGAAAACTACCAATGTATCTTGACATGGATTCCGATATCTGTAAAATCGGAAATGTAATTCTGTTACAGTATCGAGAATCTAGTGCAGAACGGTATGACAATTGTATGAGCCTCAAACAAGCCAAATGTAATAACTTTAAAAGAAAATATTTTTGTAACATCTGCTAATATACAAATTTGGCAAGGAGCTTATTATAAAGACAAAAAAAATAATTTGCCTTAACGAGAATAAGGTAAATAAGCAAAATGTAAATATAAACCTTAATGGGTGAGGGTATACACTGGTGCACATTCTTATAAACGACATAATTTTTGGAAACCATGTTACCAAAAAACGAAATGACAATTTTTTTTTTTTTTGCTATTTTAGTTCTTTTATCTTTATAACTTAATTATCTAGAAAGTGTGTGATACTTTTAAAACGTTTTTGCGTTTTCTGAACAATTTGAATTTTGGTCGTTGAAAACGTTATTCGCGGCTCTGCTTCATTTTATAAATCTATATTGTAATGGTTTGATGACATTTTTAGAGGCGTTACCCTATAATATCGTGTTGATGATCCATTATTTTGAATTACTTCAGAAAAACGTTGTGGCATTGATTAATTAGAATATTTCTATCAATTTCCACCCAGGTTTTAATATAATTTAACTGTCATTATCCCTTGATTCTTGGCATTATTTGCGTAAAATTTACGGGCCATGTATCCCCATTATTTCTGGGTCGGGTTTAAGTCTGGACTGTTAACCGGCCAGTCCAACAGAAGAATATTATGTTGGTAAAACCACGATTTAGAATAGATTGTACCGTTGTCTAGTTAAAATATACAATCTTCATCCGTTTTTTGTCCATAAATGAGAGAAGGGCGTCTTCTAGTTCGTCATAAATGATACTGTTCGTTTTAGTTCGAACAGAACAAATTTTTTTTCTAACAGCCGAAAATGCTGCCCTTACCTTAACACTCCTTACACCGAAATTGCGTTCGACAGTCGAATATCTTTTGACCTAAAATCATGTCAGTAGCAACAGTATGAATCCGGAATTCTTTTCCTTCTGAAAAAAATGTATACCTTTGTAAAGCTGAAACATTTTTTAATATTTTACTCGCCGATGCTCATGTTTTATGCTCCTGTACAAAGTATTACAGCATGCATGCGTAGACTGTTCGAAATAAAGAGTGCTTAACGCATTCTCCTAAGTTACCCTAAGCCACACTATCTAAAATACAGTGTTAGTGTTTGAATCCTTTACTACCCAAGTACAGTTAACGTTTTGGGTTATTTGACGCTATCAAGACCGCTACTCTCTAATGAACTGCGTAAATTTAAAGTTCAATGCTCATTTACAGCTAACATTAATTTTACGTCATTTATGTGCAGGGACAGAACCTTGTGGTTAGTTGCAGCATAAATATAACAACGACTATTTTCCACTTGACTGAAATTTAAATAATACACAGAACTCCTGCTGTTCCCATTTACTTACTTACTTAAGTGGCCAATTACAATTTACGAAACGTAGTTCATAAATTTGAGGCCTGAAGTAATAAAGAATTCCACACGCTTCGGTCTTCTGCGTGTGTTCTCCAGTTAGTCCTACCAGATGATGGCACATCGCCTACCACTTGGTCCTTCCAACGGAGTTTGGGTCTCCCTGCTCTGCGCCGTCCTTCTGGTTCGCCTTCAAACACCTTTCTCGCTGGAGCATTTACATCCATCCTGGCAACATGTCCCAGCCATCGAAGTCGTTGGATTCTGACTCTTTTAGCTACGTCGATGTCGTGGTAAAGCTCATACAGCTCATGGTTCATCCGATGGCGAAACTGGCCTTCGACACAGATAGGTCCATATATTTTTCGGAGTACTTTTCTCTCGAATACTCCCAGGTTTTGTATGTCCGTTGTAGTAAGCACCCATGATTCGGCACCATACAACAGAACAGGTAAGATAAGCACCTGGTACAGCTGTTTCTTAGTATTCCGAGAGAAGGTGGTGTTACTAAAGTGCTGCCGAAGTCCGTAGAAACATCTATTGGCTAGCACTATTCTCCGTTTAATTTCTTGGCTGACATTATTCATCTTGTTGACGGAAGATCCGAGGTAGGTAAATTCATCGACTACCTCAAAACAATAATTGTCAACGTTCACGGTGCGTCCCCATCGAGAGGACTCTTTGTTCGTCGAAATCATTATTTTTGTTTTGTCCTCGTTGACCGCTAAACCCATTTTTGCTGACTCCTTTTCTAGCGATGAGAAAACTGCAGTAACATCCCGCAGATTTCGGCCAATGATATCTATATCATCGGCGTAGGCTAGTGGCATGTGGCTTTTGTGGAATATGGTGCCAGACATGTTGATACCAGCCTTTCTCATCACCTTCTCCATAACTATGTTAAATAGTGTACAGGACAGGCTATCGCCCTGCCTGAGACCTCTTTCCGTGTTGAATGGTTCAGACTGATCCTTACCAATCTTAACCGAGGATTTGGTGTTGTCTAAGGTACATTTGCAAAGTCTAATCAGCTTTGCAGGAATACCAAACTCAGACATGGCCTCATAAAGCCTATTCCTTATCGGAGAGTCGAAGGCAGCTTTGTAGTCGACAAAGAGGTGGTAGGTGTCGATCTGCTTTTCATGGGTTTTTTCCAGGATTTGTCGTAAGGTGAATATTTGATCCGTCGTAGATTTGCCAGGTCTAAAGCCGCACTGATATGGTCCAATTAGTTTTTCTACAATTGGCTTTAGACGTTCACACAATATGCTTGAAAGGACCTTGTACGCAATTGGTAATAGGCTTATTCCACGGTAGTTCTTACATTCACTACGATCTCCTTTCTTGTATATGGGACATAACAGACTGAGACTCCAATCCCCGGGCATGCTCTCCTCTTGCCAGATGTTCTCCATGAGCTGATGCATGCTCCTAATCAGCTCCTCCCCGCCAGCCTTAAACAATTCAGCAGGGAGACCATCGGCTCCAGCAGCTTTGTTGTTTTTAAGGCGGGAGATGGCCATACGTATCTCGCTCTGGCTCGGAGGTGGACAGTTAATACCATCGTCATGGATTGGAGCGGGGTCTTCTGGAGTGGTGTCAGTATCCAGTAAATTTCTAAAGTGATCTCTCCATATCTTCAGAACGTTATCCGGGTCCGTCACTAGCTGACCATCGCTGTCCTTGCAGGAGGGCAACCCTGTTCCACGCATTCTCGCTTTCACTCTCTTGTAGAATTTTCGGGCTTCCCCTCTACTTCGGAGCAACTCAGTACACTCGTCCTGCCTCTTCTTCAGCTCCTTCTTTTTTCTTCTAAAAAGACGCGTTGCTTGTCGTCTCTTCTCCCTGTGCCGTTCACGAACAGCTCGCGTTGCCATTGGCTGCAGTTTCGCCCTGTATGCAGCAACCGTCTCTCTCGTGGCATTGCGACATTCATCATCGTACCAGGCATCTTCTTGAGACGGCTTTGAGTACCCAAGTACGCTTCTCGCAGCCCGTTCTAAGGAGTCGGCTATATTTTGCCACTGCGAGGTTGTATTGTCAGGGGTTGGAGCATTCCGCAGCAGTTGAGTTAGGTGGTTGGAGTAGGCGTTTGCTACCTCTGTGGTCCGCAGTTTACCGATGTCCAGCTTTCGTTGTGCCTGGTTACGTACGTTTTTCGCCATGCTTAGCCTTGTGCGTACCTTAACTGCGGTAAGGAAGTGATCGGAGTCAATGTTCGCACCCCTAATCACTCGTACGTCCAGAACACTCGATGCGTGCCTTCCATCGACTACCACATGATCAATCTGATTTCTCGTCAATTGATCTGGAGATAGCCATGTTGCCTTATGAATATTTTTATGGTCAAATCTAGTGCTGCAAACTACCATATTTCTTGCCGCAGAGAAATCAATCAGTCTGATGCCATTGTTCGACGTTTCGGTGTGCAGACTGAATTTTCCGATGGTAGGCTCAAATGCGGTTTCCCTGCCTATTTTAGCATTAAAATCGCCTAGTACAATTTTAATGTCATGGCTCGGGCTACGGTCATATACATTTTCTAGGCTCTCGTAGAACTCGTCTTTGTCCTCATCGCTTTTCTCTTCTGTCGGAGCATGGGCACATATAAGTGTTATGTGGAAAAACTTTGTTTTGACTCTTATGGTGGCTATACGTTCACACACCGGGTTGAACCTTGAGACTAGGTGTCGCAGTCTCTTGCCAACCACAAATCCACATCCAAACTCGTGCTTGTCCGCATGGCCACTATAGTAGATGTCGCACGTCTTCATGCGCGAGCACCCGTGTCCCGTCCACCGGATTTCCTGTAAAGCGGTTATGTCAGCCTTGTATTCTTCGAGGACTTCCGCCAGTTGGATAGAGGCACCTGGTCTATACAGTGTTCTAACATTCCAGGTGCATATCCTTAAATCATTGTCCTTAATTCGTTTGCGGTGGTCGTCAACATTTTGGGGGGTCCATTTTATTCTTTTCTTACTTCTTTTCATTGCAATTGGTTATACGTCAGTGGCGGGTTGCAAGCCCAGCGCACCACGTCGCAGTTTTCTCCTCCTGCCAGGATTTTATTACAGCCGCCCATTCTGGGTCAGACGCTGACCAGGGTACCGCTCACTCTAAGCAGACGTGCCTGGGTTTTAGGTTTCGCCCCTCACAGTTAGTCGTGCTCTGACGGGTGTCAGAGGCACGCTTCCAGGCGTCACCACGTGGAGGTACTCCGTCCGCAGTAGTACTACGAATACGGAGCTCTGTGAGTAGACTTGAAGTGCAATTGGCAAGGATCACTCTGGGTTTGCCAAGTTAAACCGATCAGAAGCTTTACCTTGCATCACACTCCCGACGCTGTTCCCATTTAAACCACCTAAAAAATGGACACCATCATAGCAATGTAATAGAATAACAACACCAACGACGGGTTATTTTTGCCCAACGCAAGTGCAATCAAAAAAGCAACCAAACCGAGAAAAATTCGCAAAAAAGCAGGAAAAGCGCTGTTGCCAGCAAAAAAAAAAACAATCTTGATATTAATCTGTGTAGTAAACCGTTGCTCGATCAGCCGGTTTTTTAAACGTAGGAAAATAGTTTCATACCTTAACCTGAACTAGGAACCAAACTTCCCAACGCTCTCAGTGTGCTTGGACAATTCTTAAGCGAATACCTTTATACAGTGCGCAGCTTTCCACAGGGTGGCAAAGATGCATCCCGGCAAAGCTGGTTGCATCATCCATGCCATAATATATGTGTGACTGCATGCAACACATACTAGTACCCAGATTGGCCCTACCTAGCCATTGCTATTAACTGAACTATAGGTAGTCAGTAACTGCTCGCAGTACCCGGCAGTGCAGCCAGTTACCTGCTTAGTTAGTTAGCCATGTAGCTCCCTGTGAAGTAACGCACATCATTCTTTTTTGTTTTTGTTGTTGCCTCATCTGCAGCAGTTTAAAAGAAGAAAAAAGTTTACGCAAAAGTTAATAAGATTCTTATTCATGTTGTTTTCGAGCAAGTTCCTCTGATCATTTGTTATGTAAGCTCGATAGGAGTTTGTTTTTTGTGTGTCTTCTAGTGTCGTATAAAGGTACAATGGACGAATGTTGTAATCCTTAAACAAGGTACGAGTACTTCTCGGATATGTCGTATTTGCCATCCTCACAGTTGCTGTTTTTAAAAATATGCGCGAAGATGTTTGCTGTTAAGGCCGATTAGATTTAAAATTTATATCGTTGATACAACTGACCAATTGAAATTAAAATTAAATATTGTTATAGTTATTCACAAAAATACGGCGGAAACTTGGAATAGCCACACATTATTATAGTATAGATTTTGGGCTGAGAATAAGACTAAACGACTAAAATTTTTGAATAGTTTTATTCTTACTTTGTTTACAATAAGTTATTCTTAATGGAACAAGGTGGTCAATTTGAAGCTAGAAAACTTGTTAGAGTATATATAATATATTTATGACTTTGATTAAAAGTAAGTTACACGATATGGTAATAATTGAGGATAATTTAAAGCAGATTAAGGTTGATCATCTTTAGATTAAGTAAAATATTTTCTGTTTTTTAATTCACACTATTAAATTAATGACAAGGAAATACCCTTCATTCAGTTCTCAATTTGGTAGATGAAACATCTGATTTTCTTCAGTTTTCAGTACCATTTAAATGCGACTAATGCAACAAGTTTTTAACTTAATGCATATTTTAAAAGAGAATATTTTGATATTCGGGATAAATTGCTATATGATTTGTTAACATATTGGTTCATGCTATATTTTATTCATATTTTCTAATTGCTACATGGAAGAACTATAAACATACTCGATATTTATAAGTTTTTCTTTGGAGAGGTAAAGATATAGTAATAATAAATCCATTTGCTATTACCAGGGCAACCGGAAATATGCCCTAAAAATTGTGTTTTATGCGCATAAAATATGATCTTACAATCATAAAATATGACCTTAAAATCAACAAAAATATGCTCTAAAAATTAAAGTCACACAATTTTTTTATATGAATTATAAATATTTTTATTTAAAGTAAAAAAACAGCTTTAAAATTAAAAATAAAAACAAATAACTTTTAAACAATACATAATTATTTTAAATTCAGTCTTCGTAAGAATTTTTGATAAATTTACATACACAATTATTGAGTAAGTAAAATAAAATAAAAAGTAACATACAATTACATTTCATAACTTATCTTATCTCTTTATGACATATTTTTTTAATATTTTTCGTATTATTATTTAAGGAAAAGTTTAAACAAAAAAATATCACATTATTTAATATTAAATTTACAAAAATCTTAAACTTTGTTTTCCAAGTATCACGGTGTTTTTGTATGTTGATCATTTTATTTGAGATTGTTTTTGCAATAAGCTACAAACTATTGATATAAATTTTGTCTATTACAACGTAAAATGTTTTTGTACATTGAGAACGATCTTTCGACATCCACAGATGTAATTAAAGCGAATTTAAGGGACAGTATTTCCTTTACATCGTATTTTGATGGTAATGTTGGCGCAGAAATAATACAAATACTTTTCATTACTTCCAAACTAACGTTTTTCGATGTAATTTGATTAAATTTTTTTACTATTAAATAAATATCGGAATCCGTTAGATTCCGGGAACAAGGGAACAAAATTGAACTTTTTGAGTGTTGTTTGGAATTCTATAGCAGTTTTTTGCTAATTTGAGGTCGCTGATTTTAAATCTAATCTCCATTTTTTCCATCAGCTCGAATTTTTAAGATACAGGTACTAATTGTATTTTCGCCTTTTTTCAAAAAATTATAGTTCAAAAAATCATAATTTTTTTCATAAGCCGGATTTTTCAAGTACCTTTAAAAAAAATCAAATTTTTTAATATCACCAAAAAAAGACTGTTTTATTCAATAAAAAAAAAAATACACATTTTAATTTTCTTCACGCTGAAAGTTAATCGGTTGGGGGCAAATTGTTCTTTTTCTTAGCTTTATTGAATATCATATTAAAGTAGCTTTCTAAAACATGTATGTACATTAGACCTGGAGCAGCTTATATGGGGTTTTTTATGTTTTGGAATTTTAAATGTGGGTAGCGACTAAAATATGCGATTTGATGCCAAAATTGATGTAGCAAATTTTCAGGTTGATCGGATGGTGCTAACCCGTGCCCCAATGGGGTCAAAGGTCAAAATTTTGAAAAACCACCAAAATACTGTTTTTTTGCATTTTATCAATTGATTTAATGAGAAATTCTATAAATAACCAGTAACAAAATTTCAGTCGGGCAACACGACTTACATATACCCTCACCCTCAGTAAAACAAAAATTGTTCTATTATATTAATATTACTCCATGTCTTAAGTGGGCGGAGTGGTACATTTATATGGGAGGTACCCGAAGGGGATATATTAACTCGTGCAAAATTTCAAACATTTGGTTGCGTTTTACGAAAGTTATCGTGCGCACCAGCTGGACACCAGACGGACATTGCTCAAAGGACTAAAAAAGTCATGAATCGAATTTGGTTCAAAGAAGCCTAGGGTCTTAAGTGACTCCTTCTATGTATGTGTTACACTTTCTGGTCGTATCAAATGATGTATACCCTCATCCCTAAGGGTGATGATATAAAAAATACTATAAATTAGAACATTATTTATAACTTGTAAATTAGTTATCAGTTTCATTAACTATGTAGTATAGAGTGCGACCAGAATCAAATACATTTGTATTATAATATAAATGTATTTTTATTATAATTCGTAATATAAATGTAAAACAGTTAAAGAAAGTGAAAAATTGGTATTGAGAGAAATGTAGCCTTTTTGGAAAAAAGCTAGAATCCCAACTCCAGATCAAAGTAGATGTGCAGTAAAAGTCATTTAACATTATGAAATTGGGAGATGATATGCAGACGATGGATGAAAAACAGATTGATAACATTCCAAGTTGCTCAAATAAGCCGCTTTGAAAACTTGGAGAGAAAAATTTTGTAGCCTACAGAATGCTTGTATGGATGCCGGCAATTACCCATGTTCTGGAAAACAATTCGGTTTAAAAATAGAACGAAATCGGTAATAAGTACCTATTTCGGCCTGTTTTCAAACCGAATTGTTTTCCAAAACATGGGTGAATATGTCATCTCCATTCAATATACACTTCCTTCATCAGTGAAACGGTCAAAGCGTTAGTGCACAATATTTTGTTTAAAATTGCACAAGTTTGCGTGAACAATGTAAAAAATACCGCCGGCATAGCAAAATTCATGTACAAGGCCATCTACCGCCTAAAAAGTTGAATGGAATTAGTAATATGTGAATTTTCTTAGTAAGTCCTGAACTCCAAAAAGAAATATGCAACTAATAAAGACGATAGTAAAAGTATATACAGTGCTATAGGAAAAAATTCGAAACCACCTGTGGTATTTATCGGAGGAAACAGTTGCAATTGCCATGTAGACTCAGAAATACAATTAAAGATGGTCTGAGTCTGATAAAGACAATTATAACGGTGGTGATGTTGATGAATTAAAATTATTCACATATTATCTTTTATTACTAGGAAAAAACATTTTTTTAGGACTTCCCAGTCTTTACAAAATCTTTACTGATTTAAAATAAAACTTATAAACGCTATTATAGAAATTAAAGTATAAACATATTTATATTAATTTTATTTAAAACCAGTACAGAAATTCAATTGACTGATAAATACCATTACCCAATATAAGATATTGTTGAAGTCTTGAGTTATTAAAATTAGCCGATATGCCTGCTTGTGGAGTGGAACGGTTGTAGATAGGACTTTCTGTCAATTTTAATATGGGAGGTACCAGAAGGGGTGTGCCAAAAAGTTAGGATATCTGAGATTTAGCCTCCTATTACAAGATAAATTAAATAAATTTCATTATCCCACAGGTGCCTGTTTGAAAGTTATGGGAGAAATTTTAATTTTTCCAAATAGGTTATTTTGTATGGGAGGTACCAGAAGGGGTCAACAGATATTGTCCATATTCATTCCTGAGTCAAAGTTACATAAGTATACATCTTACGCAAACTTAGACTGAATTCCTTTGTATGGGATGTACAAGAATGTGTGTGGATGTACAAGATAATGTAAGTGACTAAATTTAAATAGCCTCCAGTTGTCCCTTTGGTAGTGATGAAAGAAATATTAATGTTCCTAAATGAGATAATTTTGTATGGGAGGTACTAGAAGAGGTGGGGCTATTCAACCCATTTACAATCCCATCACTTCGTTTTGGAAAATATTAATACTGGTAATTTTTCGATCAGTTAAGCTTTACTCAAGTTATTCTTCTCACCAGCCAGCCAGACAGATGGACATAGCTCACTGGTCTTAAAAAGTCCTGAAACGAATTAGGTCTTAAGATACTAGGAGTCTAACTCGTATCATTTAATCTGCTACACTTTTTCTCGTATCAAATGCTATACACATTCATCCCTAAGGGTATTGGTTTAAAAATGAATAAAATGCAATTAAAAGACTATTTTGGTGGTTTTTTAAAATGTTGACCTTTGACCTCATTGGGGCACGGCTTGGCACCATCCGATCAGCCTGAAAATTTGCTATATCAATTTTGGCATTAAATCGCATATTTTAATCGCTACCCACACTCAAGTTTCAGAAAAAAAATTTTAACGCCAGGTCTAATGTACATAATAATCGATTGAAAATTGAACGAGTTATGCTAAGTTCGGTGATAACAGATTTTTCGAATTTTTTTGTTTCTACCCAAAAAAAAAATTAAAATTTTGTATTTTTAAAAATCATGACAAATTTGCAAATTTATTTGTAGTTTAATTTATAGCTTTGCCTCCTATTACAATATTAATTAACTGACCAAATTTAATTAATCGGCAGGTGTCAATTTGGAAGTTAAGGGAGAAATATTAGTTTTCCAAAATAGGTAATTTTGTATGGGAGGTACCAGAACGCGTGAACCGATATAGTCCATATTCATTCCTGAGTCCAATTTTCATAATCGAACATCATTCGCAAAATTTGACTGAATTCAGTGTACTTACAAAAAAGATATGTATGTAAGACTATTGGGGTGAGTTCGGTCATTTTTATGGGAGGTACCAGAAGGGGTATGGCAACGGTTTCGGTTTATTTAGGGTTTGTCTACTTTTGCAAGTTTAATAAACTGACAAAATTTAAATATCCCCCGGTAGTCTGTTTGGTAATTTTGTATGGGAGGTACCAGTAGGGGTGGGGCTATTCCGCCCATTTACATTCTCATATGTTCGTTTCGAAAAATATTAATACTGATAAATTTTCATAACGATCCGTTAAGGTTTGCTCGAGTTACATTTTCTCAAACATTTTAATAAATGTTATTTCTGTATGGAAATCGTGATTTTTGTAAATTTAGTTATCTCAGTAAATTGTTGACAAAATCAAAAGTTGTGCACAGATTTCAATGAAATAAAGCTCATTTGATTCAAACTATATTAAACTAAATGTTTTAAAACCAACACTGTGATTTTTGTTGCAATATTTTTTTTTTTTTTTTTTTTTTTTGTAAAATTGTTGTTTTTTTAAACTACAACGATATCTCCTCTGAAACTACTATGCCAAATTAAAAACAATATAGGCACGGATTAAAGATAATTTTGTTGACGAGTTTCAGTTTTTTTTTATTAAATATGGTGAACAGTTTTCAAGTTATTAAAATATTTGTAGTGGAAGTGCCTTAGTTTTGGACCTATCGGTATTTGTATCGAGCTGATACAAAAAAACCAAGTTCAGATTTGGATTCAGCGTCCCAAATTACCTTTAAACAATATTCAGTTCTTAAACAACAAATACCTTGTTCCCTTGTGTTATCAATCAATTTAAAAGTATCTTTAATCACCTGAACTTGTTCAATAAGCGTAAGACTTGGTGTTTGAACATTTTTATTATGTTTGCAATAAAACCGTAATTTGAAGCAATATAAATTAAGTCAGATCCAGTTTGGGGATCTGTCAAGACATCCTTTGCAGTTTTAAAAGATTGAGCATCCCCATCGTTTAATGCACTTAGGACCTTTAAAATGTCTTCATAATTGTTGACATAGTAATTAATTAAGTCATGTTCCCCATCCTGTTGTTATAGGTTCTGGAGGTAATGGAATGGTCTGGAAACATTTGTTTAAAAAGTTCCACTCTACATGGAGCTTTCAAAAATACCTTCATTACATTAGCAATAGCTTTATTTACGTATTCATATAGTTCTAACACATTAACACAATTGATGGAGACCATGAGCAATACATGTCACATGCGTCACTTTCGGATAAAATGACACTATAGCTTTTGCAGCCTTTACCATGTATGGAGCTGCATCCATCACAAAAAGCAAAACATTATTCCTATTGAAGGTGACGTCCAGATTTTTGATGGCGTCGTCATACAGTCGCGAAATTGTCGAGTAATTAGTCCTTTCCAAGGCTGCTGTATGTAGTAAAAATTTCTCATTTGCAATCTCCTTGTCTGATTTTATTACGCCTGCTATAACGTTTGCCACATTTCTGTCTGTTGCATCTATAGTTTCATCGATTGAAATCGATACGAATTGATTTTTTAGTTTTGCTCGTATATTGCCCAAGCAGTCGTTGTATATATTTTTTAAATATTAACTGTTTCGGAAGGCACTTTGTAGTCCGTGTATTCCTCAAATAAAGAAAAAACTTAATTTCCCTTTACACCTAATGGATGAGGTATGGGATAGCTTCTCGCGTTGTTGTGAATTAACTTAAAAAACAACATAATTTCCCTTTACACCCCATGAATGAGGTATGGAATAGCTTCTCGCGTTGTTGTGAATTAACTCGCTTTCTATTTTTTTAGATTCACAACTAACGGCACCTACTTGTTTATCGACAAATGCGAACGTCGCTGTTTGAGAAACTCTTACTAGACATGCCGATTGACTCGACGCTAATACTGCAAAGTTGCTGTTTATCGACGAATGCGAACGTCACTGTTTGAGAAGTTTTTACTAGACATGCCGATTGACTCGACACTTATACTGCGACCTTTCTGTCGACAACATTGAGAGAACCGGCAATGAAAGCAAAATGCAGATGACTGGACGCGGGAATCGAAATCGGGATCTCCCGCATGGTAGTCGCGTGTTTGTATATTTTGATTTCTCGTTTTATAAAGTGGAATGTCAGCAGGCACAAAAGCTCGGCACAGTTTTTCCTGAAAATCATGTTCTTTTGAGAATCTACCGAAACATTCTGACAAAAATAATTGTTTTCTTTGCTTATATGATTAAGTTGAATATATTTGCGATCTGCTGCAATAACTTTGATGCAAATTTTACAATAGAGGAGTCCTTCATCAGTTCGCAAGTCATGAAACTCTTTTACAAGCGCCTGTAGTTTTACTGCTTTTGCCGTTTTAGCTTTAGGCATTATGTCAAAAAATAATAATAGTATTAGTAAAATGCAAACATGTAGCAGTTTTGGCTGTTACTTGAACAAAAAATTAATGTAAAAAACATAAAATATGCTTAAAAATTGATATTTTTTTAAAAAATATGCCCTAAAAAAATATAAACTATGCTTACTGAAGGAGGTTTTTTTTTAAAATATGATCCTAAAATATGTAATATGTATATGGGTAAAATATGCCAAAATATGCTCTTACAAATAGGTCTCAAAACACTTGAAGGGCAATGAAACATGTAAATACATTACCCATTTGTTAATATCTCGTCGTAAAAAAAACATGCTAAGCATATTTCCGGTTGCCTTTGTTATTACTATGGTTTCGGCCACTTAAGAGTACAGGCCCAATCATTAATAATAAGTCCACATTCTGAAAATTCAATCATTGTGTTTTTGGACTACACCATTTACAACATCCTCAACTCGATTGCGAAAAAACCGACCGCTCCGAATTCCTGATTTATTGTTAGTTGGTCGAGAGAGAGAATTTGTTTATGTTGGCCGTAGAAATCTCATTAAACTCGAGCATCCCTAAGTAATATCCCTAATGAAAATGAATTATACATACGTATGTACGTACGTTCGAAATAAACTATGTGTCCGCTTCTATATCTACATAATAGGTAGTACAAGCATCTATGCCTTTGCGACTCTTGGTCGTCCATCGGTAGGTTTGGCTACATAACTAATACGCTATAGAGCGGGAAGGACGCAGGTTGCATGCATCATCAGAACGAATGCTGCGATCTTTGCCTGCCGTCGCAGTCGTCGTTACGTATGGATGCACAAGCTCATGCATAAAATGACTAAGTGGACAAACCAGATATTGATAACGGCTTATTGCTGGAACAACGTTTCAAAGTTCTGTTACTTTGAAATTAAATAGCAAAAAGGAAGAAGGCTGTGCATCACAATAGCAGGCATGTACATGGACACATACATATATACATACGGCTGTTTGTATGAATGTCCACACAGTACTCGTAAATAGTTATCATCAAGCAGAGGCGAATTGTTTGTTACTTTTAGTATGATGCAAGTGTCTTCTAGTGCCATCGCCATTATTATCATCATCGTAGCTTCCCCCACCCTAACGTTGCCTTTTTGACAGGGAGACCAGATTGAAAACTCACAAATTTGAAATGTGAACGGGATTACGACCTGTCATCTGTATGCGCATACATTATAGTCACTGGGCACTTTATGCGAAATATATTTAAAGGCAACGCCATTGTGGCAGCCGTATTGGTATCTTCTACCCACTGGGTCGAGTACTATCCCAGTCAATAATGCCGAATAGTGAACTAACCAATAGATGTTTTGAACAAATGTTATGAAAATGTAAGTAATATAACACGTGTATCTACTTAAAAATATTAAAAAGCTATAAATGAATAGATGAACCGATTCTCTTAAATTCTCTTAAAAGTTCAGAATAGTCCAAAAATTAAAGAAACTAGTTTTTTTCTGTTGAACTTTTGGATGATCTCAAAGATACATAGTTATCCAACTATTTTTTTTTTCAAACTATTATACCATCACCCTTAGGGATGATTATACCATTACCCTTAGGGATGAGGGTATATATCATTTGATACGACCCAAAAGTGTAACACATAGAAGGAGTCACTTTAGACCCAAGGTTTCTTTGAACCAAATTCGATTCATGACTTTTTAAGTCGTTTGAGCCATGTCCGTCTGTCTGTCTGTCTGTCTGTCTGTCTGGTGGCTGTCCGGCTGGTTCGCACGATAACTTTCGAAAGACGCAACCAAATGTTTTGAAATTTTGCACGAGTTATTATTTTCTCAAAACTACTTACGGTATTGCAAAAGGGCTACATGGCCCCGCCCCTTCTGGTACCTCCCATACAAATACATCATTCCGCCCATTTTGGGATCGAGTAATAATATCAATACACCCTACGGGATCGTCCCCAAATTCTGTATTTAGTAAAGCTATAACAGGATAAAGTTTTGGAAAAAATTTTGAAAGCCTAGCCACTCCCCTTCTGGTACCTCCAATACAAATCTACCTTTCCGCCCACTATAGAGATGGTGAAATAATATCAATAAATTAAACGTGATCGGAACCAAATTCTCTTTTTAGTAAAGCTATAACAGGATAAAGTTTTGGAGAAAAAAATTGGAAGTCGATCCACGCCCCATCTGGTACCTCCCATACACATCTGGTACCGCCCACTTTAGAAATCGATTAATATTGTTAAAAGACCTAACGCGATCGTGCCCAAATTCTGTATTTGGTAAAGTTTAAGCAGGATAAAGTTTTGGAGAAAAAATCTGTAAGTCTAGACACGCCCCTTCTGGTACCTCCCATACAAATGTACCACTCCGCCCACTTTAGAAATAAGGTAATAATATCAACACACTCGACACGATCGTGCCCAAATTCTGTATTTTGTTATGTTATAACAGGACAAAGTTTTGGAGAAAAAATTGGAAGTCTAGCGACGCCCCTTATAGTACCTCCCATACAAATGTACCTTTCCGCCCACTTTAGGGATGCAGTAATAATATCAGTACACCCAACGCAATCGTGCTCAAATTCTGTAATTAGTAAAGCTATAACAGGATAAAGTTATGGAGAATAAATCTGGAAGCCTAACCACACCCCTTCTCGTACCTCCCATACAAATGTACCACTCCGCCCACTTTCGAAATCGAGTAATAATATCAATATAATAGAAAATTATTTATTTTACTGAGGGTAAGGGTAAATGTAAGTCGGGTTGCCCGACTGAAACTTTCTAACTGGTTTTAATTACAAATCGGTTAATTTCAATAACACAAGACTTAAACAATATCTTATATTGGGTGATGGTATTTATCAGTCAGTTTAACTGACTAATGTTTTTTTACACATTTTTACCTCTCTATAACGTAGAAATCAACCATCTCCATCGACAGTATATCCAGTGCTATATATTCCATATGTTATTTTGGCTAACCGTAAATGCGGCAAGATGCAGGAGCAGCTATCGCACGCGTTGATGATGACTTGAAAGTCTATAACGGTCATAGGATGCAACCATTATCCTGTCTTATAGGTCAATAGTTTAGGAATATCACTTGTGTAATTGTTACCACAAATACTTTACCATAGAACATTATGGTAATATAATTCATAAAAAATTTATAGTGGAAAATTTATAGTTGCAAAAACTTAAGTCCAGTTCATCCAAATTTTTGTAAAATAACTTTAGTGACGCATGTCAAATAACATTACGTGACTAAAATATCTATATTTGTTATATCGGTGTTAAATATACGACCTGGGATAATAACAACTTGACCAGTACAAATATTTCACTTCGGTGAACTGAACTGAAATTACTTATCTATATATATAAAAATGGTGGCAAAAATGTATAGTAATTCATCAATTGAGAACGGCTGGACCGATTTTGCTGACATTTTTTTTCAGTTGTTCGTAAGTGCCAGGAGAAGGTTTATGTAAAAGAAAATTTTGGGAAAGTCCTCCGGAAAAACCGGGAAATTGCAAAAACCGAAAATTGCTTTTTAGTATAGAATTTTGTGTGCAATTGTTACGAATGAATTTTTGAATGAAAATTAAAAATTTTTTTTGGAAAATTCGGAAAATTTTAATTTTTTTTTTGACGAAATTTAGCTTTTTGATGTATTATTTGATAGTTTCGGACGATGTAACTGCGAAAAAATTCGAATAATTATTCCGAATAAAAAATAGATAAATTCTCGGTAGAAAACTTGGAAAATTTCGAAAAATTTGAATTTGTATTCATGCATTACATCGCTTTGACGAAAATCGCATTAAATTTTTGTAGCTTTTCGAGTGGAAAAATAGAAAATTTTGTTTGGAAAATTATGAAAAAATGCCATAATTTTTTTTTTTTCGAAAAATAAAATTTTGTATATTGTTTTGATAATTTTGGACGATGTAAATGTGAAAAATTTCGAATAATTATTCAGAAATGACTTTTCGAATGGAAAAATAGAAAAATTCTTGGTGGGAAACTTGGAAAATTCCAGAAAAAATCTAAAGATTTGGATGTTTTCAACGAAATCTTCTATTTTTGCGTTTGATTTGATGATTTCAGATGACGTAAAGGTGGAAAATTGGTTGTGTTGCTTGGAAAATTTCGGATTATTGTGAAATCTATATAAATTAAAATTGTGTGAAAAATGTGTAGTAATTTATCAAGTGGGAACGCTGGCCCAGCTTCCCAATTTTTTTTCTCAATTGTTCGTAATTGGCAGGAGTTTTTTATGCAAGAACATTTTGGGAAAATCCTTCGGAAATGTCAGGAAATTTGAGTGCAATTATTACGAGTGGCTTTTCGAGTGGAAAAATAGAAAATTATTAGCGAAAAACTCGGAAATTCCGGAAAAATGGAAAAAATTTGAATTGTTTTTATGAAATTGATGAAATTATGAAATTTTGCAGTTGTCTCATGATTAGATGATTTTGATTTTGGTTGGAAAATTTAACGAGATAAATATTATTTAGATAAAAAATATATATTAATATCCTATGCAATATTTATCAATTTGATATTTTTTTCAGAAAATGAGTTTACGTATGAAAATGAGGTTATCCAATTGAATTGCGGGCAGTCATTCCGTAATGACTTTGTAGATTTTTAGAAAGAGTTATTTACTTCACTAATGCCTCCTATTAGACGATCAAACCTTAGATGGCGTAAACGTCGTACAATTAATTAGTACACAGTTCATCCACGCCAGTGTGTATGCTTCTATCTTTGCTATCCTTCAATTCCATGAGTACTGTGGATAGTGTGCTGTGCACACATTTTGAAAGGCTTGCCAAAATTAAAATAAGCTTGACCTCAGCGCTCGCCGATGCGACCGATTCTAAGTCAGTGCTTCAAATTTGTACTTTGTTTTCGTACCTAGGAGTCCCATGTTATCCGTTGAACCCGACCGGAAGAATTTGAAATTGACCACGAACATGAAGGTCACTTTGCAGAACCTCCCATCGTCTGCTGAATTCTCGAGACAACTGCTGGCGCTTGCCAATAGCCAAATTCGTGTTGATGTTTTGACAGAATTGATATCGTTCCCTGCAAATTTTTGCGAGTTCTCATCGTCGAAAAAGCAACTCATTACCAAAGTGTTCCCTGGCATTGCCCAAAATTATAGATTGGGTTAATCAACTGGCAGTACTTGCAGCGAAGAGTAAGGACATCGATAGCATGAATTTCATTTCAGAATGTCAAATCGCTGGAGAGCTGTATTCGCACAAATCTATTTACAGCGTGACCGACGAGGATGAAGCGACCAACAATCCGACCGAATTTTCCAACTCGCTTTGTACCGCATAATGAATAATGAAGATGTGATCGATCATAATCATATTGCGGTATCTGAATCAACCAAAATTGGGCAACGGTAAGCGGTTGTCCGTCAATAAACTGAAAAACAATGTGATTTAACCGACGAAGAAGAGGAAGTTCTTATATTACGAATTTCGATTATTTCAATTCATACCACCCTCAACAGAGTTTATCTGACATTAACTTGGGGCGAGACGAAGTTTGCCGGGTCCTCTAGTGTACTATAATTTACTTGCGTGTGGAGCGGACCGTAACGGCTAGAAATAGGATTTTCGGTCGTACGTTTAAAAACATGTAGTTAAAATGTAAAAAAGGTTACAGTGTAACACTTGTTAATGAATTCGCCAGCAAATGTTTTAAGTTGAATTTTGTATGTCTAGACATATGGTCATTATGTTGAAAATCTCAAAAGAAATCATAATATCTAACGAGTGGGTCAAACCTTCCAGTTTCCTATGAATACAAAATATAAAAAGTAAACTAATTACAACGTCTTGAAGAGTTTCTTTTAGATATTATTGGCAAAATTTTAATTACCGGGAACTGCAAATTTTTATATAACGTACGAGTAAGAGCAGCACAACGATGGTTAATTGCAAGACAACGTTCAATAAGCGTTATCCTTGTGCCGAATTTGAGTAAATTCAGTGTACTTAAACAAAACATTTGAAATCGGTCATTTGTATTGGTGTTACGAGAGGGGGTGTGGAAAATATTCGGTTTTGTGTAAAACTGTTTAAACTGACCAAATTCAAACATCTTCCAGTTGTACGTTTGGAAGTTAAGGAAGGAATATCCATTTTGCAAAAATAGGTAAATTTGTATAGGAGGTATCAGAAGGAGTCGGCCGATATAGTCCATATCCATTTCTTACTCAAATTTCAATAAGCATACATCTTGCGTAAAATATTACTGAATTCAGTGTGCTTACAAAAAAGGTAGATATGAAAAATTATGAGAGTAAATTCGATCACTCGTATGAGAGGTACCAGAATGGGTGTGGGACACTATTTCGTTTTCTAAGGATTCAACTACTATCCTAACACAATTAAACTGACCAATTTAAACATCCTCCAGTTGTACGTTTGGAAGTTAAGGGAGAAATAATTTTTTTTGTGGTTGGCACCAAAAGTTGTCCGCCGATATAAACCATATTCATTCCTGAATCAAATATTTACAAGGATAGATCTTACGCAAATATGACTGAATTCAGTGATCTTAGAAAAAAGACATTAATGTAAAACTATGTGGGTCATTTGTGTGGTAGGTGCCATAAGGAGTGTGGCAAACGTTTCATTTACTGAGGGTTTGTCTTCTACTACTTTGAACCGTAAGTCAAGATATCGAGGGTGTTAGAAAACTTTGGTATACAGATTCATGTTCTTCTCGACCATACCTAAACCATGCAAAAAAATACATAATGAAAATATGGAGTTATATTGGCTTTAATTCATATTGGCTCAATATAGAGATGTGAATAATCCATTTAACTTTTCAACTGGAAAATCATCTTTATTATAAACATTATTTGTATTTATTTAACGGAGTGTCCTTAAAAGTGACGATTTTTCCTTTACAAACTTTATTGAAATAACAAACTGTGAAAGTCTGGTCTCCTTATTTATTCAGATTTTTTGTTGATTTTAAACGCATTGCAAGCTGCTGAAAAGAAAACGATTTCTGCTCATGTTTACTTCAGTTAGGTTCCCGATTCCAGTAATGTACTGATCACCATCACTAGCATCGTCGTCATCATCATCGCCAACGCCATCAACATAAACATGGTGGCTGCCTTCCCTGGTCATGTGGAGGGACAATAGCACTTATTTCATTTTATACGAACTCCAGAAAGCACCGCCGTGCACGGAGCAATTGTTGCCGATGCCGTCCGTGTTTAAATATTCCTGTTTTTGTGGCATTCTGTTGTTGGTGTTTCTCTCTAACAATTTTCAATATCTGCGTTGTAAATCGTAGGTATATTTAATGCGCCAGCGCACAGGTGGTGTTAGATTCAGGTGTACTCGCATGGCCACATTGAATCAAGCATGCCATCCATACCTACTCTGTATCCAAATTGTGGCTGTAGCTGGATCCAGTTTTAGTAGTCTTCCTCCCGGTAGTGATGTTGTGTTCGCTCTTTCGCATTTTATGTACGGCAATTATTTGAGCTCCTCGTCAAAGGTGTAACTGCTTGTGCGCGCTGTACCTATCTAAGCGCTTGCGCACTTGCGGTCGGCCACTTACGTACTAGCAACTCTATGAAATTCAGCTATTTGCGGTCTACTATCAAACTGGATATCAACCTTTTTTCCTTTGTGTGCATGTTGGTGTGTGCGAGCGAGAATTTCCTCTTGATCTCACCTTTTTCGAAAGAAAAAGGTTAATGTCCAAACAACTGTGGATTTGTTGCCGTCCTCAATGGCATCGGCCGAACGTATATTTGTATTAAATTAGCTAAATGCTTAATTGCCACATTCGCGAAAAGTACCATCATCATCTTCAGTGGAACAATCATGAGCTTAATTCTATTTTTTCAGTGCCAAATGACCAGTTACATCCGAACACACTCACATATACATATGGACGGACAGGCGAACAAATTTGTTGTGATATGCTTAATTTGCCTTGATGGCCGGTCGAAACTTTATCGCTGTAACTGTTGGTGCTATTGTTACTTTCAGTTCAACTCGACGAAGAAAACACTTTGATTTCAAATTAATTGCACAATCCCATTTCCATACAAGTCGCAAACTTACACACTTGCAGATGCATTCAGGTGCCCCTGTACGTGTATTGGTGTCGTCGTATCTGCATCTGGGTAACACGAGGTATAATTACTCAAACGGTGTTTTGTTTCTAATTAAATGTACCACTACATCGATAAGACGATTTTCAATTTTGTTGATTTTGCGCTCTATGGCTTAAATAAAGCGCGCACTGGTCAATTAAGATCATCAGCGGACGCGATTTGGCTGATATACCGCCATTAACATAATATCCCAAGGATGAAGCCAGAGCATCATTCCCAGAGGAGTGGTAAGCCAAGGAAATCATTTGGATGATAGAAAGTAATGCGTGTAATTGTCAATGATTGGAGGGAAGTTATGGTCTCAGTCCAAATGCAGATCATATTATTGAGATATTTCATTTGGTTGAATTTGAATAACATTTTAAGAATATTGCTTAATGTAAATGAATGTCTATGTCCATTATCAAAAAATAGATATTATTCCTACTTGTATGATTTCATATCATCATTAAAGAATAGATATTCTTTATTTCAGTCAGATGCATGACGTTTGACAACATTTATGACAGGATCGCTGGGTTATATGTAGCCAAATGAATGGAAAATTATACAAAATCGAACAAAAAGATATGTTGTATCAAAATCACATTTCAAAGCATGTAAAGACTTCGTTAGAAAGTTATTCCGCAACCAAAATTGATTGTTGGTGCCAATCTCTTTGCAACGTAAATTAGCTCGAATGCAAAATTCTTTTAAATTCAACAATATTCTTTTTATAATGTGTTAGGTAAACTAAATATATTGTTAAGAGTGAGAGAAATTACAACAAGAAAATAATGTTAAAAAAATAAAAGTTGAAATTTATTTAAGAATTTATTTATTCGTAACTTTTGGAGATTTTGCAATCCTATTCATATCATATGAGTCTAAAAATAGAAAGCGTGTTAATTCACACCATACCTTGTTCATGGTGTACAAAGGGAAATTAAGGTATCTGCATATGGTGTAAACAAATATATACGATTTTAAAAATCGAAAGACAAACTTGCACTTTAACCAGATTGTGCCACCCTCTAGTATCGAAAATATCTGTGGATAAAGAAGGTAAACAAATTGGCCCTACTTAAAAAAAAATCGAATGCAAAACTACTTGTCATACAGCAAACATCCAAATATAACAAAATATTATAAAATAACGACCTAACGTGTACGTGTGTTTATCATGTACTTACGCCAACGAAAACTTTTACGATACTATTAACCAAAATCCTATTATGCAACCACTGCAATTTTGCTTATTGTCGCTCCTTAATTTTGTTGCTGTTGTTGTTGGTTTAGGGCAGAACATTTTTTACTTTGTGGTTATTCTCTTTATTATTCGCAACAGCAGTGTTAGGGGAATCATAAAGTAAACGACATTCTTACAAGTAACCGGTAAGTTTTATAAATGGCTGATTTACGGGGCTACGGGAAATATGGAAATACATGTTTTTTATAACGTCATATTTACAAATGGGTAAGGTCTTCATATGTTTCATACTTTTACAAGTGGTTTGACACCGATTTGTTACAGCATATTTTACCCAAAAGTCTTATTTTAGAATATTATGGTTTTAAGGACATATTTTTCAAAAAATATCCTCTTTTTAAGCATATTTTTGTAGTTTTTAAAGCATATTTGCCTTTTTTTACATAAATTTGTAGTTCCTTAAAACTAGGAAATCTTTCCAACTTTGTATATGGGTGATTTCATTAGAGATGATCCTCAAAATTCATTTTTGAATAACAATATTTTGATTTGAGTGCAAAGGTATAAGTTGAATATAAAAGAAAAATAATTTAATTTTATTCTTAACGAAAATATTTTACACACTGAATAATAACACAATGCAACAAATTTTTGATCCCGGCTTCTAAATAGTTGACCCTTATGTAAAATTTCATGCTGAATTCAAATCTGCTCTCAGATATGTGAAAAGTTGAACGCTTTTAGAGATAATATCAAATTTTCAGTTTTAGTGTTTTGAAAAACGGTAGGTCTACTAAAATGACATTTTCTCTGGTTTTCAATGTTTGCAAACTGTGACGAAAATAAAAGATAATAAATGTATTTTATAAAAAAACGACAGCTGTTTAAAATCCAATCATAAATGACGAAGTTATGACACTTCAAAGTTAAATTTTTGTAAAAAATTTTATGATTTTTAAAGTTTTCGCTGCCTTTAATCAAGGTTTTTTGCTCCAGTTTCAGACAATTACATGATAGAATAATATCTTACAAAAATTGTTTGCCCTTGGTCATCAAAATCGTTTGAAGAACCAGAGAAAATGGCATTTTAGTAGATCTACCTTTTTTCAAAACACTAAAAATGGAAATTTGACGATATCTCAAAAACCGTTCTACTTTTCACATATCTGAGAGCAGCGTGAAATTTTAAAATCAATTATTAAATGTCCCGGATACAGAATCTTTTGAAATTTTGTTACATAGTGTAATTATTAGAAGATTTGGTACAATACAAATTTGAAGAATTGGTATAAATGTTGCACCCGCGATTACTTCAAAGGCGAAAATATCATTCAAGTGTCTTTATTAAGTTATTTAAATGATTTTTGAAGTCTGAAGTCATAAGAAAATAATTTATTTTTACTACATACAGCAGCCTTGCAGAAGACTAATTACTCAACAACGACCACGCCATCAAAAAACATCCATATAAAAACTGCAATGGATGTATTGACAGACCCCAAAACTAAAACGGACTTTATTTGTATTGCCTCTAATTAAGGATTTATTGCAAAACATTTTAAAAACGGCGCTCGCGTTGTTGTGAACCAACATGCTGGAAAAACATTTAAAATCCGAGCTTCGGAATCTTCGTTACACTATAGATTTTGTTCAGTGAATCTAAATGTAGATGCACGAAAAGAAATTCGCGGGACTTTTGACATTTTCCTGCCTTGAATTTGTTTCTACTTGCCACTTAGATAGAAAAGTTTTAAAACATATAACCCCATTAAATATCGAAAGGTAAACCGTGTAAAGACACATCGTATTGAAAACATAATAATTTGGTATAACAATTAATAATTCGGTAAAACTCGCACACATTTTGTTCATCAGTCTACGATATCCATTTTATTTTTCTTATTACAATTTAAAGATTCGTTGGAGCAATATTTGTTTCGTCACTTCAAAGATATAGTTCTACTTCTAAATCTTCAACTGCGTTCACTGGCAACTACCTGTTAGTATTTGTTTCCGGCACTGGTTTATTTATTTTAATAGCAAATTCAGGATTAGTACGTTGTATCGAGCTATACAGGATAGTGATCTGATTGAAATTTAACAGCTTCTCCGTTTATAAGGATAATTTATCTTAAATGGAATACCGTCCTCATCATTTCACAGTTTGGAATTTCCTTCCAGTTTCCAAATGAGGATCCTTTGTACTGGAATGATATTGAAACCTAAGGGCGTAGCCAGGTCCTCATGTAGGGTGGGGCCAAAAGTTTCTTTTATGAAAATAACAGCCTTCTTGGATTTGCTGAAAACTCCTCCAAATTCTTTCCTCCAGATCAGCCATTTTCTCCTTTACTAAGGCCCTATGGGTGCTTAGAATACACAATCCTGGGAAAAATAAAATATATGTAATAAGATTTTTATTTTATTACCATTTAAACGATTTTCTCCCATGGATGTTCTCAGCCACGTCTTCTCAGAGTACCGAAAGATCGTTCCACCGTAGCAGTTGTAGAGATAAAGTTTCCAATGCTTCTCTAATCTTCGGATAAAAATATGTTTTGTTATAAGCAAATATCAAATCTATGTCGTTTTCTTTTTCTTCATTCCAATATATATGCCAAAGTTTAGGCTCATTTTCAATACCTTCCAAATTATAAAAAGAACTTGCACGCAAAAGTTGATCCTGAAGTTGGTCTAGGTTTATGGTTTTAAGATGCATTGGACTTAGAACTGCGAGATCGAAAGCTGCATTATTTTCTTTGGGAAATCGGTCACTTATGGATGTTATGAGTGAATCCAGATAGGGTATGAAAATAGCACGGCGGTAATATTCTTCTGTTGTCGTGAGTGGAGGATTTGTTCTTCTAGTTTGCTTTTCAACAACTCTAGGCACGCAAATATTGAATGAAGCATTCTCAGCCAACTTTTCACACTCTTTAAAAGTCATTTCAAATTCAACTTCAGATGTTGCTCTATGTTTTTTAAAAACATTTAAAATATGATTTAGGTTTAGGCATTTAATTATATTGTTGTTTTTGGCCTGCAATAAATTCACCACTGGTTGGAGAAGACTGTAGTATTTTGCAATTATGCACATACAAATTAGAAAAACGCTTTCAGTAGCAGCACTGTGTAGCTGAAAGGCAACTTTTCTTGTACCAGCATTGCCTTCTGTGCACAACTTTTCCAATCCATCTATTATATCGCAATAAAATAATTAAAAATCGCTCATACTTTTGTACCTCTCGGACCAACGTGTTTCGCAAAACGAATGTACATTTGGAACGTATTTTCTGCGAACGGGAGACTCTTTGAAAAAATTTATAATATATTTGATGGCAGAAATGGTATTTCGGACTCCGGGGACCGAATTAAGATCATTGACAACCAAATTGAGACGATGACTGGTGCAATGGATAAAAAAACTTTTTTGAAATGTGCCTTTTAATCTTTTTTGTACAACACTTTCATACTTACTTTAATATTAATAATCATACTTAATATTAATAATATTATAAATAATATTTTTATTTAAGTAAAATTTATTTAATTTTTGATGATAATGTACCAACGCATAAAAAAAAATATGTACTAAGTAATAAAGCAAAACGAGGCGTTAAATCGATAAAAGATTAAATTAATATTTTAACAAAGAACAAACAAAAAAAACAAACTGAGTGTTTTGACGACAAGTACATACATTTTTCACATTTTGTCTTGAGGGCAGCGTTAACGACAAAGTCGTGTATGACGATACTTCTTCTGGGAAATTACCCAGTAGGAAGTGTCTGCAAGACATCCTCAAGGATAGGTGCATGACTATAGTAAATCTTTGATGACATTTAGGGGACCGTCCATACAAATCGCCGACGAAATTTCCATACAAGTGTCCGCTTTGTCTTGCACGACCTAATGAGCGACAATGTCGGTCAAATTTTCGTTGAGGCCAATACAAGCGACCTGTCGCCCACACATTCATGTACGGCCTGATGGGTGACAAAGTCGTTCAAATTGTCGTTGATGCATATGTAAGCGACACGTCGCCTACACAATCATGCACGATCTGATGGGTGAAAATGTCGGTCAAATTGTCGTTGATGCCTATGTATGCCTTGAATTGTCATTCAAGCCTAGTAGTACGACTTTGTATATAATACTAATATTACTTATTGTTAATACTTTTGAAAAACTACTGACTGAAAACTACTGAAGAATATAAACTTTTGTACGGCATTCACCTTCATTTGAAATTTCAAAACTATAAAATTGCTGATGTTTACTCGTCCGTTTAATATACTAAACATTTATTACGTCAGATTCAATTTTTTTGTTCCCATTATCATAGCAACACTTTCTTTTCCTTTGATTTTGTTGAATGTGTTGTTGTCGTGCATCATACATTAGTATTTTGTCGGTCAGCTTGTCATCAACTGAGTTTTTTGACGTCAAGTACATACATTTTTCAAATTTTGTGTTGAGGACAGCGTTGACGACAAAGTCGTATATGACTTAACTTCCTACTGGGTAGATTTGAATTAAATATGAAAACTAATGGGTATTTCCAGCGGAAGGACGGACGATTTCATGGTAAAAAAATACTATATTTTTTAACTTTTTGTTTCTGTAATCATATAATGAATTTGTTGAACTTTAACAAAACAAACTATATGTATCGTTGGAAAGTATCTTCTTTCCAAATCCGCTGAGAAATTTAAAATCGGTTCGTATTTATCAGAGTTACTGGCTTATACGTACATATTTAAAAATGTGGAGTAAGTTGTTTATAAAACCCCAACTTGTCTTCTTTATTTTACAAAAAAGAATATGCATGTCACATAAGAAATTTCGCTAAATTTCACAAATTTTCGGCGACACTTCAAGTTGCTTTGGAAAATTGTGTATGTTCTAACACACTTTGTGTTAGTTATAATTTTAAATACAACATATTAAGTCAAGTTTCATTAAAACAACATTTTAGTACTTTCCAAAATCTAAATTTTTTTAATATGAACATAATCTTTAAAATATTTCAGCTTTTTAAGAAAACTATAAAATAAGAAAAAAAACGTTCCTCCCACAGTGGGGAAAAAAAGTTTTTTTGGACATTTGAAATTTAAGGCCGCAATTCTCGACCGATTTTCGAAATTCTTTTTTTGGATTCTTTTAAACAAAATTGTGCATGGAATGTACGTTTTTTTTATTCCGAATTCCCCACCGTTGTTTTTTTTTTTTAAATTTGTCAAAGTCGATGAAAAAATACTTTTTGACTTTAATGTCAAATACGTGTCCTAAAAATTTCGAACTGACCTCAATTAATGTAAACATATGTTAAGAATTAAACTCAGTGAAAAAATTCGACAAAAAAGTTTGGCTCAACTGTAAGTAAATATGTTGAGCCACTATTTTCATACTTTAACTCGGTTTTCTGCTCATAATAATTATCCAATTAGAAAAAAACTTAATTTACAACATGGATAAGTTTTAAGAAAGTCGTCTATAAAATATAAGACAAATCGGTGAAGGTCACCATGCAAAATACCAAAATAATGCAGTTTAAAACTTCTGATTAAATTAAATTTTGTGTTTACAAGTAGGCTAAGTAGTGTGCTCTCCATTTAAAAAAAAAAACAATACCATTTTACTTTACATCATCTGTAAAAATAAGGAAATTGTTAATTGTTATATTTTAAAATCGGTCAAGAATTGCGGCCTAAAATTTCAAATGTCCAAAAATACCTTATTTTCCCCACTGTGCTCCGCAACACTAGGAAATACCCATAAAAATATCGATACCTTATTTTTAAAGAATGCTAAGTCAACTTAGCATGTTTTTAATTAATTAGAAGTTTTGAATTCAGTTTGATTCAATTTATATTCTATTTAAATCTCTAGATGATCAGTTCATGCAAACTGAGTTTATTAGGAAATTGTAACTTATCATATAATTGGAATATATATTACTCACAAATTATGAACGCGTTTCTTATAAAACTTACATTTTACACTTAGCATGGTTTCAAATTAATGTATCGATTTGATCACAAATTAACCTCCCTTTAACCATTGGACGCTTAGTATAGGAGATAACTGCACTTCAAGTTTTTCATATCAATATCGACAACAACAACACAACTATTGTATCGGTGACTAAATGGTGACATAATGTAGAAAGGTCGTATCTTGTTTTTTTACAAATTATCGATTTTTGCATATTATTGCAGGGGATCCTGAAATACATGTTTCATACAGCATAAAAATATGAGTAGTCCGCTATGTTCAAGTAACGAAATTTTTAGAAAACCGATTAAAACTTCTAGTCCTGAAGTGGAGTTATGGGAATTTATATTACCACATATGATGGAAATGCATTGTCACAGGGAGTGATTTTCCTATAATAAACAAATTCATACTAAACTGGAACATTTGCTGTATTATTATAATAAATCTCATAAAGTTTTATAATATGTAACTTAGAGTCATTTGAAAGTGAACTACCGGACAATATAGAGAGGTTTGCAGGAGTATTGAATATTTAAACCGATCTTCCGCGAAACTTACAGCTTTTTTAACGAGATTGCTAAGGGCTTAGGGAGACTTTAAAAAAAAAAAAAAAATGGCGGGTTATCTGTGTACCAAATTTTTTCTCCCTAGCTCTAAAAAAGTTTTACCATGCCCACTCCACCCATAAACTTAAACTTACTACCTGTCTTCAAAATTTCATTGAAATTAGATCACCCGTTTTGCAATTGAGCCACAAACGTACAAACAAACAAACAGACATTCAATTTTTTAATATTAATAGGGAAGGGATATACAGATTTATATGGGGATATATTGGAAATTTTGCAAAATGCCACGATATCGGGCCAACTTCACATAAACCATCTACATTGAAATTTTGGTATAAATCGCTCGAACATTTTTCGCAGTTACCCAGCGGTAAAAATAAGGATTACTTAATCGCTGATGTCAGCTATGTTTAGGTCGTGTAATCGGTGCGCTCTCGCATACAAAGTTAGCGACGATGTCAGTAAGTTCCTTTTCAGTTGCAATTACCTTATAAGCGTTGTTTGAAGAGAGATTGGGACCGGCCGTGGCATAGTAGTTAAAACACGCAACTACCATTCGGGAGATCCCGCGTTCGATTTCCGCTTCCAGTCATCTACATATTTCTTCATTGCCGGCTCCTTCGATGTTGTCGACAGCAACGTCGCAGTATAAGTGTCGAGTCAATCGAAATGTCAAGTAAAAGCTTCTCAAACAGTGACGTTCGCATTCGTCGATCAATAAGTAGATGCCGTTAGTTGTGAGTCTCAAAATAGAATGCGTGTTAATTCACAACAACGCGAGAAGCTATCCCATACCTAACTCATGGGGTGTAAATGGAAATTAAGTTTTTATGTTTTGATGACACGCTTGGTTACAAAGTAAGTGACGTTGTCAGTAGGTTCCTTTTCAATCGGAGTTATAAGGAGTGGACGATATTATGTCATGGATTGCAAAATAGGTACTTTGTGTTATATACCGCTTGGAAGTGGTGACATCAAAATGTGCATATATTCTTATATATATAGATGACATATTCTACGCAGTTTTTCCAAAAAAAAAACGTTTGTTTTATCAAAAACATTTATTATAAAAATAATTCGATTTGTTCTTCATATTTGTGTCAAAAGGCGAGCTTGGCAGCTATTTTAATTTATGTCTTTATTGTTGGCATGCTAATTCTTATGAGTTTGGACGTTTTTAATAGGTAATAAGCCATAAAATTTATTTAAAATGTAAATAAAGCAAAACAGATTGACAAATGGTATTTAGGTTCCAACAAAATACAAACAGACAATAAATCGTGGTTTTTCAAAAGTTCAATCGCTTTGAGCCACAACTAAACTGAGACTTTAAATTTGAACACTACCATCTTCGTATAACTTTACTTAGTGATATGGCGTCAAGGACTGAATGGTAAACAATTGATTGGTCAGACTCATACTATCAACATCGACGGACCTCTTATTGTAAAACCCTGGTAGAAATGGCGCATCTCGATTACATTCTATGTTTTTCGCCACTGTTTATCGCAGTTAAGGCAAATACGCAATTATTGCGTTCTAACCGCTTACGTATTATTAAACAATAAACTCTGAGGCCATATATTAAAAGTGTGTAATGACAGTAGAATTTTGGGGGAATCCAGTCTCTACCACCAATGTTCGACCACACATCACCTTTTGGGCAATTCGTTTGATTCGATTTGATTTGATTTGAAGCAGACACAAATCCGCCACACGAAAAAACCACCTAATCAGGGCTTTATTACTTTAATCAACAAAACTCATTACTTGTTCAAAACGCTCGCTCGTTCGTTCGAGTGAGTATTTAGGTTCGGTTGCATGATTTTCAATATCGCATTCAATGAAAATGCCACAAATAACTTTGTGAACTTTGCAAATTGTTATTTGGACAAGGCTACAAACACCCAAACATTTCCATGGACCGACTACGTTTCCATGTACCGAATAGAATCGTATGTAAAAGAGCTGCTATCTGCTATGTGGGTTTGCACTAAATAAATAAATTCAAGCTAAAATTAAACAATCCCATTCACACAAACAATACAAGAAAAAACAACAACAACACTAACAACATCAACAAAGCCAGAGTGGAGCACCAATAATTATGTGCAATGACCAAAAAACAATAACAAAAAATCTAATGAAAAGCGGGAAAGAGCACGAAACTTTTTCAAAATAGCAATTTTATTACAATAAACCAAAGCCGAAACTGAAATGAACAAATGCGATTTTAAGTCTGAATTCGGCGGCAGCAACAACAACAACAACAATAGCTCAATGCAAACTAACGCACAAACAGAGCTCTTCCGGCATTCTCTTGGACTTTGGGTAAACTAATTTATTGCGATGAACCACCAACGCGACTAGAAACACCAGAAAGAGCCGCCCGTGCGCTGCCCCTGCATACAGTGGACGTGCATAATTTTTGCAAATAGCAATTTGAAGGTTCGGAACGGGTTTCGCTTTTGTTTTCAGAAAATGTTTTGTTTTAAATTACATATACTCACACACACACACACACATAAACCTGCCAAATTAATTCTGTTGTTAAAAAAAAAACAAAAATAAATAAAACAACAACAACAACTCATCACAAAGAGCCACATACATACATAATCACAAACCTATAAATTTTTGCAAACTTTAAATGTTAATCTCAAGGGCGAATGACGTGCACTCGCCAAAATACACTCAGTGGTCAGAAGAAGCGTGTTAGCAATGATCTCCACGGCCAACTTAACTGCGACGGTTCCATCAACGTTGGCTCATCTCACTATAAGTAGTCTCTGCTGGCTAGTCCGGTCGGTCTCACTCACACAACCACACAAATTATTAGAAATTCGACTATCTTGATGGGAATCGATCATACAAAGTCACTGCAGTGTAATGATATTGCGACGTTATGCATATTGATTGGTGACGTTATGCATACTGACCTTAGCCAAATCTTAGAGTTAGCATCAGAAGGTTGTGGGTGGAGATACAGCATAGCGATCACTTACTAAAAACCAGAACCCATGGTATTAGATTGTGGTATTAGAACAGAAAAATGGACTCATAGATTAACTTAAAAAAAACTTAATTCCCCTTTACACCCCATACGCGTTGTTGTGTTTAACACGCTTTCTATTTTGGATTCACAACAAACGGCACCTTCTTGTTTGACGACGAATACGAAAGTCACAGTTTGAGAAGCTTTTACTAGACATGCCGATAGACTCCACACTTATACTGCCAAGTTGCTGTCGACAACATCGAGGGGGCCGCAATGTAAATGACTGGAACCGGGAATCGAACCACAGATCCCTCGCATGGTAGTCGCGCGCTCTAACCACTATGCCACGGCAGGTCCCGATAGATTAACAGCAACATTTTATTCAGAAACGGGTGCTTATATCTTCTAAGGATCCAAAAAACAACCCCTTAAAAACAAATTATGGTGGTTTTCGTATTGATTTTATTGCCAAATATGTCGATGTCGCTTCGATTTACGACCCCCAATTTCAGAATATCTGCAGATTATATGTAAGCGATTTTAACCCGGGGGCTGTTCCTGTTATACATTTTCTTATTTTTAATATGTATTTGTTAAGACCCAAATTTATAACTATTCTTAATTCAGAAATAACACTTAATTTTCATTTAAATTTTCCAGTCGTTTAAAAAAAGTTGAAAGCATTTTTTTTGTGTGTTTCATAAAAAATAGTTTGTTTCAAATCGCTTGCAAGCTAGTTTTGAATTTATACCAAATTAAGTAGCCAAATTTTTTAGAACCAGATAAAGTTAAAAACCAAAAATCGATTTAATTTGAGAGTGTCAAGATGTATTTTTGAAAAATCAAAACAATGGTTTAATGATATGAGTTAATATGATGTTATAGGTAATACCCTTTAATAATCTTTCCATGTTAAAGCTTTACTATAAAAATTAATTCTTTGTATATGCTTATGTTTTGTTTAAAATGTTACAGTTGAGTTAGTAATTCGAAATAAAAATCTACCTCAAATTATGAAAATTAAAAATTTTCTTTATTTTGCGGGGCTACCACCTGATCATAATGTTTAAATTTTGTAGTCTTAAATTGAGCTAGCCGGCTATCCCAAACTAAAAAAGTAGAATAAAACACCACTTAACTTGAGACAGGATACTAACGTCGATTTAGGATGTAAGCACAAAAAGTCATTTAACCAAAACCAACTGAAGCTATTAGAGTATGAGGGTTATTTACCATCTCCGAAAATATAAAAACTTGATAAATTGGTGCTTAAAAACGCATAAAACGATGGAACTAATAACTCAATTTTGATCTAACTGGAGTTATGCCTTCATGGTTTTGACCACAGGTATATGTATTAAGGTTTTTCATTTAATATTTTTTCCCTTCGAATTTGAATCAATATATAAGGTTTTTAAGAGGTATACAGCTTCCAAAATGGATAACTGTAAAACTTTCTGTCTTTTAGTAATCTTTGGCAAGTCATTATGGAAGAACACACCAGAACAAATTTTATAAATGGAGCACTTCCGTAAGTTTACGGTGCTCATAATCGTCCATCTGAACAGGATTGATTCGTGATCACAAATAGTAATGTAGCGCTGTATACGTAGCGCCGATAAAAACAAAAACTCACCATGTAATTTCAAACAGTGATATATTTGTTATCTAATAATTGGAAAATGATATACTCAAACTTTTACCCGCCTTCAAAGTTTTTGATACATATATGGGTATTTCCAGCGGAAGGACGGACGATTTCATTGTAAAAAATTTCTATATTTTTAACGTTTTGTTTTTGTAATCATACTAGTGGGCCCGGCAATGCTTCGCTATTGCATATTATTTTAAAAAAATGGGCGTAAAAGTGTTCGTGGTCGAAAAAAAAGTACCCTATAAGTCATGCCAGAGTCCCAGTTAAATGCTGTGAAAATTTCAACAAGACCGGTCCAGAGGTTTGGTCTCCTATATGGTACAAACAAACAAATAAACAAACACACATTCCATTTTATATATATAGAAATCGGTTTATATTTATCAGCGTTACTGGCTTATACGTGAATAAAAGTACGAAAACCCGGTTCTTTACCAGTAACTCAAAATATTGTTTTTTTTTTTGCCAACGCACATTTATATTGAAGTAGCATAAATTGTGTAAAGTATGTTAAATGTGAAGTAAATTGTTGATTAAACCCTAACATATCTTTTTTATTTTACAAATAATAATATACTGGTCTCATAAGAAATTTCTCTATTTCATAAATTTTCATAGACACTTCAAGTTGTTGTGGAAAATTGTGTGTGTCCGTAACGCACTTTATGTAAGTCATAATTTTGAATACATTTTTAGTTTTATTTCATTAAAAGAACATTATAATACTGTCCAAAATCTAAATTTTTTAAATATGAACATAATCTTCAAAATATTTAAACTTTTCGAGAAAACTACAAAATAAGAAAAAAAAACGTGCGTCCGAAACGCTAGGAAATACCCATATACATATATGTAAAAAACAAACAAATAACATGAGCCATGGAGTTTCCACTGATCGAAAATAAATATTCCTGCCGTATATATATTTGTGTAGTGCTAAGTACTATCCGTGTATGTAATTTTAATTCTTCACGGCTAAATACATTTGTGCCATGCCACCTCTCCTACTGATCGAAAATAACAATTTCGTCTGTATATTCATATCTGCCAAGTATTATTAATCAATAATCAAACATAAAACTTTGCTCTGTATAATCATACCTGCAGTGTCAAATCTTTTATGTGCATCGAATTTTATTTCTCTGGGCATAAAAACACATTTTACATGCCCTGAACCCTTTTGGAGGAATTCTTTCTTCTTAAGGAGGAGTTCTTTCTAAATCAACTCCAGTGCTACCTAAGGGGTTGCCTTCAAACCTAAATTCTAAATTTCACATAAATAAGTCCATTCGGTAAATTTGTCGGTATAAATCCACTCTAGCGCCACCTACAATTGCTTATCATGATCAAACAAATATACATTTTAATTTTCAGGTAAATTGGTAGATTCATACAAATTTACTAAATAAATCCACCCCAGCGGCACCTACTGGGTCCATTTGTACATAAAATTTTTTCTCATGATAAAACAAACATACAGTCATAGTCATATATATTTACACACATTAAAAATTTGAATATGCCTAGAAATAAAACAAAATATTGGTGCTTTACGAATAAATTTGCAAATGAAAACTTCTCAATAGTAAACCTTAAAATTTATAGATTATGCTAGTTAAAAATTTGTAGCAAAAAACTTGGCGGCTGTTGACTTAAATAACAAAAGAAGTCTACGCCTTATCTTTCAAAATTATTTACACACTTATTTTGTATGTCAAAAGTATTTACACATTCGTGAAATTAAGTTAAAAACGCTGCAATCTTTTAAAAAAACCTCATTTGTTAAATTTACGTTAAGTGTATCAAATGATACATCAAATTCGGCTTACGATCAGAAAAAGTGTTTTTTTTATTGTTTGATATTTTTGGTCAAATTCAGTGTGTCACGCACTAGGATGATGCGTTTCGAACTCCATGACGAGTTCATCTTCAAACCCTTTGTGACGAACTGACTCACAATGGTACATCATTAGCTGTATATATATCTACAATTATGTCAAACATGTACATGCGAAGTAGATATCAGCCGAAAATGTTCAGCACCAATTATAGTTTGAATTTGACCGTTAATATTCAGTTAGCAAATTTATATTGCATAAAAATAAATAGTTATAGAAAAGTCGCTAAATAAAACGTTTAAAATGGTGAAAATAAATGAAATTCCCATCGAAACGCGAGTTGAGATCGCAACGAAGTTTGGAATGGGTTCCTCGGCATCAGACTTGGGAAAAGAGTACGGAATATGTCGGAAAACAGTCTACAATTTAGTAAAGAAGAAAGCAAGCTATGGAAGCCTACAAAATAGGGTCAGAACTGGTCGGAAATATGTGACAAACAAAATAGAAGATCGTTCTATTCTTAAAATATTCGCAGAAAATACAGTCGCAAGTCCGGTTAAAGTTGCTGCAGAGGCAGAAAACATCATTGGAAAACCTGTAAGGGAATCCACAATTCGGAGAAGATTAAGGACGTATGATATAAAGACCTACATCGTGAGAAAAGTAATAGACATATCTGAAAAAAAACAAAAAAATACGTCTAGAGTTTGCCATGGAGTATATCCATAAGCCAGTGGAGTTCTGGCATAATGTATTATGGACGGATGAGTCCTCTTTTCAATTTGAAGGGTCATTTGGAAAAACGTATATGCACCATTTCAAAGGATCGAAGCATAAAGCAGTACAACCTCTTAATCGTTTCGGCGATTACAATGGATTTGGAGATCTAGCACCAATACAAGACACTCTAAACCAGGCAGAGATCTATCCAAATGGGCCGAAAACGAGAGGCAACTATTTAAGAAATAATAAATATCTGGAACAGCTTAGAAATCGAGTTTGTACGCAATTTGATTGCATCTATTTCAGCTAGACTACAAGCTGTCATAGATGCTGAAGGAAATTTTTCTGGCTACTAATTATTTTTGTTTTTTTTTTTGGTGTTTTATAATGGTTTTTCTATTGTGTAAATAATTTTGAAAGATGAGGTGCAGACTTGTTTTGTGTTTTTAATCAACAACTATCAAGTTTATTGCTAAAAATGTTAAACTAGCATAATCTACAGATTTTGAGGATTACAATAAGGAACTTTTCTTTCTTTTGACAGCAAAATTTTGGTTTATTTCTAAGTATACTATAATTTTTAACGTGTGTAAATATATATTACTATGTCTGTACATTCTGAATTTCATTTAAATTTTCAAATTACAGACCTAAATCTACACCAGCGCCACCTAACGGTATGAAAATACAATGTTACCTATTCGCATACCTACCAACTATACCTACCGAATTTCATAAACATTAGTCGAGCCATTTGGGATGATTGCTGCGACAAACACCGTGATACAGTGATGGTATACAAAATTGGACAAAAATCGTCAATTTTGGGTTTTGAAATCGTCAAAATCGTCAAAACCTGATTTTAAAATCGTCAAAAAATCTTTACACAAAAATTTACTCATTTTATCCTGTATGTAACAAACTAATGCAAAAAAACAAACAATAAAATACATTTCTTAGACGTTTTATTTCAAAGCCATTAAAAATTAATTAAAATAAAATAATTCATTGAATAAAATAACTTAAAAAACAAACAAAAACTGAAAAAACATAACAATAATTAAATAAAAAGTGAGAGGTTACATATTAATATATTTTTATATAATTTGTATTACATTGTGCTTTCACAAAGCTATCACTTTCTAGTTTTGTCAGTCTAAAAAAATTATTAATAAAAATAATTTTACATTTTAAGGCGATGTACTATTATTTAAATACATGTCACTATTAAACTTTTACCTTCACATCATAACAATTTGCATTATTTAATTTAAGGAAGTCTTTTGTGAAGGGAATATCTTCCATTGAATCTCTTTCTAATCGGTTTCTATATTTATTCTTATTTACATTAACTTGACTAAATTCTCTTTCTACATTTGCCGACGAACGTGGTAGTATTATATTTTTATACCATCACCCTTAGGGATGAGGGTATATATCATTTGATACGAAAAAAAGTGTAACGCATTAAAGGAGACGAGTTAGACCCCAAGTATCTTAAGACCAAATTCGTTTCAGAACTTTTTAAGAAGAATGAGCTATGTCCGTCTGTCTGGCTGGCTGGCTGGATGGCTGGTCAGCAGGATAACTCGAGTAAACGTTAACGGATCGGTATGAAAATTTACCAGTATTAATATTTTTCGAATCGAACTTATGGGATTGTAAATGGGCAGAATAGACCCACCCCTTCTGGTACCTCCCACACAAAATTACCTATTTTTGGATAATTAATATTTCTTTCATAGCTGGCAAACAGACCATCGGAAGATATCTAAATTTGGTCAGATTACTTATCTTGCAATAGTAGACAAACCCTAAGAAAGCAGAAACATTTGCCACACCCCTTCTGGTACCTCCCATACAAATGACCGAATTGACCCTTATAGTTTTACATACATATCTTTTTTGCAAGTAAACTGAGATCACTCAAATTTTGCGTATGATTTTTGCTTATGAAAATTAAACTCAGGTATGAATATGGACTATATCAGTTCACGCCTTCTGGTACCTCCCATACAAAATTACCTATTTTTGGAAAATTAATAATTCTCCTATAACTTCCAAACAGACACTTGGGGGGTTATGAACATTGGTCGATAAATTAATGTTGTGATAGGAGGCGAAACCTCAGAGAGCCTAACTATTTGACACACCCCTTCTGGTACCTCCCATACAAATGACCGAATTGACCCTTATAGTTTTACATACATATCTTTTTTGTTAGTAAACTGAGATCACTAAAATTTTGCGTATGATTTTTGCTTATGAAAATTAAACTCAGGTATGAATATGGACTATATCAGTTCACGCCTTCTGGTACCTCCCATACAAAATTACCTATTTTTGGAAAATTAATATTTCTCCTATAACTTCCAAACGGACTCTTGGGGTCGATTGATTTATGTTATTATAGGAGGCAAAACCCTAGAAAACCTAACTATTTGACACACCCCTTCTGGTACCTTCCATACAAATGACCGAACTCACCCCCGTAGTATTACAAACATATCTTATTTCTAAGTACACTGAATTCAGTCAAATTATGAGTAATTTGTACGCTTATGAAAATATGAATCAGGAGTGAATATGGACTATATCGGGTCACTCCTTCTGGTACCTCCCATACAAAACTACCTATTTTTGGAAAATTAATAATTCTGCCATAACTTCTAAACGGACATTTGAGGGGTAATGAAAATTAGTCGGTTAATTTATATTGTGATAGGAGGCGAAACCTCAGAAAACATAACTATTTGACACACCCCTTCTGGTACCTCCCATACAAAGGACCGAACTCACCCCCACAGTCTTACATACATATCTTTTTTTGTAAGTGCACTGAATTCAGTCAAATTATTCGTAAGTTGTATGTATGAAAACTTGAGTCAGGAATGAATAAGGACTGTATCGGTTCACCACTTGTGGTACCCCCTATCAAAATTAATTTTTTTTGAAAAATTAATATTTCTCACATAAATTCCAAACCGGCACCTATACCCCCTACACAAATAAGTAAAGTTTTGCACGATTTTGCACCACAAGCAAGGGGAAAAAATATACATAAGTAATTTTATTTTAATTAAAAATCTATTCATTTCAATAACTCAAGACTTCAACAATATCTTAGATTGGGTGATGGTATTTATCAGTCAGTTTACCTGACTGAAATTTCTGTACTGGTTTTTAAATAAATTTTGTTTAAAATGGAAAAAGAAGTTTAGAGTCCGCACATGTTATCTAACAGACTGTTTTCTAAAATTTCAACAACTCTTCGTTGTTACTATTAAATATATTTCTGAAATCTAACTGTGATAATTCGCGGAATTCGGAGTCTAAACTTTGCAGTTCATCGTATTCAATAAAATGTTGATACTTTTTTACTATAATAGAGAAAGACAGATCTGGACCATTTATTAATACATTCGGATTAATTAAGTTTAATGATTTGAATTTATTTTCAAATTCAAATCGTTTCAGAGCTTGATCACAAAGTTCGATGTAAAAATTAATGCAGTTCATTTTAATTTCATCTATTTCATGTTGTGGTAATTTTGTTTTAAGCGAAATTTTACTTGCATATAAAAGGAAAGTTGTAATTTGTAAAAATCGTCATTTAAGGGGTAAAAATCGTCAAATCGTCATTTCTGTTTTTTTGGACAAAAAATCGTCAAAATGACGATAAATCGTCAAATATACCATCACTGCCGTGATATTAGATTAAATTTACGTGGATGTGTTGTTCGATTAAAATACTAAAACCTTATTTCACTAAAGTAGTAAAGTAGAACAATACACAAAAAAAGTTTTGAAAATTGTTACCTATTTTTTTTTATTCATCTAAGAAAGTGATATAATTTTCCAGACGAGGCCATTCGATATTCTTGATAGGCCACACTTTGTGCTCTATGTACAATTTATTAAGCCAATAAGTCGATACTTTCCAAATGTTCCAGTATAAGTTCATAGAGTAAACACAGAAAGTGCCATGTGTTTACACCCTTATAGGGCGCCTATCGGTTCTTTTCAACATATGTATAAATATTTCCTATCAAAACTACAAATATTCAATTGTTTGACATTCTGCCGGTCTTAAAAACACACAAATTATTTAATGCGAACGCTTGCAAATATTTGGCCAGAGCGTTGCCCGAATACAGCCGAATAGACAGAAAATACACATACGATCCAACTTTGTTTATTCAATTCAATGTCTTTCAACATTTACTTGATACCTTTTTATAATTTTTTCAAATAAGATACAGATGTTTTTGGTCTCTTTTCGTGAAACATATAAAGGTAAATAAACATTTAAATTAACATTTGTATAAGTTTGGAAAACACCAACATCAGCCTCCGGCCCCACTCACACGTAAAACTAACAATTAGAAATTAATTTTTCTTGAAATTGGAGCACAAAAATGATGAATGTATAACATTCCACAATCCGTATTTTAAATTACTGTGTGTAAGCAATTTAGAAACGTTGCATTCTCATTTGGGCGAGTATTTAAAACGTTGCTAATAGGGGGGATGGTTTGTTTTTGTCTGCAGACTGTAATAACTGTAACTGTAATAACTGTCAGTTAGAGTGGCTCAAAACACCAAATGTGCGAAATCTTGATTCGATAAATCAGATTATAAAAGCGAGACCCCCCCGAAAATGCATATACAGAATTTCAGCACCTTATATGCTGACGACTCCAGTACATTTGTGTAAAAATATTTAATTCGTAACATCGCAATATTTTCCCAAATACCCCTCGTATTATGTTCAATTAAAGTAAATTCTAATATTTTACAAATACAAAATCTGATTTTTTTAATAAAAAATACGTTATTAATTTGATATGCATCTTACCTGTGGAATTTTTCTTCTATCATTTTTAAAAAAATATTTCTTTTTCAGTTTGGTTTATTTTGGAATTTAATTTAATAATATGATATTTAATAATATCACTTTAACGAGTAATTATTTTCACATGATTTGTCATTGACGTTTAACCACATATTTCATTAACAAATTTTAACAAAGGAGGTTACGCTTTAAAACAAGATAAATCATATTTATGAGTTTTGTTTTATTAATATAAGGAGGCTATTTGCACATTTTTTCCAATAAAATCTGATAAAGCTTTTAAAAAATTCCTAAAATCATTTTTACTTATTATAATACGAGGGTTGATTGGGTCATATATTTTTAAAATATTTAAAATTTTTAATATCACCAAAAAAAAAAAAAATTTTTTAACGGAAATTTTTGTCCCCTACCTACAAATTTAAGAGTAACCGACAATATATGGTTAATAACTGTGATATAGACAATAACAAAAAATAGTTATTACAGATAAAGGATACTGCATTTTTTAAACATATGCACTGGCGTCGCAAACACATATTTCCGAGGTGCATCGGCTTTCCATGGGTGTAGAGTACTAAAATTTTGTCCTGATTCATCAGCAAAGGTTTTTTCTCTGTTTTATGTACAACCGAATTGTCCTTATTGTCCATATGAGAGTGATCTTAGTCAGAAAATATTCAGTGGCAATGCCAAGTGGTGACTTAAAAATTTAATTAAAATATCAACTTTTAATAATCAAGTTCTTTTAAAATAGTTATGTGTATAAAACCGGTTCTTAAGCCAGAGTTTTGTGACCGGATTTTTGAAACTGGTTAGCCATTGCCGTTAGGGTAAGATATCAATTCCTATTCCTCCTATTTACCACGATTCCTACAATTCTCTACTATTGAAAATGTGGCTGCCGAAACGCAACTCATTTCATAAATGCATCTTCATAAGTACGTAATAATACTAGTGGGCTCGGCAATGCTTCGCTATTGCTTTATAGACGAAAATTTAAAATATTAATTTAATACAACATATTTTACGGAATTGCCTCACAGCTACAAGTGCTAACATATTATACCTTTAAACATTCTTTGGGAACGCTTCCTAAGCTCGATAACAATATTTTGAGCTTGCTTACTACTACCGAGTACTATCTGTATACAAATATTTCCCTATGTGGCCTTAAAAATCTGTTTTTGCTTGTCCATTTCGCTCACGAAATGAAAATAAAATGTCTTATATGCCATATATATTTCAGATATTATACCCTCCGTCAGCTATCTGAAAATAAAATGTTGTTCTTTATACGAATAGTTGTAGTATTGGTTAATAAAATTTTATCGCTGTAACCATCAAAGCTATTTTGCCACGCCACCATCCGAAAATTAAAATATCGTATACATATTCATTTTTGTTGTGCCGAGTGCTATATGTGTACAAAATTTCATCTCTCTGGGGATCAAAAACAGTTTAGCCACGCCCATTCTAAAAAATGAACTTGCCAATTAATATCTGTATACTCGTACTAATTTTTACCAATTAACCCCTAAAACACAGTTTGACCACGACTACTGATCGAAAATTTTTAATTGTTGAACCGATTATTATGCTCTAGGACTAAAATACAGTTTTGCCACTGATTGAAAATACAAATTTCGTCTGCAAATTTCAGTCAGTCCTGCCGAATACGATCTGTGTACCAAATACAGTTTTGTCAAGTCCACATCGCACATAGAAGTATTTTGATGATCTGGGCGGCCAAAATACCAAATCTCAAGTTTAAAATAAAATTGTTAAATTGATTGGGAATTAAAGGGGACACTCCATGTAATGTAAAACCATCATTACAAGTTACTTTAATTGGGAGAAAGCAAAAAAAAAACTAAAGTTCAAACTCAATAATTGATTTTACGATTTTACGAAAGTGTTAAGTTTTTATTAATTTTAAAGCGTTTAATTTTTTCCAAGTGCAAAATAGCGATGGATTCAGAATCTATTGGAATGAGATTTTTTAAATATTATATATTTCTTTAATATGTTTGCCTAATATGTTTTAAATGGTCGGCAAGTAAGAACGAAAATAATGCTGATTTTTTGAGACTTTTGTTTAGGTATCCTGTTAGATCCCGCAAGTCTTGCAACTGATATGAAAACTTTTTGGCCTTATTAAACAAGTTCAGAAAAGTTTTGGCGCGGAAAATCGCGGATGGCCAAAAAAACCGTTAATTAAAGTTCATACTTAAGAAAATCAAAATTGGTAATTTTTTTTTACATTCTCTCTAATTCTCGGTAATAACACCATTTAAAAATAGCAACAACATTAATAATTTTTTCTAATGATCTGTTAACCAAGAAGTAATAGGAAATCCTATGCAAAAAAAATGATAATTTGGGAGCGATAACAAAAAAAAATCACTACAACAATACATCTATGCGATTTCGTTTGGAAGCCTTTGCTACTGAAGTATTTTTCATTTAATTGTTTTTATATTGTCACAGAACAACTGCACAACTATATGTAAAATTGTATCCTTGGCACCCAATAACACCTACACTACATAAAGTACTCATACAAGGATCGGAAATAATAAAAAATGCGTAACTGCCTACAGGACAACTGTCTGAAGAGGCAGCAGAGACATTTTTGAGCTTACAGGCAGGATTTTGCAAGAAAATTCTCCACAGTGTCCTGCAATCAGGACATCTTAAATAGGCTTCCCTTGAGCTCAGATCTATTTCTTAGTGCCTCAACAACTAAAAACAAAACAAAGTTTTCTTTATTTTTGCCAGAAACTATAAAGAAAGTGATGTGGACGACAAAATTGGTGATGATGTCGAATAAAAAAAATATATAAATATATGAAAATATAACTGTTTTACTATAAAAATCAATTGTTTATGTTTCAAACGTTACTCTTAGCTTAATAAAAAATAAAAATATCAGATCATCAAAAAACTTCTATGTGCATCGCCCACAGACCGAATATTAAAATTTCATAGCTGAGTTGCACAGTACTATCAGGATATCAAATTGTATCTCTCTAGGATTTAAATACAGGTTGGCCACGACCTTTCCGCCCAAATATGAAAATAAAAATTTCGGCTGCAAATTTGAACCTAAAGTGTTAAGCACTATCTGTGTACCAAATTATACCTCTCGTGCTTGAAATACAATTTTTAGAGCGTTTTCTAGTAATTTTAGATATATTAAAAAAGAGGGCGTAGAAATGGGCGTGGCCAAATTTTTGTTTGTTTATAAAAACCATTTTCCGGCTATTGCGAACATTATAACAACAAATTTGTCAAATCGGTCCATGATTTCTCAAGCGATGGACTTACAAACTCACAACAATAAATTTTTTTTTGTAAAGATTTCATATGAAATATTTTTTCAGATAAATAACTTGTCATCTTTATAATCAATTTTGTTTTTCTTAGTTTTTGTACAATTTGAAAAGAGCGAAAGTGGTCTAAGTTAATGCGCCCCTCTAAAAACATCCCTTCCTTAAGACGTTCAGTAAATTTACATGATTTTTATAAATATTGGAGACAATGACAGAATATTTTAAAATAAATAATATTTACTTTAGTGGAAAAATGTTGTGTATTAGACTTAACCTCAAACCCTTAGATTTCTGGAAACGAATATAGTATGGTCAATGGTCATTGTCATTCTATCAGGCACATAGGTGGTGCACCAAGTGTCTTGAGTGATTCCTTTGTTACAGAGTTGAGGCAAACTTTACTAGAGTTTGACGGCAGAGATCTCATACACAGATACCGTGTAAGTGTTCAACTTTTATATGCTCAAATAATTACACAGTGCAACACACTTTTTCGGGGGTGAACCAAACCAATATCAAACGATAGCATTTGACCTCAGTAAGAAAATCCTAAACTCCATTTTGCTCCACTACGTCACAATTTTTTTTTTACAGTGGTTTAAAGTTTGTTTTTTTTGGTCAAAAGTCGAATCAAAGAATATGAAAAATCATCTGTAAAAATACGTTTGGGGTATTTCATGTCTTCGGAGACCTATATTAAAACAATCAGGGGAATATTTTCTCGGAACATTTTAACCCTCTAGCTGCTACCCATATGGGACATTTTTGGCCCAATTTTAAAAAAACTTTTTAAAAGTCAACTTTGGACGGAGGTCAAGGATTAGAATCTTCGATAGAAATATTCTCCGGAAAATTTCACTAAGAGTCACCGAAGACAAATAACCTCTACGAGTCAGAGGTTCCAAAATAAAATCAAAATGAAATGTTAAAAAGTCTATTTTTGAGCAAACAGTGCAACGCACTTTTTCGGGAGTGAACCAAACCAATATCAAACGGTAGCATTTGACCTCATTAACAAAACCCTAAAGTTCATTTTGCTCCACTACGTCACAATTTTTGTTTACAGTGGTTTAAAGTTAGTTTTTTTTTGGTACTGTTCAAAATCTAAATTTTTTAAGATAACATAATCTTCAAAATATTTAAACTTTTCGAGAAAACTACAAAATAAGAAAAAAAACGTGCGTCCGGTTGGCTCAAAAACTGGAGCCAATCTGGCACTTCCAAATGTACTTTCGCACTCAGGGGACTCCCCCCTAATAGTTCGAAAAGGATTCATCGAAGTTCATTTTTTCGACTATCACAGTGTTATTATTTAACAGCTGGTTTGAACATTCCGAAGGAAGGATAAAATTCATGGATTTTAACGCGTCTGACCACGTCAATGTCAGTGAATAGCTCGTATTGCTCATGATTAAATGAGCTGATCTAGAAAAACTGGAAAAACGTGTAATTTTATTTGAGCTATATTTTCAAAATCTGGTCAGTTTGATCATGGGTGGGGCCAAAAGTTTAAATTTGTCTTACAGTGTTTTCAATGATATTGTGGAAAATTTCATTCATATTAAAGTCATTCTTTGAGAATGACCACCTTTTTTTGGTATAAATTTAATGTTACTAAAAGGAAATATGTGTGCACTACTGAAAATGTACTTCTAAAAATCGAATGTTGAATAGGTTATCAGCATTGGCAAAAATATATCTCAATAAAGTACTTCCTTTCGTTGATAGCTTCATATAGTTGACATTTGTTTTTATTTTGACGCTTATAAAGTTTTTCAATACAGTCGAATCCGCTTAATTGAACACAATTTAATTGAAAAATCCCCTTAACTGAAACAAAATATTTGAATTAATAAATGTTGCATTTTATTTTGGTTAATTGAAAGTCGGCATAATTCAAAATATAATGTCAACTCCGCTTATTTTAAAAAACTTAATCGTAGTAAAAATTCTTCTCTTTTTGCCAAAGATGCGATTTAATCTAGTTACTAATACATAAAAAGTTACTATACATAAAAAAAACTTAATATTCCTTTACACCCCATGAATGAGGTATGGGATAGCTTGTCGCTATGTTGTGAATTAACACGCTTTGTTTTTTACTAGACATGGCGATTCACAATACTGCGGAGTTGCTGTCGACAACATCGAGGGGGTTGGCGATGAAAGATAAATGTAGAAGACTAGGGACAGGAATCTAACAATGGATCCATTTTCTGGGATACTAATGAAAACCTACACCATGAAATACATTAATACTTATTTGATCATTTTGTAAATGTTATCAGTAGGAAACAATAGTTCACACAGTAGAAAAGATTGACATTAAAATATTTTAAATAATTCTCTTCCACAAAAAGCATTCTCTTATGTCAAACAACAAATTCTTTAAGAGAAAATACTTTTCAATAGCTCTCTTTGACTTATTGTAAAAGCTTCGTTAGAGCATAGAGTCGGCCGTACAATAAACGACCTTGCGGATTGTTATACGTGCATACATCCGTACAACGAATACGTGTCTATGAAATGTATCTCTGAGAGAGAGAGAGAGTATCTTATAGATTGAAGTACACAAACGATTGTTCAACACATTGGAGCCAAGAGAGTAAATTGAATAAGAGGAAAAATCTGTTCCACCAGCAACAAAACAGTATGTTCACAACAGTATGTTGATTAAGTTGCCGAAATGAATTTAAAATGTGTTATTTTCTTGTTCGTTTTTTGTTTAGAAATAACTTATGCGAACAAAATATGAAGTTTTAGGAGGCATGTATTGGTATATTCATACAGTCCCATTAGTCGGTATTCTATTAAAAATTATATAATTTTGATGTACATACATATGTGTAATATATGTAAGAACAAGCATAGGTAGAGTTTCTTACTCTAATTTTAATTACTCTCTTTGATTGTAGATAGAATATCTTTGTATCTTGCAGCAACGATCGAAAATCGTTTAATGCAATTATTAAGTTATACAGTAACGGTTTATCTTCGGCAACAAGATTGTGCGTGCTTTGCTACAAGAAGATGTATAAAGAAAGAGATGAATGCAAAAAACGTAAAAAAGCTCTATCATAACTAAACGCGAGCCAAAGTTTCATGAACGTATATACCTGTATGGGCAGATATGTATATGCAAAGACATACATTTGTATGTATGTACCTATGTTAGTATCTGCAGTGTACAAGAGTGCGAGATGTGGCGAACCGACGCTACTGAGCGTTGCGGCAGAGCTAATTTTCGGTGAATTTATTTCTCACGTTCTCTACTCTCTCATGCATCACCCAACGCTCACCCATTACTAGATTCTCATTTCTCGCTCTTTTTGCTGAAATAAAACAAAAAAGCGGCCACATGGATCGAAGCTTTGTATTTTTGCACGTTGTTTGCTTCGCGGTTCGTTTGTTGTTATTATTATTGCAGCGCTTCTTGATAACCGCGAGAGGAGAGAAGTTTACAATTTTTGGCGAATCTTACAGATTCACGCGCACACAAACGTATATGGACAACGTTATATCGCGCCTTTATGTTAGTTGTCCCACAACTGGTACGAGCACATTCATGATCCAGCAACGCGAATATTCTTAAGAAATCAACAACATTACGGCAACACAAACGTTTTACACCACAATAAACTTTTCTATGCGTTAGGTTCGTTAAAGTATTGCCAACAAGAGTAAAAATCTAAATTTTTGGGATTTTCAAAAGTTTAAATCAAAGTATATATGACTTTCTATTTGTGACCTGCGGAGAACTTGTAGGCAATTCTGTTGGTTTTGATTTTTACTATTAAGAATTTCGTTTTACTAACGCTTTAATATATATACAGTGGAGACATAATCAGAAGCTTTTTTATCCGAATATCCACTAAACCGAACTGCATTTCCTATTGCATTAGATATTCTTAAATTTTGTCAATAACAAAAAGCACTTTTGCATTGTAGACTATGGTTTTTTCGTTAAACATTAGTGCCGTTAGAAATCTTTTTGAAAGCTAATGTAAATCAGAAGAACATAGGTTTTATGAAAATTAAAAGTTTTGGTTTTTTTTTTAAATTTTGAAAAACGCGCATCAACATTCATCTCTTAGGAAATGACCGATGAATATGAATTCATAGCAACTATGTTTATTTATCCATCGTCAAATAATTAAACATAAAAGGGGTGATAATTTATAAGACTTATAAAAATTTCACTTAAAAACATGCAGTGTAACCTTGCTTAACGCAAATCCTCGATTATTGCAACTCTTATTTATAAAAAAAAATCTCATTTATCGCAACTTTTTTTCGGGATTTTTTTTATATATTACTGTGTCTAATTTTATGAAATGCAGTTTGGTAATATATATATTTCCCGGCATTTTTTATTTCCCGGGAAATCGAGATTTTTTTTTCATTTTCCTGGGATCTCGGGGAATCCCGGTCCAAATCAAAAAGTAAATAAAAATGACATAAAAAATATAAAAAAAATAGTTTTTATATTAACACAAACAAATAAATATTGGGTTAAACATAAAAATAATTCTAAAAATCTCCTGTTATGGTTTATCCGAAAAGTTGTTAATATGTACTTAAACAAGCTATTATCGTGAAACCTGTATATGAGCAATCTCCTTATAGACTTAAAGAGGTGCACGAAGCGATTTTTCGAAATTCGTACTTGTAGAATGTTTAATAGTGTAACAAGTGAGAAAATTGGTATCATTACTTAATTTCCCTTTGCACCCCATGAATGGGGTATGGGATAGCTTCTCGCGTTGTTGTGAATTAACACGGTATTCTATTTTTAGATTCACAACTAACGGCACCTACTTGTTTATCGACGAATGCGAACGTCACTGTTTGAGAAGCTCTTACCAGACACGACGATTGAATCGACGCTTAATACTGCGAAGTTGTTGTCAACAACATTCGAGGGGAGCCGACAATGAAAGAAATTTTTTTTTTTTTTCTTTAAGATGACTGGAGCCAGGTTTGAACCTGCGATCTCCCGCATGGTAGTCGCGTGTTCTAACCACTATGCCACGGCCGGTCCCCCACGAAATTGGTATCATTATCCAGGCCAAACGGGAAAAGCTAATATCGTCAAAATGTATAATAGCAGACTTCTTAAAGAACAAGAAGGCTGCTAGGAGGGATTTTTCGAAATTCCTACTTTTTGGGGTAAAAAGGCCAAAAGAGATAAAACCGGTACAAATGAGCAATCTCCTTTTAGAATTCGATTTTGAAAATTCGTTCTTTAGAGCTAACTATGCCCCAAAAGGTTCAAAACTCATCCAGACAAACGACTAAAGGTAGAATCGCAAAAATCAAAATGGAAAATTCTTATAGAATTAGAGAGCTGCATGAGGAGATTTTTCAAAATTGGTAAAATAGAGTATTAATTTTAGTGTGTAGTTGTGCGCTGTGAATTCATATCAAATTGGTACCATCACCCAGACCAGAAGTAAGAAATGCGGATATTGGGGCGAATATAATATGAAGGAATTTCGAACTTTTAGGAGGAACAACTGGAAATGGAATAAAACTGTTACCATCATCCAGACCAAATGGCTAAAGGTGGAATCGCGACAATTAGATTAACACATATTTTATAGGGTAATTATGAAATATGGAGGGATTTTTTGAAATTCGTAATCCTTGGGATAAAGTGGGAAAAAGTTTTATTATCGCTCAGACCAAATACTTAATGGTACTGTCAAAGAAAATTACATGTCAGTCAATCGTCTTAAAAATATTGTTTTAGAATATATGCCTATCAATAAGTAAGTATTAATCAACTCATGGACATGGCAATAATGATCAATTTTATTAATATAATACGTTCGAATTTTTCTCTATATGTATGTGAAAGCACATTTGAAAGATAAACAAAACACCGAAAGAATATTCACCAATTGGTAATTTTATGGTAAAAATTTGAAGCACTAAATGGATTTTATCTTATCAACCATTTTGATATTGACTCATTAAATTAGCGAAATTTATCAGCTATAATTATGTTGGCAAATAGTGTTTTTGTCCCGAAAATTCCCGGGAATCTCGGCCAGTTTTTTCTCCCGGAATCCCATGGCCGAGATTTCCCGGGAATTTTCGGGACAAAAACACTATTTGCCAACATAATTATAGCTGATAAACAACCTTGATAAACAGCTCGCGTCTGATTGTCTTCATGAAATCACTTCAGAGATTTCAACTGAAGAAGTTAATGATTCGTTATGTCAATTTTGACATTACTCCAGTGTTTTCAAAAAATAAATAGCATCAGAATTGATTCTTTCAATATGTGTCTTCAATGGGCAGAAAAAACGAAAAAATTTTAAAAGAGGCTATGCTTCTTAAAATTCTTCATAAAATTACAGTGCAGAAGAATATTTCATGTAATAAAACACAGTCGAAGTTTCTGACTGTTATTTTGTAAAATTGTAAACAAATAAATTTTTTTTTCCCAAAATTATCTGCTTTTATTTGAAAAAAAAATTCAAACAAATACAAAAATAATCAATTTAAAATACAGCCTAATTTTACAAATTTGAATTTGGCAAATTTGAACACTACAATTCCGTGATTTTTTTTTTTATTTGGGAACTTAGGGATTTTTTTGAAGTTTATATGCCACAAATTGTTCATCACCAATGTTGCCCCTGAACGTCAATAAGGCCGTTTTCACATTAGACGATTATCTTTTTTCCCAACGAAAAACTGTAGATTAAAAAAATTTGATTTTCTTAATGTCTTATTTGTTTTTATTTTATCGCAAAGCTAATCCGCCCTCATCTGCCGGTTATTTATTTTCCCTACAGATAAATTCAAGCAGTTGACTGCTTTTCATAGTTATTTGTTATCCAAGATATGTTAGATATGTTGATAAAACGTTTACCACCTTGGTCATTGTCTCAGTTTATATCATTTTTTTTATACAAATGTGTTTCCTTATTTTTCCTGTTTTGTGAGTCTGAAAATATATGCGAGAAGCTCTTCTATATCTCTAAAAATAGGGGTGTATGATTTGTTTTTACAGTTTGGGTTGAGAGCATATTTTGATAAGCAATTGTTTATAATTGAAGCATACTCGCGAATAATGCTTCAAACGACAAAATTCAAATTGTTAAGAATCCATAAAAAAAATTGCAGACACTTTCTAGATAGTTTTCTGTTACATAATAATATTTTGTTATTAAACTATGTCGAAGGGTGGAAGAACGTTTTATATCTACAAACTAGATTCTAGTTACTTGTAATTCAACTATCACTGATATTTTATAGCTCTACGTAAAACATTGTCGGCCTTTGCTCTTAAGGAACATTGAAATTTATTCATCAGAAGCATTTTTCTCACATTCCAAAAATATTAAAATCTGACGATCATTAAAAAAAAAATTAAACAGAGAGTATTTTTTTTTTAATTCGCTACTCTTAATATAAGATGTGAGATTAAGTTGGTGTAGTCTTAAAAAAAAATCACTTACTGACATGATCCACATCTTGTCATTGTGTTGAGACATATAATCGCATTTAGTGTAAAAATCTCCATAGTTTTCCGTTTGGGAATTGTTTACGCTACAAGTGGGCAACCACAATTCAGATCATGGAGTGATCATTCGAAAATGTGCGGCAACATTGCTGATTTCATTCAAACTAGTGACAGGCAAGGAGGGTAGCAAAGATTATTAGCTAATGCAGAGTGTATATGTATATACAACGATTTGATGCGAGCAACATGTGGCACATGTTTCTTTAGTGTGCTTCGTTTTTCCCCCACTCGCAGTATGCTCGGCATGCCATGGTGGTGGTCAGTTAAGGTGGAAAACAGAGCTGCGATTTAGTTAGAACCTGTATCAAAAACACGAACTTGGACCACAAGAACCTGATTCATTAAACTCAGGCAGTTAGGAAGAAAAGTCTTTCTAACTGCATAAGCGGTTAATGTACTACTACTGTTTGCACTTCTTGCAGCTGCAACACACCAACGGCATATCCTACTTGCTGCTTGAATGCCGCTGCTGCTCTTGCAGCGGCAGTCGTCTAATGTCTTGTATGTGCTGCTATTGAAGAACACTGCGTTTGTCTTGTTGTTGTCTGGTTTCTTTCTGACTTCTAAGTGCAATAACAAAACAGATACATTGGTTGTTGCAACAAGTACTTGCATCTAATGCCTTTAGACTTGCAGTACTATTTTCAGCATTTGCAACCAACACTCGCTTCAAACAACTGCATCGGCAACGTTGTGGCACGCGAAACACACGGACAACTTTCCCAAATCGAAATCGAAGAAAACAGCATCACCAATCTGACCATAACAATTGGTTCTTAAAAATTTCCGCCGAATTAAGGGAATAAGGGACCATTTCAGTGCAATTCGCAAATAGTTTTACAAAAACAAAGAAAAAAATTGATACAGAAACGATCATACATCATTTGCAGTTACAAAGAACAAAAAAATATCCCCAAGTGCAATATTGTCATTGAAAAAAGAAAGAAATTCTGTTATTGTTTCGTTGCTGTTGAATGTTGTCACTATTATCATTAAATGCTTTGTTTTATTTAAAACATTTTATTTTTTTTATCAGAAAACATATATGTGCATGATGCATAGTAATTTATTCATATTGTTGTAGTGCTAAAATTTAACAAACATACGAAAAACATACAACAAATACATTTACACGTTCATGAAAAACGACAAATTAAAGTGATACATAACAAATTAAAAAACAAAATAAACACTCTTGAAGTTCCATTCAAATTTAACATGAATTACTTAAAAGTGAAATTTGACGCTTGATGATATATCCAGTCCAGTCGAAAGATAAACTCAACAGCAAAGGTTGATTACAAGTGATTACTTTCATATTCATTACAAGGTAAAAGTTATTGAAAATATTCTAATGTAACATATATAAGACAAGTAATAAGAAAATTAAACTTTGGATATGGATACTTTGGAACTATCATACTAGAAGCAATATTTCTGTGGCCGTATGGAAAAAATATTTTTTGAAAACACGAGAAAAACACATTTAAAATTTCAAACATATTTCACTAAACAAAACAAACACAGTAAACAAAACATAATTTCAAATATTGTTAAAAATTTCTGGTTCCATTGAACACATTTTTAGGCATTAAAATCCAAAATTAATGTCCGTAACTTTGTTTCTTTTTCAAAAAATTAAGTATCATTTTTACCAAAAAAATTTTTTTTTATTTATTTTTATATTTTACTTTATATTTAAAGCAACTTTATTAACTATTGGCTCAGCACGTTAATTTGCAAATTTTGTAACGAAAAAATTTTGTCCAAAAGAGATTATTTTTTTTCCTTTTTTTATATATATCTAGCACAAGAATAAAACTGTTGCCATAGGAGGATGTTACGCCATTACTTTATGTATTAATAACTTTCTTCGGTTAGTCATGTTATTTTGCACTAAGATTCGTGCTTTGGACAGAACAAAAACAAAACAATGATGGGGATATTATCATAACAATCTGACTCTTAAACTACTTGACCACAAGTTTTTAGAGCCCGGACACACGCACAAGGAATGCGACACCGATCATACTGTGATAGAGAAAGTATGTCTAAAATAAACTCATTTTCCGAAAGATTGGCACTTGACGGTCTGCTTCTCTTCCTCTGAAAAGGTTTTCCGATCCCTTAATTTCGGGAAACAAACAAATATATGAAAGAGTGTAGCGTCTAAGGACAATGTAACGTAATGAAAAATGGGTTGGGTTTAGATTTAATCTAGCCAAAAAACTTGAAACAGAGAAATATAACTAGTCAGATAGGCAACAAAGTTAAATACTTTCGGCGTTATTGTTTTGAACCAGTCATCAGTTTACAGCTACGACGAACAATTTAAAGGCACATTGGTCATACCGAAACGTTCCAATGAGAATACACCCTTTCAAATCAGTAATGCAAAGTGGCTGCGGTACACTTAAAAAAAACAAGATATTGGTTATATGCAAAAATACACTTTCTGAAGAGGAACCTCTTTTTAACTTGGACATAAGACAAAACACAGACTCAAATCTATGTGACATAGCCCTATCCAATCACGAAAGAATAGAAGAAAGATTTGATCAGCCTTTTTCACTATTACGGCCAGACATTCACTCTTTTTATAGGTCCTTATGCAAATGCAGACTGAGTTATAGGAAAATATTACAGAAGTCAGCAAGGAACAAAATAAAAGCTAGCCAAGCGTGATCGAGCAATCAAACGATGATCTCAAAAACTCATAAATAAATACTTCGGAAAACAAACTAATTCAAGTCGGATAAAGCTCAAGAAACAAAATCTTAAATGTGTCTTCAGTTGAAGAACATTTGACATTGGGAAGATCGCTAAGGTGGCAAAAAAATAATTTTATAATTTTTTACATTATTGAATATCGTACTGAGTTAAAAATCTTTCTGAAATAAAGCACGATTTTATCCTAGATTCAAAAAAAATATTTTCTTGAATTTTAGAAAAATTTTCCCATTAGTTTAGAGGGGCCCCACCTTAAAGGATCGCCATTGGTTTTAAATCAAGAACTTCGGAAAAGAAGTTCACAATTTTGACCCAAAGAGCTTGTAACCCAAATTTTTTCTATTTCGCTCTTAATCTTTGTTGTATAGATTTACCTCGTTTTTCCTAGTTTTTACATAAAAATTTTTATTTTAAGGATTGTTGTTTTTTAAATAACTTTTAAATGAGAAACTATATCAAAATTCCGATCGGCCAGAGTGATAGTAAATGAAACACACGATTTATTTTTGGTGTTATCTACATTTCAAAAAGTAGACTTATCTAGTTTTCTATATGGCCACAGATATGTAGTCTATTTCGGTATATGGCAAGGAAACTGGGAAATGTTATGTGCTCTTTAAAAAATATAAATTTAACAATATAATAAGAAATAAATAATATTGTCTATTATCCCAGGTCATATTAAGTTTCAGAAACGTTTAGTGATACATTTATTGGTTTCTTTTTTCTTCAAATATATAAAATATTTATGTTTATACCAATCTTTATATGCCCAATTTTCATAATACTGGAAGCGGATTTTAAGTTTGGAAGCCATATCAGCTAGAGCAATTAAAAATCTCAAACTTATCGCAGACATGTCATACTTTGCCAACTTTTTCTAAAGTAAACAACCAAAGCAAAACTGGCATATCAACATTAGCCATAACGGTATAGATATCATCTTCTTCATCAACTTAAAATATAACAAAAATCTCAAAGAAATAAGTCTACAGGTACAATATCACATGACCTTTGCGAAGAATTCACTTGGCTGAATTTACTGGATTTTACTGTTCACTGTTTTACAGTTTGTGTGGCAAGTAGAAACCAAACGTTGTCGTAATCAAGTGCTTTAATTTCGCGCCCTATTTGTGGTTAGCTCTCCTGTGGTTGGTCATCACTTTCCACGATTAAATGTCAAACAAATCTGAACAATGATACTACGATGTGATATAAAATCCTTGCTAGAAAAACTCCCAGTAATTGCCATTTTTATTTATCACATTTTATTGTGTTCGCCACTTTTTGGGAAATATTTTTTTATGCATTATATTACAATTAGTCTATATATAAATTACATACCTATAAAAGAGGTGTATTTGTACTTTAAGGGTTTGTTCCTGTTGAGATTTAGAAATATATGCTTATATTATTTGTATGATAGGTAACTTCTTATTTTAAATATGCCATATTTTTTTGTACAAAATGTCATATATTTTTTATATATACATATATTTTTGACAAAAGAGAATATACAAGAAAATGACTCCTTAAAATCTCAAAAGCTTTAAGAGATAGAGAACTGGAGATTGGCCAGATCGATAGATCTAAACAAAATATCCAAGGAAATTACCGTATCTTATTTTTTTAGATTTCGTGATATACGTGGAGGAAACGGTGACGTGTCATTAATCCCAGTACATAATCCCCATTTCCATAATGGGAATTATATCCGTTTATTTTCGAGTATAGGGTTTTTTCCACATTGAAAGCGGTCATAATCCTCACATACTACATGGGGTTTATGTCCCATTTTTATAGTGAGGATTATGTCCGGGCACCGAATAAAACTTCGAAATGACATTATGCAGCACTTATGATAGTGAGAAAATGCGGCGATATAGGTTTTATTAATTTTATATATTCGTCAATAAATTGTAATTGTCCTGAAAAATAAATTAATACATATAATTACTGTGTTCAATCGATGTCTTTTATTCGAGCCAAATTTTTTACTGGCCTTTATATTATTCACATAGCATATGAAATATCCTTGGATCCCTACGACCACGCTGTTTTCCATATTATGTAGTTGCTGTTGCTTCTACGGGCAACAACTGCATGGACAGACAAACACAAAGATGTTATAACGATCAAGGGCATTTTTTTACGAATGCCATTGTTGATGATGTCTGACTTTTCTGCCAACGCCACCATGTAGTCTTCACAACAGCACTGCTAAACTTTTTGGTCATAGAAGGCCCAACGTCCCTACCGTTCATTCCTTGGTCTCCATCATACGTATTGTTTTATATTATATACTTGCGCTGGTAGATATGTGTACACCTATAACTATATTAATACGATTATACTATATAAATGAATACGCATGTGTAGGTGAAGGCACGAGTACTTATTTTGCGTCTTTTATTTTATTCCCCCTGTTTTTTGGGCTTTTTATCTTTGTTTGTTTTACAAAATCTAAATGTAATTTTCAAATGATTTAACTGACACTTACGTACACAAAGCCATTGGTATGTACAGATACACACACGTGGAGATGCCCATATGTGCAATAGTGTTGGTAAGATCTCTATAGAGGTGTTAGTTTGTATAGAAGTAAATAAAATATGTATCCTCATTAAAATTCCCAAAAAAAAAAACAAAAAAGAGGGTTTAGCTTTCAAGTTGTTCGCTACCACTTCGAGAATATTTTGACAACATCCCGAACAAAAGCAATAAGAAGAATGAAAAACAAAACGCAAAGAACAGCGCTTTGTGTTCTTTTTCAGGCATCTGAACCAACTCCTTTCGCATTGATGTGCTGCTGAACCAAATGTGAGTCAAGCGGGCACAAAGCGGCGATGAGGGACTTTTTTTTGGCATTTATCAAAAGAAGTATTTTGCCTGCTAACCTACTATCTTTAATTCTGGTGTCGTTTATAGTGTATGAGTGAGTGCCGGTGTGTGTTTTCGATTTCATTTGTGTAATCGCCTTAATGACGCGCCTTTTTCGGTTTGCACCACGAGGGCAATCATTTTTTGTGAGATTTGAGATCGGTGCGTGTACGTTGTTTATATGCATGTGTATGAGTGAGACGTTTTAATAATTTCCTGTAAATGGAAAATTTATCCATGGCTTTTTTGCGTTTCCCTCCCTTGACATGCGAGTTTCATCAATTGTCTATTGTATTACTTCTATTCTTTAGATTTTGTTGTAAATTAAGCTTTTGTAATGTATTTGCTTATGAGTGTATGTTATTATAAATTCTACCCAACTCGTATGTACTTAAATGTGTAGTTACAAATATGTATTTATATGTACCTATGTACAAATGTATATCAATGAATATGTTGTCACTTGGGGTGTAGCTGAAATATAATTCTGATAAAAATGTAAAAAAAAACATTATAACTAGATATAAGCTGATCTTGTTTGCTAATATTTGGATAGATATAGATATATGGAAATATGAATAAAAGGTATAAAAATTAAGGACAAAATGGACAATATGGATGATATGGAAACTATGAGACACCCCTTGATAGGCTTAATATGGAAAAGAGGCTTAATATGGATAATAGATATCTATAATGTGGATAATAGTTATAATGTGCATAAAAAGGGTAATATGGATATTATAGTACGGATGGTACGGAAAATAGGGAAAATATGTATGATATAATATGGATATTACGGATAGGAAGGATGATACTGATAATATGAAATATGTATATGATATAGCTATCGTGTGCTACAATTACCCAAATTAAATAAACTTAATCCAAAATACTCAAGTATCTTAATTTAACAAATGTACACAAAACAACTTTTGCTAAGACACCGACGAAATACTATTTATGCGTCCATATAAACCGAGATTCCTTAAAAAAACAACCATTATTTTGCAGCATTTTTCAAAGGAAATTCAAATAAGCATCCTTAGAAGCTTATTTATAGAAAATCACATAAACATTGCGTTTCAGTTCTGAACACTCTAGTCACAGTAACAAGCCTGCAAAAGAGATTCCAATTTTAACTTGTTTTACATTTTCTGCACCTTTTGATTTTTTCATAATTTTACTGGCCCCTTCACTTTTATCAGTTTTTCTTATTACACATTGTTTATGTTCATTTATTTGTATTTGGTTATTTCTTTTCAGTTCTATTACAACAATTTACTTTAGCGCACTTTAAGCTATTTGTCGAAATACATGTTCACATTGAGACACTTTGAAATTTGTGTTACAACAATTTGAAATTGAAAGTTATTACAAAATCGGAAAAGAAAACTATAACACACGATTGTAACAAAATCCCATGAGACAACCAATAGCCATCGCCTAAAGAAAACGTCTAGATATTTGCCGAAATCCCATACAGGCGAATATTTGATATCTCGCTAAATGCGTTGAACGTGGTGGGCCCCTCACAATGACAAGGTAGGTTCTCAAAACAATTTACCTCTCAATATTTGTGCGAGCACTTTGGTAACGTGGCTGCAAAAGCTCAAAACTGAAGATCGAAATTAAATCCATGGTTACACAGCAAACTCTTAATTAGATACCCGAATTGTAATGCCGATTGCATTGACTTGAGTGCGTACCAGTGAACTTTAAAATCGACTCGTGAGCGAATCATTTGCATTTGATGTCAACCTCACCGCATCAAGGCTAAGACCACAGGCGGCTGTTATCTACGATTATAACGCTTTATGGCCGACCATGGTTGTTTGCTCGGTTGGTTGACCAGCTGATTGGTTGCTTTACCAATGCAGAAACTAACTGATACACTTTGGGTCGGGTATCTGGTAGTAGCGATTTGTTTTTGGTAGTTGCTGTTGGCGGCGGTGTTGCAATTTTTGGGTAGAAATTTCAAACTCAGTCATACGCACAGTGCATAAATTTGAAATTTTTTTGGATTTGACAAAAATTCGACAACACCAACAACAGATAAATGATAGTAATAAATTGCAATAAACAAACATATCGCCCACTTGCAACCAACCGCACAACAACAAGTCCTAATGAACATTTTTAACAAATGAATTAGTGCAAGCAGATACGTACGCACACATCCAAAACATAACTATATAAATATGTGTAATATATGCAAATGCCCGCGCGTTTTTGTGTGTGTGTGTGTATGTAAGATTGGGTGTAATTGTTTATGTACATATGGTCATATAGTTAACATGTCAAATGCGACTAATTTAGTTGTCATTTAGTTTATTTAATTAACAAACATTTTGTTGCAGGTGGCAGAAGCAGAAGCAGAGGTGACGGTGAAGTTGGATTTAATTGCAATTATTTGTATTAGAATACGTTACAGTAGTAGTGTTTTTTTTTTGTATTATTTACAATCAATGCGTCATGCACGATAATTTGAATAATTGGATATTCCGCGGTGGACACTCGCATGTAAACCGTGGGGCCACAGTGTTGTTGCAGCTATATATAATAGCATAGTGCTAGTGTGTAGTGTTCATAAGTATCAATATAAATGTCTGTCTGATAAAAGTTTCTCCAATAAATTAGTAGAAAATACCTATGTAATATCTCTTAAATTTATCGCTTAAATGTTTCAAATGCAGGGCCATGGTGTGACAGATCTGCTACAAAAAGCACAGTATTTGATTTCTGAGGCACTTCCATGTGGGCGAGTGAGAATTTTAGTGTAATATAAAACGCATTCTAATTATCATATCACTAGTTAAGCTTCAGCCCCAGCACTGACAACGATGGTGGTGGATGTTGATGATGAGTAAGTTGTCTTGTGCATAATTGGAACAAGCTCGTACAATTTGGAGCGCGCTTAAATGGATGACCTCAGATTCTCTTTTGGAGATTTGGAAACAAAAAGTATATCGTGATTGGCTTGTCAAGCGATTAAATCACTGCATTGTGGCATCCACAGATCTGTAAGTGTGTGCGTGGATGGGCGTTTTATTGTTGTACAATGGTAATAAATCTGTATTTTATTAACAACTAATTGATTGTCACTTAGAGGAGTTGGTGTGAGCGTGAGTGCGTGTGCCATAAGCGGCAGAAAACGCAGCAAAATCCATTAATTTGCAATATTTCAATATCTATCACATGAAACTTCCATCTATTAGTTGATTAGGCGGTCATGTGTGGACACAAATGAACATCAGTGTGTGTGTATGTTTATGTCGTCTATACGGTCTCCTGCTCGGCTATGATGTCATTAAAACGAAAATAATAGTTTATTAAGTATCGGGTATTGTTATTGCGCTTCTGGCAGTGTCATTGTCACATATTTCGTTTCTGTGTTTCGATTCTATTGAATTTTGTAATTGCAGCAAGCGAATGAATCGCCAGTGACAGACACACAGGGCCGTACGGGTTAAAGTTGAATCATTTGATTTGGTTTTTATTCGTGCACTATCGTAGTGAAACCGCTTTTTGCAGTGCCATCGAATGCTACTGCAGCATCGCGTTGCAGAGACAATAATAATCTTTAAAACACGTTTTTGCATTTGGGTTTTTTCGCTGTTGTTTATTGGCTGCCATTACATTTGTGAATACCTACCTGTACTTGAACACTTGGCGTAAATGCATTCACAGAGATTTTTTCGAAATTGATGAAGTCCATTCATTATTGCCTACAATAAAAATTAATTTTATTTGCATTCATTAATCGAGCATCATTAATAACAATAAAATCATGTCCGAATGCTTTTACAGGTCATAACTCCACCCAAAAAAATGTTTTGACATTTATACATACGAATAGTTAGTTTGCTATTGTTTTAAGCCAAGTCAAGTCAACTGAAATCGTGTAGTTGTAGTTAATAGCTTTTAAAACAAAAGTTTACACAAAACGACTGCATACATTGTAATATGAGTGTTAGCATTGAACGCGCAGCCACATTTATCCCTTAAAAATATGACTATCTGCCAATACGAAATTATGTTCTAGATAGTTCTAATATTTATCTACTACAATGAACTTAATTAATCTATAATCCGAATATGATTTTGTGTTAATAGCTGTACGATAGACGATCAGAAAGTTGTATTGTTGAGTTTATGGCCAATACAGAATCACGCACAAGGATAGCTCATTTCGAACTCCATAACAAATAAATAAATAATTGTAATGTAAATATTGTAAAATCTATATATATAAAAATGAAATGGTCCACGTATGTCATACCATCACTTGAGAACGGCTGGAGCGATTTGGCTGATTTTTTTTTTATTCGATTCGAAATTTTCCGTAGATTGTTTGTGTTGAAAAATATCAAATCCAGGTGGCGCTAGGGTGGATTTATATCGAAAATTTGAATGCATGTACCAATTCGACTGAAATTTGGAACGGATATTCGTTTGATCATGAGAAAACATTTTATGTACAAATGAACCCGCTAGGTGGCGCTGGGGTGGATTTATAATCAAAATTTGAACGAATGGACCAATTTAACTGATATTCAAAATGTATGTTTGTTTAATCATGAGAAACAATTGTATGTACAAGTGGACCCGGTAGATGGCGCTGGGGTGTATTTATATCGAAAATTTGAATGCATGTACCAATTTAACTGAAATTTAGTATTTATGTTTGTGGAACCTTGAGAACATTTTTTTTTTGTATAAATTGACCCAGTAGGTGTCGCTAGGGTGGAATTATAATGATAATTTTAACGAATTAAACAATTTGACTGAAATTTAAAATGTATATTTGTTTTATTATGAGAATTTTTTATTGTATACTAGCTGGCCCGGCAGACTTCGTCCTGCCTCCAAATTTTTGGCGTTGGTGTACTGGGTGATTGTACCTTTTTATCCTAAGGAGTACGAATTTCCAAAAATGTCTTCATTAGGCTCAGCAACCCCATTAACCGTATGGTCTGGGTGATATCAAGAGTTATTCCTATTTTCGTTATTGCCCCCTAAAATTTCGAAATGGGAAAAACCACTTTGTGAATCTCCCTAATTCTGTAGGAAGTGCGCCATTATAAAAGTTAGTCATTCTTCTTTAAGCCTTTTTGCGGTCTGGGTGACCATCTACATCCAATTCCCAACATTCACTGAAATTTTGGGACAGATGGGGTCAACCGTTTTTACAATTAGTGGTGACATCAAAATGTACATCTCTTTTATATATATAGACTTCTGAATAACTATGATGTTAAAAAAGTGACTAAATGACATTCCAAATATTAAGTGTATCATAAGCTAAACGCAGCCAACTGGTTCCAAACATACATTCAAAATTTTCTCATGCCAAAAAAATCATGTATTTTAAGTTTAAGTAAAATCGGACAATCGATATAAATTCTCGAAGTAATTTAACCCCAGCCAAATCAACTGCGGGTCCGTATATACAAAAAAAATTCTCATAATAAAACAAATATACATTCTAAATTTCAGTCAAATTGTTTAATTTGTTAAAATTTTCATTATAATTCCACCATAGCGACACCAACCGGGTCAATTTATTCAAGGTTCCACAAACATAAATACTAAATTTCAGTTAAATTGGTACATGCATTCAAATTTTCGATATAAATCCACCCTAGCGCCATCTACCGGGTCAATTTGTACATAAAATGTTTTCTCATGATCAAACGAATATCCATTCTAAATTTCAGTTGAATTGGTACATGCATTCAAATGTTCGATATAAATCCACCCTAGCGCCACCTGGATTTGATTTTTTTTAACACAAACAATCTACGGAAAATTTCGAATCGAATAAAAAAAAATCAGCCAAATCGCTCCAGCCGTTCTCTAGTGATGGTATGACATACGTGGACCATTTCATTTTTATATATATAGATATGGACCCTCAGTTGATTTGGCTGGGGTTGAATTATTTCGAAAATTTATATCGATTGTCCGATTTTACTTAAACTTAAAATATATGATTTTTTGACATGAGAAAATTTTAAATGTATGTTTGGAACCAGTTGCAGGTGTTTAGCTTATGATACACTTAATTTTTGGAATGTCATTTAGTCACTTTTTTTTAACATCATAGTTATTCAGAAGTCTATATATTTAAAAAAAGATGTACATTTTGATGTCACCACTAATTGTGAAAACGGTTGACCCCATTTGTCCCAAATTTCAGTTAAAGTTGGGGATTGGCTGTAGATGATCACCCAGACCGCAAAAAGGCCTAAAGAAGAATAACTAACATTTATAATGGCGTACTTCCTACAGAATTAGAGAGTTTCACAAAGTGGTTTTTCCCATTTCGAAATTTTAGGGGACAATAACTAAAATAGGAATAACTGTTGATATCACCCAGACCATACGGTTAATGGGGTTGCTGAGCCTAATGAAGGCATTATTGAAAATTCGTAATCCTTAGGATAAAAAGGTACAATCACTCAGTACACCAACGCAGAATGTTATATGTCAGTCAATCGGCTTAAAAATTTGATTTTACAATATATGCCTATCAATAAATAAGTTTTCATCAAATCATGGATGACACTGCTGATTCCTTTTAGCAATTCTTATAATATAAGAACAGAATTTGTCCGGGAAAACCTCGCCCTTTAAATTGAAATCTTTTAGAGGTCAAAGAAATAAACCAATCGTTATTAGATTTCAACTATACTCAAAATATTTTACAAAAATTTGGAGGCAGGACGAAGTCTGCCGGGCCAGCTAGTATAAATATAAATAACTGTAACGTAACTATTAAGTTTAACATAACAACGACAAACATAGCAAAAAAAAACTGTAGTACGAATGAAGTAAAAAAATGGGTAAAATAGTATCAGAAATACTAAACTCAGTTTTTATTTTAGAATAGATAGTCCTAGCTGCATTTACTTTTGGGTCATTCGCATCAAAACAGTTCAATTGGGGTCATTTCTGTTTCCTTCTTTGTCTCTTACGCATGCGACCCTTTTCTCTTCACTAATTTCATGAATTCTTTTAGACAACGCTTTCCACATTTGCCATTTGCATTCTTTCTCCTTGTGTTCTAATTGATTGTTTTGTAAGTTTGTTTGATCTTTCATGAACATTCTTTCCGTCGTTGTAATCCTATTTAGTTTTTTTCGTAAATAAATCATTTAATTGCATACAAAATCTTAATAATAATAAGTATACTGTTCAAATACTTGAATTTTTAAGAATTTTTTATAATAATTCGGTTTTCAAATACGTTATTTAGTAAAAAGCCGTTGTTTTTAAAACTTGGTTTTTACATCGTTTTTTTATTTGCGAAATTAGGGAATTTTATAAAGTTTATATGCCGCAAATTGTTGGATTATTATTGGATTTATTTACTGTTGTCACAAAAGCTATAGTGACATTTTATCCGACATGTATTGCTCATGGTGTCCATCAATTGTGTGAATGTATTAGATGTTTATATGAAAACGTAAATAAAACTATTGCTAATGTAAAGAAGGTATTTTTAAAAGCTCCATGTAGAAAATAACTCTTTACACAAATGTTTCCAGACCTTCCATTACCTCCAGAAGCTATAACACGATGGGGAACACATGCTTGAAGCAAGTAGTTAACTGCCAACAATTATAAAGACATTTTAAAGGTCCTAAGTGCATTAAACGATGAGGACGCACATTCCATTAAAACTGCAAAGGATGTCTGACAGACACCCAAACTAGATCTGACTTGATTTATATTGCTTCAAATTACCGTTTTATTACAAAACATATTAAAAATTTGCAAACATTAGGTCTTACGCTTATTGAAAAAGTTCAGGCGAATGAACATACTTTAAAATTGATCGATAACTTATCGGATTCCGAAATAAATTTAATAGTAAAAAAAATTGAATCAAATTATATAAAAAAACCTTGGCTTAGAAGAAGTGAAAAGTATTTGTAAAGAATTGTGTGGATCTGCGCCAACATTAACATCAAAATACGATATAAAGGAAATACTGTCTCTTAAAATCGCTCCAATTACATCTGTGGATGTCGAAAGATCATTCTCAATATACAAAAAGATTTTACGTTGTAATAGACAAAATTTTTTGTTCGATGATTTATCTCAATATTTTGTAGTTTGTTGTAACAACAATTTCAAATAAGATGCTTAACATACAAAAACACCGTGATACTTAGGAAACATGGTTTAAAATTTTTGTTACTTTAATGTTTAATAAATTCATATGATATTTTTTTAATTGTTCCTTAAATAATAATACTTAAATATTTATTTTATTTTACTTACTCAACATTTGTGTATGTAAATTTACAAATAAAAATTTAAATTAAAATAATAATGTTTTTTTTTTAATTTTTAAGCTGTTTTTGAAAAAGTTGTGTGACTTTAATTTTTAGGGCATGTTTTTGTTGATTTTAAGGTCATATTTTGCTATTTTTCAGGTCATATTTTATGCGCATAAAACACGATTTAAAGGGCATATTTCCGGTTGCTCTGGTGATCACAAATCATTTTTTCAATTGGACGCTTAGTTTTGGAAATAACGACAATTGAATATTTTCTCCCATTTCAAAATGAGAGGAAACAGTCATCTAGCAGCATTTTCGAAACAAGTTTTCGTATTGCATAAGCACATTTCAAAGAAAGCATCCTTTGAGATTTGCCCAAAGAATATTATATAAGCATAAACAATCTATTATGCTGATTTGCCTAAAACAAACCTGGCAATGTTCATTAAAATGGTCCTTTTTGAAAAACCGATTTACCGACATCATAACACCGGCTACACCGGGTATTCGAAATTGACATTTTTTGAAGAAACCGGTATACGGTTTCGGAGATAAAAAAAAACCGGAAAGACGGTTTTCGATTTCGGTTTTGAACACTCTAATCAATACTAAATATGTTTCTAATTTGATTTTAATTTGCACTCGTCAGAGGCATTCAATTCATTTACCATTTTTGCAACATTTCCTTTCAAGATTTATTACGTTCCTCAATAGACTTAGATATTGCAAGAAAAATATTGTTTCAAAATTGCGTCCTATTACTTTTATCCTCAAAATCTTTTTTTTGGCAAATGTGTAAAAATCTATATTACCATGAAGCCATTTTAATATATAGTTTTGAAATATTTTCTCATCCCAATTGTACTTCGCGATTTAACACCAAGTTTATGCCACGCGCGTTATTTTTATTGTTTAGACACATGGTGACACATGATGGTTAAATAAAGTTTTATAATCGAATATAAAAGCTTTATAATTGGATACCAAACTTTTATTTCCACTTATAATAACTATAAACTTTAACGTAGCTCAATTGAAAATTGACTACGATTCTCCTGACGATAAGAAATGCGCTACAGTGAAAATTACATTAAAAATTTTTGAAATGATAATCGGATACCAATTAAATTTTTTTCCTTGTTTTGATTGTTTATACATCACGAATATTATTTTATTATTTACAAATAATTTTTGAAGAATTTTGGAGAAATATTTTTCAAAATGGAGTTCATTAATAAAAAGTGTCTATTTAGATACTTTTCTATGTTCGCAATAATTAAAAAGACAATTTCCTACACAGTGAATACATGCAAAAACTCTTTCCAATAGGAAAAATGCCGAAAAACTCAAAATAAAGATCTAAAACTCATAAATATACAATAAATTGTACAAACGTCAAGTTATAGTATGCTTAAAGTAGACACAATCCTACTTTATCTTTTTGAAGATGTGAATCGTTTATGAATATTGTTTTTTCGAAATTTCCTTAAAAATGATTTATAAATAAATATCGTTAAGCAGAGTGAAAATTTGGGAAGCTCAAACGCGATACAAATTCTATTTTGTAAACATTTACTTCAGCATACGTCCCACTGTGCAACAGGGCTTACGACCTTTAATTATGATTTAAAGTGAGTTTTGTTGCAATTATATTTATTTAATTAATAATCATAAAGAATGTTTGAATATTTAAAACTGCATATTATTGAAAGTTTAACTGTACATTTTTTATTAAAAATGGCGAAAATTCTAACAACAATTTCTGCCTGCGCAAAGTTCTACCGCAAACTTTTCGGACCTCTTAATTTTTTTATATGAATATCGACGGCTTTCCACCCATTTCAAGTTGAGTTCTCAAACTACATTAAAATAAGATCCCAAATGATGATTTCATAATATTGTATGGTGATCATAAATTAAGCTTGCACTTAAAACTTTTATATGAATATCAACGGTTTCTCACCCTTTCCATAGTGGGATCCCAATAATTTTCAAAATGATATCCCAACTAATCTTAGTGATTTCACAACAATTGCATGGTGTTTACATGTTAAGCTTGATTTTGAAATAGGATGCTTAGATCGGGAAATAATGAAAATGGAGATAACACAGGCTTAATTTAATTTCCCTTTACATTTCCCTGAGGTATGGAATAGCTTCTCGCGTTGTTGTGAATTAACACGCTTTCTATTTTTAGATTCACAACTAACGGCATCTACTTGTTTATCGGCGAATGCAAACGACACTGTTTGAGAAGCTCTTACTAGACACGCCGATTCACTCGACACTAATACTGCAAAGTTGCTGTCGACAACATTCGAGGGGAGCCGACAATGGAAGAAAAAAAAAATTGTTTTTTTTCTTTTAAGATGACTGGAGCCAGGAGTTGAACCTGTGATCTCCCGCATGGTAGTCGCGTGTTCTAACCACTATGCCACGGCCGGTCCCGATTAAACCGGGTATTCGATAATGACATTGTTGGAAAAGGGGCACACTGTTTCGGAGAAAAAAACCGGTTATAAGAATTTTAGATGTATTTTAGACGCAATTAACACTAAAGTTTTCTTTTTCAATGTAGTTCGGCAAAAAAGCTTACTGTCTGTGACTCTTTGTACCAGAATGACAGTACAAAACGGGTAGTACCATGAAATAACCAAATGAGAAAAGTTGCGCTAGTGCGACATTGTATCGGAATATCTCTAAATAGGTTTTACATAAATGTAAGATAAACACTGTATTCCAAGAACTTTTAATTTTTTTGTTTCGGTAGATTTTTAATCGAAATGCCTTTATTTCGTGTGACGAAAGACATTCAGAGGTCACACTACTGTCACTGATTGCCCTTTCACTCGATTTTTAGTTCTGATCCCAATTTAATGTGCAACCTAATGTCCACAATGTAGGTAGACTGTGATTGGGTTTGTTGCTCATTTGGAATTCGCAATCTTAAGTGACAGTATCCAATCGACAGCTTCAACCTTGAACAGTTTTGTTTGGTTTGTAAGTCACGTACTAAAATTGCCGTCTACTGTTTCACAAAGGTTTTGACAAACAACAAATAACGAAAAGTTAATCAGACGCATTGCTGTTGTCTTGGTTCTTTCCTTTACGCGTGCGTACATGATTTTTGAAAGGAAAAGAAACGAATTTCATCTTAAGAAGCGCAAACATACCAGCTGCTTATTTTTGTTTCACTGGAACATTTTGTAGAAAGCAGATGATGACCACGCATAAGATCCGTTTGAAACAACAGTATTTAAAACCCAGCTTCAAAATAAAAAAAAATTATCTGATTCACCATAACGCTGCATTTGAAAACTGTTGGTGATCAATACATACATATTATATTAGATTGGAAAATATTTGTAAATGTAACCAACAGGTTCTATTCTATTTGAGCTCACATGAAAAACCAAAAACTATACTCGATTACACAATATAACCAAGCCATTAGCTGTTTTGCAGGATTTCTTAACACATTCCCAGAAAATTTATGATATTGTATCAACTGTATATTTTAAATATTTTTTATGGTTTTCCTTTTTTTGTGGAACCAAAATAGTCCAATTTATGTCGGTAAATCTAGTAAAATATGTTGGTAATAATTTTTTTTTTTCAAAAAAATATAAATGGATGGTATAGATTTCAAACTGACAACTATAAAATGTCAGTCTACAAAGAAAGATTGTTAACCAAACTGAAGGCAGCTTTTGATTTATGAAATTAATTTTTCTGTGCTTATAATTAACAACATTAAAACAATTTTATGTGTTATGCTAACGAGGTATGCATTTTTATTCCAATATGTGACGTAGAAATTATAGGGTGGATCAATTTTTTCTGACAAAGCCGCATAGCTGTTCTTGTTCTATGGGTAATTTCGAAAAACTTTTCCAAAGAAACCGTAGGTAAAAAAATAATTTCGTAGGTGAAAAATTTATTTCCTCAAAAAGAGAGCTATTCATAACACAAATATATGACTTGAGTACATTTTAACACTGCCTTCATAATATAATTCAACTGTTATAAATTGTCCAAAAGCCGGAATCCGTAGAAAGGAAAAGTAATATACGACTAAAATAATATTATAACCGTTAAATGTGAGACTATCCTGTGGAAAAAATATCGAAATCAGGCATACTCTATACAAAACAGTTCACAGTACTAACTCCTTCCGAATCTGCTAAAAGAACTTTCTGCATAGAAATTTAGCAGACAATCTTTCATACATTTGTAAACCTTCCAGAAGTATATGTACCTACATATATCTTAAACCGAAATTGTAAAGCAGAAGTCACACATTTCCTTCCACACATTCTATTGTACAAAATCCATATTTTTATTTTATTCACATTAAAGGTTGTTCCAGAGGAGGCCGCCCTGTAGTTTGTTGTAAGTGTCGGGTTTTGCACATGTTCTACTGTATATGTACTCACATATGATGTACATGCATACATTCATATAAATACATACACATACCCCTATATGTATAGCCCTAACAAAAGAGCCTATGAAACAAACCACAACAATAAAGTATCTGAGAGATGATGCCGTTGATGATGACGATGGTTGAACTTTAAATTAGATGAGAACGAAGGAAGCGACAACGAAAGACGAAAGAACACATGGGCCCAACAACAATCTCAAACTGAGGCAATTGCCAAAAAAAAATAAAAGCTTCTGCGAAAGAAAAAAAAATATTTGCAAAGCCAAAACGAACGATCTGATCCCTTGAGCAGCCCGCGAGCGGCCCACCCTGCGAGCCATGGCAATGCCAGCGGTTGTAGTTGCGCCAATGCTGACGTCGACTGAACCAAGCCCCAAAACTAACAAGAGGGATGGTAGCTGATGATGACAACAAAAGTTACTCGAGACATACAGACGGACACACACACACACACACACATGATCTAACGCACACAAACACATTAAAACTCGGGTTTGAGCTTTGGAGATCTGTGAGAGCTGCATTATCACGTTTTGTGAATCGGTTTCGCTTTTCATTATTTCTTCTTCTTTTGTCTCTTGATGCTGTTTGGCGTTGGGTTTGTCTTGATTCGGCCACCGTCGCTGCTTCTGGTGGCGATGATGATCTTCTTTCGTTTTAATTTTCAAGGCCAAGCTCCAAATGATTGTTGTTATTGTTTTGGCTTAGATGTAGTTGCAGATATTTATTCCCCGTTTTTTTTTTTTTGTTCGTTTGTCTTTTGTACTGCGTCTCTCTTGTCTTTGCCCATTTATAGCTTATGTTTCCTTAAATTTTGCAGTAAAGAAATACGAATAATGCTTACACAAAAACATGTGTATATGTGTTTGTTGCAATCGATTTGAGGCGATGAAATCATTCTCGGAATCAGCACATTGGGCCAAATGGGAGTTGCGGGGTTAGCGGTAGCAAATATTCCATTACGACTCATATGCGATTAATTGGGGCAACTGAAATGGGTCGAACACAGTCCATCGCTACAGAGAATATTTGACCAAATTTAATATTATCAAAGGGCTGCTGCGAATTGCTTAAGTTCGCAATAAAGTTGCCACTATTAATATAAAAATGTATGTAATTTTGGCCACCTTTAAAAAAACAATGTCCCCTATCTTCTCATGCCATCGACCGTGGTACGTGGTTAGTACATATTTACGCAAGTAATCTACTATTAACATTTGTTGAAAGAATTTCTCATAAAAGTTGACGTCCGTAATCGTCGGTAAACTGTAGGTCCCAATGAGCGAGTTTACAAACAGACAAATGTTATTTTAGCCGGATGGTTACAAGAAACAACGATCATATTTCTCAAATAAGCCGAGAAATTTTGAAGACAAGAAGCTGTTAGTGGTCCCTACTTTTTCCGGCGATGCAACCATCCATGTGTTCATCTGTCCTTACGTCCGACTAGTTATTAGGAAGCCCAAGGCAATATTGTACCTAACAAGTAATATACAGATACATTTTGATTATCTGGCTATAAATTTTCTCAAAAATAATTGTAAGCAACAGAATTTGAGAAATCAATTCAAATTCAACAGCTACAAAGACCAGAAATATTAATCGTCTGTTAAATACAAGAATTAATTTGTAGCCAATATGTGAAGCATAGACAGACACAGACGAATGAAAAATACACACTCAAACCGATTGCGATGAGACGGACGGGCGGTGAAACGACGACAGAAACAGTAAAGTTAAAATTAGCAAAAATTAATACAATTTCATGACTTAAGCAATTCATTTACATAAATATTACATAACGCAGCTTTTTTTGCCAAAACCATGTTTTGACTGAAAGCTGCCGAATCACACATTCGTCGCATTCACGCTTTAGACCCAAACTCGATCCGTCACTAGTTCGCTTGCTCACACGTTAATCAATTGACCGTGAATTTTTTGAATAAATTTCAATTCATTTCGTTTTTTTGTGTTTCCTTTTTTCTTCATATCTTTTCGGTGTATTAAATGTTGTTATTCGATCACATATTTCCTTTCGATTGGTCATTTATCGTAGTTTGCCATTTTCGCAAATTGTAAAAAGTCGAATGCTTCGAATAATAATAAATTGATGATGATGCTTATGCATATAAACATAACATACATACATAGTGACAGAATATAGTCTAAAAACTCTGAACCAAAACCAGACCAATTTTACTCTGTTTCCGGACAACAGTCTTTGATTGTCATAATATTGTGTTTAAAAGTTTTTCAACTTGTAGTTATTGTCACTAACTGTAGTTATAAGGAAATTTTAAGGTTTTAGGTTTAAATAACTAACAATAACTGCAACTCGATATGCATTAGGTATGAATTGTTTGGTTGTTCATTTTGCTTTTGATAGTGACATTTTGTATTTTTTGCCCTGCAAACAGTGAAACTAATATACAAAATGTGAATATTTAACATATAGATGGTATTGAAGTCTTGGAATCGCAACGGGATGATATTTATTTTGTAAGACTAAATCTCAAAAAAAAGGATATATCGTTAGCTGAAATGCAAACGGCCCTAACTAACAAAAAAATCGAAATGGGTTTTTTGATTGATTATAATGTATTTATTCAAACTACATGTCCATACAGAATTACAGAGTCCTACGATTAAAAATAGTTGTTTTATTAACCAAATACAAAAGGCCCTTACTACAAAGTGTTCGTTTTAATAAATGCAAAGGGCCCTAACTAACACACCAACGAACACAACACCCTTAGGGATGAGGGTATATATATATTATTTGATACGAAAAAAAGTGTAACGCATTGAAGGAGACGAGTTAGACCACAAGTATCTTAAGACCAAATTCGTTTCTGGACTTTTTAAGACGATTGAGCTATGTCCGTCTGTGTGGCTGGCTGGATGGCTGGTCAGCAGGATAACTCGAGTAAACCTTAACGGATCGGTATAAAAATTTACCAGTATTAATATTTTTCAAAACGAACTAATGGGTTTGTAAATGGGCAAAATAGCCCCACCCCTTCTGGTACCTCCCATACAAAATTACCTATTTTCGGATAATTTATATTTCTTTCCTAACTTTCAAACGGACGATCGTAGAATATTTAAATTTGGTCAGTTTATTTATCTTGCAAAAGTAGACAAACCCTAAGAAAACCGAAACCTTTGCCATACCCCTTCTGGTACCTCTCATACAAATGACCAAATTGACCCTTACAGTTTTGAGTATGATGTACGCTTATGAAAATGGGACTCAGGAATGAATATGGACTATATCGGTTGACGCCTTCTGGTACCTCCCATACAAAATTACCTATTTTTGGAAAATTAATATTCCTGTTAATTTATATTGTGATATGAAGCAAAACCTCAGAAAACCTAACTATTCGACACACCCCTTTTGATACCTCCCATACAAAGGACCGAACTCACCCCTATAGTCTTACATACATATCTTTTTTTGTAAGTACCCCTTTTGTTACCCCCTCTCAAAATTACATTTTTTTTTAAATTAATATTTCTCACATAAATTCCAAACCGGTACCTATACCTCCTAAACAAATAAGTCAAGTTTTGGACAATTGTGCACCACAAGCAGGGGAAATATTATACATAAGTAATTATACGTAATCATGCATTAAAAAAAATTAAATCTCAAATCTAAAAATCTAAAGTATTTGTTTTCATACTGACATTTGGCAACCATGCTTAAATAATATTTCATTAATTTTGTTTTAAATTATGTACCCATTGTTATTACAGCGATATTTTACTTTATTAAAATGTATTGACAAGTTACTGACAAATAACTAAAAAATTTTAATTATAGTTAGGGCTTTTTGTTTCAGAAAATCAGACGTCAAAAGGACCTAACTAACATAACTTTTACAATATTTAAAAAAAAAAAGTTTTCTTTCAAATTTAAATATGTCGATGTTTTACAAGTTACATTAAAAAAAATTTCTCTAAAAACATTAATATATATTGTTTTATACAGTTTTTTGTTTCTCCTGTAAAGTAATGAAAATGTTAGATAGGGCCGTTTGCATTTCAGCTGACGATATATGTATTTCTCAAATGAATCATAATTATAAGTCAAAGCTAAAAATAGTTGATCATTAATTCAGTTTATAATATACCCATTACATTTTGGCTATGAAAGATATATACTTTCAGAGGTGGTTAATAGTTTTTAAAATTGATTATAATAATTATATATACAAGCAACTAGTCGTGGCCAACAGTTAACACTACACTTTGAAGGAAAATTAATCTGTTCGTAAAACTTGAACAATAGATTGTTGGATGGACATAGGTATTTTTTAACAATTTATTAAATTAAAACATTTCTAAATTTCTTAAAAACTATGAGAAATATCAATTCTTCAGATATTTTAAGATATTGGAAATATACATTTTTTTAACACCCCAAAATTTCCAAAACGTAATATAAAAACTTTGTAATAAAATCGTGCAAATAAATAATTAACTGGATTACATATTTCCAGTCTTTAACTATTCTAATATTATTTTGAATCATTTATGAAATTTTTTTAAAAATTTTTAATTTTAGGCGTGAATATATAGAGGTTAGAAGTTACACATCTCAAAACTACTAAAATGAACATGTGATATTCTTTCTTAGGAGGGCAGTATACCATTGTTTGTGCTATTGATAATGTTCGCAATTTAGGCAACGAATCATTTGCTAATTATTTTTGTTCACCTAATGGGCTACTGATTGCGTTGTTGGGCCCTTCTTTCTTTTGATACGAAATGCAACTCTGATATATTTCATATTTATTAAAATGTTTTGATTAGTTGGTGATTATTCCAAATACATGTAAGGTAAATTCATACTTGATACATATGGATGTAGGTATCTCTCCCGTTTCATTTCCTTTTTGACGATAGGTCGCCATCTATTAGATGCATAACGTACTTTTGTATTGGTTGTACTAAAAGTACATTTTTGGATAGTGAGTATCATTGCTAAAATGCGCTCATTAAAATTCTCTACATTTGTTTTTGGCTCGGTGTGTTTGTGCCGATGTTGTTGTTATTCATACATAAGTATGTAATAAATTATCTTCCTATGATGTCAATCGTTCGCTCAGATGCATAGTACGTACGAGGATGGGCAAATATACACGGTTACATTTACTGTCATTGTATAAGGGGCACCTTTTTGAGAGTCATTCAGTGAATGCGCCAGATCGTCAGCGAGCCACTCTGCCAGTCAGCTAGGGCGTCAGTCCGTCCATCCAACCATTTATAATCATGTGCTATTTTGAATTCATTTTTGTTTTTGGTTTACTAACTACATATTTCGCATTTCGTGTATTTCCACGTTTTGTTTTTTTGTATTTCGTTGACCTTGATTTTTATAATTTGGTTTGGTTGTAGCAGTGTTTTCGATGTTTTATATTTGTTATTCGCTAAAGCAAAAAATAAAAAATACACACAACTAACATGGTAACTAACATGGCTAAAAGCAACAACAAAAACTGCAAAACGACCATTTGATTGTTTCATACAAAGTCGGTCCAAAATGCTGGTATGCACTCACAGGCATACTTACACACAGTCGCACACACACACTTACAAATGTGTGTGCACACAAAAAAGCATCTCGAGATTTGTGGTCGCGTCACTTGAGTTTCGAATTTGTGCGTTTATTCTCACAAGAAGAAACGCAACCAGCCGCCAAAGCAAGCAGCTAAAACAGCGACAGCAAAATGTAGGAAGTAAATTATACAACTTTGTGACCGTTTGCAATTTCCTCAAAGATCATTTGATTGCATTGGAATGAAATGGAAAACCACGACTTGAGTGTGGAAATGTGACAACAAGAACTCGACAATAAATGAATGAATGGCCTTTCAAAAGAAACTGAAAGTAAAAGAATCGCATCAAACGATTAGCAAGTTGTTAGTTACTAAGTTCCCAAACAAACTCTTTTTTTAACAGTCTGAATCTATATTTGGACGATATTTCTCAATCAGTTAACCATTGTTATAATAGACAATGCTGTTATCGTAGATATGTTTGAGCATCATATACACATGTATAATGTACTGAGTACATACGTATACTGTACAATTGTATAGAAATGCACCTATACAAAGAGCAAATTCAAATCTATAGGAAAGCTGCAATAACAGTCTGTTTTGCATTTAGTGAAAATGTAAGAAAACAACTAAAAAGAATCAAAATTTGGGGAATAATAGGTCGAAAGTAGCTTCACTTAATGAGTCGCAAGTTTTTCACATTTCGGCTCATCGAAGACACTTTGAAAGCGATTTAAAATCTGGTAACTTTTTTATAGAGCTGACCCATTTTTAGGTGGAAAATCAATACTCAGTAAAAATATTTTTGTTGAACACCACAACGTTTTATTCTGAAAATAGTATTTAGTCTTAAAACTTACCAGGCTTCATGCTAGTCCAAGTTGTGCTTCGTAAACCCTTGAAGTGTATTACTCCTTCAGAAGTTTAAACGAAGGCTGGTGCACTAATTGTGGTACAATAAGAAATTTTAATAAATTGTTTTTAATCAATGTATTTCATTTATTTTTTATTGTATTTATTGTTTTTATTTTATTGCTGATTACGAATCAGATATCTCGAGAATTGATAGAGATGTTGATAATATACCCATTAGACCGGGTCGGTCCCCATACAAAATTTTTTTTTCTCCAAAGTCGAGGGCAAATATTAAAGATCACTTCGAGAAAACTTCAAAAAAAAAATTTTTTTCCTCCCCCACCCCCCGGAAAAACAGCCAAAATCGTTTTTGTATCACTGCTTTTTTGTTTGTGGTTCAATCGTAACATTCAAGACATCGGTGTATAGGTCTCGACGAGTACTACATTTGTCCTATATATGTCGCTGACATACGACAACATCTTGTAATGATGGCCTCATTTAGAGCAATTTCTACCCCTAAAATTTAAAAACATTTTTTCCTATAATTAAAGCCCTTTAAAAACCAAGAACATTTTGCTTTGGAAGTATACAGTTTTATTCAAAAACAAAAAAGTTACGTATGACAATATGTATTTACAGCATCAACACTAATATTTTGTCCTGTTGTTTGCATTATTATAGCAAATTATTTCATACTTTTTAGCGCTGACGGAAAATTTTTATAAAAATGATTCCACACTCAAATTGTTGCATAAGTCTTAACGACATCGAAAAAAAATTAAAATATTTCCTTGAGATAATTCATTTTTTATCTAGTTACCGACGAAATATGATTTGTATTACAAATAAAATCCCAAAAAGAGCAAAGATATGTATGTAATTACAAATATTATCAAGTTCCGTTCTCTACTTTCAAGTTTTGCAAAAATTTTCCATTGTGATTAGTCTTTCCAAGCGCTGATTCACTTATATTTTAGCACAAATGTTGAGTGTTGCATATTGCATGGGAAGAATACAAGTGCAAAGTTATGTCTATATTTTATTATTAATACTTCCATTGTGGATAAGGTATCTTTATAATTTCGTTTCTTGAATATTGGTGACACTGAATACCTTCATCCGCATGTTTGAAACCCTGTTTGCGCTAAAAAGTATGCAATAACTTGTATTTCATTTTTTTTCGATATCGCTAAGAAGTATGCAATAATTTTCTGTAATAATGCAAGCAACAGGAAAAAATATTAGTGTTGATGCTGTAAATACATCTTTTCATACGTAACTTTTTTGTTTTTGAATAAAACTGTATACTTCCAAAGCAAAATGTTCTTGTTTTTTAAAGGGCTTTAATCCTAGGAAAAAATATTTTTAAATTTTAGGGGTAGAAATTGCTCCAAATGAGGCCATCATTACAAGATGTTGTCGTATGTCAGCGACATCTATAGGACAAATGTAGTACTCGTCGAGACCTATACACCGATGTCTTGAATGTTACGATTGAACCACAAACAAAAAAGCAGTGATAAAAAAACGATTTTGGCTGTTTTTCCGGGGGGTGGGGGAGGAAAAAAATTTTTTTTTTGAAGTTGTCTCGAGGTGATCTTTAATATTTGCCCTCGACTTTGGAAATTTTTTTTCGTGACCCGGTCTAATACCCATATACTATTTGAACATATAGATTTTAACTTGATTAGCCTTAAAAAGTTGAAATATATAGTTGCCCATAATAATCTACATTAGAATCCAATTTCTAAATTTTTAATATTTTCTTCAAAAATATCCCAATTTCTACATCAAATATCTCGGCGTATATAAGAGATATGGTAAAAGTAAACACATACTATTTTAGGTCTTCCCTTCAGCTATTGAATGGCTTATTACCACTTAGTCTGTATTCAAAAGAAAAATACTAAGCGGCAATAAACTTATTTGAGAACAAATTCGAACTTTTACCTCATTGCGGCACATCCTAATGCCAAACTATCGATACAAAAATTTTCACAATATATTCGTATTTTTAGCAAAAACAAATGTAAGGTGAAGCTAGACGACCAACATCACAGTTAATACATATATTTAACAAAATTCTAAAAAATGTCATAGTTAATACATATATTTAACAAAATTCTAAAAAATGTCATATAAGGAACACCCTAATGCTCTTTGTGAACAATTAAAGGGGTGGACTATTCCGATCATATTGGTTGTTTACAAAAGTTGTTCAGTTATACAATAAGTACGTTTTTGGTAAAGATAGCAAGTAAAAACTTTGCACAATGGTCCAAAACTTCTAAAAAACTGATTTGTTTAAAGTAGATAGTCTGTTTTGAGAGCCATTTAATATCTCTAGACTTGTTCAGATTGCATGGGTTTGTTCAGAGAAGTTTTTCGGTGTTACCTAAACTACAATTTCACTGAATAGAGTATGCAGAAAATCTTGATTCCCTATGACTTATATTCAAAATAGTAAAAAAATTTGAATTTTTTTCTAAGTTTTTTAAAAATAAACAAGGGAAGTCTAATTTTTTTGGGAAATTTTATTATATCAATTTCTTTAGCGTACTATTAGCTACAACTTTGCTTAAGAAGCGAAAGAGCTAGATTAAAAACTGTACGAAATGTTGGCCAAAAACTGATGTCACCTTTTTTCAAGGGATCCAAGGGAATTCAAAAAGTTACGAGGGCCAAAAAAAAAAATTTTGGTAGCCAATCTAGCCAAACTGAGCTAGGGTTTTACTCAGCTCCGGTTGTACTATCGAACCTATATAGTCACGTTCTGGTGTTTTTTTCACTGTTGCACTGTGTTATCGGACGTTTCATTGTACGCTTTGTAAAATTTGAATACATAACGTAAACGATAGCAAAGAGGGAAAAAAGCAAATAGCGGCCTAACAATACGTATTAAATAAAATCGAAAGTGTTATTCCATACTGTTTTTTGTTTTATGTTTTTTTTCTTTCTTGTTCTCCTATTTACATGGCAATATCAGCGTGGGGAAATATAAACACACATGTATAAGTATTAAGATCTATAAGTATTTTTGTAATAACAATAATTTTATTTGGCCACATTGGGGCTAAATCGATTCATACCTGTTTACAAAGGTATGTATGCGGCTTCTATTCGTGTAGGTACGCATGAATGTTCGTTCTACTAAAATTGGATTTTCCTTACACACGAAATTCACTGTTTTTATTGTTTAAATATATTTTTTGTTTGCACTTATTCATACTTTATTAAACAATATACCTACTTGTGTGTGTTCTCGTTGAGGCTGGTTGTTGTTATTTCTTTCATAGCCCAGTTTTTGTTTTTATTTCTTCTAATATTTATTAGTAGTTTGTTCTTAATAATTTGACCTAAAATCGTGTATTAACTATGGCATTAGGGAGGAAGCAAGTAAGAGAAGGTACGCGGGTGCTTCAGTTCACATTTAAAAAACTAGCATTTTTAATAATGTTACATTAGGGATAAAATCGTTTTGAAGTTTATATTAAAGGTCAGAGAAGTCAAAGAGGCAAGTAATATTTATAGAAATTGACTGATCACAAACTGGACATATTAAACTACTCGCAAATATTTACTATAATATACTCTTTAACTATAACCCAGCAAATAAATTAGTTTCAATTGCTAAAGAGAACTTCAATATCTGATACCCCATACGTATGTTAAGTAAAAGCTGTCTTGTGTAAAAAATTCATCAAGAAGCTTCATTAAAAAACCTGTTCCTTTGTGATATTAGCCCTATAGTCCGTTCGCATAATCAACGGATGGAGATATTTATTTACAATTGCAGGATAGTAAGATCTTAAAGTCGACCAAATGTTTGTCTGTTTAGTTAACTTGTAGGTTTAACGAATTCGCCTGGTATTTAACAATACAGAAAAGGTCGACGGTGATCGAAAAATATAAGGTTAACAAAAATTTGACTAATATTAGCAAAACATAATACTTAACTTTTACAGTATACCACATGATTTTGGGACTCAATCAAAGTAGCCCCTAAAATAAGAAGTTCTGCATTATTCGTTTTTTCAAGTTACATGCCATAATAATTAAATATCGATTTGAAGTTAGTAAGTATTATATAGGGGAATTTGTCACGTTTTAGGCTCTTTTGTTTGACATAACATAAATACTATATGGTGGCGTATGATTATCATAAGTAATATTTTATGTAAATCATACGACACTCAGTACAAAAGTTTTATTGAAACTGCTACAAAATAAACCCAGTTCAAAATCATTTGATGAATGGAAAAGTGAAACTGTTGTAGGAAAACGTTATATGAACAGGTTAAAGGAATTGTAATTCTTAATTTTTCTATATTTGTTTCAAATATATCGAACTAATGGTTCTCGAGTTATGTCAAACAAAAGAGCCTAAAACGTGACACTAAGTAGATTGTAGGGAAGGCTGTCGCCGCTTTCTGATCGAAAACAAATGTTCCTACCGTATATTCATATGTGTAGTGCTAAGTACTATCTGTGTATCAAATTTTATTTTTTCGCGACAAAATACGTTTGTGCCACTCCACCTTTCTACTAAACGAAAATAACAAATTCGTCAGTAAATTTATTAGATGGGGTCGAAAAAATAAGTTCACGTTTTCTCCACCCAGTTTTGTAGTTTGTCTGAAGACAATTTGAGGACATCAAATTTTTTTCCAATCCGTACACACTACGACCCCCCCGAAATAGTATTTGTTATGCTGTATCGTCATTTGATATCCGATCAAAACGAGGCACATCGTTATTCATGGTTTTGGCCATTGGTCATTTTTGACTCCGACGTCAATTTTTATTTTAAATTTTTTACGTCGTTTGTTACACCCTAATTATGCCTATTTCTTAAAGATCACAAAAAATATGATAATTTCGCTTTTAAAGTATATATTTTTATTCATCAACAAGAAAGTAATAGAGGTTTAAAAGATCAATAGGTCGTCCTACACACCGTCAAAACTTAAAAACTAACATTGAGGTCGTGGTGAATAATGTTCAACAAGCTAAATGTAGCCTTAATAAACCATGAATAACGATATGGGCCTCGTTTCGAGCGGTTACCAAATGACGATACAATATAATAAATACTATTTCGGTAGGTCATAGGGTGCACGGATTCGAAAAAAAAATGTATGTCCTCAAATTGTCGTGAGACAAATTACGAAAACATAAACTTTTTTCCGTCATATAAAGAGACCCTATTCATATCTGTAGTTTCAAGTACTATTAGTGCATCGAATTTTGTCGCTCTAGTGCAAAAACATATCGAAAATAAAAATTTTGTCTGCACAATAATATCTGTAGTGCCAAGTACTATCTGTGCATTGAATTTTGATGATCTGTGGAAAAAATACATTTGTCGCGCAAATTCCGCAAAATAATTAAACATAAAACTTTTGCCTGAATATTCATACCTGTAGTGCCAAATATTTTATGTGCATCGTATCCTTGTTAAGAAGTTATTTCTTCTATTCTCGAAATAATTCCACTCCAGCAACACCTACCTACATTCTGAACTTCACTTCCCGCTACCTACCGGGTTCATTTGCATATACAATTTTTTTCTCATGCTCAAACAAATATACATTTCAAATATACATCGACCGCTACGTTTTAGAAAAAACTATCTCACTTGTGGATAGAAAAGCAAATTTTATCAAAACAAATGATTTCGTTAAAAAAAATATCACAGCTGACAAGGTTGTGATAATATATAAAAATACATTCTTTATTAGAAGTGTAGCAGAAATCATAACATTATCACGTATAAACTAAAATAGGTGGGTTTTCAATTTGAATTGAATGCGTTGAACGGTTTAAAAGTTTTATTTCTGACATTCTAGTCTACCATACATTCCTTACTTCATTACCAAATTTTATTTTTTTAAAAATACACAATAGCTTGCATCTATCAAAATAGAAATATATGCCACTTCAGGTAACGTCACATTTCACAATATAGTTTATAAAAAAGAATAAAAAAGTTTTTGTAAAAAAGTAATAATATTCAAAATCTTTTTTTAAAAAAATTCCGACTCAATTTGCAATGTATAGCGTTTTTGTAAAAAAAAAGAAAAAAACTAACTTCTATTTTTGTCGCGTCACGTCAACATCTTTAGTTGGTAATATTTTATGATCATTCAGTTTAGTTGTTTTCTGGTCTTTTACAACATATAAGGCTTCTTAGGTTTGAACAAAAAGTTACAGAAGTAAAAAAAATAAATTTTTCATCTCATTGAAACGTACGGTGTTACATATATGGAAATGCCCATATGTACTAAATGAGTTATTTGAGTTTTATTTTAGCCGCATTTTAAAAATTAATATTCTAAAGATTACTGCGACAATATTGAAGTTACATAACGGCAATGACAATGACTTCTTGGAAACTTCATATGGCTCACTGTACATTTTCATTTTCAAATAATTGCCTCATACTCATACTACGATAGGCTTTATAGACACATTTAAATTTCCACTATCGGATATAGTTTGCTATCATCATCGATAGCTACGTATTCTCCGATTAAATTCGGTATTCTATTTACTTTGTTTGGTAATGTCAGGTTTCATCCTATATACCAAAAGCCAACAATGACGTTGCCAACTTTGACACGTGCTTAGACCACAGAGTGATGTGAATAGTCCATGAAAAATAGAGGAAATAAAGGCTCCAAATAAAACAAAAAGTAACAGATTTGCAAGTTAACGGTCTGCAACGAATTTACGTTTGTCACATGTAGAATAACACCCGTCGCATTCATTCATATTCAAGGATTTGTAGAGTAGATACTATAATCGAAATTTTATAAGAGTTTAAACAATGAATTTACGCTAAACATTTTACAACTAGCACTTAAATTGAGGAAATACATTATTTTGTAAAGTTGTATGTGCTTCAAATTAATAGTTTAAAATTAAAAACATTTTATGAATTGAAATTCATTCAAAATGTTCGATGACGTTGTCGTTCTCAGCAAGTTATTGTAGGTATTGATGCAATAATCATAATCGATTAAGGCAAAATAAAATTTTGTCAGGTTTTCGTTTAAAATTAAACATTTTTGGAGATTGAATTTAAGATATTAGGTAGGTAATTTCTAAAGATATACAGTATAATTCGCTTAGCTGCACTGAATTTTGGTGCACACATTTTTGTGCACTTAAGCGAAATGTGCACTTATGTGCACTTATCCCAAGTCTTTTACGTGCCCAAAAGCAAGTTATACGGTTATTTTTTTCCTGCACACAAGAGGCAGTTATCCGGATTTTTGTACCTTTATATATGATGCAGTTACCCAAATTTGTTGCCGTTTTTTTGCAGAATTGCCCTCAAGATTAATTATTAATCGTTATTTACACAAAAATATATTCGATAAACATATGATTACACAGTGCAACATTTCTAAGGTCATCGTCTGGTGCCGCCTTCGTACCCAGATATTTTTGAAGTATATACCGAGACTTAAAAAATCCCCAAAGGATTTGGCCCCATTACATCGAAACATATTTTTATGGATACTCCAATATTTTCACCCCAATACGATTTTTTTATCATTTTTACGGAGTCCATATTTCAATAACCGTTCAAAAATTTTTCTTTTTGTCTTCGGCAAAAATAGCCTTTTTTCCCATATTTTTACAATTTTCATGCACTAGATGCAATTTTTATGGGTCGGTCTATTTGAGACTTTTTTTGCTCTGGTTTAGATCTACAATTTTGCCGAAGACGAAAAGAAAAAATTCCGAACAGTTTATGAAATATGGACTCCCTAAAAGTGGTAAAAAAAACGATTTGGGGTTAAAATATTGGAGTATCCATAAAAAAATGTTTCGATGTAATGGGGCCAAACCCTTTGGGGATTTTTTAAGTCTCGGTATATACTTCAAAAATAGCTGGGTACGAAGGCGGCACCAATTTATGTGTTGCACTGTGTTATAAGATACCGATTTTGAAAGTGTTGGTAAACAAAATTTTTTCTATAGGAAATTGAATTGTGAAACACAATCATCGGGGCTGCTAGGACGAAAGTGCAGCTAAGCAAAATGCAGTTAAATGAGATAATTTCATACAAATGCTGCAATAAAATGTAGCCATAACGAGTTTAAGTGCTCTTATCCGAAATGTGCAGCTCAGCGAAGGGGAAGCTAAGCGAATTTTACTGTATTGATTTAAGAACAGTTTCTTTTTCAAGTTATTGAGATTCAATTGAAAAATACATAAATTATTTGAGTTCAAAGTTTCGTACGAAATGTTGTCAAATTCACACGAAAAGTTAAAAAGTTTCCAACAACATTTATATTTTCATACGAAATAATGAGCAAAGAAAAATATTTGAAATATTGAAAACAAAATTTTAAAATAATTTGACACATTATGTAGCAAAAAATCGTTATTGTTTAACAATTTTGGTACAAACGAACTTAGTTCCAGTCTAAAGGCTAGCATATTTTTTTTGTTCAGGTTTACATTTCATTATGAACTAACTGGCATGCTCATTATTTCGTACGATAATGTAAATGTTGCTGGGAACATTTTCAAATTTTCGTGCGAACAACTTCGTACTGCATCGCCAACAAGCATTTTCGACATTTATGTCGAAGCAAAATAATTTGTATGGAGTTTGACAACTTTTCGTACGATGTTGTGAAAGAATAACAACCTCAATTGTTCAATTGAAAGTAACAAATTTGTTACCGGTGCAATTTTCAATACAAAGGAATTTGCTTATGGTATTTAGCTTTTGCAAAGGCTGATTATACTTGTGGTCTTTAAATTATCCAAAGAGAGAACAAATATTTTGGCTGATATTTCAGGTACCGACGATGGAACTCGCCGTTTACGATGATGGGTCGTACAACTTTAGGGCTTCACCTTTATCCCTGTACTATTCGATATTCTCACTCTCTCTTCTCCACCATAGACGATTTTTCTTTCTGAATAGGCGTATCGCTATCCTCCTTTTTACAGTACGTGTAACCATTGGCTGCAGTGTTGCCTTGCTTACAGCATCCTTTTTTTTCAGATAAAACGTGGCATTTTTCATCTTACCGTGATTTTTCATACCCGAGTACAGTCGATGCGGCTGTGGTCATAGATGCGGAATATAATCGAATAATAGAAGTGTTCTCTGCTGGAGGTTTGGTCCACGGGAGGTATTGATTTCCATCCTACCATGCAGGAGGTATACCCTCCCTCGAGTAAAAAAATACTAGTCTAAAAATTGGATTTTCGTATCGCTGAATGCAAACAGTAGGCTGTTTTTCTAACCACATGGTAAAGTAATGTATTGAACGCCATTGCGCATGCGAGCTTGCCAAGCCAACAGGGTCGGATTACTCATCAGTAAGTCCACTTCGCTGAAATTTCTGCCCAGGTTTTGAAATACGTACCCTGCAAACATTTTGGAAGAGTTTGGAAGATAAATATGTCGCGCGAAGAATACGCGATTCTTCGCGGCGATCATTTAAAATTTCATTATCTGCGCGATTTGTTTGAAACTTTTCTCGACAATCATTTGACGGTTGTTTGTCAGCGCGATTATGCGCGATTTGAAAGTAAAACTTCTCGGCAATTGTTAGAGGTTTACTTGCCAGTCGATCCCGCACTCGAATTATTTGTAACCCTTTAATGCAATTGTTTGCTTAATAATCGTGTTTACGATGGATAGATTATCATAATACTTCTCTCCGAGAATTACAGAGAGGCTTACTGAGAAAAATGTTTATCTAATCATCCCTAACGCAATGAGTGGAAGATCGTGAGCGAATAACCTCTTTCTTTTTGTTGAAACAGCGAAAATTATCATTTAAAGTCAAAAAGTGAAAGTGAGTAGATCATTTGTAAAGAAAATTAAAATAAAAGGTTTTATATTTTTTTAAAATTTTTTCCAAAAACGAATGATTGAAAGATATGGTGGACATGATTAACCAAGATTCGTTAGATCTGCCATTAAGGCGATCACATCCGACGAATTCTTAATGAATTTTAGGGAATTTTCTTCACGATTCGTTTCTGGATCTTCTTTACGATTCATTTGGGAATCTTCTTCACGATTCGTGGGTTTCCCCATATAAGACATCTTCGCAATTCTTTTCCAACTCTTCTTCGCAACTTGCTTGCCACTCTTCCACGCAATTCTCGAGCAATTCGCGTGTGGCGAATCGTCTTGAGACACAACTACTCACACCTGGGGATTCGCGGACGAATCGCAGATAATAATCGCCGCAATTAACTTCATCTTCCAAATGATTCGCGGATAATTCTTCCGCAATCAAAAATGTTTGCAGGGTAGTATCATATAAACGGTATGTCACATCAGCGATATCCAATTTTGTTGGTTTCGGCACACCCGAACTTTGTGCCTCACTATTGTTTTTTTTTTCGTATGTAAATTTCTATTTTTTAAGAACACAACGTTCGTAAAAAAAACGTTGTAACGCACACTTACATCTGTGTATTTTTATGAGACACACACTAATACACAGGCGCAATTGTTTGGAAAATGTGTGACAGCATTTCCGGTGCTAAAAAAACTGTTTTAAAATAATCATAGCAGCCACTCTTTAGTTTAAATAATTTACAACGAAACGACGAATTCGTTTTAAATATTTTTGCCTGGACCAGCAGTTTCAACGGAATCAAAGAAAAAGATGAGAACAAAACAAATAAAAGCCGCAGCCGCATATCCACATACAGACAGACGTCTAGCAGAGAAGAGAGGAAGTGGTTAAGAGTGCAGTGCAGCATTCGCAATTGGGCGATTCTATGTTAGCAAATGCTTGAGTCCTTCGCGGTTTCATAGTGGGCGTAAGTAAGTGTGTAATAATACCATTTGAATATATATATATATTTGTGTATATACTGACACACACAGTCGTGTTAAATATATGTATATTTACAACAACCGCAACAAAGTGTGTGACAAGTGTCTCAGCATCCCAAACACTTCTTAATATTTTCACACGAAAATAAAAATGCATTTACAATAACTAAATATTATTTTTGTTTTGCCGTTTTTTAATTTTGCCACTAATTTACGATGGGCGTAGGCGTCCTCATGTCCTCAACCGTTCGCCCGTTCCTCCACCTTTACATGTAATGTTGTTGATTCTCAGGCATGGCACCCAGTATAAGTTAAAGATCTGACCATATTGTACACATTATTTTATGTATATATGTATGTATATACATATTTGAATACCGTCCGTAATTGTTAGTGTCACAACGGCAAATGCGACTGCGGTGTGTTGATTTTGCCGGTCGTCCGCAATTTCGATGGCAGAAGATGTCTCAAGTGTCCGCCGTGGAACACAAACAGATATTGTCGGGCCCAAATGTAAACAATTAGCAGAAAGCAAAAGTGTGAATAAGTAAAACATTGGAGAGACAATCAAATGGGACGGTTTAATAAATTCTTAACAGAAAATCGCGCTGCGCTACTTTTGATTGCCACTGTCTTCCGTTTATACGTTTATTTGTCTTATACGTACATATGTTATATATCAGTTTGCATGGAAACGTAATTCATTTTGTTGGAGAAATACTGAATACATGAAAGCAGTAGTTCACTTTTCATAGTCATATTACGGTCAACATATGAATACATTAAACTAATGAAATATTGCATTAAATAAAGTGAACTTAGGTTATTGGCAAGACTTGCCCTTCTTCTTCTTTGCGCTCCGTAGATAGTTAGTCACACCAAGTGTAGATAACAGCTCTTTCTCCTGGTCCATCCAACGAAGTTTTGGTCGCCCCTTCCTGCGCCACCCATCGAGATTATTAACGAAAACTTTTGAGCTGGAACCATTTTATCCATTCGTACAACGTGTCCAAGCCAGCGCAGCTCGTGGTTCATACGACGACGATACTCGCTGTTAACGATGATAAGTCCAAATATTTTGCGAAGTATTTATCTCTCGAAGACCCCCAGAATTAATTGATCTGCTTGTGTCATTACCCAGGATTCTGCGCTGCACAGCAAGACAGGTAGGATCAGAGTCTGGTTAAGTTAGATCTTTATTCTTCAAGAGAGCGCTTTGTTGTTCAATCGCTTGCTTAACGTATTTAAGCAGCGGTTTGCGATCAATGCTCGTCTTTTGATTTCCAGGCTGACATTATTATTTTTTAATATGTCGGAGCCGAGGTAAAAAAAATCACCTACCACTTCAAAGTTGTAGTTGTTAACGTTCACGAAGCGTCCCAGACGATTTTGTCCTAATTTTTCACCAGACCCACTTCCGCCGACTGCTATTCAATGCTTGAAAAAGCCGCAGTAACATCTCGCAATCTCGCTTGGTAGAAAATGGCTCAGTCAGATTTTTGCCATTTTTCACTAAAGACTTCGTGTCAGTCAATGTCATCCCGCAATGTCGTATTAGCTTTGCGGGGATACCAAACTCAGCCATAGCATCCAACAATTTCTGTCGTATCGGACTGTCGAATGCAGCTTTGTAATCGATGAACAGATGGTAGGTGTCGATCTGCATTTCTTGGGTCTTCTCCAGAATTTGTCGTTTATGAATATCTGGTCGGTCGTGGAATTACCAGGTCTAAGGCAACACGGATATGGTTCACTCAGATTCGACAGAATGTGCAGACAGGACCTTGTAGGCGATGGGTAAAAGGCTGATCACGCGATAGTTTTTTCACACACTTGGATCGCCGTTCTTAAGCACAGGACTTAGAACACTAAGATTCTAATCATCGGGCATGCAATCCTTGAGCCAAATCATGTTTATGAGCTCAGAGCACACTAGGTTGTGATCCGAGTAAATATTTGGACCGCGCATCACACGCACGTCCATAACGCTTGAGACATGCCTTCCATCAATTATCAAGTGATCAATCTCTTGTATTTTTATCGGGAGCTATCAGATTGTCTTGGATATCTTTATGCGGGAATCTGGTTCCACTCACAACCATGTTTCATGCCGACGCGAGGTGTTTTTGTGTGTATAGCATTAAAATCTCCCAGAAAAATTTTAATGTCATGTGCAGGTCATTGGTCATAGTTATATCTCCTCCAGGCGCTTAAAGAATGCATCTTTAATGTCATCGTATTGTCTTCTGTCGGGGCGTGTACACAATTCAGCGTAACATAAAAATATTTCGCCCGGATGCGAACAGTGGCTATTCGGACACTTGCAGGGTTAAACCGTGAGACCAGGTGTCGAAGTCTCTTGCCGACTATGAATCCACATCCAAATTGGGGTTCTTCTGCATGGAAGCTGTAAAAGATGTCATAGTTCTTTAGTCGCGAGCATCCCTGCCCCTGCATAGCGGTGATATCAGCATTGTATCTGTCGAAAACATTCGCCAGTTGGAAGGAGGCACCATCTCTGTATAGAGTTCGGACATTCCAGGTGCAGTTCCTTAAATCATGGTCCATATAATGTTTCAACATTTGGGGAGTGTTCTTGTTTCTTCGTGTTTTCATAATAATTGTTTTGCTTAAGCAAAGTCGCTTATATATAAATTTATTATCTAAATGTACATACTAGAGATATCACGATTAATTTGTTTAAGCTGTAGGGGGGCATCTGCACAGTATATTAAATTCTAATATCTGTTCTAAATACATACTCTTCGTTACAACCTAATTTAAGAGAAAAATTAAACTATCGAATTGATTCTGTTTTAAATTCATTTACTTATCTCTGTTAACATATTTACTTTCAATTTCGAAATGTCTCCAGAAAGCAAAGCGGTATACTGTTATGCCAGATTGCTCGACAGTGTTAAAGGAATGACAACTTCATCTGTATTGTAGGCTAAGACAATGGTAATCATTGCCAATAGTATACAGAGTGCAGATCTTCTCGGGAAAATTTTAACAAACCGAATGTAAGCCTTCTTGAAATTTGAGGTTCTATTTGTTGCTGGTTATTCATCTAGAGTTCTTGGCGCTTGTCGACAACGAAGACTACTTCTGTTGGCCATTGCGGTGCAGTCAATTGAGTGTGGGAACATTTGTTGTTCTTCTGTCTGTCCAATGGTCTGGCATGGCTGCCTGGTGGGTCCGTCGGTCTTATGGCCATTGTATAATTTGGCCTCCTTTCTTTTATTCTCGCTTTTTTTCTCTGAATATTTTTAGTGCTTGACACTTATTGTATTTAATTAAAAGTAAATTTTACTTTTTGCACTCGTTCGTTGCTGCTGTTGTTAGTGTGTCTTCTTTTTTGGATCTTTAACATTTACATTTACAGCAAGTATCCACGGCAATATGCACAGTTCTTTTTTTATTGTATTTTAAATATGCTCTTCGTGGTATTGCTGCCGCTTGTGCTGGTGTTGGTGTTGGTGGTACTGGGGGTGATAGTGGGCATGGTAATGCCGGCAATTGTGCTGGTTCTGGTGTAGGCGCTATTTCATTTATGTAAAGTTCCTCTGCTTCCCACTTCGTTCAGTTATCCACGGACCCAGACATTTGACCATTCGTCGGAAACCGCAAATATGCCCTCACTCACATATCTATGCGTAAACACTCACACGGACTCGCGTCAGTAATTCAGAGTGTGAATATGTGGATGGATGGAACCATTCATATTTACTCGTCCGCCGCTGCTGTTCACTTTTAGTACTTGTCTGTTAAAATAAATGTTATTTTTTCTAGTAGTCACCACCTCCTCCATATTTTGTACTCGTTCTGTCAAATTATTTTATTGTCAAATTGTATTCATTGCACACACAGTCAGTCGGACATACAAACACTACATACCAGTACGTATGTATGTGCACGCATATGTATATATATTTATATGTGTATGGATATGTTGATTGTTCCTTTTGACCAGCTGTATGGGCCAGATACAATCAGAAATAGTATTTTGGTCCATTTCGCCCAACATTTCAACAATAATTCATAGTCACAAAGTATCCTTTTTGTGCCTTCCCCATGCACACATACCACACATGTACATATGGATGTACAATTATATATGCATGTATCACAGCGTATTCGGAATATGAAAGTGTATGTGTTGATGCCATCTGTGTGTGCAATTGAAAGCACTCAATAAATAAATAAGAAATAAATATTTAAAATATTGCAAACAATGGTCATACACGACAAATTTCACAAAATAAAATCGCAGTGCAAAAAACATTTGCGATAATTTCTGATATTGGATTTAAAATGAAATCTATGGATTTCCATAACCACCCACGGCTATTACAACACCAAACAAATTGTGACTATTTCTGTTGTCTTCGGGATTCAGGCATTCATTTGTGAATACAAATTTTGCTTTAATGTCACAGTTATCCTTTCTGAAAAAACCCTGACTGGTTTTTCTGCAACTTTTAAACGGCCCATTGCAAAATCCTCAAAGGACAACTATGGGATTTATGTTTGTTTGAAAGGAGGCGCACAATGAAAACAAAAGTCAACTTATTGCAAAGTGAAGGCAAACGGCATATGAATTTTGTTGGCGTGTCCCGTCCTCAAAATGCGTTGAAGTTGCGTCAAATTTGATGTGCCATCATCGATAATTTGTAGCAAACAAATGGTTGTTTAGATTGGCTAGAGAAATTGGCAATATTTTTTCGCGTTGTAACTTAAAGCAAAGAGAATTTTAGATATGTATATCATCTATTGACAGAATAAAGCATCATAGCTAGAGATGGACGATCTGTGATTTGTGTGAATCAAGCGTGAGTGTTCACATCGGTTTGAAAATAAAACAAATGACTACAACAAACGTGATCTTTTGCGTTTTTTTTCGTGATTCACACTTAAAAGTGAGTAAGTCATAATTTTCTGCCTAAGCATTAGTAGCAAAAAATCTAAGAGCATGAGTGTGCGTGCACGTCAATTTTACTTACGTGAGTAAGTCAATATATACTCACATGCCCATCTCTAATACAAGCACCCGTAATCCGTTAGAGTGATCATATATCGTTGCAAAAATTTAAATTTTTTAGTCTGCTTTGTTGCCACTAGCTGTACGACAGACAGTATTTAGAAAATGGTTCCACTGAAGTTTTGTCAGTTTTGTAGTTTTTATATAATACTAGAAACATGTTTAAGATGCATTTAAGAACTAATAGGGATCTAAAAAGGTGAAATGCATATCTGAGATGGAATAGTAAACAATAACACTCTTAGAACGTCAAAATGACCCAGAAAAACGCCGAGGCACCCCAACATAACTTTGGGCAGTAGAACACAGTGGTATACTCCGTTTTAAAAGAGTAGGTCCAATTCAAGAGATATTTCATTTTTATGTTTGTATTATCTTGCAAGCTATTTTTTACTATTTATGGAAAAAAACTACAAAAACTCTTTGGAAATAACATTATTTATTTTTTATCGATACTTAACTCTAACAATGAAAGCCGTCCATTTTAATGTGGTATTGCTTATGATTTTCAACCTACACAGTCCAACCCATAAATTGGTCCCATCTTCGTACCCAGCTATTTTTGAAGTATATACCGAAACTTAAAAAAATCCCCAAAGGACTTGGTCCCATCACATCGAAACATTTTTTTATGGATACTCCTATATTTACCCTAACACGATTTTTTTTACCAATTTTATCTTTTCGTCTTCGGTATCTAAATCAGAGCAAAAACAAGTCTCAAATAGACCGACCCAAAAAAATTGCATACAGTGCGTGAAAATTGCAAAAATATGGGAAAAAAAGACTATTTATTCATGATATTTTCGCCAGTCCATTGATTTAATTCGAAATATATTACAAAAAAAATCATAAAATTTATCAAAATTCTATTTAATACAAGCAAAATTTGTGAAGCCGAAAAGTGGAAGCCCATCATCGTAAGACTTGAATTTAAAACCAGTAAGAAAGTTTCAGTCGGGCAACCCGACTTACATATATCCTCACCCTCAGTAAAACATCAAATTTTCTATTATATTGATATTATTTCTCGATTTCTAAAGTGGGCGCGGATAGAATTCGAGTTTTTCCTACAAAACTTGGTCCTGTTATAGCTTAACAAAATACATAATTTGGGCACGATCGTGTCGAGTGTATTGATATTATTACACCATCTCTAAACTGGGCGGAATGATGAATTTGTATGGGAGGTACCAAAGGGTAGTTTTATAATCTAAAATTATTGTTCTTAAAGTTATATCATCGATTTATTCAACGATTTATACATATCGCATTCACAGACTTCCAAACATCGCAAATATCAAAATTTTCTGGGAATGAATAACTCTTACAACATGTACCAAATGTTCAACAACAATTATCGACTAAATCCTCAACAAATTAAAAGTGACAACGACGAGAGCAATACACAAGAGACCATTAAGAATGATCTCATTAAATATATCGACGCTTTTGTATATTAAAGTTTATTACAAAGTAAGTGAGAAATACTTTCATCTTCTTAAAAGAAATTTAAATTTTATTTAATTATTTAAAATGTCATTTCAGTTAAAATTAATACAAGACATTAATATAAATGGCATTTTCATATTTGCTACCGATGCTATAGAATAAATCCAAATTATAACACAAGAAGAATGAAATTAATGCAATTGTCGAAAGCGGTCCGATGCATATATATGTACTTCTATGTCGATTATTAATTCATCTGTCTACAACAAAAATATACTCAGTGACGATAAACTGTTTCATTTTTCCTGCATCTGTCGTTTCAATTACTAAGTACTTATACAATTATTCCGTACATGATTTTGGTCTGTACAAAATTGGTAATAAATAGCAACTTCTTTGTTTGCATTATTATTTGGTATTATAACATAATTTCATAGTTACATATTACCCGGTTATGCCCGTCAAAAATTTGCCAGTAAATTACAGAACCCAAATTGTCAAAGATGTTTTAAGAAATCGAGCCTTTGCCTTCATATTTGAAAATTTTACAGGAGAGACAAAAAAAACAATCAAACGTACACTACACAACGCAGACAATTACATTATTAGCTGGCCGGAGTGTGGCGACACAGTTGATATGACAACATTGGAAGAAGTGAGATATTACACAAAGATCACCTATCATCACTATAAACAAAAAACAACAAAAAATGCTTTAAAATCAAAATTTTTAAAGCGGACTTAGAGCCTTTAGATGTTAAGCCAGCGAAATGTACGAAATGACTTTAGAAAATTAGTAGTTTCAATGAAAGTGCGAAAAAAATCAATCAAGCATCGTATTCATAATAATTTGAAATACATGTTTGTGAATATGGATGTATGCTTATTATAAGCTTAACTGATTGTGCATCATATGTGGGCTGCACAGTTTGAAGCAGCAACAATTATGAAAATGTAAAATTCAGCTAATTTTACCTTCCTGCCTCATGATATGACAAGGAAATTATCATTGTTGTTGTTTATTTATCGTTTTTATACTTCCGGTTGAGTTATATGTTCCAGATAAACGAAAGGCTAATGCGTCATGCGGCTTCAATGTGCGTTTAAGAAATACCGAATATTATTGAGTCCTGATTTAAGGACTTATTCTTAACTTATTTACTTTTTATATTCTCTCAGCATAAGTATCATATACGATGAAATATAGCAACCTTGACTTGTTTACAAATAACTGGAGTTTTCTTTAAAGGATTCCTTCATCTTTAACAGTGTATCCAATGACAATGTTACTCGTATGCCTCACCTGTGTTCATTCATATTAATTTATTGTTATTATGCACATACATCTGTAGCCACACATCCATCCATTATTGAGAATTGTTTATTCATTTTATATGGATTCTCAATTAAAGGACTGAAATATTCGTTCGTCATTCACACAATTGATCTGTGATTCATATGGATTTAAGGTGTTGCCATGAAGAACTGCAAATAAGTGGTAGTGAATTTCAGGAGAACATTTAAATTTGTGTTATTCTTTTGCAATTCATACATTTTTAACACAATTTCAATGGAACGACAGCAACACCAAGGGTGAGAAGGATCAGCACCAACCAGGACGTGTTTGTTATTCGCCTGTGAATGCAACCAGTTGACTTACATTGTATATTCTAACAACAATAAAAAAAATAAAACTATACATTTTTGTTCAAGTTGAATTTGTACAAATCTGTTGGTACAAAAATGTTCTCTTTGCTCTCTTACTGTATCTCTCCTCAAACCGTATCCTAACGGCTCTGTGGCCAGACTAAAATAATAGAGAAGTGCAGAAAAGCAAACAGAACACACTGAAGAGGAAATGGAAAAAAACACAACAAAAACTGTTGAAAACATTTTAGGATTCCACATTCCTGCGAAATAGTTTACACCAAACTGGGAAAAAAAAACTTAAACAGTAGAGTAAAATCCCATAAACTAATTTAAAATTTAACCCATTGAGAGAATCGTAATATTAATTTGCACAGTTTGTAACAAATACTTTGAAAGTTGTTCGTAATTGTTTGTAATACAATTTTCAATCGGTATATGTAAGTCGTCGTAGACTATGTAATAATCTTGAAATGAATGCCTTCAGTTTAAAATCGTCAACCTAATCTCCTGTAGATGACCCAGTTCTATGAAGTCATAACAAGAGCGGATACACAGATACTTTTCAGTTTAGACGAATTCTGTTACATTTAATGGTCGGTTTTTTATTGCGATAGTCTATTAAGCATTCATGAGCATGAGCACGACCGGCGAGACTGACTGTGGTATACGCGATCATCATGCGCAGGTCCTGGACTCTACATTGCATTGATCGGACTGTATCTTTCCGATGTTATAGACTGTCTCTTCTGAATAGTCCAGAAAAAGTTCTCAATAGTATCGGGTCACAATATGACAATTTCTCAATTTATTCCTTAAAGTTGATGACGATGATGATCCAACTATTTTTGTATATTTACAAATTTACTGTAGAAATTTATTGCACTGAATGTTTCTCGATTAAATTGACTTTGACCACCAATTTTATTTTACTTGTTATTCTGTTCCACCTCTCCAGCATAAGAGAAATATTAAAGCAATTTTCGCTAAGTGAAAGCGATATGAATTGGTAATGATACCTTAATTCCCTTTTGAACAATTATCCCCCAAGCAGCAAAAATATTATAAAGCGGGTTAAAGATGACTTAAAACTCCCACACATCCGTGATGTAAATGAATAATGCCATCATCGTGGCCGGCATCATCATTACGTTGATGTACATACTCCGTTGTCCATCCAATTTCCAAGAAGATTCGTTTATGCGAATTTAAAGCACAGACACAGAGCCAGAACAAAAAGGAAGTAGGAGAAAGAAGACAGTTTTAACACCTGACCAAAGTACGGCAACCGGGAGATGTAACAATTACCACAATATTTGTTAAGGATACCAAAACTTTAACAACTGGCGGACGGACACATTGTGTGGAGACAGACAAAAGTTTACATGGCCTTATTCTGAACGTAGCACACAAAAAGGGCTTGGTTGAGCTGGGTAATATTGCCATAGGATTTAAAGTCAAGTCACAATAAAGTGCAAATGAATGCAGGCGATTATTGGAGGGAGTAAGAGAGAGAGAGAGAGAGAGAGAAAGAGAGACTTGGAAATAGGAGGTGTCGCACTTCAAATATGTCCGATAATTCTCACACGTGAAGCTGAGTCAGAGTCGTAATTATCGTCAAATGACATGCATCATTATTATATTTTCATAGAGCATTGAGTTGACCTTTATGTGAAATTTATTCAAATCAAAATCAAGTTTATTTCCATTTCCAGAAAGTCACAAAGCCAAACAAAAGTGTAAGTGCACACAGAAATTTGCAGCGATAGAAATTTTAGCCAAATGTGATATTAACGTAGTAAACTTGATTTTTTTGTATGTGTTTTTCTATTTTTTCTGCTTCTTTTGAGGGTTTTAATCATTTAGACACGAAGAAATGAGCGAAGAAACCGAAAAAAAAAACAAAATGCTGCTTTGTCTTATTTTTCAATTTCAAGGTCATAATAAATTACAAATGCTAACACTTTGCGATACAACAAATTCAACAACGGCAACTACAATAGCAACCACCAGCAGCAGCCGCAGCAGAAGAAGTAGATGAATAGAAAGCAAAAAAAAACACACACACACACACAAACTGATACGCCAAACACTAATAGAAGAAACGTTTGCAAAATAAAGCAAGAAAACAAAATTTGGTGTAAAAACCTCGAATTTGGCACAACAAAAAAACAAACACGAGCAAATACAACACGCTCGCTTGTAAGGTAGTACATTTGGCTTAAAGTGTAAACACAACATCATCGCCTAAAGCAGAAGCCGAATCGTAGCAAAGCTTAGCAAGCGAATATAACCTGAATGAAACTGTAGCGCCCTTCGCCGCAGAGCACTTTCTCAAAAATCGTCTGCAAATGACCTTTTGAGTAATAAAATCCATCAGGGTTGCGTTTTGCTAAGATGTATCTTGAAAAAAAAATCATAAAAGATTTGTTAAATCTAATTTTATATTCTTTTTCTACTCATGAAGTAAAGTATATGATTCACATGCAACTTAACAGAATCTGAAGACCAACGCCTCAACATATTTTGAGACTTATTTAGAGATTTTCTAACAAGGCTCTGGTTAAGAGTTCAGCAAATGATTGTAGTTACTCGAAAGTGTTGCGGCGTTCAACGCGCAATGATTGTATTTGATATGTATTTGTTTTCCAAATATGCTAACTTTTGATCGTAGTTGATTTGAGATTTTTGTAATTATATGTTACAGACTTCTAAAGTTGAACTATGCCAAAAAAAATCCTATTTTAAACTAGTGCTCTGGGCTTGTACCGGGATCCCGGGAATCCCGGGAACGGGTTTCCCGGTTTCCCGGGAAATCATCTCGGGAATCCCGGGAAATATAATTTTCCCGGTATAACCGGGAATCCCGGGATTCCCGGGAAATAAAAAATTGATTTTTTCTTCGGTTTATTAAGCAAAGATGCACAGAATGCCTTAAAATTTTGCACACATCATAGGCAGAGACTTCGTAGTATTCACCAAAAAATTATGCCATTTGATGGAACGCTGTTCAAATGCCGGTCCGGGAAAGAAGAAATTTATATTTTTATCATACATTTGTATGAAATAATTCAATTTTCCGGTCTATCGCGGACCGGCGTTTCTAAACTACTTACTTAAATAGATCGCGAGTTGTCAGTATTGAAGAACGACATTAGTACAATATTTCCACGGATTTTTGTGAGGTTGGCTTAACAACTGCGGAAACGCCGGTCCGGGATAGACAAAAAACAGTAATTTTTTCATAAATGTATATATATGGAGCTTCGGTTTGTTAAACAAAGATGCACAGAATGGCTTGAAATTTTGCAGATAACATAAACAGAGACATCGTTATATTTTGGCAAAAAATTATGCAATTCGATGAAACGCTGTTCAAACGCCTGTCCGGGAACGAAGAAATATCTATTGTTTTCATACATTTGTATGAAATTTTTTTGTTTTCCCATCTATCCCGGACCGGCGTTTCTAATATACTTTTTCAAATGGGTCGCGAGTTGGCAATATTGAAGAACATCATTAGTAGAACATTATCACGAATTTTTGTGATATTTAATGAAAATCTGCAGAAATGCCGGTCCGGGAGCGAAGAAGTTCTATTATTTTCATAATTTTTTCTCGTCTATCCCGGACCGGCGTTTCTAAAATACTTACTCAAATGGATCGCGAGTTGGCAATATTGAAGAACATCATTAGTAGAACATTATCACGAATTTTTGTGATATTTAATGAAAATCTGCAGAAATGCCGGTCCGGGAGCGAAGAAGTTTCCATAATTTTTTCAATTTTCATGTCTATCCCGGACCGGCGTTTCCAAAATACTTTTTCAAATAGGTCGCGAGTTGGCAATATTGAAGATCTGCATTAGTAGAGCATATCCACGAATTTCTGTGATATTTGATGAAAATCTGCAGAAATGCCGGTCCGGGAGCGAAGAAGTTTCTATTATTTTTTTAATTTTTCCCGTCTATCCCGGTCCGGCGTTTCTAAAATACTCACTCAAATGGATCGCGAGTTGGCAATATTGAAGATCTGCATTAGTAGAGCATATCCACGAATTTCTGTGATATTTGATGAAAAACTGCGGAAATGCCGATCCGGGATAGACGGGAAAACTAAAAAAAATAATAGAAACAACTTCGCTCCCGGACCGGCATTTCCGCAATTTTCCACCAAATATCACAGAAATTCGTGGATATGCTCTACTAATGCAGTTCTTCAAAATTGCCAACTCGCGATCCATTTGAGTGAGTATTTTAGAAACGCCGGACCGGGATAGACGGGAAAAATTAAAAAAATAATAGAAACTTCTTCGCTCCCGGACCGGCATTTCTGCAGATTTTCATCAAATATCACAGAAATTCGTGGATATGCTCTACTAATGCAGTTCTTCTATATTGCCAACTCGCGACCCATTTGAAAAAGTATTTTAGAACTGCCGGTCCGGGATAGACGTGAAAATTTAAAAAAATATGGAAACTTCTTCGCTCCCGTACCGGCATTTCTGCAGTTTTTCATCAAATATCACAGAAATTCGTGGATATGCTCTACTAATGCAGTTCTTCAATATTGCCAACTCGCGACCCATTTGAAAAAGTATTTTAGAAACGCCGGTCCGGGATAGACCGGAAAACCGAAAAATGTCATACAAATGTATGAAAATAATAGAAAGTTTTTCGTTCCCGGACCGGCGTTTGGACAGCGTTCCATGAAATGACATAAATTTTTGGGAGAATATAACCAAGTCTCCGTTTATGATTTCTGCAAAATTTCAAGCCATTCTGTGCATAATTGCTTAACAAACAAATGAAAAAACCATTTTTTATTTCCCGGGAATACCGGGATTCCCGGGAAATATAACAATCCCGGTTTCCCGGGAAAGGACCGGGAATCCCGGGAAAACCGGGAATACCGTTTCCCGGGAAATGGGGAACACTATTTTAAACGTTACTCAGAAAAAGGCATTAATATTTTTCAACATGAAAATTTTTATTATTTTATTTAAAAAAAAACTAGGTATAGTATAAACTCGATAGTCCGGACCCCGCTAAATCGGATTATTCGGTAATCCGGACTTCGTTTTTCTACACATTGCTTATTATCAGGGCAACCGGAAATATGCCCTAAAAATCGTCTTTTAAGCGCATAAAATATGACCTGAAAAATGGCTAAATATGACCTTAAAACCAACAAAAACATGCCCTAAAAAATTAAATTCACCCAATTTTTTTTCATATGAATTAGAAATATTTTTATTTTAAGTAAAGAAACAGCTTAAAAATTAAAAAAAAAAACAATATTATTTTAAATTAAGACTGTAAGTATTTTTTGTAAATTTACATACACAAATGTTGAGAGAGTAAAATAAAATAGAAATAAATATTTAAGTATTATTATTTAAGGAACAATTAAAAAAATTTTACATGAATTTATTAAAGTAACAGAAATCTTAAACCATGTTTCCTAAGTATCACGGTGTTTTTGTATGTTAAGCATCCTGTTTGAGATTGTTGTTGCAATAAACTACAAAATATTGAGATAAATTATCGAACAAAAAATCTTGTCTTTTACAACGTAAAATATTTTTGTACATTGAGAATGATCTTTCGACATCCACAGATGTAATTGGAGCGATTTTAAGGGACAGTATTTTCTTTACTTCGTATTTTGATGTTAATGTTGGCGCAGATCCACACAATTCTTTACAAATACTTTTCATTTCTTCCAAGCCATCATTTTTGGAAGTAATTTTATAATTTTTTTTACTATTAAATTAATTTCGGAATTCGATAATTTATCAATCAATTTAAAAGAGACTATTCAACTTTTTCAATAAGCGTAAGACCTGATGTTTGCAAATTTTAAATATTTGCAATAAAACCGTAATTTGAAGCTATATCAAGACATCCTTTGCAGTTTTAATGGATTGTGATTGTGCATCCTCATCGTTTAAAGCACTTAGGACCTTTAAAATGTCTTCATAATTGTTGGCATAGTAGTTAACTGCTACAAGCCATGTTCCCCATCGTGTTATTATAGGTTCTGGAGGTGATGGAAGGGCTGGAAACATTTGTTTAAAAAGTTTCACTTTACATTGAGCTTTTAAAAATACCTTCTTCACATTAGCAATAGTTTTATGTACGTTTTCATATAAATTCCTAATACATTTACACGATCGATGGACACCATGAGCAATACATGCCGCATGCATCACTTTCAGACAAAATGCCACTATAGCTTTTGCAGCCTTTACCGTGTATGGAGCTGCATACGTCAAAAAAACTAAAGAATATTCTTATTGAAGTTGACGTCCAGATTTTTTATGGCGTCGTCCGGCAGTCGATCAATTGTTGAGTAATTAGTTCTTTCCAAGGCTGCTGTATGTAGTAAAAATTTCTCACTTGCAATTTCCTTGTCTTAATACACCTTCTATACGTTTGCCACATTTCTGCCTGTTGCATCTATAGTTCCATCGATTGAGATCCATATAAATTAAGTTTTTAGTTTTGTTAGTATATTGTCCATGCAGTCGTTGTATACATTTTTTAAATGTTTAGTTCAAAGAACTGTTTCGGATGGCACTTGGTAGTCCGTGTATTCCTCAAGTGTGTTCTTATATTTTGATTTCTCATTTTGTAAAGTGAAATGTCAGCAGACATAAAAGCTCGCCTCAGTTTTTCCTGAAAATCATGTTCTTTTGAGAGTCTACCGGAACATTCTGGTTAAAAAAATTGTTTGGTCTGTTTATTTTCACTTCTATGACTTAGTTGAATATGTTTGCCGCTTTTCACATGTTGCTTCGCTTGAAATCTGCGATCTGCTGCAATAACTTTGCTGCAGAATTTAGAATAGAGGAATCCACCATCAGCTCGTAAGTCAGTAAACTTTTCTACAACCGCCTTTAGTTTTGCTGCTTTTGTCGGATTAGCTTTAGGCATTATGTCAAGGGTCGAAATCGCTGGTGGTTGAAATTCACCTCTTTTTCATGTATTGTTTACTTATTGAATAAGAAAGCGCAAAAAACCGGATTAATAAACGTTTTACTTTTTACAGTTGTGTAAAACAAAAAAATAATGTGAAAAACATAAAATATGCTTAAAAAGGGATATTTTTTAAAAAATATGGCCTAAAAAATGTAAATTATGCTTTAAAAAAGGAGGTTTTTTTAAAATTATGTTCCTAAAACCAAAATTTGCCGAAATATGACTTTATGGGTAAAATATGCCAAAATATGCTCTAACAAATAGGTCTCAAAACACTTGCAGGACCATGAAACATGTAAATACATTACCCATTTGTTAATATCTCGTTGTAAAAAAAACATGCTGTAGCATATTTCCGGTTGCCCTGCTTATTATATTATTTGCGACAAACAAAGGTATTACTTCACCAATTAATATAGGTGTTGATTCACGTAAACTCTTAAATGTGTTTTTTTATTCGATTGAACTGTACCAACTAAACTCAAATTTTTAATTTTTATGGCTCCCGCCATGCTCTGCTAGTAACATACTTGTATTTTATTGTTTTTTATTCTTGTTTTAAAAACAGAAGGTACGACTTGCAAACACGTATCTATAAATAGCATGGTATTGACTTTGCGACAGAAAAAAATACACATTTCTAATTTGCCTTAAATGATACAAAACTTAAATGCTTACAAAATTTTATTTTACATATTTTACGTTTGGTGTGCCTTACCTAGTTAATTAGTTGTTTACCCAGCTGTTGTTCACGCATACGCTATTCCGCTCTTAGAAAATCTCGTATATAGCAGAGCACAACGAATAAATTTAAAAAATTCAAAAGCATTGTTATGATTTACAAAGCCACAACTTCTTTGAATATATATGAGTAACAATTTAGGCAAACAATTGACAACTTGCTAATGGGATAAACTTTCAAAATTTTTACATCCATTATTGTTGTATTGATACAGAGAGCCCATTAATATATTTAAAACAAATCCGTCACTATAAGAAGCCCAGCCCTTATTAATAAAACCTTAAGAACTTGTGTTGTCACGTTTTATGGCACAGTGAAAGGTATTCAGCTGAGAAAGATAAATTCGAGTAAAAGTTATTTGGAACATCTACACATAGTGTGATTTGTATTTAGAGTTCGCGTTGAAATCTATTGTTATTGCAAGTAGAATTTTTTTACAAGAGTTGTAAAATCGATTTCATCTTCAGCGCCCTTTGCTGTGACTCTCAACAATTATCTCAAACCTTAAGTGTGAAAAGTTGTTGAGAAACATTTACATACTGGTGCGAAAATGTTTTCAGCGAGGACCACAAGTTAGCATAATAGAATTCAAATTCTATTAGCAATAATGGATCTCGATCTCAAAACGAATATGAATACAAACCTTATTTTTTTATTAAAATTTACAAATGCAGTATTTAGTTGATTAACGTCAATAAAATGGTAATTGCGAATAACTAGCTGCTGACGTTCTCTGCAAAATTTTATATTCAAATACATTGGAGAGCGCATTCTCTTGCTGAAAAAAATTAATTTATCTCTTAGTTTAGCTTAAAGAAGTGAAATGAATTAATTTTCCGTATGTCTCTTTGGTGTTCATACTCATCGGAGTTCATGCGACAGCTTGGAAATGCCAGCTCCAAAGTTAATTTTGCAGAGAATGCATGGGCTCTGTTGTCATATCTGCCAGCCAGTCGGACAAACGAATATAACACTAAAGATGTAAAATCATGAAACAAACAAATATTTGTTTGTTCCAAAGGTGATTAGTGCTATTAACGGATCATTCTTGACGTTATATTTACACCATCTTGCCAAAGGGGTTAAGACTAACTTTCTTCTGCGTTATTATTATTTGACAGGGTATGTAATAGCACTTGTTTATATTTCATCTGTCATCAAAACATAACATAACATTCCATTTTTTCTGTATAAATGTAGCGTCTATTATGGAATCAGCTTCACATGCTTAAAATTCGATAATATAAATACAGCCCACATGTAACTTTTGTAATGATCGTCTACTAGAAATATCGACGGCAGCAGCGTCACCCTCATCGCTGCCAGTGTTTATTTATGCAAAATCGAATCGTGTTTACAACCTCATGTTTCATATGTTTCACCTAGTTATGATTAGATGTGCGAGCGTGTGTATATGCTTGTGTATTAGTGAGAACGAATATTTCGGTTTGCCCTTTACCTTGCTGACACACATTTTATGCAAAACAATAGCTACAACAGCAACAACTATATGACAAACATGTTTACAGAGCAACTACAACAACAACAACACGTGCGTAGTACCTCAAGCGACTGAAAACATTTACAAAATTCAAAACTTACAAACTTGACTTGTTTCGTTGCCGTTTTTATTGTTCGCATAAACTAACGACTGCGGCATTCGAAACGAAGCGAAATGTAAATTTTTGTTAGCTATTTTAGCACAAAAACCTTCAGAATTGCCAGCAGCTGCAGCAACAACACTAACATACGCTACTAATACTGTTAAAAACAGATTAAAGTTGTTCACAACATTCGTTGTTCACATCACTTCGAGTTGTTGTGTTCGCATCGAATTTGCTTAAATCCAAAATCCAGTTAAAATAAATGATTTTTCAAAGGTCGCGACTTCAGCCGATAGCACGCTATCGCTGCTGGTGTTGTTGTTCTTTCGCTCAATTTGTTGTAAATGTTGACTTTGTAAACGGGTATGTGATCCATCATTTGCGGGGATTTACATTTCACTTTCATGGCCAACCGGGTGGGGCTGAACGCAACAGTCGACTCCAGCCACTGGATTCGATATGTTGCAAGTCTCTTCAACAGCGATGTAATTGTTGTTACAGAACTATTAACAAATAGGTATTACAATACGAACTACGGAGTAATTGAAACAACAATTGCGACTATATAGATGCAGAGTAATACTTTGTCATTTAATGACGTAACGATACTAATATTTTGATGTATCTACACTAACACAAATTAATACTAATAATGTTTAACGTTTTGTAATTAAATTTGTCTTGTAGAACGGATTACAAATAGATAATTTCAATATGTGAAATTAGTGAACTCTAAAAATTTCGAACTTTTTAATTCAAATTTATTCTAATTCCTTCAGTTAATTAAACTTATATTCAGGTCCACCTATTTTGAATACCATATAGACTTGTAATGCCTTGTACCATACAGATATCTGAACTATCATAATAAATGAATAGCTTTCCGTATCTTAAAATATTAGCACGAGCATTAACATATTCAACTTATAACCTTAATGCACACTGTATATTTAAATTTTTTTCATCTTATTATATTTGAGTATGGTTAATACAAACTATGGGACTCAATATATTTCGATAGTCTTCTTCTTCTTTACTGGCAGCAACAACAGAAATTCATCTATCAGTAGCCGCACGTAGAAAACCATTCCAAGCGCTTCGGTCTTTTGCGCTCCGTAGATAGTTAGTCATACCAAGCTTACTTAACATTTCCGTCACCTGGTCCATCCATCGGAGTTTTGGTCGCCCCCTCCTGCGCCGCCCATCGAGTTTATTGCCGAAGACTTTTCGAGCCGGAGCGTTATCGTCCATTCGTACAACGTGTCCAAGCCAGCGCATTCGGTCTATTTGAACGCGTTTGACCACGTCGATGTCGTTGTACAGCTCATACAGCTCATGATTCATTCGACGACGGTACTCGCCGTTCACGATGATGGGTCCAAATATTTTGCGGAGTATTTTTCTCTAGAAGACTCCCAGAATAGATTGATCCGCTTGTGTCATTACCCACGATTCTGCGCTGTAGAGCAAGACAGGTAGGATCAGAGTCTGGTAGAGCTGGATCTTTGTTTTTCGAGAGAGCGCTTTGTCGTTAAATCGCTTGCTTAGCGCATAGTAGCAGCGGTTTGCGATCAATACTCGTCTTTTGATTTCGAGGCTGACATTATTATTTTTGTTTATGGCGGAGCCAAGGTAGACAAAATCATCTACCACTTCAAAATTATAGTTGTCAACGTTCACGCAGCGTCCCAGACGAGTGAACTCTTTGTTCGTTGAAACAAATAACTTGGTTTTGTCCTCGTTTATCACCAGACCCACTTCAGTCGACTGCTTTTCAATGCTCGAAAAAGCCGCAGTAACATCTCGCAATCCACGTCCAATAATATCGATATCATCAGCATACGCGAGCAACATGTGGCTTTTGTTAAATATGGTGCCATTCCTGTTTACTGCTGCTTTCCGCATGATCATCTCCATTACGATGTTAAAGAGATCGCAGGACAGACTATCGCCTTGTCTAAAGCCTCGCTTGGTAGAAAATGGCTCTGACAGATTTTTGCCAATTTTCACTGAAGACTTCGTGTCAGTCAGTGTCATCCCGCAGAGTCGAATTAGTTTTGCGGGGATACCAAACTCAGCCATAGCATCCAACAATTTCTGTCGTATCGGACTGTCAAATGCAGCTTTGTAATCGATGAACAGATGGTAGGTATCGATCTGCATTTCTTGGGTCTTCTCCAGGATTTGTCGTAGCGTGAATATCTGGTCGGTGGTGGATTTACCAGGTCTAAAGCCACACTGATAAGGTCCAATCAGGTTCGCCAGGAGGGGCTTTAGTCTTTCACATAACACACTAGACAGGACCTTGTATGCGATGGGTAAAAGGCTAATCCCGCGATAGTTGGTACACACACTAGGATCGCCTTTCTTAAGCACGGGACATAGGACACTCAGATTCCAATCATCGGGCATGCATTCCCTGAGCCAAATCGTGTTTATGAGCTGGTGCATGCATGTTACCAGGTCATCGCCGCCGGCTTTAAAAAGCTCTGCCGGCAGTCCATCGGCTCCCGCAGCTTTGTTATTTTTAAGCCGGGCAATTGCCGTGCTGATCTCGTTTTGGCTCGGTGGTGGAAAATCTACTCCATCGTCGATGATTGGTGCGATTTCGTCACTTATGCTGCCTTCGGGAACGAGAAGAGATTGAAAGTGTTCCCTCCATATTTGCAGCACACTCTGAGTGTCCGTGACCAGATTTCCGTCTCTGTCCTTACAGGTGGGGATCCCTGTTCCAAAACCTATACTTGTTACCTTTTGGTAGAACTTTCGGGCCTCACCTCTATCCCTGTAGTTTTCGATATCCTGGCTCTCTCTTTTCTTCCACAGACGCTTTTTCCGTCTGAACAGGCGTTTCATCTTCCTCCTTTTCTCTTTATACCGCTCCGTCACCGCACGCGTCGCCATTGGCTGCAGTTTTGCCTTGTATGCAGCATCCATTTTCTCAGACATTTCGCGACATTCGTCATCGTACCAGGGCTTGTCTGAGCGTGGTTTTTCATAACCCAGTACGGTTGTTGCGGCAGTGGTCATAGAATTCGCAATATGCTGCCACTGCATGTCGGGAACATCAGAACTAGGGGGATTTGTATGGAGTAGTTGAGAGAGTTGGTTGGAGTAAGCATTGGCTATCTCAGTGGTCTGCAGCTTTGTGATGTCTAGCTTCCTTTGCGTTTGATTAAGAGTGTTTTTAGCTCTACTTAATCGTGTGCGTACCTTGGCTGCAACTAGGTGGTGATCCGAGTCGATATTTGCACCGCGCATCACACGCACGTCCATAACGCTTGAGACATGCCTTCCATCAATTACCACGTGATCAATCTGATTTCTTGTATTTTGATCGGGAGATATCCAGGTTGCCTTGTGGATATCTTTATGCGGGAATCTGGTTCCACTCACAACCATGTTTCTTGCCGACGCGAAACTTACCAGTCTGAATCCGTTATCGGAGGTGTTGTTGTGTAGACTGAATTTTCCGACTGCTGAACCAAGAGCATCTTCCCTTCCTATTTTAGCATTAAAATCTCCCAGAACAATTTTAATGTCATGTGCAGGGCAGCGGTCATATATATCCTCCAGGCGCTCATAGAATGCATCTTTGATGTCATCGTCTTTGTCTTCCGTCGGGGCGTGTACACAGATCAGCGTAATGTTAAAATATTTCGCCCGGATGCGAATGGTGGCTATACGGTCATTTACAGGGTTAAACCGCGAGACCAGGTGTCGAAGTCTCTTGCCGACTATGAAACCACATCCAAATTCGTGTCTTTCTGCATGGCAGCTGTAAAAGATGTCACAGTTCTTCCGTCGTGTGCATCCCTGTCCCGTCCATCTCATTTCCTGTATGGCGGTGATGTCAGCCTTATATTTGTCGAGGACATCCGCCAGTTGGATAGAGGCACCATCTCTGTATAGAGTTCGGACATTCCAGGTGCATATCCTTAAATCATGGTCCTTATATCGTTTGCGGGGGTCGTCAACATTTGGGGGGGTCCTTGTTTTTCGTTTTCTTCGTGTTTTCATAATAAATTTTTGTTTAAGGAGAGTGGCTTATTAGGCCACCGCTCCCGATCTTAGTTTCTTGGGGCCGCCAAAGCCACTAAGAGAGCCTGTGTTGAGTTTCAGTAACTTCTGTTACCTAGTTCCTAAGACGCATCGGTGGTAGCATGCCGATTAACAAACTTCTATTTAAACGAACAAAAATTTATTGCCGACCCAAAACTGTAACAAATAGAAGGAGTCACTTTGGACCCTAGGTTTTTTTTAACCAAATTCGATTCATGACTTTTTAAGTCGTTTGAGCCATGTCCGTCTGTCTGTCTGGCTGTCCGGTTGGTGGGCATGATAACTTTCGAAAAACACAACCAAATGTTTTGAAATTTTGCACGAGTTATTATTTCCCCAAACTACTTACGGTATTGGGAATGGGCTACATGGCCCCGCCCCATCTGGTACCTCCTATACAAATACATCATTCGGCCCACTTTAGAAATAGAGTAATAATATCAATATACCCAACGCGATCGTACCCAAATTCTGTACTTAGTAAAGCTATAACAGGATAAAATTTTGGAAAAAAAAATTTTACGTATAACCTACGCCCTCTCTGGTGCCTCCCATTAAAATGTACCGTTCCGCCCACTTTAGATATGGAGTAATTAATCAATAAATCCAACGCGATCGTACCAAAATTCTTTATTTAGTAAGGCTATAGTAGGAAACCGAAAAAAACTGGAAGTCTAACCACGCCCCTTCTGGTACCGCCCACTAACGCGATCGTGCCGAAATTCTGTATTTAGTAAAGTTCAAGCAGGATAAAGTTTTGGAGAAATAATCTTGTAGTCTAGACATGGTACCTCCCATACAAATGTACCACTCCACCCGCTTTAAAGATGGAGTAATAATATCAATACACTCGACACGATCGTGCCCAAATTTTGTATATTTTTCCTCTCCCATACAAATGTACTTTTCCACCCACTAGAAATCAAGTAATAATATCAATATGTATAATAGAAAAATTATTTGTTTTACTGAGGGTGAGGGTATATGTAAGTCGGGTTGCCCGACTGAAACTTTCTTACTGGTTGTAACAAGTTCAGATTTATGTGTGCTGTTCCTTACTCAGCCAGGTAAAATGAATACTTTATTAAATACCAGCTATAACGATTTTGTAACAAACGCAACTTGTCACCAAATTCTCTTTACTCAGGTATTGTTAATAATTTGATACCACAAATATTCACCAATTTAGTATACATATTAGGAGGGAGTTTATGCCATGACTTCTTGTATGAATTAGAAAAAAATTGTCTGTTGAATGTGAGTAAATGTTTACCATTTTTAAAATGCCTTGCGCACGATTTTTTTCAGGAAAATTTATCTAAATTTTAATAATTATTATGAGAAAATATGTGGCGCTTTGTACCGAATTTTAAATGCATTAACATTTTGGCAACGTAGATTGTGGAATAAAATTCAACTTTGCACTTTAATCCCCTAAGAACAAAAAAAGTAATGAAATTGAATTGAAATTAAGATTTATATTATCTTTAACTTATACTATTTGCAAATCGGATTAAATAAATTTTTCGTTCAAATAAAATTGTTAAGTAATTTCGAATCTATCGATCAGGACTGTTACAAGTTTAAGGTTTTGTACATGTGCATTTTTTTAAATTAAATTTAAATTTCCCTAATCTGTATTTTCACTAACTACTGCTTCCAATATTTAAATGAAATGTCATTCATATTTTCCACGTCAATAATAACACTATGCGACAGTCAAAATCGGAATGGGATGAAACCAACGGGAAATGTTGTATCGGCCAAAAGCAATTTATACGTGGCCCGGCCAAAAGTACCTGGATTATTTAAAGTAGAAATTTTAATTTAGTTTTTAAGTCACCACTTTGTACTGTCACTTAATATTGTCTGACTTAGACCATTCTCATACGAACAATGAAGACAATTCTGTTCTGAATAAATCGATGAAATAGTCAAAGCTAAACCATGTAATTATCACAGTTTTTTTTTTTCTTAACTTAGACTTAGACTATTAACATTCTAACTGTCACATATGATCTCCAGTTGTGGTAGAATCTAAACATAGTTTTTTATTACTTCCGAATATGATGAGCATCAGATCATTGAAATCTTTTTGAGGTATTGTAAATTGTTCCATTTAAGTTCGTCCGCTGAAAATGCATCATAAATCTTTGGGTATGAGGCAAAGCACCGATTCAAATGCCTACAACAGCAACTGCCTGCCTGCGCGTGCGTCCAGTTTTTTTTTTACAGTTTTTAATGGCTTTTTACTGCTAACTTTGTGCAAACTTATGTTATGTTATCTATCTATTCAGTTTATTTGAATGTATCTAGGCTCACACACACATACGTACTATCTACAAGCATATGTAAGGCAATTGCAATAGCTGCTATCAAACGAAAGATTCATGAACAAAAAAGCGGAACCGTGCAACAACCTGTTGCCTTTTAGTTGTACGCTGAGTGTACGAATATTGACGGCAGCTTTTGGCTCTTGTGTTTCCAACTTTTGCTGTTTTTTTCTGGTTTTCGCTCGCTGGTAATGCTTACACGAGCGTGGCAATACGTACCCTTTTCTTCTTTTTGCTTTGCATTGAAAAATTACCAGTGTCTGTGGCAAATCCACAGTTGTTGTGTTAGGTTCCTCAGCAAACAACACCAGCGCGAAGGAAGCGTTTCTTCGACTGGAGCAAGACGCGTTGGCTGCATTTGAAGTTCGTTCTGTGCTTCCATATTGTTGCAGCATTTGGGTGGCAGATATTTAGGTACACAACAACAGTTGCCACAAACCAGTTGTTGTGCAGACCGCCAACAACAACGACAGCCACCGTCAACGTCTACATTATCCATCTAACTGTTCTTTGGGTGTTTGGCTCCAGTTCTTTCAGGCAGCAGCAACAACTCTGAAGCGAACAACAAACATGCTGCCACAAATAGACAATATCGTTAGCAAAATTCTTAAATGGCAGCAGCAAGTGCTTCGCCACGTTGCCAGTTGCCACTGGATACCCGCCTGGCCATGTGAGCACGAGTGTTTCAGTATTTGTCTAAGGCCAACTTTTTATATTTATTAGTTTAATTCATATGCTCTGAGTACATTTAGTTTTTTTTTTGGAGCCCGAGCATGTTTGCAGTACATATTTGGGTCTCTGTCCCCTCCCCCCCCCCCCTCTCCGGTTCCCACCATCGCACACTGACGGCATCATGATTAGTGCATTATGTACATCCGCAGATCGGTGCGGACGGGTGGACGGACGGACGGAACAAATGCACCATCATAGACACATGCATGCAGTGCCGCATGGATGTCGGTGTCCCTGGTACCTTATTGATTATGTTTACCTGCCTTTAGATAAATAGTAATACCACACAAAAAAAGCAGAGACCAAACAAATAAATTGTTGTCCTAAAAACGAGTAACCAACTTGCAGTCAGCCATCAAGCTAACCACGATTGGCCGGTTGGTGGCCTGGTCTTTTTAGCTTTTGATCAGCTCGATGGCTGGTTACGGGTATTTGGTCGAATAGTTGGTTTGCCTTTTAGGGGCAATTGGTAATTTAACGATTCTCTCGCAACTCATGGTATTAGTACACAAATAGTTACTCCAGCTCCAAATCATGTATTGGACGAGTGTGTGTGCATGTGGTACAATGTTTGTTTTTGGCCTTTTTATTTTAGTCTATGGAGGTTCCTGTATAGCCGTTGTTTCACATTTCGATAGGAATCTTTACAAAAGAATCAAGTTTGACTTTTTATTCGATTCTTTGTCGAGTCAGGACTAAAAGAATCTTCAAATGCGATGAATATGGTTAAGTAGCATTCCAAGAAGCCACTGGGCATCTCGACCTACAGCTACGGACAAGAGAGTACATATTTTTGTTTAACAAAAACATACATACGTAGACTGACCCTGAGTATTTGTTTAGAAGATGTTGTGATGTGTAACCAAAATTGTGTCCATTGTACGACTTATCCAATCATGGTCATCATCATATATGAATGTTAGAACCGCCACTCTATCGATTGTCCTTCCAGGCTGCGCTGCAAGGATGTACTTCACAGATCATTATTATGTCAAAACTGAAGTGGACTTAAATGACTCTTGGCCATGTCCCGTACGAACTAAATAAACAAACAATCAAATTAAATTACAATTCGCCCGCAATATTGGCAATGAAATAAACAAAACGAACCTCTAACCAAATTGCTAAAGTACTAAAGGCTGTTCGTATATATTTAACATAGGTAATTTTTAAGTTTTGGTATAGTAATATCATAGATATTATTCGATTCAATACCAAACATATATACAAAGTTGCCAAAGTGTTATGAAGTAAGATGTTAAGCACATATAAAATAATCTATTACATTCTGTTTATATAACACACATATCTAGGATCAATACATTAATAAAGCAAATAAATTAATGATTTGATTGTAAATAAACTGTCTTTTATTTGAAGAATAACAATTTTAGGAATTAGGAATGTAATAAAAATTATGCTGCAAAACCCGTACAGGAGGAGACGTGTTAGACCCCAAGAAAAATAATTTCAGGACTTGTTAAGATAACTGAGTCATTTCAGTCTGTCTGGTAGGCAGGCGTATGGAATTGTAAATGGGCAGTATATTCAAATTCAACATTTCAACTTTTTCCTTATGGTACAGATTTATTCCTCAGTGTAATTTATATTTTTATCCATACAGTAACATTGGAAATTTACAGTAACACCTGAAAATTATCACCATCGGAAAAATTTTGTCTCAAAATGTTAGTTTTCCAAGCGGAAACAAAACGATTTTAAAACTCTTTACGTTTCAGAAAACAAGACCAGGAAAAAATTAATATGGAATATTGAATTGTTATAATCTAAATCCACATTGCTCCAGTTAATGCCCTAATATCGGAGTAACAGCTAACAGCAAAGCTACATTAAATTCGTTACATTTTTATTACTAAATAAATTTATGCAATGAAAGCAAATAAAACCTAAAATATACAACAGTAAATATATAACTCGCTTAGTTAGTGCAACTTTTAGCAAACACCACAAGCACCAACAACTCTCTGGGTTTTGTTTTAATTTTGGCAATTGGAATTCAAATAAGTGCTGCTGTTGTTATTGTTTGATTGTGATTGTGAGAAAAAAAAAACACACTTCTGTTGTGTTTTCGGCAATGACATTGCTGTCGGCGACGCCGTTCGGTACAGTTTTGATAATTATGTTAGACCATCTAATGCGGCCGCCAATGTTAAGCCGGTATAACTAAATCACAAGCATAATACATGCATTCGTAGCAAAAATCAAATATTTGCACAGTGGATTTGTTACTATTTGATTTTTACGTGTCATCATGTTAAATATATCTAAAACCACACATAATTTGTGTCCCTTGATTGTAATGGGAATTTCGGAAAACGTTCGAAAACCTCTTGTTCATTACTTAATTTGGACAAGGGCACAAATGTTTTAATTTGTTAGAATATTTAGAGATATGACACCATTACTTTAAAAACTAATACAATGCATAAAATTAATGCATGTGTATACTTGAGGAGATTCATCACCTTTATTAGGGACCATACTATACGAAGACGTTTCAATATTCTGGACAACAAGAATACATATACATACATATGTAATAACTAAGTGTCAGTCAATATGGAACCTTAGGGTCATTCAAATTTTATCTCAAACATAGTTTTAATTTGCACATCTCGTTCATCTTAAGTTAAGTAAACAATATAGTGCTAATTGGTTTGGTAAGCAAACCGATCGTTTTATGATTTTTAAAACGGCAACCACTGTATACGGCAATGCACATAAATGAAACATAAATTGAATCAGTTTTGCATTTGCAATTTTAATGTTGGACTAATGCAAATGATGTTAATATTATTCTCGTTTTCAAGTTCTCGCTGCCAGCAGTTGCTGCGCCAACAGCGTTAAAATCAAGTTTTGAATTTTATCATTTTGTTTCGCCGGCAAAATAATTTCATTACCAAACAAGCCACCACCAAATGGGCCGGATTGTCAACATACAGATAGATTGCGGCTTTTTTAGGTTTTCAGGATGCTGAAAAAACGCGTCGTTTAAAAATAGTAAAATAAAATTCTCACACATCGCTTTAAAAAATATGTGAAAATTTATGAAAAATAAAGAAATTTTGTAGTGAATTGCAAAATATTCAAATTGAAATAAAACGTTTTATTTTAAAATCTACCCACAATTGTGGGTTATTTTTGGTAGTTAAGCTTGTTTTCCACAATTCACGTGGGGCGGGCTCTCATGTTCACACGTGTTGTTGATGAGGGCGTCGGGCGAAATATCATGGGAATGATAACTGAGTTCCTATATTTTTGTCAACCAACATTGTTGTTATAACAGATTTCACAAACCAAAACATAAAAAAAATATAGATATTAGTTAGTAATAATCGGCTGTCAATGCATATGCAAATACATATATGTATGTATGTGTTATCCAGACAGGCAGAACTAACAAAAATTGTAAAACAAGGACGATTTGTTTAAAATTGGAATGATAGACATGAAGACCTAAATCGACACAATAGTATAGTAAATTTTACTTAACATTTATAACACAAAAGATAATTATATACATATACAGTGTAACCTATCTTGTCCGGACACTTGGCAGTTCAGACTATCCAGTAGTCCAGACAGCTTAATGATCTGGAGAGTTTATAAGTTTTACCTCTATAGTCCGGACATTAATTTGTTTTTTTGTTCGTTTCGCAGCTTTTTTCCCGTTAGCCCAGCAACAACAGCACAGAGTATTAAAACCTGCAAGGAGGTAAGACGTGTATTATTGCACCAGTAACATAGAGAACATTTACTCTGACAGAAGTCTTAAAGAAATCCATGAAGTTAAAAACAAAGTTTTACTAAACTGAACTCTTTGCCAGGGCAATTTTATGAGCTGAACAGACAAAAGCGACTGAGAAGGAAATATTATTTTCAAAAGACCTTAAAACCAGAGCTCAAAATCTTCACAAGCAAAAATGTATTCAATCAAAAACTAATTAATTAAATGTAATTCAATATTATTTATTATATTTATTTCGTTTTTCAAATATGTAACTTATTTCATAATAAATAAAAACAACTGTAGTTCAGACAATTCAGTAATCCGAAACTATTTCTGTCCGGATTAGAGAGGTTATACTGTCTATATTTTCTCTAAGATGGTAAAATTGATTCTACAAAGTTGTTGATTTTGAAATTATTAAATGGATTCCTGAGCTAGGCCACTATTAAAAAGTACAATGTAATGGCAATGCTTTTCTGACAACGTTGCCACACAAAAATTTGAAGTTCACACGGTTGTTAGTCAGTTTCTGAACATTTTCAAGCTAAAGTTTCTCAACATAAATAAACAAACAAGAAAAAAGAATAGCAAATGGTTTCACGTAGTGAATGGTTGTGAAGTTTTTGAGTCTATGTATTCAAGAAAGAATTTGGTTGTGAGATTCTGGTGCTTGAACCATTACCAATCATTAAACCAAAATCTGCTGATAAGGATTCGTGGCTGAATCCGAAATAGCTATACAGATTGGCTGGCATTATGAGAATATTATTCTGCTATAAACTTCTTTCAACAGCGCTAGTCCAGAGCTTAAAATACATTCCAAATCAATGTTCACATAAACAGACCGAATAAAAACAAAAACAACTAATAAGTCTCATTACCTAACTGGTGTCTGTAAATTATCTTTTAGTGCAGACCATTACTAGTTTATGTTATTTACATAAATGAGTGGTAGGGTTTGACCATAAAATAAATACCTGTACATGTAACAGTATCAATTGACATATTACGGTTTACCAAAGCATTTGGTTTTACGTTTGTCATTCGATTGTCAATGCACTCATACTAAGTACACTAGTTCAGATACAGTGTGAACTGAATAAATGAAATGGGGGAAAATACAACGTGACATTCGCTTGTTATCTTCATTAATTGTATGTTATTTATAAACGGCAGCTCAATTTCCACACTACTAAGATATTCATATTAACAACATGGCTTTTATATTAAAGTACAGAATTTATAAAAAATATGACTATTCATCAAATTAATGATTTTAAGGAAATATTAATGTATTTTCTGAAACTTTGCACATTGCCTAGTAGCTATTGTGATTCCCACACACATTGGTACAGTTTGTTACAAATTTCCTTAATGTAAATCTGAAGGACGTTAATTTTAGTCCGTTAGTTTTTGAACTTTAAAACTCAGTACGAACATAACTTGTACAAAGTGCGAAGGCTATAACAAAAAGACTATTTGGGTGTTTAGGTACAGTTGGCAAAAAAAATTAGAGACATATGTTTTTCAGTAAAACCATATAGTTTACAAAAATTATAAAATAAAAAAAATGGAGGTTTAAAGGTTTATTAACAGAATGATATTGTCATAATGCCAGGCATTCTGCTACACTTTTGTCTTTGGTTCAATGTTTGTAAAGTATTCATCAAGTCTTATGCACACAAAGCAAATACCCCAGTTCCGAAAAAAACATTAGTTTCATTTTGAAATCTCTCGGCTTTAAATGTTTTAATTTTATCCAAAAAAACCGTTTTGGCATCAAGATAAATCAAAGTTGGTGAAGAACAGTAAGGAGAAGTTAGATGGTCTAAAGCCTTTTGTTGTCAGCATCTGCTCGGTCCAAGGACATTACGAGATTTTTGGTAATGTGTCAGAAGAGGCTGTACTATGCCTGATCATGATCCTCTGAAAGATGATTACCCGGAAGATGATTATCCGATCGGCGTACATGGTTGGCCTGGAACATCTTATTTATAGCTGTCTACCTCTACCCCGTAGGAGGCTAAGATACCTAGAGAAAGGTTATATAGAAGACCTAGAGTCCCTTTCCTCAGTCGAAGTAGGCAATTTAATATGTTTCATGCGGCGCCTTTCATAGCTAACTGAGCCAAGTGACCATTTGGAATTCCCTCAATTTTTTCTTCTTTCTCTATCCCTCCCCTCTTTTCTTCTTTCTCCTTCTTCTAACAGGCAATCACAATGGATCAGCAGATCTCGCTGTGTACCAGATTACACGTGTCCTCAACCTAAACCTATGGGTCGAAAAAAAGTTGATGTAGACTCCCCCTAGAACTATGTGTTATACAAAACTCATACCGTTGTTCTTGTTCGGTTAACAGGTTCCAGTTTTTGATGTGTTTTTTCTTAAAATACCAACAAATCGCATGAGAGACAATTCAAATAAAAAAATTGAATATCTCTTAATTTTGACCTAATCTTTTAAAACGGAGTATACCACTGTTAGTTGGGATATATCGGTGTATTTCTTTGTCATTTTGACCATTATACCATTATAGGTGGTTTCTACACTATAATTTATTGTTTTGCTATATGTAAGTCATACGAAAAACACTAAACAACAATTTTTTTACTTAAATTAAATTACTGTGTGATTGCCGTATTAATTAAACGGCTTCATTAGATATTTTTATCTTGAAATGTAACCAATATTATGAAATTAATTATGATGAAATAAACTAAGAAAATAAAGAAAACATTTTTTTGTTGATTTTGTCAGAAGACAAGATTTTTTTGGTAAACTAGTGCTTTAGGTAGTTTCCACTTACTATGGTCAGATCATAAGACTTTTACAAATAATCATTACATTATTATTACTTTTTTGTTATTGCAACTCCTTAAATATAAATTATGTAGTTAGATGAAAAAAAAAATATATACACATATTTCATGTGTACTAGCAATTGTAGATATTTAAGAAAAAAATAAAACTGTATTGAAAAGAACAACAGCCAAAATACTTAAGTTACACGAAATTTTCAGTGGATTGGTCCCAACATCCATATATCCCTTCACCTCTTTCAACACCACCTGCTTTAACCACAATAACAGATCCTTGCATAGTGATTATTGTAATCTGGTCATGCTAATGTTGTTAAACAAATAACACTTCCAAGTCACATAGCAAAAGTTGAATCCCAACAAATGAAATTATAGTAAAGATAATTTTAAACTCGAATTCAATATTACATTTTCAAACTGCAACAAAAAAAGGGGGCAAAACACTTTTGTTGCACAAAAACACGCTTCAACTATTCAATTTACAGCACAAGGTTTACATTGGGCACAACACGAGACCGACCAGAGAATGACGTGAAGGAAACGGAAGTCAACGTGGACCAGAACGAAAAACTGAAGCTTAAATATTGACTTTTTAATGTTACGGTAGCAAGATTGCTGGGATAATGTTAGCTTTGGATGAATGCTAAGAAGACAAAACTGGAACACAAAGGAGTGAAGACCACGATGCCCAGGCCATTGACAACTACAGGGGACGGGTGGATGAATGAACGGTCCCTCGGATGGATGGGTAGATTAAAGATTGCCTCAACGAAAAGAAAATGACGGCAGTGTTGCCGACGATGATGCTGATGAGATGGCGATGTCTAGGCTAGCAACGCGTGCCTTTCAAAGCAGAGCAGAGCAATTTTGAACCAATTTTAGCTTCGTTCGATTTAAAGCATGAAATTCAAGTTAAGAGCTGCATAAAGTGTGGCACGTTTGATAAGTATCTTGCAAAGTTGGAAGGAGCGCGAGGGTCCCAACTAAAATTTCAATTGCATTTGAAATCAAATGAAAAAAAAAATCTAAAATAGCTAATCAAAAGCACATCTATAATATAAAAATAAGTCGCTGAATGTGTTGCTAAGCGCAAAACTCGAGAACGGTTGGACCGATTTGGCTCAATTTTTTTTTCAGTTATTCGTAATTGCCAGGAGTAGGTTATTACGAAAGAAAATTTGCTTTTTTGTATGGAATTTTGTGTGCAATTGTTACAAATAATTTTTCGAATGGAAAAATAAAAAAATTTTGTTGGAAAATTCGGAAAAATTCGATAAATTTTATACTATTTTTCGACGAAATTAAGCTTTTTGTTGTACTATTTGATAGTTTTGAACGAAGAAACTTGCGAAAAATTTCGGATAATTATTCCGAAATGACTTTCCGAATGGAAAAATAAATAAATTCTCGGTGGAAAACTCGGAAAATTCCAAAAAAAATCGATAAATTTGCATTTTTCGGCAAAATTTTGCATTAAATCGCCTGATTTGAGGTAAATCGCATATTAAATTTTTGTCGGTTTTCGAATAGAAAAATAGAAAGTTTTAGTTGGAAAATACCAAAAAAAAAGTTATTTTTTTCGACAACATTTTGCATCTTATCGTATGTTTTTGTAATTTTTGGCGATGTAAATGTGAACAATTTCGAACAATTACGACTTTTGAAATTGAAAATAGAAAAATTCTTGGTGGAAAATTCGGAAAATTCCAGAAAAAAATCGAAAGATTTGGATGCGTTCGACGAAATCTTCCATTGTATCGCTTGATTTGATGATTTCAGACGACGTAAAGGTGAAAAATTTGTTGTGTTGCTGAAAAATTTCGGATTATTGTGAAATAAAGTGTGAAAAATGTATAGTAATTTATCAAGAAAGAACGTTGTCCCAGTTTGCTCAATTTTTTTTCAATTTTTCATAATTGGCGGGAATTTTTTATGCCAAAAAATTTTGGGAAAATCCCTAGGAAACGCGGGGAAAATTGTGTGCAATTGTTACGAAATGGCTTTTCGAATGCAAAAATAGAAAATTATTAGCGAAATACTCGGAAAATTCCGGAAAATTTAACGGGATAAATAATTTCTATATATATAAAAATGGTGTAATAGTAATTCATATAGTCATTCATCAATTGAGAACGGCTGGGCCGATTTTGCTCAATATTTTTTTCAGTTGTTCGTAATTGCCAGGAGAATGTTTATGTGAAAGAAAATTTGCATTTTGGATAATTATTCCGAAACGACCTTTCGAATGGAAAAATAGAAAAATTCTTGGTGGAAAACTCGGAAAATTCCGGAAAAGCTCGAAAAACTTGGACTTTTTCACCGAAATTTTGCATTATATTACTTGATTTGATGAAAATCGCAAATTGAATTTTCGTATAAAATTTTGTAAGCCATTGTTCCGTAGTGGCTTTTCGAATGGAAAAATGTTAGTTGGAAAATTACGGAAAAATTAAATAAAAATTTAATTTTCTTTTTCGACGAAACTTTTTATTTCAATGTTTGATTTGATAATTTTGGACGATGTTAATATGGAAAATTACGGATAATTATTCAAAAATGACTTTTCGAATGGAAAAATAGATCGTCCTTTCGAATTCAAGCGAATTAAATAAACCATTCGATTGGCTTTTGTGATGACAATCAATAAATCGCAAAGCCAATTGTTGGAAGTTTGTGGGATCAATCTCGAATTCCCCTGCTTTTCGCACGGTCAGCTGCACATTTCCTGTTCGCGTGTCGGCAAACCGTCTTCAATGTTTGTTTTTGCGCCGGAATACATTGTTTATCAGATCTCTCTTCACTAATTTCGAATAAATTCAAGTAAATTACATTAAAATTTTAACTATCTGTATTAATATTACCCTGGAGCTTATATGAAGGCGTTAACTTTGGAGCGAGACAAAGTTCGCAGGGTACGAAGTTGTATGGCAGAACAACGTTTGCCGGGTCAGCTAGTGTGTAATATATCTTTTAGATTTTCTTAAATTTTCGATTATGAAAGCAAATTTTCATTGTTTTCATTATGACTACAATGTGGCAAATTAATTACAATACATATGACCAGTTTTTGCGAATTTTTTTGCCACTTCGGATATTACATATTAATTTGAAGGTAACAACCGATAATCAACGAAAAAGTCTATAATTAATTCGCAAACACATCTCAAAAGAAATCATAATTTCTGATGGGTGGAGTAGACCTCTAGATCTTCACCTATAAATACAAAATATGTTAAGTAAAAAATCGAGCCCGCGGTCTTAATTTTTTACCCTGGAACTGGTGTGACCAAAAGTTTTCTGCAACTAAATACTCAAATATTTAAATAAATGTTTACAAAATATCACTAGGTTATTAATTGCACTTACATTGTTATTGTTGGAAAGTATAAATGTTTTATCATGTAAAGTAACAACTTTATTAAACTTTTGTCATTTTTACGGGGACGGGTCTGACACAAAATTCGTATATTTCTATTTACTCATAAAACTTTTTGTATAAAACATACAAAGCCGAAACCTTATGAGGAAGCAAACATTAGTTTTGTCTTTCCGGAGATAAAAGTTTTTACTTAAATTGAATATAAGAAAATGTTAATGTAAGTTCTAGCGTATAAAGATGGAGATGAGATTGTTGACTGTTGTTGTTGACTTGTGCCAAATTGATAAAAATTAAAAAAATATATAATTTTTTCCATTTGTCCATAATTGGCGTTCTCTGGATTGACCGATTTTTATTTAAAATATGGTATTATATTTTTTCCTCTATAGGGCCGTTTTACGTGGCATTTATTCAACAACAGTCAGCTAAATAAAACTAGTTTACACCATAAAGTGGTTCCTATTTCAATTCTGTTAGAAATTTTTTGTATAAATAACCAAATATTTAGTTATTTTGTATTACTTTTATTCGAAATTCTTTAAATAAAACTGTTTGCAGTGAAAAGAAGCATTAAGCGTATCGTAGCGATATCTTATTTTAATATATGTATAGCCATACTATTTAGCATTATTTTTGACCAGAAAGCTCCTTTACGAACGCAGTTCTATGCAATTTTCAGCCATGTTTGTATTCCATTAACGAACTGGAGCCTACACTTACTTTTTGTGGGCACCTCGTTCTCTTTCGCTCACTGGTCTTTGCTTGATTGTGCCAAAGAAACAAGGAGATAGCAAACAAAACACACACAAAAAAAATGAACCTTAAAGGTATGTGGCAATTAGTTTAACAATTTTGCCACCACGTAATGGAGATTGACAGATGAATAATGGCAGCCAGTGATTTTGATAATGTGCCCTCGACGACTGCATTACAACAACAACAATTACGGTGATTTAACAACAATTTGTAGTTCCGACGACCGGAGATGGCAGCGGCAGTAGCAATACCAGACACAGAGGAACATCGCCAGCCATTCACAACTACAGCACGAAGTGGCAAAAGCCACACTTTTTGTTTGTGTTGCACGCTCGCTCAATCGCTCTGTAAAGATTGAATGATTGATAACATGATTACTGTTTGTAATTGCAGTGTACTATGTCCGCAAACAACAACGGCAACAACAGCCGCGACACCAGTAGCTGCAACTGCAACAGCAACACTGCAGTTGGCGGTTTAGCAGAGCATTGGCAAATTCTAAAGGGGCAATGGGGAGAGTGGAAATCGCAAATAAGTGTAACAGCAACAGCAATTATTATCACAGATTTATTAATAGTCACAACCGATAATTTACAAGAAGCTCCATTGCGCTTCAAACTGAAACTACATATAATTATCTGGTAGTCTTGATAATCATGACAAACCAAATGAATAATCAATCATATAGTTGTAAAAACATTTAATCACAAAGCAATTGGCTACACGTACATTTTCATGTATAAAATAGGTAGTAATGTGCCTAATTGTAAAACACACGCGCACTTAATCAAAACTTTCAATCGAAATCAGTAACAGTCAATCACTAATTATCACAAAGTTCAATTGAACTAAATGGTTCAGAATTATATTGTCCAACTAGTATTTCTGGATTAACTACTTCAAATTCGACATTTGTCAATTAAAGAATTTCGAACCTTTACCGTCTATTGCCTTCTGGTAATATAACTTATGTAATGAATATTCCATTTATTGCTACAGAGAATCAGTCGTTTTATAAAAAAAAATCAAATAAATTGTGTTGAATTCTCTTAAGCGTAATTTATTAGTGTCGAATTTATAACTCTTATATGGGGAAAAAAATTGCAGAATTTTGTCGGTGCCACCCCCCAGAAATGAACTTTGTGCGGCTAATTTCGTCTATGAACAATAGGGTGATCGTAAAAATCGATGTTGGATTTTTGCCGGTGCCACCCCCCGAAAATTATAACCCTATGTAGACTTTAGGATGGTAGACCTTTTTTATTTTAACTATAAACAGAACTGTTTTAATGCTTCCGGAAAATCTCAAAAGTTTGAACTAAATATTTTCCAATTTAAAATTGGCAACATCGCATTTTCCAATGTACCAATTATCATGATAGTGTTCGAGATATATAAGGATCTTCGGATATCCGAAACTGAAGCATATAACAGACATTTTTTGTATTATTTTTCTAAAATTTTCCAGTTATGCCTGAATGTTTTCCATTTTGACCATACACAAATCTATTTTAGAAAAAATAGTCATATGTACAACATATGACTAAACTTTGTGTATCAAACTAAAATAAAACTATGTTACAAACAATTAAAATTCTGAGCCCAAAATCATTAAAGAACGACACAACATACACAGAAAAAAATTACGACAAATGAATTGTTATATTAAATACCATTTCGTCAATACAATTAAATATTTAATTAAAAAGGCGCCAACAACCGAAATTGTAAAAACAATAACCAGTTTTGTCACATTTACAATTTTTTTATTTTTGTTGAATTTGAACAGTAGTAGAAAATTTGTAAATATGACAATTTACAACCACTCTCAAATGGAAAAATTGTTATAAATCAAAATTGAATGCTAACAATTTTTTTTAATTACTTAACAACAATTGTGTTTTTTTTCTGTGTATAAATACAACCTCTATAGTACTTGCTTCATCATATAAAACCGACTCGCATGTACAATCAAACGCAAAACAAAATAAAATTAAAAATTCTATAAATCTTTTAATTTATCCGTCTATAGAAATAATATTGTAGTGCACCCTTTATTTACAAAAAAAAACTTTAAACATAATTTTTTCATAATTTCAGTAAATTCATATATATGGTATTTCATATAACCAATATCTACCCGTACTGTACACATTAGAGTGGGTCGATTTAAAAATCGCCCAAATGACAAGAAAAATCGTTTTCTAGGGATCAATATAAGAAACTTTGCCCGAGGAACAAAAACCTCTAAAACAAATTCTGATGTACCGACAAATTTTGTAAAATTCTACTTTGACCCATTTAGAGTGCCCCAATCGAGACCAAATGTATCAACGACCCTCACTAACTTTGGAGGGCCGACCCACCCATGCCAGTGGCACATCCCCTGGAACCCCCTGGGGTGTTAGTCTCTTTAAGCAAATCAAAAACTCACCATTGTTTTCACTTTTCATGAAATAATCAGCGAAATGGCTTTTTGATTTTTTAAAATGTTTGTATGAGGACCCACTGAACTCTCGATTGGGGTCCTCTAATTGGGTCAAAATGGGATTTTTCAAAATTCCACCCTATGGGTCAAATGCCGGGACATCAGGATTTGTTTTAGAGTTATGGTTCCTTGGGCAAAGTTTCTTAATTTGATCCCTAGAATACGATTTTCCTTGTCACTTGAGCGTTTTTTTTGTTGCCTCCTAACAAATCGACCCGCCCTAGTACACATATTGCATTTCGATTATTCATTTGGCATAAATTACAACATAATCTCTTTAAGCAAATATAAACTAAATGGAAGTGTAAATATGGTCTTACCGTATATGTCTGTCTCGTATTAGAAACATCAATAGTTATTCGATGATGAATTCAAAAATCTTTCAGCGATGATGTAGTTGAATTTTTCATTGAAATTATTTACATTGTTAAAATTTTATATGCCGCCAAAACCTAATGTTTTACATTATTTTCTCTTTATAGGTAAGTTCCCGCACACACTATAAACGAAGCGTACTAAATAAACGAATGATCGACATTGAGGCTTAATCACAGAGGTAATTGAATAAAGTAATAATTTAAATGCAGGAATTATTTCAGAGAATATATGTAATGGCGTAATTAGATATCCACTCTCTCGTTTAGGTTCTTGAATTATTTTCAAGTATGTATTAAAGTTAAACAAATCTAAGATAAAATGAGCGTGTGGTTTCGTTAAATAGTTTACTTGAAAAGTAATCGCAAAGTAATAAATTATCATTTCCTTAAACTTAAAAATCATTCCCAACTTCTTTTCCACACTTATAGTACACAAAGAGACATCCTGCATTAATTTGATTATAATAATTGTAAAACAATTATGTCAGGATATTACAGCTTTCCAAAATGTTTCCAAATTTTGGCACAAATCCAAATTTTGCAACAGTCGACAATTATTTTCTACACTTTTCGTTCACAAGCAATTACCTAAAACGCATTTTTTTTGTCTCTGGAGGAAGAAACAATGGAGCTCCAAACAAGAACAAAACCTTTCATATATTGGCTTTGGGACATTGGGAGCCGAAAATGAAATTGATAGACCCACTGCATACACTGTATGAAAAACTAATTAAGCCAAATTACCTACAATAAAGCAAAAGTGCTAGATAATCTTTTAAGTTTAAAAGGATTCGTGGTGTCAAGAAAGTTAGCTTTTGGTAAAGAACAAATTTTTAAATATAAGTACAGTTTTTGAGTGTCTATGTGTTTTGTTTTCAGTATCAGCTTTTTAGTTAACTTTTTAGCAATTTACATTTGGCAACACCAATTCGTATGTAACCGCTGCTTCAAAGAATATTATTTAAAATAGTATGTAGGATTGATATGTATGGTATTTTTCACACGGCTAGTGTGGGAAGGACATAATTACTTACTTACATAGCTGGTACTTCTATGCAATCCCAGTGGATTTTATACCGCACATAGACATATATTATAAGCGCCTCGATCTTCTGCGCTTCTTCTCCAGTTAGTCACACGAAGTTCTGTAAGGTTCTCAGTAACCTGGTCTTTCCAACGGAGTTTTGGTCGCCCTCTTCTGCGCCGTACATCGAGTTCATTGTCGAAGACTTTTCGAGCTGGCGCATTTTCGTCAATGCGTACAACATGACCTAGCCAACGCAACCGTTGCACCTTAATGCGTCTGATCTCGTCAATGTCAGTGTACAGCTCGTACAGTTCATGATTCATACGACGCCGATACTCTCCGTTAACTATGATGGGCTCATATATTTTACGGAGTATTTTTCTTTCGAATACCGCCAGAACCGATTCATCCGCTTGTGTCATAACCCAGGATTCTGAACCATACATTAAGACAGGTAGAAACAGTATCTGGTATAGCTGGAGTTTTGTTCGTCGAGAGAGGGCTCTGTCATTGAAGGTAAGGACTTAAATTGTGTATATTTAAAACTGCGTGTATTGAAGTCAAATGATAAAATTTAGTGGTTTTATCAATATTTTGATTGATATGACTGATATTAAAACATCTTACATCTATATTTCGAAAATTTATATGAAAAAAAAAGGGTGCATTCCACTCATTCAGAATGGTTTCATGACAACCAAGATCCGTGTTTATACTAAAGATATAGAATCAAGGTGGCTTTAACATAGTATTAGTCAGATATCTCCATAAGCTTCAGTTATCATTGCCATTAAGTAAGGTGTTAGTGTCATTTTCGATAATACTATTATAATCGAATGTAATCCATATTGTTCCCATCAGTACAATAGCTTTGACAATGTAACTACTGATTCCAAGACTGACAGCTAACAGTGCCGATCGTGCTTATGTTCGTCAGTGATAAGAATTTTGTATTTCCTTTGAACTATCGTACCCAATTAACAGACAGTAGCTATGATCCCAGCTGCAATAATTGTACCAGCTTCTAAATATTTCGGTTAAAATTATCTGTTACTTTAATATAGCCATGGTCGTAACTGCTCTAAAGGACCATTTGTTAAATAGCGATCAATCTATGGAGTGACTTCAGCTGCTGCACCCCTGGCTATCAGCAGTTGAGACGTCACTAATATATTTGAATTAAAACGTATTGCTGGTATGTGTGATTTGTTTTCATTTAACTTGTAAGATTCGTGATGGCGAACACATGGTAGATCCATATGATTGATCGTCCGGTATAGTGATTTTACCTTACCACAACTAAGTGTCGTTGATTTTCGCAAACAACAAATTAATTTAAATCCAAAATATCTGACAGATACTCCCACCAAGCACACACACTAGTATTCGAACAACAAATACGTTTTAATGGCTACAGAACAGAAATGGAAACGCTAAGCTCACATTACTCGCAAGTAAAAAACTACTTAAGTCGTAACAAAACCGAAATCAAAACAACTCACAAACGCTTCTCCTTGACTTCATTAACAGCAGAAAACACCAATACAAAAAAGACTGTTGCGCCCAACACCCGAATCTCGGGGCCCCGTGTAACAAAAGGAGTTGAGACGGAGCATTGTGAGTGACTGAGCTTGACACTCGCATTTAGCAAGTGACCCCACCGCCAACGCATCTCGCAATGCCACCAAATGAAATTGGAACAAACGTGATTAGCATAAGATATCGGAGACTTTAATAAATGGCATTTTAGCCATATGCTTAACCAGCCTTAAGGTTTCTTAATGCGCTCCATCCAACACGACTCGGCACTTATTCGCTTAGCACAAGATACGGATGTGTCGCTGGCTCGGCCGGGCAGACGGGGGCCAGGGATTTTAATGCCAAAGGAATATGAACACAATTCCATGACTTTATAAGGCAGTAAAGGCGTCCATTGCTGTTATTGTTGCTACTGTTGTTGTTAACTGCCACTGTTAGTAGTTGTTGGTGCAGCGATTATTACAACACTTCGGGTAAGTACTCAATCGCACGGGTACAAGCGTAGCTATCTGTACACCGGCTAGAGTGACCTTATTCTAATATGGCATTAAGTCAGTCGTCGTACATACATATGTATGAATGTACGTATGCATGTTCATCGAGTCTAAATGCTTATGTTTGGTGCTAGTACGAATACAAGTTAGAGTATTTGAAAAGTTGGAGGTGGCGATGACGTGTTGCATACCGCCATCCATGCATAAGTCACAGCGCATTCGGTGTCTGCGAACAGCGCCTGCGCAGCAACAGAGCAGTGTCATTTCATTGTTGCTGTATTTAATGCTAGGCTTGTTGCTAATGCCACTTGGTATGTGTCCATGGGTGTGTGTTTGTATATCTTAGGCACATTTACTAAACTGACATCATAGTTTATATTAAACTGAATTTGTTACAATTAAAGCATTTGTTGCAATGCTCATTTCTCTAAAAGTGCACACATGACGTCATAACATACGATTCATGTAACATGATACATATATACATATACGCGAAGCACGCGGAGGCGTTCTGAATGCATATTTTTACAATTCTCATAAGTGGATATGGTAACTATGTACACGAACGATGACTTGTGGATGTATCACCTTCATCGTCTTACATGGTGTCAACATGAAAAGTCTTTGACATTGTTTTTGTTTTATATGTGCTCAGTGCATAATCTTTAATATAACTTTAGTGTCGTCCAGAAAAGTTTAACTTTAATAGCGATGACTTTTTTTGAGGACTAAAAGCGCAAAATAATAAAAATACAGTTTTTTAATAATCACTACAATGTCACCCTGGACGCCATAGCCAACACGGATTTCATTTTGGAAAATGAATCTTCAAATTTCAGGCAATAACTTAAACAACTCGTATAAACATCACATCAACTGCCCTCTCGCTTGAAACACTAAGCATTATCGTCCTTTAACATTGTTCAAGATATCCTATCATACTCGTTACCTTCTGCCTTTCTATTCAATTTGAAAACTAAGCATATTTTCTTCATTATCCCGAATAATAAATTGAAATATGACCCAAATTCCATTGAATAACGTACTGGTGTCGGCGTAAAGTAAGGCGGGAAACACAGAGGAAGGTGTGTTCCACTCTCCCGCAGTCAGAACTAATCCTTTGTGGGCAGAATTCTCCAAAATTGTATTGCATGTTAATTCGGTTTTATGCAAAGTCAGACAGTAAAAATTACGTCTACGTTATTATCTCCTTTAGCGTGTCGTAATAGAGAAGCACTAAATTTTGCAGTTTTTCCGCTTCTGACCGTAATAATAAAGCATGGAAAAGAAGAAATAAAAACACAGGAGGCAGCAAAAACCGACTACGAAACTCCCCGATCGCTTTAAGACTTCATTTGTATATGCCACTTTAGCGATTCGCTCGCCTCTTTTAGCGTGGTGTAGGGTGCAAATGCAACAATATGTTGCCGTTCTCCGTGCGGCAAGCTTGCAAGCAGAAAAGGCAATGCATTTTTCATGTTAAACGGAAAATTATCTCAGCCATAATTGCTATTAAAGCAGCATTTTATTACTTAATCGCATAAAACATAAAAGGCCATCGCAGCTCTACCACTTTCGTCTCCATGAGAAGGAATGCAAAAGTTTCTTTAAAGCGTACTATGTATATCGCGGAAATTGTCCTGTTTGTTGTTAAACATTTCCGCTTTTATTAAATTGTTCAAAATATTCGAGCCTTAAATACCTTAAACAATCAACATGTTGATGTCAAATTTGCTTCGGTGTGAAAAACAACGCAGTTCTAAAAGTTCCTAAATACTCAACGCATTCTTAGCCACATAAGTTGGCAACAGAAATAAGTAGGAAAAACTCCAGCAAAAACAATGTCATCACAGGCAGTTGTGTGTGGTAGTCTTTTTCATTTATTTTTAATCATCTTCCTCGTACGTCTTTATATTTGGCGCAAAAACTTTGCCTTTTGTTGCAATCTGTGTTTACCTTGGCGATTTTTGTTGTTACTTTAGTGTTTGACAAGGACTTGTTAAAGATTTTCGGGGCTTAAAAAGTAAAGTCTAGTGTCAGCGTACCTCGCCTAACCCCAAACAAGTGAATTTAACTTCTTAACACGTTATGATAACAAATATTTCAGTTTTCCTTCCAAAAGGACTTAATTTGCTGCTGTGGCATAGAGGAAATACCCAAATAATATACAAATATGGACAATAATACGGAATAGATGGTGCATACAAACAATTTAACTATGAAAACTTCTCAGCATTCCATGAATTAAATATAGGATAGCTTTTGATAGCTTTTGCCATTTACTGAGTGAAGAAGTATTATTAGAAATAAATTTAGATAATGTCCTCTTATAAGTGAGTTCTAGTGACGATTTTGACATCCATGTATTGTAGAAGAAATTCTCATTTAGTTATGCATTTCTGATGTGTTACTTTATTACTAATTTCCCCTTACCCTCCTATGAATGAAGTATGGTAGTGCTTCTCACACTTGAGTAGATAACATGCTTCTATTTATAGACTCATACAAACGGAAACCACAGTTTAATGACGAATCGGATTATCAGCTGTTTGAGAAACTGTTATAGACATTAGATATGAGAATTTAAGTCTGCTGAAAAGATAAATTCAAATTACTGAAGTGAATTAAAAAATCAGTTCAAAATTGACTAAGTCACAAACTTTCAAATGAGGGAAGTAACGATAACTCGATTTAAGCGTTAGTTTAGATTTTAAGAGTGATCTTTGCTATACGAATTAATTTTGTATGGGATAGCTTCTTGCGTTATTGTGTATTAACACGTTTACAACTCTTAGGCTCATAAAATGACGACACCTACTGTTTATAGACGAATGCGCATGTCAGCTGTTTAAGAAGCTTTTACTAGACTTTAACTGCACTGTTACTGTCGACAACATCAAGGGGGCCGCCGATGAAAGAACTGGAAAATGATTGAGATAGGAATCAAACCCCAGGAATCGAACCCTTTGATCTATTGGCATTAACAACAATTAATCAAAAGTGGAGCTTGATCTTCTGCATCGCAACTAGTATACAACAAAGCAAAATTTCAAACGTTTACCGCGTTAATATGTTGCCTACATTCTAAGTAAATGTTTACCATTAATATAAGTGTTAATCTCCATGGACCGATTTTCTTATACCATTCCGTAAAATGTAAATGAAGCAGCATATGAAAAACTGTCATACTGACATACTCATAAGCTATTAGATATTTATCTGTGAATTATAATTCATAAATTGCTACATATTCAATATTTAGGTCTCCAAATATTCAGATTATTATCCTAATGTTTAATTACTACTGGCGATTTAATTATTCCTTTTATGAACACTTACGCGCACACAGATATGTTTACCCATAAAAGACAATCATTTTATAATATCTGTTAAAGTTATGCAATTTTTTTTAGAGTCGATATACTGGTCATAGTCATAAAATTATAGCTTCAATGTTTTTATTATTTTTATAGCTGTGGTTGTTGTTTCCACAAACAGTTGAACGAACCAAAAAACGGCCAGAGTGGGAAAAAAACGTATACAATTTATCTGCTTACTACAACGCCATCTGCAACCAATAAAGTAACAAAACGACACGCAGAATTACTATCATTACTGATGAAGAGGCGATACTAGGGTCCCATGCACACATAAATATGAGTCATTCCTCGTATAACGGTTGAAAAGTTGTAACTGTATTAAATTTAAAAATACTCAGATTCGAAATATTTTTTGAAAAATAACAGTGACGGGAGTTTATAATGACAAATCGGGTTTAGGTTATGTCCGTATTAAGACAAATCAAATACAGTCGAAACTCTCTATATAACGAATTTATTCAAATTGAAAGTGTATTTTGCGGAACCACCGAACTATGCAAGTGACAATTAGAATCATTGTCATCTCTCACATTTCTTGCAGTCGCTATCAGTTTGCCTTTTCTTTAAACAGATTCAGATGAATACGAAGAAGAATCTGCCGATATTGTGAACCCGTTACCCACATATGGACAACTTTCTTCATCAGTTGAAGGTTTCCGTACCTATTTGGAAATGAAAACCAACGTACCAAATACTGTTTACTTCTCTTAATGTATTAGAAAATTATATTGAAGAAGAAAAGTGGAAAAATGTACTTCAAACCAAAATAACAGACAACTACAAATAAAAAATTTAAAAGGAACAAAATTGTTACTCTTTTCTATATAGCGAAGTAAATATCCAGTCCCCTGGAATTCGTTATAGAGAGTTTCGACTGTATGTAAGTTGTAAATTAAAGGTTTAGAATTGAAAAAAAAAAACGATAAATATTAGTATATGGATTGAGTCATATGATTGTATGTATAGAGGATTGTATTAAATAATTTAAAAGGCGATATTTAACTTTATGGCTTTTTTTTCTGACTAAATGTCAGCGAAAATTTTGTTTAGAAAAGAGGATGAAAACAGCATCAGAAACTGAGAGAAAAAGTTATTTAACACAGAAGCAAGGCTAAGGGCAGGAAAACTGTTTCATTCTTTATATATAACGATATTTAATAAAATACGGCCAGTACATATCAGAAACAGCCCATTCTTTTCGTGTTTACTGTTTATGCCATAGGATTGTTTTTTTTTTTTTTTTTTTTTGTTTTACATAATAAAGTAGTAAAGGAATGTCTCATATGCTCGGTAGAAACGTTTGGCATCATGGACAATGAGGAGTATCATGGACCAACAGCCATAATGCCAGTGGCGGTTTCTGTCGTTTTTAATGTTGTTGTTGATGTTTAAAGTGCCGTGTAACCTGCTGTTACTATCTGTGGCCACCTAAATGACGACAAAGACGACGTAAACAACAACAACAACACGAATCATTTCAGCAATAGTTCCGACCGTTTGCCTCCCGCACTTGTTCATCCATCCGAAAAGTAAAAAACCGCCTAAAAAATATTTTGACTGCATTGGCTAAGAAATAAACAAAATCTAAGAGATCATAGTTAATTTTCTCATAAACGCAGCAATCCCTGTTAATGATAGGATATACATACATAGCGGGGAGATAGAATGCAGTTATATCACGCAGACGCTGCACATTGGATGGATTTTTTTTAATGTTAACTATATTTACGTGTCGAATTGTAATCGCGGGGAACCGATCGTGGTGTACATAAAATACGGCTTATAATTTTGCCCTGAAGAAAAAAGATATCGTCACTTACGATAAACTGTATTCTGTAGTATCTCCGTAATTGAAGAGGTTACAGTTATATTTTGACAAATGGTCGAAAAAATGTGAAAATCTACGTCGTTTGAAAGCATTACAATCGAGAGTTGATGGTGTAGACTCCTATTAGCGGATAAAATACGTGACACTACCGTATGGGCATCAAATGGAAGTAGGAAACGAAATACAAGAAATCAATAGTAAAACTTGACTTCGAAGTCAAAAGTGATCAAAGGGACAAAAAATAAACAATGGTATGAGTTTTGCTTCGATAGGACGCCAAATAAAAAGGCAGCGCTACAAAACGTATATGGAACGTACGTAGGATGCACGTATAAAAAAAAATCATGTTCTGAAATTGTCTTTGGGTAATCTTTAATCGTAGGGAGTGTCCGCCTTGATTTAATTTTTTAGTATGGGGATCGACCCATACTAGTGCACACTGCTCTCAAAGCCCGATTTTTTGGCAGAAAGTTGAATAACTAAAAACGAGAATTTAAATAATTCTTATTGCCAACAGTTCAAGGTATCATAAAAATATTTTAAAAAATTTAAAGTAGTAACACTGGCAGTATTTCAAGCAATTAAAGCTGGAAGTTGAAATATGAGCAATTAATTCGGAAAAAAACAGTGGCACATTTAAATTAAATTTAAATTAATGAAAGAAAAATTATAAATATCTAAATTTTTATTGTGTTATTGCCGATATTTTTGGGTGTTGCGATTATATTGTTATTTCCCAATATAACCTATAAGTTTCAAGGACAAAAAGTTGTACGTGGGCAAAAACTAGCACGAAGTTAAAAATAACGTTCGACAAAGGGTGCAATTTAAGTATAAATGTTTTTGTCGCCAGCATTTCTCAGCAAACTCGAAAAATTTCCATTTTTTGGAGCACCATTTTCGGTTATTTATTTATGATTCTTATCAAACTAAATAGTGGAAAGTTGTAGTTCTAACATAGTAGCCACTTCTAAAATTGAACAAATAAATATCAATGGTTAAAATAACCGAAATCAGCGGAACATTCTGAGGTAACTAAAATAAAACCTGAATCGCTACAATCGATCTATATTTGAAACCTGTGCTTTGCACCGTGGGCGTGGTATATATACATATATATTCTAATTATTTTCGACGTGTAAGCAATTTAGATATAAATATGTTGACTTCAAATCCCTTTCCAATAACGTTAAAAATAATACATAAAGTTAGTTATCGTTAGTCGTCATATTTTATGACCAACATCGAATTTCAAAAACATGTGTCGTATAACACCAGCCCACAAATTTTCGACTTTTCTGTGCAAACAAGATTTCAAAACACTTTTTCCATAGATTTTGCATTGCGTTTTCTATTTTTCCTACGACAATAAATAAATTGTTCACCCAAATTTTACAGAAAAATTGCAGTTTGTCAGTTTATTTAAATCTCTAGCATCGAAACGACATTACTTATTAAAAACTTTCAAGAAAGAACTTGTGGAGAATTTTGTTGTATCTAACTTAAGTGGTTATATATGAAGATCGGGTAAGAGATACCCAAAATATTACCAAATAATAAAGAGCACCTCCAAAAATATAAAAAAAAAAATTTCAAAAATTTTTATAAAGAAAACCGCACCTAAGAAAATTTTTTAAAAATCATTTTCGTGTTTAGGAGGTCAAAATCTATGGAAAAAGTGTTTTGAAATCTTGTTTGCAAAAAATTGTTGTTCTGTGTAATAAGTATTTCAAGTAATATTAAATGGTTAATTCCACGCTCGATTACTTTATTTTTTGCTGGGGCTTTATAAAGGTGTTATAATAACGGGCCTATACTATCCTCATATCACTTGTTTGTAAACATTTACTGGCAAAAGTGCAGAATATGGGGCGGGAGCCCAAAAAAAAAATATGCCACTCCCCCAAATACGCCCTAAAACACGAATATCAAGTTGGCGCCTAGGCCTAGGCGCCTAGGGGGCTCCCCCGCCGCATACGCCGTAGGTAGTCAATAAACACAAACCTTTTCATTACTTGCAAAGCGATTCCATTGAGGGGGCGCCCCCCCCTCTCTTTTTCATCAACTGCATCATGCTTTACCATTACTTGACTACGCCATTTTTTTAAAAATATTTTTTTTTTGTACATCCCGGAAATTTAATTCGCCTCGAAAATATCTTTCATTTGAGTACCCGCTCTTGGGGGGTCATCATAGAACCGAAAGGGGCCGCTTTTTTGACCCACCCGGGCCCCATGGGCCTGAGCGCCAACTTTGACCTACCATTCCGATGTTTGGGGACCAAGACGAAGACAATGGCATATATTTTTTTTAATCGGGCTCCCGTCCCATATTCTGCACTTCAGCCCATTTACTAAATTACATTAAGAGTTAACTTTAATAGTTGAATATGAACGAGTACTTAATGTATACTAGACATTTATACACTTCACATGGAAACAATTCTCCACTGTAACATGTCAACCCAATGGTGTTGTGTATATAACTCTGTATGTGGCAACACTCACATGAAGTTATTACACAGCATTTTCCGCATGTGAGGGCTTATCGGAGTGTATTACAAGGTAAACATTACAATTTGTTGCTACTTTGGTTGGGCGGCACGTTATCCTCCACAAATAAATGTACAACCACACACATTCACAGATGTACACATCAGCAGGTAAAGAGTTGAAAATATTCAATGGGTTTAGAATTTTCGCATGTATTATTTGTTACAATCTTGTATATGCATTTTGGGGTTCTTACGAAAAGGCGGCCAAAATGTCAACAAGACCGTTGTTCACAAGTAACGTTGAATTTTGGTCCAAAACAGTCGGCCTTTGTGTACGTGCAGCTTAGCCCAGTACCAACCACACATACTTAGCTGTGCATTTCTACCGATTGTTTAATCAGTCGGTACCCTCCGTCCGACCAAAAGTACGTATGTAAGGTTGTCTATGACTACTTCATATGGCCTGTTGGGGTCTAATCATGGATGCTGTAACTGTGGCTGGTCCCAAAACGATACTCAAGGCAACCACGTTATTGGCCATTTTGCACTTGCGCAAAAAGGTCTTAAGACAGGTTACTTGTTGCCTGCAGTGCTGTTAGCCAATTCATTGACCGGTATTGCTGTTGTTTATGTGGTAATAATGTTGAATTTCAATCTCTATGTTATGTGTATAGTCATCTGTTGTTCGTTTTATTGAAAAGCCGATGTGATATTTTGCTTTAGCCTTTCGCCCATTGCGACTTTAATTAAACTTTTAGTAGTTCTTATTTTGCATGTGATGCATAGACCTGCAAGATAATTGTCGACTTAAAGGCACAATATTAATAAAGCAATTAACATTTTAATGGTAAAAATAAGTTTCGTAGAGAAATATTTTCAAACTGACGAAAATGTAACTTAAACATTAACATTTTAAAAATTAAATACAAATCTAAATGAATGTACGTACAATAAAACAAACATCTCTAGTGGTTATCAGCGTGGCATATAATTTTCATTATTCATAAACATTATACAGACATAAATATCTTCAATATATAGTATTTTGTATTTATTACATACAAACAGTTCTCGATTTTATGTGGGCTTTGTTTTTTTCATAGAGTATTTAAAGCTTTAATCGCAGCTTTGACCCTTCTTTCGAAGTTTTTGATAAGTATCTGGTTAAATTGATGAATTTAGAAAAGTTACAGCTAGGGTGAGTTTTTATGCAAGACCATAGCAGAGCGTAAACGTTGAAAATATACATCGCCAGAGTGATTAGATTTGCAACGCCTTTACAGAAACGTCGGGTTCTAATATCTTTACCAGATAGTTATGGTTAGTTCGTTGGAATAAGTTAAAACTGAGTTATAGGCATTTTTTTAACAGTTTTCAAGTTTCCTGTGTTGAATGTGTTGACAGTTCGTTCATATAAAGTTAGCAAATAATTCACTGTAAAGGTCTTCTAATATTTGTTCTATCATCCGTATGTGTATGTGCCATCACATCTGATTGAAATCAAATAATTCTTTCATATATAATCATTTAAGAATAATATTTATATTTATTGTTCAATACACTTGGCAGTGCCTTAATTTGGACATTCGTTTAGCAATGCGACACATCAAAATGCTGTTGTTGATAACTTCTTCAAAAACGATTTAAAAAATGTATTGTTGAGTTCACAGCTAACAATCACATTTTTCTCACCTCGAATTGGAAGCATGAAAAACACCAACTCGAATTTTACATCTCATTTATTGTAGATTATCAACAGGTGGCAAAAGTGAATCGTGACATATTTACATTCGTCATGCTCCTGCCTACAGGTAATAGTCATAACACGCCAATATCCTGTGGAGCAATTGTGGTGAAGCTCGTGTCATTTAATCCATGCGCTTCAAGTAAACCTCACACATACCAGTATACCCACGTACGCACATATGTAAACGAAAGCCACTGTGAAACTATTCATCCTATCTATCCATACACCAGTGATTCGGCAACGTCACTGCACCAGAGCTCAGTATATCGCCAGGAACCATTTGCATGATTACGGAGCCGGAAACCCAAAGCATGGCAAGTGTGTCAGAAAAAAAAGAAAAACAAAACACAAAATAAATAAATGTTGTTTGTCGTAAATGACATTTATTTAAGTGGCAGCGATCAACATTATTTTCATTTTATTCTTGTTTTCGTGTCACTCGAAAAACGCGAGAGCGGGAGAAAAAGCAAATAAACAAACATTAAAAATCAATTACAACCAATGAAAAACAATTGGCAGCATGCAAACGTAAAAGTTTAATATCAACCACGCCCCCAGCTGCCAGCCCAGCCGAAACCAATGCAGGTCCACTTAAAACACTCAACAAGTCAAGTGGGAAAATGATAAATGACACTTGCCACCATTTGACAAAATTTGTAAAGTATCAGCTGAACTCGTCTCGACTTTTGCAACTCAACATGACAGGACAAACCACCAGACTCTCCATAACGCCATGCCTCGACTCAATTCAACTCCAATAATAATAATATTAACTAAATGACAAATGTAAAAAGTTGTTACAATTGTCACCGGAAAACGGATGCAAAAAAAACGTTAACACTCTCGGGGCAGGACTGGAACTGCACTCCTGCTGTGTCTTTGTGGTGGTGCACCATAGATTTGTTCACACCAGGTTAAACTCGTTTGGAGGACAGCGGGCAAAATGATGAATTTGGGGGAAAATTGTTGAAAATGAAATAGACATTGTCGAATGTGGTTAAAAACTGCTAACGTTTCAATCATGCCAAACAATTGGTTTGTTTGAATCTCTAACATCACGAAATATTAAATACATGTTACATTTTTATACCATCACCCTTAGGGATGAGGGTATACATATATCATTTGATACGAAAAAAGTGTAACGCATTAAAGGAGACGAGTTAGACCCCAAGTATCTTAAGACCAAATTTGTTTCAGGAATTTTTAAGACGTCAGAGCTATGTCCGTCTGTCTGGCTGGCTTACTGGATGGCTGGTGGGCAGGATAACTCGAGTAAACCTTAACAGATCGGTATGAAATTTTCCAGTATTAATATTTTTCAAAACGAACTTATGGGATTGTAAATGGGCTGAATAGCCCCACCCCTTCTGGTACCTCCCATACAAAATTACCTATGTTTGGATAATTAATATTTCTTTCATGACTGCCAAACAGATTATCAGAGGATATTTAAATTTGGTCAGATTATTTATCTTGCAATAAGAGACAAACCCTAAGAAAACCGAAACCTTTGCCACACCCCTTCTGGTACCTCCCATACAAATGAACGAATTTAACCTCATAGTTTTACATACATATCTTTTTTGTAAGTGAACTGAATTCACACAAATTTTGCGTATGATGTTCGCTTATCAATATTGGACTCAGGAATGAATATGGACTATATTCAACAAACTAAATTCAACAAATTTTGCCAAGGAAAGCGTTAATTGAACGTTGATTCTCGAAAAAAAAAATAAAACACGTTGTGCTGCCCCTAATTGTACCTCCTATACAAATAACTCAAATTTTTTACGGTTATGCTAGAGAAATAGGAGAAAAATAATATATATGGGTGTATCCAGCGGAAGGACGGACGTAAAAATTGCTATATTTTTAACTTGTCGTTTTTGTATTTATATAATGAATTTATTTAACTTTAAGAAAAAAAATATATATATCTCGTTGGGAAGTCTCTTCCTTCCAAATCCGCTGAGAAATTTAAAATCGGTTCATATTTATCCGCGATACTGGCTTATAAGTGCGTAAAAGTACGAAAACCCGGTTTTTTACCCGTAAGTAAAAATTTTGGTGGCTTTGGGAAATTTGAAAAACAGATTCTTGTAGTGCTCTGCAGCACCTACCAGAAAAATAGAATAATTTTCCAGGTATTGTTTTTTTTTTGTTGCTCTGTGTCATCCATAGAATAATGCGTGTGTCCGCAACGCACATTTATATTGAAGTAGCAAAAAGGTACAATTATTTTAAATGTGAAGTCAGTTGTTTATAAAACCCCAACATTTCTTCTTTATTTCACAAAAAAGAATATGCAGGTCATATAAGAAATTTCGCTAAATTTCACAAATTTTCATGGACACTTCAAGTGGCTATGGAAAATTGTGTGTGTCCGTAACGCACTTTGTGAGTCATACTTTTGAATACAAAATTTTAAGTAAATTTTCACTCAAAGTAAATTATAGTACTATCCAAAATCTACATTTTTAAATATGAACATAATCTTCAAAATATTTAAACTTGTCGAGAAATTTACAAAATAAGAAAAAAACGTGCGTCCGCAACGCCAGGAAATACCCATATATAATTTTATTTTAATTAAAAATCTAGTAATTTCAATCACCCATACTTAAATTTTATATTATATTGGGTGATGGTATTTATGAGTCAGTTTACGTGACTGAAATTTCTGTACTGGTAATGATTAAAATTTAGTATGCAACCATGATTCAACATGGACCCATGCGCCTAACAGTAGATAGTTCAGCGTCTTTGTTTCAAGTTAACAATTTGGTGATTTTTTCAAATTCAAATATCAAATTTCCCTTAACTTTTTCAAGTATTATATCATTTCCTGTGTTTATTTCTTGTTTTTATTATCTATTCAATTTTCTTGTGAGATCTGCATGAATCATTCGTTTTTGATTTCAATTCATTGTAAATTTGCGTAATATCAAGTTTTCATTCAAATCGTTTTTTGGTGAATAGAATTAATAATTCGTGAATTAATTCAAAACAAATGATTCTTTTATAATACCTACAGCATGAGAAGATTTTCCCCTTTTCTATATAATATCTTTGCTGCCGCTTTCCAATACCAACAGTCATTAGACTACTGTCGACAATTTTGATATAAATAGAAAAAGTGCATAAAGTATCATTCATTCGTAAAACAAAACCTTTACCAAAACCTAGAAATGACTTGATGAATAAAATGGGAAATCAGCACCATCAAGTTAAGGTCGCCCTAACATGGTCGTCACATCAAAAATCGTGTATAATGTCCATGAAATGATATTGGACGATCGGATATTGATAATACGTAAGGTGGCCCAGCTGTTGGCGTCGCATCACATTTTTCAATAATACAAGAAATACAAGAACTTGACAGTATAAGTTCGATTCTACTATCGAAGGGTAATAAAACCCTTTACTCAGTTTGGCGAGATTGGTGACCGAAATCGAATATGTTCCACACAAAAACAAGATTATCATGATATTCGGTTTGAGTAATCTAGTAGATTACTTAAAACAAAGCAGAATTAATCCTTATCTCTCGGCTTGAAATTGAATATAGTAAGTTTTGATTAGTGGCAAATTTTGAATAAAAAAACTAAATTCATATTCATTACGTGATTCGTACCAACGAAGACATCCAAAGGAATCGTGTTGAAATTTATTAATTAGTCCAAAAACTGCTCAAATTTTTTGAATTAAAAATTCATAAGTTAACCAAACGGAAATGTACGATCTAACACGAGTCAATGATTTAAGATTAAAGCAAAAACCACATAAACAGATTTCCGTTATGATTGTGACCACCCTCCTCACCAAACATTAATGTATAAAAAGTGGATATTGAATGAAATATACATTAGGGGCAATGGAAATGATCACATTTTTCTAGCTTATTTTATCAACGTTCTTATTATTTCTGTCAGTCAAAGGCAAGTCTACTAAGTTGATCGGGGTCTATCAAATTTCTGTATCACGTTAAATTACAGAAAAATTGGCTCTAACAGATATAATTTACTACAACGTTGATAAACAATGTAAACAGCTTTAATATGCTCTTTACTTAATACAAAACTTACATTTTAATGAGAAAGAAAAACAGTCAGTTACTTAATTTGTTTCCTTAAAAAAATACATACTATTTTACATTTGAAAAACAAAAAGTATTTCAAACTATTTTTAGTTTTATCTAAATTTACATTTCAATTAATTGACTATTCTGGTCGCATTTTGAATTGATGGGGGCAGTCTACTTCATCTTCGATGATTGGCGTAATTTCGTCGCTGCCTTCAGGAACAAGTATTTAGAAGAAATGTTGTCTTTACACTCTGCGTATCTATTACCAGATAAAATACCTTATATTTGCAAGTGGGAGGACGGGTTTCAAAGTTTATAATAATTACCTACTGAGAGATATTGAGAATAATCGGGCCTCACAACTATATCCTCGTTCCCCTTTCTTCTCAAACATATAAGCGAAAGACAAACATCCTTTAGAGTGATTTAACAGATATAACCCTATTTGTAAACAATTCTGAAACATTTTAATATATTAACCCATTTCGCAATCTTGTGCAAATGCAATATGCAACACTTAATACCAAGAGATGATATTTACTCAACGTATGCAACACTTAATTGCAAACCGACAGCTGACACTCGTAAAATTATTCAGTCAGCTGTGAATTTTGTATTTTTATACCCTCAACCTACGGGTAGGAAGGTATATATTATTTGTCTGTCTGTCCGGGTGGTACGCACGATAACTTTCGAAAGACGCAACCAAATGTTTTGAAATTTTGCACAAGTTAACATTTCCTCAAAACTACTTACAGTATTGCAAACGGACTACATGGCCCCGCCCCTTCTGGTACCTCCTACACAAATGTACCACTCCGCCCACTTTAGAGATGGAGTAATAATATTAATACACTCGACACGATCGTGCCCAAATTTTGTGTTTTGTTAAGCAACAGGATAAAGCTTTGGAGAAAATATTGGAAGTTTAGCGACGCCCTTATGGTTCCTCCCATACAAATTTACCTTTCCACCCACTTTAGAGAATGAGTAATAATATCAATACACCCAACGCGATCGTGCCCAAATACTGTATTTAGTAAAACTATAATAGGATAAAGTTTTTGAGAAAAAAAACTGGAAGTCTACCCACAGAACACCTAGTACCACCCATACACATCTGGTACCGCCCACTTGAGAAATCGATTAATATTATTAATGGGATTAACGCGATCGTGCCCAAATTCAGTATTTAGTAAAGTTCAAGCAGGATAAAGTTTTGGAGAAAAAATCTGGAAGTCTGGACACGTCGCTTGTGGTACCTCCTATACAAATGTACCAATCCGACAACTTTAGAGATGGAGTAATAATATCAATACACTCGACACGATCGTGCCCAAATTTTGTATTTTGTTAAGTTGTAACAGAATAAAGCTTTGAAGAAAATATTGGAAGTCTAGCGACGCCCCTTATGGTACCTCCCATACAAATGCACATTTCCGCCCACTTTAGAGGTGGAATAATAATATCAATACACCCAACGCGATCGTGCCCAAATTCTGTATTTACTAAAGCTATAACAGGATAAAATTTGGAGACAAATCTGGAAGTCTAGTCACGCCCCTTCTGGTACCTCCCATACAAATGTACCACTCCGCCCACTTTAGAAATCGAGTTATAATATCAATAGGGCGACCATTTCTCAGCACGAAAAAACGGGTTTCAGTACTTAAAAAAGCACGAAAAACCTTTGAAAAAAGCACGATAGATTTTATATTCAGCATTTAAAATTTTTTTATTTATTGAAAATAAACAAAAAAAAAGTTCACATCTATTAATGAAGTAATAAACAACAATAAGTAAATTAACAAAATTACTCAGTCGAATATTTATACATAAAATGTAATTTTCAAACCAAAAAAAAACTTAGTGAGATTATATCTTGGTCAATGTCGATTACAATTAAGCACAAGGTAAATTTTTAAATTTTCCAAGGTGAAACTTTTGGCTCCACGAAAAGCCCCCCAATGAAATAACGCCCGGGAAATAACCCCCAATGAAATAAACCCCAAAAAATTGGAAATAACAAAGCAAAAACGAAACAAACCCCAATATTTGGGAGTTATTTCATATGAAATAACACCCAATGATGAAAATGAAATAACCCCTAATGAAATAAACCCCATCAGCAACAAAAATGAAATTATGCCCAAAATTCATAAAAGAGTCAGTTTCACCAAGGGTTTCATGAAGTCAATATTAACCAATAGCAAAATTATTGAAATGAATCGTGTGGATCGTAGATCGTTGTAGCCCAGCTCTATTTTTGCAATTCGGAAGACAATTTGCCTTTTACGTTTGGCCTTTTCACAACCATCTCCAATGTTCAGAAGCAAATCAAACTCTCTGCTTTTATTGAATTCTTTGATATCATTCTCAAAATGAAAAATGCTCGGTGCATTTTGGAAATGAAAATATCTGTATACATTGAAAAGATATTGTAATAGATTCACAGGCTAAAAGTTTTCTTGTAAAAGGCCTGTTTTTATTTTATATAATTATTTAATTATAACCCCGAAAAACCAACAGCTTTAAAAATGAAATAACCCCCGAATAAAAAATGAAATAACACCCAAATTATACACGATATGAAACAAGCCCCGAATTTTAAAAACTTGTTGGGTGTTATTTCATAATTTGAAAACCCCAAATGAGGAATGAAATAATTCCCAAAGAAAAATGAAAAACGGCCCAAAAAAATTGGGAGTTATTTCATATGAAATAACACCCAAAAATGTATGAAAAAAATTTGGGCGTTATTTCATTGGGGGGCTTTTCGTGGAGCCAAACTTTTACACTGGTTTGTAAAATAAATTCCGTATATAGAAAAAGACGTTCTACGAGCAGACGAATATTTTCGATAAACGCACTTGTTGTTTTGGAATTTTTTAAAAAAAAATATCGTTGATTTCGCGCGAGAACGGCCGTAATTTTTTTAAAATAATTTTTATCAGATAGTTTTTCTAAAACATGTTGAATTGATTGTATTGTTTCTAAGCTTTCATTCAATGGCAATCCGCGTGACCTGTTTCGCTTCAGTACAACCAATTCGTCTTTGCATACATCTTACTAAATTCACATTGAGTACAACGATATAGATAGAGTGTGAAAGGGACAACTATAGGAATATAACGAATAGAACGATCTAAGCTATCGTTAAGTTATTTTACACACAGGCTGTGTGTAAAAAAGAGGATAGTTTGCAAATTTAATACTACCTGTCATATTTTTATGAACCGCAAGGGCTTTTGATATGTAACAATTATCAATTGATAGAAACATATTTTATCAAAATGTGTCAAACATTTAAATAAGGTCAAAAACAGCATAAAAAGCACAAACCTATTAAATAAGCAAGATCGCTTGAAATCGTTAAATTAAGCAGCATCAGCAATATTCAGCATATGCTGAAAATTGGTCGCCCTAAATATCAATATAATAGAAAATTTTTTGTTTTACTGAGGGTGAGGGTTTATGAAAGTCGGGTTGCCCGACTTTCTTACTGGTTTTCAATAACATTGGAAACTAAACCAATATATCATTCACAATTCATAGCAAATATTTACATTTGCGATTTCAAATACACAAGATCGTGAATTGGGCTATTGACTTTTGTTTGTCTGGTTTTTTAGGTGTTACATACACCCATATTTTACTTTCGATTATAAATTAGGACGAAAGGGTCTTATTTTTTGAATTTACCTATAAAAGAATTACTTTTTTTTAAAACATTTATTCAATATTTGAACGAATTTTATTTTAAGTCCCTATTCTGGAATGTGTCTATTAGTTAGTATATGTAACAAATTAATGCTAATGGTCATATGCCCACGAGTTATGGAGTATATTGTGGTAAAATGTTTCCGAGCCGGTTATTCGGAACAGTTTCATCCATAAACAAAAAACCGCTCTCTTCTCGAAAAATGGTTACACACATTCATAAGTATATTCGCTACAGGCAATTTTGCAATTCTTCTTCGATGGCCTACGGAAAAAGGTAATGGAATTGAGTAAATGAACTATTAAATGAAAAACAACAACAATAACGACAACAATATTAATAACAACAATAATAACAGCAATAGCGTCGGCGGCAAAGCCAACACTTTAACACTCACTTGCAGAGTTGCATTATGAATGAGTGAGTGAATGAATGAATGAATAACTGCATATTTGCGTACTTATGAAGAGCGAAGCAAAAACACGTTAAGTTGTGCACTAAATGATTTCATACTCACGGCAAAATAAAACACCAACCGACGAACACACCAGCAACTGCCGCACCAACAACACTGTGATGGCAGTAAATGAAACTGCTACTACAACGACAACATGTGTAAGCAGAATGAATGAACGACGTCGAATAATCCTAAGTTTGTCCATATGTTTAAACGTACACACAACATGACATAGGTTGGTTGTCTTGGGCCAAATATGGGGTGTAAGGGAGCCGTCGGATTCAAACTTTAGCTTAAGCACACACAGCCACTCACCCCCACAACATGTTGGGCAGAGTACTTGTCGGTACCACCTAACTACTCGTAGTTGTCGACAGCCACTAGTCTTTTTCTGCGGCTCTTTGTACCTTCGATTCAGCTACGGAGTAGAGCACATTAGTATATAAAGTGCGAATAATCATTCAGATCTGGCAGCAAGTCAGCTTAGCTGAGGCTCACTCATTTGCTTTAAACCTCTGTCGCATAAGAGCTCATTGACGAGTTAACTATGAATGTCTGCCGCAACAACAACGCCTCCTTCTTTTGTCACAGGGCTTATTCCGTGCGAACGTTGTCTATGCCACAGCAATGAGCATAGAGCTTACATGGTCAATTGCAAGCGATGTTAGGGTGACATGGTCTACAAAAGCAGTCTAAGATGGCTAAGATCACGATACGCTACTGGGTAGGATTACAGACTCCTGTTTGAGAGAGAACCACAAATTATACATTTAGATATGGAAGCAGTTCTATACACTTTCATTGTATAATTTCAAATAGTATCGTTTGTTATATATTTGAAAATCTAAATGTTTTGAATTGCAAACAAAATGTTCAAGCTCTAGTTCATATACGAGCACATCAGGTGCTCTATTTATCCCAATATGTAGTACTTTAATGCAAAATATTGAATCGACTGTGCCTCGATAGCTTAATACTTTATACTTTTAGAACTAACTTGTAATTTCTATAGTCTATGTTCACAGATTGTCCCCACCCTATACCAAATTATAATAAAGAAAAGAGCTGCAATGTCGTAGAAGTTTTTGCAGTTACTGCTATTACAAATTGTTGCTGAAAAACCAATTTTAGAAATCATTACATCAAAATATCCAAGATATTTCACATATCCAAGTACATATGTATTAACCTGTTAAGGGTTTAACGAATCTCACCTAAGTGTGTCTATGTTTTTCATATAAGCAGTTTCATGAATCCACAGACAGCCACAACATGCTTTTGATACAGCCAAAAGCCGTTTTAAAACATTCTACCATCTATCGGCGGCATTATCACTTCCCAGCGGCTGAATTTGCAAGGCCTTCCCCACATAAGGCGTGCAAAGTATTTGACAATGACTACGGTGGATGTCGTTCCATGCTCCCTTCCCTTTTCCAGGCCAGCGGATGTATGTATTCATTGATCATACCACGATGAGTCTCATTCATGCTCCCTTCTTTTTGTCAGACTTACAAAGGTAAAGTAATAGAGAATGCATCATCATAAGCTATGTAGCAGCATGGGTGACTAAAAATTGCGAGGCAGTGGGTTCAAACTCCGGTAAGGTTTACCGTTGATGGAAAAAATAAGTGTAAAGGCAGAGAGCAATATATAGAAGTTACCATGTGGAAAAATATGCAAAGAAGCTTAAAAATCGTCAATGATCTAATGATGATATTTTGGAAATATTCAAAATACTCCAAGAAAAAGCTGATAGTAATGTACCAAAAAAAGTACTACGACCGTGCATTACGCTGTAATCATGAACCGATGTAGTGTAAGTCGTAAACTAGCGATTAATACGGCCTCTTTCGTGCTTTCTTACGCTGTAATGAATAATGATGTAATATTTATTAAATAAGGGGCAACAGTGACCCCTTATTTGCTATGCTTATTTCATGTAAGCGAAAGCGAAGCACTTGATGGGCCTATAACACTCCTGTATAAAAGTAAAGCGGAAATAGATCCTATAGGAACAAAGGCGGTTGTTCTACGTAGCCAGTGCGCTCTCATTAAAACTAATTAAACTTGCATAGTCTGGTGTTATTTACAAGTCCTTCTATTTTCATGTATATATGTAAGACATTTTTATAGGAAGCGACGATGCAACGTCTTGCCTCAAAATCTCACGCAATGTAAAAAGGTAAGGAGACGGTAAGGTCTTGTTAGGCCTATCCATCCATTCGGATCTTGCCTCAAAATCTCACGCAATGTAAAAAGGTAAGGAGACGGTAAGGTCTTGTTAGGCCTATCCATCCATTCGGATCCTAAAAAATAAACCTTCAGACTCATGAAATAAGGCCTTTCTACTCCTATTCCGCCGCTGGAATCGTGGTCATGTGCATCATCACAATTTTCGTGCATTTCGGTTTTGGTCTTGTGCTTGGTTACAAAGCGTATCAGAGGCGCCAATAATTATGTTTGCCATGTTGTTGTTGCTATTGTAATCGTGTGCGCTTAACGTATTGTCTGCCTTGTGTTGCTGTTGCTGCTGCTTGTTATTGTTGTTATTGTTATTACCACTTTTTTGTGATATGGTTTTCTTGTTTACTGTTGTTATTGTATTGTTTTACTCGCAGCAATTTACTTGGCTCTGCCAGAGTTCAACTTAATTTATGGGGGGTTTATTAATTATAAATATGGCTATAATGAGAATTTAATACACATTAATTGTCAATGAATAACATGAGACATTGGATAGATGCTCGTATCGTTTACTCACCACTTATACCTATAATGATTTTTTATAGCAGAATTAATGAATTTAAACATTAGACCGACTCAAATCATGTCTGGTAATAAAGTAATAAAACGGAACGTTATTACATAGCTGAAACGTTCTTTGCAATACAATATCGAATTCTTATTCCGGCCGTGGCATGATGGTTAGAACACGCGACTACCATGCGGGATATCCCACGTTCGACTCCAGGCTCCATTGCCGGCCTCCTCGATGTTGTCGACAGCAACTTCGCAGTATAAGTGTTGAGACAATCGGCATGGCTTTAAAAAAAATTCTTAAACAGTGACGTTCGCATTCGTCGATAAACAAGTAGTTGCCGTTTGTTGTGAAGAGAAGCATCCCATACCTCATTCGTGGGGTGTGAAGGGAAATTAAGTTAGTTTTGTATTCTTATTAGTAGACAAAATTATACGTTACTATTATGCTAGATACACACTAGGCAGCCGTTGCTTAGTCTGTAGCTATGTTGCCAAATGATTTTCGTGTTGCCGCAACCGTTGCCATAAATATTAATTTTTTTAATATATTTCGTCGGTTGCAGCAACCATTTCTCAGATTTGACTAGATCCAATTGGATCTCCATATTTTTACATGAGATAAGATAATTTGTACTGTTAACATCGGTTTAGCCGTTTATGATTTCTCCAGTTCTTCGAGTTGTTTCTTCAGGTAAAAACATTCCATTCTATATTTCAATCTACAATAACATAAGGATAAACCTATAAAAGAAATAGCCATCACTCAAAATGTTCACATTTTTAATTCATATCCATTGTTTGAATTAAAAATTATAATTGTGACCCGGTCTATGAAAAGGTGGCTTATGACTCAAAAAATTATTTTTCACTTTTTTTGGTTCGGTTAGTTTTTAAGACGCTCTTTAACATGGCGAAAAACAGAAAGTCCTAACATGCTAAGAAGTTTACTTAACATGTAGAGAAAGAAGAGCACAAATGAAAGAACAATAGAATTTTATTGATTTCTCGATATTTTGTTTTTGAGTCATAAGCCACCTTTTCATAGACTGGGTCACATATATATCTATGGTGAAAAGGAAAAACTGCTTAAGTTTGATTTTGCGAACGAGGACTTTCCAAGTTTAAACCTGATTTTGATTCTAGTATAAGTGAAAGTCATCTATCGAATCATTGCTAATTGAGGTATACATTGTTGCACATTCCAATTCAGAAATTATTTAATTTAAGGAGCTAATGTCAAAACTAATAAAATTTTTGCTTAAGTTGACTTAAGCACTTTTTCTATTCACCACCTCTCTCGGACAATTATAAAAGTTGTTGGTAAGAAAATAATTACACAATTCGGTCAACTTATGAAATTACCAGCAAACAGTATTATTATTTTGATCATTGTTATAGGTACAACGGTAATGGGTTCAATACAATTAACTCACATCATTCAATTCAGAAGCCTTATTAAGCTCTATCATGCCAACATTGTATTTACTTCGATCTCCCTAATACAGCGTTGTTCCCAACAGATTCGTTGATATCAGTTGCTTGAATGTGCTGTGTATGTGTGTATTTGCGTAAATTCATCCATATGTATATGTGTAGGCAAATTTCACCCATTTTCAAAGAGGTCAAGTTCACTGCAAATCATTAATCATAAAACTTGCTCATGGCTCTAATCAAAACCACCAACAGTGGTATGAACTATTCGCCAACTAGCCCACAGTCATCCACATTTTCTTCCTTTTGTTTTGATTACGGAAAACGATGTTACATCAGCACACCCAGCGCCAGCACCATCTACAGCAACAGCAACATCATCATCATCTGATGCTCCATCGTGTCCATCGTTGTCGTCTGCCGGAGCGCCAACAGACTCATTCATTATTAATGTCTCAATGTCATTCTCAGAAGCAATAAAACTCACAAAGTTGTCAAAGAAAGTATTCGAATATAAAGCAGACAACAATTAAAACAACAACACGTGTTATAAACGCGAATCTGATGGAAATGATGATAATGATAAAAAAAAGTAAGAGTCTCATTTCCATTTCGTCCGTTGACGTGCGAAAAGATAAATTTCAAATTCAGATCTACTCAGGCAAATGCATTTCAAGTGAATAAGCTGCAAAAAACCACACCCATCGTTTGTTGGGTAAGCGGCCTGCAAAACCCAGTAACAACATAGTACCGACCCACCCACTACTGTAAGAGGCAGAAAAGATAAAACTTGTCACAAGCTGCCAAAAACGCACAATTGGTTAATTAAACGAGCCTAAGCAGCGATCAGTTAATCATTCTTGTGATTAGGCGAGCGTTAATGAAAAGTTTGGCCAGCCTAGGAATCTGTTTTCGATTTATTTTCATTATCTGCATACAATTTGTACTGAAATTGCAAACACTTAATTATATAAAACAGTGGTTTAAATGAGAGCTAAATAGCGGTTTCACTCTGCCAAATTGGCCCCTTATAGTGCAGTAGCATCTGAAAATTGACAGTGTATGGCGCTGCAAATTGCCTGCCATTGCCCCGGAATCTCGTAAACAAATTTCTTAGCGCTTTTGCCACTATAGCAGCATCGAATATCATCACTTTTTACATGAATCCCGGCTCTTCTTTGTGCCACATTACACCGTGCTGCATCCAACCAATTGATAGTGAAGAAAAACGAGAAGGAACAAAAATGTTTGGCATTTGTCCTCTGTCACTTTTGACAGCTTAACATCATGAACAATCATGCTGAAGTCACGAACAAAGCATGGGGAACCTGCAAGTATGTAGTACAAACATACACGTGCATGTTGCACGTATTTTTGTACTCGTACATAGCGATGCACAGGGATCGATGTGAAGTGAGTGGTAGATGCGACCACAGGTTCGGTCGGAAAAGCAACACTAGCATTTAGTGAATGCTGTGCCCTGCCCTTCAGCTCTCAGCCGGCAACAGGAGTGATGAGTGTCATAACATTTTACTCTGCCGTTTAATCTTATCGATGTTGTTGTTGCACGTCGCTGTATCTTTGCATCAGCAACAATGACAGTGAAAATCGGTTTGCAACACTCGCTACCTGGTTATTAAACCAACGACATTTGTTACAACTTTAAATGTTGACTCTATGATTTGCTTGTTTTTTTTCTTCGTTGGTCGAATGATTGGCTCGGGCCTTGGGAGCATCAATTGAGCATTTGGGACAGTTTTTTGATACACTTTTATTTTCGTTGTACTATGTACTTTGACGCGACTGATGTTGCTGCCAACTCTAAAGCTGTGACTGCATGCAGTGCTGGTAGGCTTTAACACAGTTTGTCTCTATTTAAAGACTTGGTTGTTGCTATTGTTGCCATTGCAATAACACTAGGAACATGTTCATTTCTTTGCATTCAGCAATGTTGTTGTGATGTTTCACATCGACCTTCAATCACGACGATAACGATGGAAAGATAAAGAACATGTCAATCCCGAAACATTATGTTGCCATATTCGAGGCATGTGCCACTTGTGTTAAAGTCTTACGTCGTCGACGTACATATGACACTAATTTCGTAGAGGTTGCTTATAAATTCCCACCAATAAATAAATTACGGCGAGTTTAACACTGAATTCTCACACATTTCAAATATGGTGGCAATTTACTACCTCGGTGGCAGAAGCGATGTCGATATCGAAACACACCCGCGGAGGATGATAACAAATTGAAGTTTCTGTAATTTGGCATGTGAGTATGTATTTGCTTCATTTTATTACAATTTCAGCATTTCCCTTCAAACTAGAGAATAATGTAGACGAGAAACACACAAAAGAGGTCTCAAGTTAAGCAAATCTGCCGTGCGAACATAGCGGGGCACTGCTAATTAACTAACTGGCTACCGTTTAGTTTGGTTAGTAGGATGGCTTACACAGCAGCTGTGTCAAAGTGTTCTTCTAGTTCCTCTCGCATCGCCCTTGGTTGAAAGAAACCACTTAATTTGTTAAATTAAATGCGACTCGCTGCTGAAATAATTAAAACATTAAAGGAGAGGAAGAAAATGTCTCAGTTTTCTCGGAAAATGCTGTTACTGCAGATTGGGCAAATGTCCAGAATTAGTGTGTGTGTGTGTGAGAGAGGGAAAGAGAGAAAGAAATGACAAATCACAGTGTTGTGATATCTTATAGAAATTTAAAACAGGATTTTCACACTGCAGATCCTTGTTGTAATCCAATAAAGTGTCACAAGTACAAAAATACTCAATTAATTGGAATTTCTAAATGGGGGATTGATCGTATTTTTGTGTCTTCATGGGGACAATTCTAATACAAAATATAGAAATCGATCGTACCTATGTAAGTCAATAATTATTACCTAAACAAAAAAGTAATCCAAAGAGAATGGTCGTACTATTTCATATTTGTATTGTTGGTAGATATAATAAAAATGTATCCCTAATAAAGTTGGAAAATAAAATCAAACCGTTGAAATAAAAAATCTATTATCTGCATTTGGAAAATAAAACTGATCTTGAAGGCACAAATTAGAATTATTATGATAACACAATAAATTAGTAACGGAACATTAAGAAAAAAACGTATTTCAAAGATCAATTTATATTCTATTTAAATCTCAGGATGATCTGTTCATCTGAAAAGAAGTTATTAGGAAATTTGCGCTTAAATGTGTAAAATGAATGTTTCCCGTAAAACTTACATTTCAGACTTGGTATGGCTTGAAATCGATACCTTAGATTTCATCACAAATAAAACTATTTTTTACAATTGGACGCTTAGTATAGGAGATAAAGACAATTAAAGTTATTCATATGAATATCGACGGCTTCCCAATCATATCAAGGTGAAATCCCAATATATTTCAAAATGATATCCCAACTGTGTCTTGGTGATTTCCCAACTTTGTATGACGATCATAAATTCAGCACTTCCGTGCGATCGCACACTTAGTATAGAAGATAACTGCACTTAAAGTTGTTCATATTAATGTCGATGGCTTTCCAGCCATTGCAAGGTGAGATCAAATACTATGCATTATTTAGGAACTTACGACAATTGAAAGTCTTTTATATGAATACTTCCTCCCATTTGAAAATGAAACAGTTATTATGCAGCGTATTGCATAAGAAAATTTCAAAGAAAGCATTCTTTGAGATTTGACTAAAGAACAAACCCGACAATGTTATGTGAAAATGCTCCTTTAAAAAACCGGTTAACCGAAGTCAAAAAAGCTGTTAAACCGAGTATTTGTAATTGGCATTTTTGAAGAAACCAGCACACGGTTTCGGAGAAAAAAACGTTTAGACGGTTTTCAGTTTCGGTTTTGAACACTCTAGGGACCGTCGATCAAACAAATGTAGATGGATGTGACTAGAGTGTTCAAACCCGAAAACCGTCTAACCGGTTTTTTTTTTCTCTAAAACCGTATGCCGGTTTCTTCAAAAATACCAATTTCGAATACACGGTTTAACCGGTTTTTTTAATGTCGGTTAACCGGGTTTTCAAAAGGAGCATTTTTACAAAACATTGCCAGGTTTGTTCTAGGCAAATCAGCATAGAAGGTTGTTTATGCCTATATAATATTTTTTGGGCAAACCTCAAAGGTTGTTTCTGAAATTTCCAAATGCAATACGAAAGTTTGTTTGAATAATGCTGCTTGATGACCGGTTTCTCTAATGTTGAAATGGGAGGAAGTATTCATATAAAATAATTTTCAATTGTCGTTATTTCCTAAACTAAGCAGCACCCAATTGCAAAAAATATTTGTGATCAACATACAATAGTTTTTAAATCACGTAGATATAGTTGGGATCTCACCTTGCAATGGCTGGGAAGCCATTGATATTCATATGAATAACTTTAACAGCATTTAGTGTACAAAGTGTATAATCTCAAGAAGGTGCTTAATTAATGATCAGCATACAATAGTTAGGATATCACCAAGACACAGTTGGGATCTCATTTTAAAATAGATTGAGATCTCACCTTAAAATGGGTGGAAAGCCATTGATATTCATATGAATAACTTTAAGTGCCTTTTACTTTAATTCTAAACCATACTAGTTGTAAAATGTAAGTTTTGGAAAAATCCATTGTAAAAAAGTTGAAATATAGTTGGATCTAATTAGATGTTGTAAGGTTCAATTAAATCTTATTATATCTTACCATCGATCTGATCAGATTTAGCGAGATGTGCCATTACTGTTCTATATCTAATCATATTTTGTGTCATTTCTGATTATATCTGGTGTTAGATCCACTTATATCTGTCATTTATAATAAGATGAAATTGGATCTAATGAGTTATGGCTGATCGCCACAGATCTAAGATTTTTGGATCAGTTGAGATATAATCTGATCTATAGGAAGATCGAGAGAGGCATGTCAACCCTATTTTTTTTCTATTTACTTGTGTTATTTATATTTATTTTCTGTATTTTTCTTTATTTTATGTTACTTTATAATTATAAAGTTGAACTGTAAATTTGATCTCATTGTATCAGAATAGATCCATTATAAATTAAAATATAATTTGATCAGATTTAATACAATTAGATATGATTAGATTAAATTATATCTGGGACAAATTTTGGATAACATTAGATCTAATTAGATACAATTAGATAAGTTCCGATCAAATCTGATCTGAGCAGATATAACCATTTTTCGCATCTTTTGGGGTCTAATTAGATTCATATGTTTTCTTATTTAATTTCATATTTGGTTTATTTTACAATTTCCGAAAAACCGAACGAAACCGGTTAACGCGGTTTTTTACTAAATCATGAATTCCAAAACCGGATTGTTGGAAAAAGGTATTTTTCGAATAAACCGGAAACCGGTTTTTTGAAAATTTATTTGAACACTATAGCCTTGTCCGATCTACGGATTCCAATTTTGACAAATTTATCGGTACAGAAATTACAAGATGTTTGCATTAACACATTAAAGTGAGTTTCTTCAAACATCGGCTTCTTTCCGTTTCGTTTATATTCTGCCTTTCTAAACCGACTGATTGAAAAGAATTTACGTTTCAAGTCAATAACAGTCTTTAATTTTAAGTAGAAACCAAACCACAATTAAAACTTAGATACAGGCACTATATCTAGACACCGTGCGACAAAACAGCAACTAACAAGTGAAACCCCGGCAAGAGAACGGATTCCACGTATGTGTATATGTATATGTGTGTTAAAGCAAACTAATTCCAGTTAAATGCTTGTCCAAAGAGGAGCACAGCCACACAAAAGTAAAGTTTAACGTAATTGTTTTTCCCTTGTCTCGTGACATGTCGTATGACATGTTGCATACAATATAGTTAACAGTTTACTTTGTTTAACAGACCAAAAGAAGAAAAAAAGGATAAACGTCGGCAACAATAGCGGCTGCAAAGCGTGTGGCACCATTCGTTATATCCGGGGATACGTGAACATAAAGCGGAGAGATGTAATCGAATTGCATGGAATTTCCATACGACCAATGTTTGCATTTGTACATAACTGTGTGTACATAGACATGTGTATATATATATACCCTTATATGCATTCACATTGTATTTATGTATGTGTATGATTGTTTTATACAATCAAACATTGGTGTGGTGTAAAGCTTTTTAAAACCAATTTTTTTGCACAAGACAAATCAATCAATTCGTTACATATCATCCTAGAATGGCTTTAAACGACAACTGATTACGATGATGTTAAGTTGGATTAAATTGGATTGTAATAAAAAAGACGAAATCACAAAATCCTTTGGCAATAGTGTTGGTGACGGATATTACCATTGTTATCTTACAACAGTTATTCAAATCGATTTGCAATTCGGAGCATACAAATGTATCGCCTAGTATTGGCAAATTTAACTAAATAGTGATTTAGATTTAACTAGCCATCAACAAATTATAAGGAAATTACCGAAATATTTTAAAATGCTTAAAGTTTTACACACCGAAACATGTATTTTTATTTGCATTCATATTTCAATATCATTATCCGACAATCAATACTCCTGCGCCATTTTGAAGTGTACACAAATGTGGGCCAATTTGCATGGCAGCCAAAAGCTCGACTCAAGCTATTGGGGAGGCGTTCTAGAACGCGTTGGTTACCGTTGCTGCAGCTAAATCTTTTAACAGTACTGAACAGATTTCAATTTTGTAATTACGTTAAACTTGACCTCTTAACGATGACAATTTTAGAGATTATTTTCACATATGGTATATGTATTACTGATATCTCGTGTAACCCAGCTTCGGAAAATCGATCGTTGTATTACCTTTAAGAAAACTTAATAAGATCACGACTACTCATATGCTTTATATGCATTAGGGGTGCGATAGTGCTGTATGGAGATCCTTAGTAACAAGATCTGGATACGAACCACTCCCTAATTTTGTGTGGTTGGGAAAAAAAATGCATGAAAAAAAATTCAGAACAGGTGAAGTGGGGTTAAAGAATACCGCATCGTGGTCAAAGTTGCTGGGAAAGGGGAAAAGAGCACCGCAACTGCACTGGAGTTTTCTCTAGAAAGCTAAAATGTATGACCGACCCACAGTTTTTCCTTCCTAACAATTTATCCAAACATACCTACCCCCCATTTTCACCCTCTAAGGGGGCTCCTATACAAAAGCAAATTTTTTTTTAAATTCTCTTACTGTTTTAACTGCCCCAAACGTGCCTTTAAAGAAGTTGAATGTATGACCGGCACCCAATATTTTTGCAACCTTCTATCTTTTAAACCGCTATTTCACCTATAATGTATAATATTTTTACACATGAATGCTTCACTTGCACAGTTTATTAACTCCACTTTTTGTATTTTTTTTTTCAATTTTAATTTAAAATTACTAATATCTTATCGAGAGATATTTGCAAAAAACAAAATTTGGCAATTTTTAGGCGCGGTTGATTTAGTATTTTTAATTTATATCGTTGGATTTCGAATAAATTGCCGAAAGATTAATATAAATATGTTGCTACAATCAAAAGTTAAAAGCATTTCAAATGGACCACACTTTGCGCTCTTCGAATCTTCGGAATCAATTCAGTAAACTAATTGACCCGCAACGGGGAGACATTTTTTTCTCAAAAAATTACTTTTTGCCGAACTGTTATAATCGAAATCATGAAAATAATGTTTAAAATTATTATTTTTTATAAATTATTAAATGTCATGTTTTGTTTTTCCAATGGTATATAACACTTGTATATGAAGAGTTCATTTATTCTTTATATTTATAATCAAACTTGACTTCCTCTAAACTGTAAAAAAATCACCAGTATATTCAAAGTAGTTTTGTATTGTAACAAAACTTAGATACACAAAAAGTGAACTTGAGACCTTTTTGCAGGATACCTACGATATATAAGGGGGCTAAATCTAAATCTGAACCAATATGCTTACTTTGGTTGCGACATTGTAACACTGTAAAAACAGTAAGTTGTGCCAAGTTTCGTTAACATCGGTGAAAAATTTAGTATTTTGCTAATATAATGTATGAAAGATTGTGGTAATTTATATGGGTGGAACCAGGAAGGGAGTGGCAATCTGAACCATTAACGCAGTATATATTATACGCTACAAACAGAATAGTGTTTTTTATTTCGCCCATGTTCCAGCCATAGTCGCTCCCAGCTATTTTTATGCCTCTGGTTAATTTCTATTTGAGTTGATTGAGAATTACTCAAGTTATCGTCTTCACCTAACCGAACAGACGAACATGGCTCAATTGTATAAAAAATCCCCACAGCGCTTTATCTAATGATATCTAGGGTATGCTTTCATATGCTAAACTTTTTCCCGCATCAAATTATTTCCTGAAGATGAGGATATACAAATTTTATTGACTATTAAAGTCCTCTATTGTTCATTCGTGGAAATATCATACGAGCGATGATATGTCCTTGCACATATCACATTGAACAAGCGTATGACGATTAGTTGCCAAAGCTTAATAACCCTGCCTGTCAACGTATGATCAGACATTCTGCTTCATGTTGTTAAATATAAACAATAAAAATAACGGTAGTTCGTTGAAAATATATAAGTATATCACTTATTGGCCGGCCCTCTTTAGCGGCAAGTGCGATTTTTGCTACTAATTAAATTAATTGTATTTTTACTGCTCCTATCTTTTTTACAAGGAAAGCTAACCAGTTTTCCTGAAGTTTTGATATGACAAAAGTTGTTTCTTATTGGACCATGTGCATGTGATGGCTTACAACACGGGGCAACTAACTCAGTGGGTAGAGAAAATACAATATAACACCAGCAACAAATGGTACAAGTCTACCAAAGCAGCCGAAATAAAAGCGAATAGAGTTTGTAACATGTAAGTTGTTTATTCGACCGTGTGCCAAGAAAGAAGCAGTTGTCTAGTGGCGATGCATTCTGGAGTCGCTGTTGTGTTGGTGTTGTTATTAACGAAATGTGTGAAGCACCACCAGTGGCGGATGAATTTTAATTTCACAGTTCAATGCATTCATTGAAGCGTTAAACAACGAAAAGCTGGCCAGCTACCGCATTGAGGAAGTCAGGCATCAGCCATCAGCGGCGACTCTTCCACCAGACCACAGACGCACAAATCCACAATAGAATTACAATGGCAATAGTTTGGTTACTTCTTCTCCCTGTGTATTTTGTTTTCATCTCTTTTCTTTATTGTCGTATGTTCGACAACAAATAGGAATTGGAATGATGATACCGTTTTGGGTGTAGGGCTCAGTGGAAGTTTCCCTCATTGCAGAAATGTTACTCCTGACCGCAGTGTGATTGACACTCGGTGGCTTTGCAGTGACCGGCACTGGCTTACGCAATTTTCCACATTTAATTCCGTTGCAATGTGCATCAAAAACACTGCAGCAGGGTTGCAATCAAAGCATTTCACTAAATTACTCCCGCTCGTCAATGCTGCAGCAATGTTACACACTCAAGTTGTTTTCAATTACATTCTTGCACCGTTCATTTTGCGAATGTAGACAAACAGTCTCAAGTTTACAATTTGGTTAATTTTCAGCTTCTTAGCATGGCAAGGGCAGGCAGGGAGGTCACAGGCACGCTCACATCCCCGCAGTCGACACATGCATTTTGACACAATCATCATTTGCCGTTTTAATATGTTTTGATCTGCTTACATTTTTTCTTTGGCTGGTCTCCGAGTCGACTGAACTTCTGTCGTAATCTCTCTCGATTTGGGGACACTTCGTTTAGTTTGTTATGGTCTTCTTTAGTTTGTTTTGTTGTTGTTGGTTGGTGCAGACTGTGGCGGCTGCAAGTTAATACTATGGGGCATGGCTTGGCTTCCACTTTACGCCGTTTAGTTGCAAGTTCTCTTCGTGTTTTGGCCATTTGATTTCGCTTGAATATTTGGTTAACGACGTTTTTGTTTGTGTGCACTTTTACCCCCTTCGTCTCTTTGCATTGCATTTGCTGAGGCAAATCCTTTGTGGCATTTGCCATCAGAGTGCATTGTTTTTAACTTTGTTTTGAATGCAGAAGCGCCAAATTGTCTCAATGGCTGGACCATAAAGTGTATAAGAGAAATCTCACTCAGATCGGTGGGATGTCAGCGAGGGCAGCGACAACGAGCAAGAGGACGTAGCAGTAAATAGCAAAGCAGACAATAACAAAGTCATATGAACTGTAATCCCCAGCATAGTTGCCGCTCGTTCGTTGATTATTCAGTCTTATCAAAATCGGAACTTTATTAAAATGGAATTACTTTGATTTCATACAGACTATGCCATTGGCTATGTAATGACATAAGGGCCAAAAGGATAATCGCAGTAATTTGGGTCGCTCACAATGATGTCTCCCTGATAACAATGCAGAAGTTTGTGTGTATGTAGGACAAACATAAATCAGATATGTATATGTACATAGTTTCTCGAAACCTCTATGATGAAAGAGGTTCAGTTCGTTTCTTTTGTTTCTAAGCATCTCTTTGAGTGTCAGCTTCGGCTGGCACCATTTCATAAAAGAATAAAAATAGTAAAGGCTTTTGTGAACATTTCGCAGAGATAGTATTCTATAGTAGCAAATGAGTAGATAGAATTTGAATATTTTAGAAATTATTTCGAGAATTCTATTCAATTGTGAAATGTGGATGTGAAATTATTATGAATAACTTGATCTCTGGCTCACCGATTTTTTCAAACAAATATGTCTCAAATGGGTCTTATAATAAAATAGTGCCTTAAAATTCAATTTAAACTTACAAATTTGTGAAAAAACTCAAAAGTTTGAGATTTCGAGGCAAAAACAGATAAATGGAACAAGTAATCTATATAAATATATATGTCGTTAGTACGGTCTAAGACCCCTTTTTCCAAAGCTGTTTAGAAATCAATCGGTTTTTGAACAGTATGTCAAGATTTTGAGGGCGTTAAGAAACTTTGGTATTCAGGGTCACTCCCCAAGTTCCTTAAATTTTTTCCATTTTGTCACAGTGTGTAATTAATAAAAATTATACATTCTAATGCACAACACATATAGGTTCAAATTTAAATTTGTAAACTTAATCGCCTTTCGCAAGATCATCTCCATTATGATGTTAAAGGATCACATGACAGAGTATTGCCTTGTCTAAAGCCTCGTTTTGAAGAAAATGGGTCTGTCAGATTTTTGCATATTTTCACTGAAGACTTCGCGTCAGTCAGTGTCATCCAGCGAAGTGTGAATATCTGGTCGGATTTTGGTATGCACACTTGGATCGGCTTTCTTAAGCACAGAATATAGATAACTCAGATTCCATTCGTCTTAATGAGCTGGTGCATGCATGTTAAGAGCTCATCGCCACTGGCCTTAAAAATTGTTGCCAGCAGTACATCATCTAATCTTGTTTTAGTGATTTCTTCGGTAACGAGCAGAGAACTAGAGTGTTTCTTCTATATATGCAAAACACTCTGCTTGTCCGTGACCAGATTTCCACCTCTGTCGTCACAGGTGGGGATTTCTGTTCCAAAATCTAAGCTTTTTACCTTTTTGTTGAACATTAGAGGTTCACGTCTATCCCTGTAATTTTCGAAATTCTGGCTGTCACTTTTCTTCCATAGAAGCGTTTTCTCCTGAAGTGCGTTTCGACTCCCTCGTTTTCTCATTATAGTCTGAATTCATTATCGAAGGTCCTGTTGCGTAGACTGAATTTTCCGACTGCTGAACCAAGAACATCTTTCCTTCCTATTTTAGCATTAAAATGTCTCATAACAAGTGGACATTTAACATTTATATTGTTATTCAAAAATATTTCTCCTTGATGCGGATGATCACTTTTCGATCACATTCAGAATTAAACCGTGATACCAGATCTCCAAGTCTCTTGCCGACTGCGAATCCGCATCCAAATTCGTGTCTTTCTGCATGGTAGCTGTAAAAGATGTCACAGTTCTTTCGTCGTATGCATCCCTGTCTAGTCCATCGCATTTCCTGTATATCGGTGATGTCAGCGTTATCGAGAACATCCGCCTTTTGGATAGAGACACCATCTCTATAGAGAGTTCGGACATTCAAGGTGCATATCCTTAAATCATGGTCCTTAAAAAGTTTGCAGGTGTCGTCAACATTTAGGGGGTTCTTGTTTTTCCTTTTCTTCGTGTTTTCATAATAGTTGTTTTATTTTAAGGAGAAGCCTGGGGGCCTATGATCCTATGAGAGCTTTTGTGTTGAGATTCAGTAACTTCTGTAACCTACCTCCTAAGATGCATGCCATTTAGGTCGCTCAACTTGGGTTGCGTGTGAAAAAGATATTATTATTGAAATTGCCTTTTGTGTTAGGCGATGTTGAACCATTTTGGCAGTTAGAAATCATATCAATACTATTACTCCAAGATTCTGTAATAATTCTCATTTTATACAATCAATTGATTAGGTTTTTCTTCAACTTGAATTTTCAGATTGTGATGAAAACTTTTGTGCAAATATAGGTATAAATAAAATGTAACATTATTATGCGACAATAGCATTCAGTAAATTTACTCGCATAATATTAGCTATACGTTTATTCTAGTCGCCAATTTAAGATGTTCTTATAAGACTTGTCGACAGCTCAAATTAAAGTTTAGTGAGCTTCGTTTAGCAATATATGTACATTAGGGGTATAACCAATTTTTTGGCATAGTACTATGAGGTCAACCATGTCCTAGTAACCACGAAAATCATAATCTTTTGTAATTGACCAATGGTTTTTCTAAACAGGTGTATAAAAAAATATTTAAAAATGTATTATTTTTTTATTAACTTAATGAATTAATAACGAAACTTCGTTAAGTGGGGATTTAGATATCCTAGGCTCATTAGTCAATTATCAACAGGCTGCCACCCGCGATAAATGTTGCAAGTGTTAGTAAAGAAATTAACTATTAGTATCAGGAGAGATTATTCGTTACACATTTTTATTTTTTATCGTTAAAAAAGGTTAAAAATACGTTTTAGTTTGCGGAAAAATCTCTTACCGTCTCTAAATATTAATGAAATTTTAAATAAACACATTATTAATTTTTCTTCACCAAAAAGAAAATTAAAAATTTTCAAAACTTCATCGCGGTTGGTGCGTGAACTTTTTTGATCTTAGCGAAAAAATAAATATACGTTCCCTTATAGTTATTTAAGCTCTATTGGACTGTGCTATGCCAATTTTGATATTTTAAAAAATTGTTTAAAAGTTATATCCCTAATGTACATACTTCAATAACTTGATAAAAATATCTTGTAGAAAATTTACTGTGCAACTAGCCACATAAAAATATACATATATACAAAATTTATATAATTCATATATAAAAACACTTGTAATCTAGGCATATCAAAATATATAGATATGCATGGAAAAATCTACTTATGTAGATTTTATTTACCAATTGTTTAATGTACATATCACGGTTTGTGTCCTCTTTTTCCGTTCTTAATCTGACAACAATACCAGTGATTGGATTATGTTCTCTTGTGATTTATTTTTTTTGAAACTTTTCCAGATTTACAAAAATAAACAAAAAAAAAATGGAATAATATTTTAACTGTTAAACACAATAAATATTTGTTACCTTTTTATTCTGTATTTATTGTTTTCCAATGAAAATATGATGAACTCATTGTTTAAATACATTTTTTACACACTTTATACCAACAAATAGTGTAAACATGCATATATGCATGTACATCACACTTGTGTAAATACGGTTAGTCCCAAAAGTGTGCGCCATGTGAGTATTTAGGGAAATATTATATGTTTGTTTACATTTTTAGTACCGTATAAACGGCTGGACCAATCTTTTTGAATTTTCACCGAATGCCTTAGAGATATCAAACAGTATTTGTAAATTTTCTATCAATGGGCGGATTGGGCGTACCCTAACTGTATTTTATCCATAGAGATACACAATTTGGCATACATATAGTAGAGATGGGCACTCGTTACGTGATTGGCGTGAATCACGTGAATCACGCGTGATTCACGCGTGAATGTGAGTAAGTTAGAAATTTGCTCACGTGAGCGTGCATGAACGTGAGCGCCAAAAAAATCTTCGTGCATGAGCGTGCGTGAGTGCATACTTTGCGTGAATCACGCTACTCACGCCACTCACGCAAAGAAAAAAAATAATTATGGTTCATTGAATTTACAGCATATAATTAGTTAATCAATTAATTTTAATATGAACTGTTGGAAACCTCTTTCAATGAATTTTCCAACAAAATAAAGTATATGTAAATATATATATTTGGGTAAAAATCGATGTTGGGTTTTTGTCAGTGCCACCCCCCAAAAATGACGTCTTTGCAGATTTTAGGATATCCAGCACGATTGGCGTTTGTTCACTCGTGCCGCTTTGAGCTTTAAGTTTTTAGGCTCCTACAGCCAAGTATGGAGGTCACAACTCAAGAACGACTCGTCCAATTTTGATGAAACAAATATCCGAAATTAAGGAATTCATATTCCTGTTTATATGTAATTTCTCTGCATAATGAACAGTTTCGTAGTTATAAAAAGTTTTATAAAAATTTTATATTCAATTTTTATACCATCACCCTTAGGGATGAGGGTATATATCATTTGATACGAAAAAAAAGTGTAACGCATTAAAGGGGACGAGTTAGACCCAAAGTATCTTAAGACCAAATTCGTTTCAGGACTTTTTAAGACGATTGAGCTATGTCCGTCTGTCTGGCTGGTCAGCAGGATAACTTGAGTAAACCTTAACGGATCAGTATGAAAATTTACCAGTATTAATATTTTTCAAAACGAACTTATGGGATTGTAAATGGGAAAAATAGCCCCACCCCTTCTGGTACCTCCCATACAAAATTACCTATTTTTGGATAATTTATATTTCTTTCATAACTTCCAAACAGACGATCGTAGGATATTTAAATTTGGCCAGTTTATTTATCTTGCAAAAGTAGACAAACCCTAAGAAAGCCGAAACCTTTGCCATACCCCTTCTGGTACCTCCCATACAAATGACCTAATTAACCCTCTTTTACATACATATCTTTTATGTAACTAAACTGAATTCACTCAAATTTTGCATATGATGTTTGCATATGAAAACTGGACTCAGCAATGAATATGAACTATATCGGTTTACGCCTTCTGGTACCTCCCATACAAAATGTCCTATTTTGTGCAAATTTTATATTTCTCCCATAACTTCCAAACGGGCACTTGGAGGATAATGACAAATGGTCGGTTAATTTATCTTGCGATAGTAAGCAAAACCTCAGAAAACCTTACTATTTGACGGACCCCTTCTGGTACCTCCCATACAAATTCCCGAATTCACCCTCATAGTCCTACATACATATCTTTTTTGTAAGTACAATTAATTCAGTCAAATTTGGCGTAACTTGTACAGTTACGAAAATTTGAATCAGGAATGAATATGGATTATATCTGATCACCCCTTCTGGTACCTCCCATACAAAATACCGAACATACCCCCATAGTTTTAAATACATATATTTTTGTAAGTACAGTGAATACAGTCGAATTTTGCGTAAGTTGTACAGTTATGATAATTTGAATCAGGAATGAATATGGATTATACCGGATCACCTTCTGGTACCTCCCATACAAAATGACCTTGTTTGGAAAATTAATATTTCTCCCATAATTTCTAAACCGGCACTTGGAGGATAATCAAATTTGGTAATTCATTATCTTGTAATAGGAATTATAATTGGGTGATGGTATTTATCAGTCAGTTTACCTGACTGAAATTTCTGTACTGGTTTTATATTTAAAAAATAATGAATTTTCATGTCCTACTACAGTTACAACTCCGTCTCTCGATATATATCGACATATATTGACGTATTAACATACATATATTGATCGACATATATTGGCACCTACATATATAGTTGCAAAAAAATATTAAAAATAAAAAAATTGTATGGGAAACACCTTAAGGGTTAAAGATAAAGGGTAGAAATGTTCTGACAAACTGTTCGTCTTGCAATATATTAGAGGTCGGTCATACATTTGACTCCTCTTGGGGCATCTTGGGGGAAATTGCAGCATTGGGAGCAAAATTTAAAAAATTGTATGGGTGCACGTTTAGGGGGGTCAAGGTATGGGGTAGGTATGTTTGGGAAAAATGTTTGGAGGGAAAAAATAGTGGGGTCTGTCATACATTTTATCCCTCTAGGGGCTACTTTGGGGCAGTTGCGGGGCATGTTGTGAATTTTTCACATATGCGTTTTCTATTTTTCGTACGTCAATAAATAAATTTTTCACCCCAAATTTTACAGAAAAATTGCAGTTAGTTATTTTCAAAGAAGAACTTGTGTAAAATTTTGTTGTCTTACCCAATATATTACCAAAATATGAAGCGCACCTCCAAAAATTTTAAAAAAAATTTCAAAAACTTTTATAAAAAAGGGCACCTAAGAAAATTTTTTCATCATCTATTACGTGTTAAGGAGGTCAAAATCTATGGAAAAAGTGTTTTGAAATCTTGTTAACAAAAAAATTGGTGTTCTGTGTAATTTTATGGTGAAAACATCATGAAAAAATAGCCTTTTTCCCATATTTTTGCAATTTTCATGCACTGGATGCAATTTTTTTGGGTCGGTCTATTTTAGTTTTTTTTTGCTCTGGTTTCGATCTACAACTTTGCCGAAAACAAAAAGAAAAAAATCCGAACGGTTTATGAAATATGGACTCCGAAAAAATGGTCCTTTTTTTCAAAAATCGTGTTGGAGTGAAGATATTGGAGTGCCTGTGTAATCTATTATATATTTAAAAATTAAAATTAACTAAATAACAGAAGGCAAATAATTATAGAAACAAAAAAAAAAAAATTTACTTTTTATTTGGCGTGATTGTCGTGATTCACGCTCACGTGAATGTGCGTGAGTACAAAATTTACTCACGTGAGCTTGCGTGAACGTGAGTAGCGAAAAAATCTTTAAACGTGAGCGTGCGTGAGCGACCATTTCAATCACGTGAGCGTGCATGAACGTGAGTCAAAATCACTCACGTGCCCATCTCTAACATATAGTACTCGGAAACACAAGTTAAAATTTGTAAACGTCATTTTTATTTTCGATTAGTAGTTTTGGGACATGACGGAAGTGTATTTTATCCGCAAATAGATACAATTTAGCTCACAGATAGCACTCGAGGCAACAGATGTGAATATGTAGACGGTATTTTTTATTTCCGATCAGCAACTAGTACTAAGCACAACAGATATAAAAATATAAACAAATGTTTATGATTACCAGTGGTTTATATCATAGAGTAATATAATAGATAGAGGCACCAACTCGCTCTTCAAAATTAGATTCCATAGGCCTAACGGAACTTTTTTGTTTTGAGGGAAAAAATGAGCAAAAATTAGGATAAATTAGCGTGAAGAAGGACCATTTTGCATGTATTTTGATTTTGTAATTTGTGGAAGAACGGAGGTTAAATACAAAACATCCGCTTAGCGCCTAGTGAGCATACATTCCACTTTTAGGTAAGACCGAGTTGGTAAGGCACTGGTTTATGTGCCAATGTGGTTTTTAAGCCTAGAGAATTAAAAATTAGTGAACGGAGTAGAAGTTTTTTACACATTTAAACTCAGCAATGTAGACAAAATATTAAGGTAAGGGGAAATTTTCTTTTTGGCAATATTTTCGAGCGGCGGGCGGAAAGAAACGTGGCAAAACTCTGTTTGGGACTACATAACGTATTCTATATATTACGTATGTATACAAATATTTTGGGTCTAGGTGAAAAGCTCGTACGCAACTATCTATGTATATACGCACTGCTGCTACGTCCGATGTCCTACATCTGTCAAAAACAGACACCAGATCCGAAATAATGCATTTGATGCTGCCTCTTGTTCTCTTTGAATCTGGCTTATGCAAAATCATTCCGTCATTGAAAACTTGGTGATCATTCTGTAATTCACTCGATTGGGTGGAAAAAATATCCTTCAATTTTAAAAAACCTTAATACTCATTATAATGTTATACATTTGACTTGACAGTGCGCACCCTACCCCAAGGGTGGGAGTAAATTCTATAACATTTTGGTTTTTGCATGGGAGCCCCCTAAGAGACTGAAGATAGGGGGTTAGTTAGTGGTGGGAAATGTTAGTGGAGGTACATTATACCCATCTAGGAGGCATCATAGGAGCAGGAGCTGATTTCATAAAAAAAAAAAATAAAACAAAATATCAAAAAATTGTATGGCTTCTTAGCCATTCATATATTGGTCATTTTTGGAAAATACTACTACTGAAAGTAGAGCACATCTCTTTATAAATTACATTATAAACAAAATAATAGCCAAAGTTGTTTTGTTTGAATTTTGTAATAATTATTCTACAAATTCTAAATTTAACTACTCCTCGAATTAGGTGTGACGATAACTTCTGTGATTGCCTGTTTGTATATGAATTTGCCCAATGGATTATTTTGGCGCTCCAGGCATATTTTACAACTGGTCATATGAATTTGCAAAGCGTTTTACAATTCAGTTTATATTATTATTTTTAGAGTTTTTATGGCCTAAGTGTTCGTAAACACTTTTCATGCGGATGTATATATGTATGTAGTTAGATAGCATCCAGTATTTTGAATATAGGCCATTAAAATCAAATATGTACTCTCGAAAAAAAAAATACCAATAGTATCTTTCGTTGTGCGATGGATATATTGGAGATTACCACTTAAACTACAACCTAGGTAGATAGGTATACATACACACATGTCAGCCGACATTGCCACAAATGTATGTGTTTCTTCGTTGATGTCTGAAAAAGCTGTATTCAATTCGTAATAAAACAATTTAAATGAATTTTTTCAAATGGTTAAATGATTGTTGTAAATATCTATATTTTATTTACGTTTACTTTACCGTTTTATTTCTTTTTTCTATTTGATTTCATTTTATATTACGACAATTTGGTTTTAGGCGGGGTGGGGGCAAGCCTGAGTGGTATCGTTTATTTTTTCCTTTGTAAGAGGCGGTGGTAGTTATCCCCAATGCTTTCTGTGTGCTCTCGGTGAGTGCCCTACCAGGAGTTGGGTAGCGGCACTGGCATTCACCTGTGGCCTCTTCGCAGCTTTTTTTGTTTTTGAATGTTTCAAAAGTTGTATTCACGGAAAGCAAATGAACTATTGGTGGCCCGAAGCGAAGTTTTGGTACTTTTATGCAAATACATAAAAACGCCAATGGTCGCATAAATATTTTTATTGTAAATTGTATATTTGCACGCCAATTTGTTTGCACTTTTTTATTTTAATATGTCAAATAAATATTTTATAATTAAATTTTAATAAACTCCTGTCATGAACTCGCACCAAAGGCCAATGTAGCATCGACAATTGCAGATTAAAATCGACATTAAAGTCTTTAAATGCAATTTAAATAGAGCTGGCAAATAGTTGTGTTGGCAGTAATTTGTATTTTCATTTCAATCGTAAATGAATTTACATACATCGAATTATTGTAAACTTACATACATATATTCTACTCGTAATAAATTAATTGCTTTCGGCTCTCTATAAAACATTAAATTTGGTTATTCCATCTATATGTAATATGATTGAACATTTTTGTAATTCAAAGGAACTGTGAGTGATGTATTAAATATACATATCTCAAAGTAAGGTTTAAAATCGGCATTAAACAATAGGTCTCGTCCAATGATTCTTGAAGTTGAGATGCAGGGTGTACAAAGATAAATGGTTTTTTTTTTTTAATTATATTTAATATGTTCATTGTTTATGTCATTTTAAATTTAAACATTTATGAAAACACAGACATGCTGGACGTTTGATTTGTTTGGCCAAACGACACAAAAGATGTCCACCTGCTGAAATAAAAATAAGAACAAATTACCATTGTTTAACATGAACACTAGGGCGGGTCAATTTGTTCGGGTCTAATAAACTTGGTAATCAATGTACATCAGAATCGGAATCTACAATGAATTCTTAGAAAATTTCTCCATAAAACTATGTGGCTAAAATCAATTCCTAGCTCCCGCTGAGATGCATGAATATTTCAGGTTGAGGTATTTTTTAGTTTTTATATCAGAAAAACTTGAGATACATTTTTTTAAACCTTCTGCTGACACTTCTATGGATTGGTTAACAAGTTATGGCCTCTGAAAGTTTATATGCAAATATAAAGTTTTTATAAATTCTTGAATTTTTGCCTTTGGCTGAAGTGAAGAATATGAAGCCCAATCAACAAAGGCAAAAATTCAAGAATTTATAAGACTTAACTTCTGTATAGCAACTTTCGAAGCCATAATTTTTTAACCAATCCATAGGTTCTTTTCTGCAATACCTCAATTTGTTCGTTGAGGTGTAAGCATTATGCAGAAAGTTTCAAAAAATGTTTCATGTCTGAAGTTTTTCGATTTTTGCTCATTTAAAAACTAAAACAAAACTCAACCTGAAATCTTCATGCTCCTCAGCGCGGTGAAATTTTCTTAAAATTCATCGTAGATTGCGATTTTGGTATACGATTTTTGCGAAAAAAAAATTGACACGCTATAATATATATTGTCATACCCACCACGCCTCCTTATGGGCTTTACAAATGGAAAAACAAACTGAATATACCCTTCGCTCCATTCGTGTGCCTGGTGAATGGTATAATGACGTAGATGGAGTTAATTTGTGATTAAGTAAACATATGTATTTCTATTATCCTTTTAGAAATTCTGAGAAGTTTACACAGTATGATTCCAGCGATTTTTGATTAGTGACTCCGTATATGAAAATATTGAATGTGACATATGGGCAAATCCTGTGTTGCGGACGTTACATTCGTACACATTTATGTTTTGTTATATTAATCCTGTTTGCGTTATGAGCGATATATTTTTAAATAAACTTCAGCAAACAACAGTTATTTGAAAGTACTTTGAAATGACATTTAATCGTTTGCTTAACTACTTTTGACAAAAAAGATATTCGAGCCAAAAGTGCCGTTGCGGTCGTTACAAAATATGGAAGTAGTTTTGGATATCAATGTGTATTTCCGTCTATTTTAGCAAATATTGCATAGTAACAAAAAAAAATCGAAATACATAAAGGAAAGAGGAATATTTAAGGATTTTAAAAAGGCTTTATTTAGAGTTATACATTTAGTGGTTCATCCAAAAATTTTAAATTCGTCCGTTGCGGACGTTACGTTGCGGGCGTTACACTTTTTCCTACTATCTTATTTATCCTAAAAAATTTTATCCACATCAGACAGTCTGTTAAGGAACTATTGACAAACACAGGTATAAATATAAGAATTATATATATTTTATGAATAGACCCGGTAGGTATCGCTGGAGTGGACTTATTTCGAAAATTTGAGTGGATGCACCAATTTAACTGAAATTCAGAATGTAAATTGGTTTGATATAGAGAAAACATTTTATGTACATGTGGACTTATTTAGAAAATTTGAATGGATTGGCCAATTTAACTGAAATTCAGAATGTATGTTTGTTTGATCATGAGAAAAGATTGTATGTACATTTGCATTAATACAATGCAGATCAATATGGTACTGGCACCGTAACAGTTGACTAACCGCAATACATGGCAGTAGCGTCGAATTATGTTGAAGTTAATGAAACGCTCTTAATATCAAACCCGCCAACAGGTTGTATCTTTGGCTGAAACAGTAGAACTAATGTCCCCATTCCACAAACATTTCATATGAGTTTACAATTGCTGTTTTCAATAAATAAAATTTTAAAAAAATTCATTCCGTTGCGGTCGTTACGCACTTTGTCATTCATATTTTCTGTAGAATGGTGTAAAAATACATATTTATATGTATATATATTTTAAGCGCACTATTGGCTCTCTTTACGAACGTACTTGGATTGAGGAAAAACTAAATATTAAAGCAGTTAAATTTAAAAAACCTTGTTTTCCGGTGCGGACGTTATATGCCGAATGCCCATCTTTACTTAACATTATTTATATCTTCTGAATGACCTACCGAGGCGTTTTTTACATTTAATTGTAGAAAATTGATTTGATTTTAAGTTTATTATAAAATTAAAAGGAAATATGGTGGTTTTAACCATTTTTATGAACATTTAAAAAACATATATTTTAGAAATACAGATAAAAGCACGAGGTAGGTGCAGTTTTTGACCTGTCATTCATAAATGGATCACCGAAAATGGTTATGCTGTATATATTTTGAGGGTTGAATATATAGCCTATTTATAGATTAACAAATATATGTGGTTTTAACAACTCTGAAATTCTTTCCTTGGTATACATTATTTCGGATTTACCCATATATAATTACATCTTAGTGTCTAAGTCAGAGGCCGAAATGATTAGAGATTTCCATTTGGCATAACTCGTACAGCTCATGGTTCATCCGAATCCTGAACTCACGATTTACGCAAATGGGTCAATATATTTTGCGGAGTCTTTTTCTCCCAAACACCGCCAGATGAGCTGCATCCGTCTGTGTATGCACCCAAGATTCGGAGGCATACAACAGGACCGGTACAATAAGTATATTGTACAATTGAACTTTGGTGGTTCGAGATAGGGTTGTGTTTATGAAGTGCTCGCGTAGCCCAAAGAAACACCTGTTGGCGAGCACTATTCTCCGTTTAATTTCAAGACTGACACTGTTGTTTTGTTCATGGCGGATCCAAGTTAGATAAATTCATCCACTACCTCAAAGCAATAGTTTTCAACGTTCACGCTGCGTCCCCAACGGGTGAACACTTTGTTCGATGATACCATTAACTTCGTCTTGTCCTCATTCACTGCCAAACCCATTTTCGCTGACTCCCTTTCAAGAGATGAGAAGACATCTGTTACCTGTTGCATCATCCGACCGATAATGACGATATCATCGGCATATGCGAGCAGCATATGGCTCTTATTAAATATGGTGCCAGACATGTTAACCGCTGCTTTGCTTAACACCTTCTCCATCACTATGTTGAACAGTATGCACGACAAACGATTACCCAGTCTTAGACCTCTCGTCGTATCGAATGGCACAGGTAGATCCTTGCAAACCGATCAGAGGATTTGGTATTCGTAAGGGTACACCAGCAGAGACGAATTATCTTCGCAGGGATACCAAACTCAGACATGGTTTCGTATAGTCGATGCCTGATGGGACTATCGAAGGTAGCTTTGTAATCGACAATGAGGTGGTAAGTGTCGATTTGCTTCTCATAGGTTTTCTCTAGAAACTGCCTGAAGCCAAATATTCTCTATGTGCTGTTGCTTAAAACAAGCTCATCACGACCCACCTTAAACTACTCAGCTTGTTATTTCAGCTTGACTCGGAGGGGGACACTAGATTTTATCGTCTCGGATTGATACACAATCCTCAGCAGCCGAGTTTTCAGACATCAATAGGCTGCAGAAGTGATCTTTTCATACTTTTGTACGCTCTAAGAGTCAGTTACGAGATGAACATCCTTGTCTTTACAGGATGAAAGACCTGTTCCATGTACCCTACCATTTATCTTCTAGTAGAATTTTCGGGCTTCATCTCTGTTCCTGTATTCTTCAATACACACATTATTCCGCTCCTTAAGCTTTCGATTTTTTCGCCTGAAGAGTCGAGTCGCCTCCCGCCTCTTCTCCCTGTAATTTTCATGAACAGCTCGCGTTGCCATTTACTGCAGTTTGGCCCTGTATGCAGCATCTTGTTCTCAGGTGGCATCGCGGCATTCCTCATCGTACCAGGCATTATCGTTAATGGGCTTCACATACCCCAGTACGGACCGCGAAGTCCTTTCCATCGAGTGGGCAATATATTGCCATTGCGCGCTAGTATTTTCTGGAGTTGGAGCATCACGAAGTAGTTGAGTGAGTTGGTCGGAATAGGCGTTGGCTATCTCCGCGGTCTGCAGTTTAGCGATGTCTAGCTTTCTCTGTGCCTGGTTACGCAGGGTTTGCGCCCTGCTTAGCCTAGTACGCACCTTCACTGCAGTGAGGTGGTGATCCGAGTTGATGTTCGCACCTCTGATCACTCGTACGTCTAAGACACTTGACGCGTACCTTGCATGGATTACCACGTGATCAATTTGGTTTCTCGTTACTTGATCGGGAGATATCCACGTTGCCTTGTGAATGTTTTTGTGGTCAAATCGTGTGCTGATAATTACAGAGAAATCAATCAGTCCGATTCCGTTTGGCATTGTGTCAGTATGCAAATCTTCCGACTGTTGGGCTAAAGACATTCTCCCGGCCTATTCTGGCATTAAAATCTCCCAGCACGATTTTAACATCATGGCCCGGGCTACGGTCATATGTTTCTTCAAGTTGGTCGTAAAATTCGTCTTTGACCTCGTCACTTTTCTTAGCAACTGATTTTAATTACATTTGTTCAACTGTTAATTAAGGAAACTTATAAATATAGCGACATCTATCGATGTGTTATGTTTTGTGTACATATTCGTCCTTTAATTACAAATTCAAATTATTTGAGATATCTATCTTGTATATTGAAATATCTCGGTGTGTTTTAGAAACCCGAATACAGTATTATCCGTTTAATTACCCCACTTTTTAATTAAAAGATTTTTAATCTCCTCCTCCTCGACAAATATTTAGAATACTCCAAAATGAATATTGTGTTTTGTCCAATCGGTCCTACTAAGCTGCGTAACAAGTGATGCTGACAATTCATTATAAATATTCATAAATATAATAATAAATGTATTTTAACCAGTCCTATTGATATATTCGCTATTTATAGATTTTGACTTGATCGATGTCCAATTCGACATTTATGAGCAATTTTTTTCCAAACACAATCAATAAATTATCCGCGTTGTTACAGTTACACCACGTCCGTCCCTATTCCATGTTCACAGCTTTTTATTACATTCTCTTGCTGTCACGTCATTTCATTGGTCACGTGTTGTTAGCTTACTGAAGTCGGTTAATTGTTGCTACTATTCTCTGCGTACATGTTGTACAATGTCGTGGTGTTAATTAATCTTCATTTGTGTTTATTGCAAATACTCAAGCTACGAGTATTACTTTCATTAATAGACCACCACATCATAATTTACCAGAAATATGCAATTTTGTAGGGTCATGAAACCTCTACTACATTCAGTGGCCGAGAAGCATGTCCCTTCTCGCAAAATATCCGCGCTAAATAAATTAAAAATCGCATTAAAAAACAATTAAGTACAAAATTTCAATTAAACTCGGAACAATGTTGTACGCAATAAACGTGGCAATTGGCAGCAGAAAAAAGTGAGCGCTATAATCAGCTTCGGGAGACCATGTTTGTTTACGGGATGTAAGAGTCATGTTCTCAAGATCCCCAACTTAGACACATGTTAAATGTGATAAACGATATTTCTAAATTATATCATTGAAACATTGTCGAAATTTATAAAGTATAAATAATAAAATATAGATAATTTTCGAAAATATAATTACGCCAGTGTTTCTGTAGTTCCTTTTGTTTGAAGTTTCTACACCTTCATTTAGCATTCGAAATGAATGTTTTTTCTCTTGCCCTAACTTAGTACTTAAAGTAGGGAAGCTAGACTTACCTTCAATTCTGGCACATTCCAAAGAAAATTAAGTAATTGTCAAATAATTTATTGCACTTTTGATTTCGAATTAATGCAGTGTGAATAATTAAATTTGTATCGCTTAACATCCAACATATAGTTTTAGAGCCCCACAATGTTTTATTATAAATTTAGTAATAGAGTTACAAATCATGTGTTTCTCAATATAATCAACAGTTTCAGAGTTATAAAAATTATGGATAAAACAATTAATATTCTCCTAACATTACATCTCTTAAGTGCTTAAGTCAATATAAGCAAAAATTGAGGTAGGAGCACTACGTTAAGCTCCGTATTGAAAAGTTCCCCCATGCAAAATTTGAATTAGTTTGTACGATTTTACAGGAAGGAAAAAGAACTTTAAAAAACATACGTTGTTTTAACAAATCAGAAAAAGTTGTTTCATGCTCAACAACGGAAAACCTAAAACAAATATGAATAAACTTAATTGAAAATGAGTTTGGAGAAACAGCTTATTTTGAGATATGTTTGACATGGTCTCAAACACTTGTTTGGAAAAAGTGCTCAAGTTTTATTTTTGACCATAGCTCACTTTATTAAATAATTTCAGAAATGGAATGTACAAAAATTTATTCATTAATTAGCAATCATTCGATGGATGGTTTTCACTTATACCAGAATCACCATAAGTTTTTAAAAATATGGTTTAAACTTGGAAAGTGCTCTCCTTTAAAACGACATAATCAGACTTAAGCAGTTTTTCTTTTTCACCACAGAAGTGTTGAGTTTAATTACTTTGTTGTAAAGTTATCACATGATCTATGAACAATAAGAAGCATGGAGCATAAATATCGATGCACCCGTTACGACTTTATTCACCATTTAGTTTAGGCATCTCTTCTGCCCAGAATTTAGCTTTGGGTTGCAAAATGATATATAAAAATAGTTATATAATAGTTTATTACATAAATTATTAAAAATTTCCCTCAATGTTATATACAAACATCACAAAACATCCTAAAAAAAATATGTATATATTTTCCCAATAGTTCTTTATGTCTTCGAAACTGTTGATTATATTGGTAGTATAGAAATACATTAAAAGCATGGTAACTTTTACTTTTTGTAAAATTTTTTAATACCCATATTATTATACTAAATGATGTTTAAAATATTTGATTTTTTTTTTTAAGAAAAGAGATGAGCATTTTTATAAATCGATATTTTGATATTCACTAATGCACTTTCCACGAACATTTTAGTTTTTATAACACCCGAGACGACCACCTTTGAAGAGCCACCTTAACCAGTAGGAACCCAAAAATGCCCAAATCTCCTGGAAAGCATCTCAGATTTACCCGTGTGAAATTCTATCAGGATACAATTATCCGTTTACAAGTTACAAAATTAATTTAAAAAATATTATTGTTTAATTATTTTTTTAAGACGAAATGACGAAAAAAGTAATAAAAGCTTAAATTTAAATTCTTTCTTTATCCGTATTTTAAATTATATAGGATGCAACTATCTTTTATTCAAAATAAATTTTCTCAAAAACGGCTCAAGTTATGGGCTATTTTTTTTATACACTATTGATGACATAAAGATATCAATTCCATAAAATAATTTGATGTGCTATTGCCTTCGATTAAAAGTTGGTTCAAGCCCACCGTGCAATGGCTACAGAATAAATTATCGGTTTGATTAAATTTGCTTTTTTATTAAGATTTCTCATTTCTGATACATATATATTGTTTAAAAAAATCGGTCGTTTTGAGAATAGGATACCAATAATATTTAATAATACGTATTTTAAGTGTATCGAAATCTATTAAAAACTCACTTTTGATTATATTCTAACAGTATAATAAACTTATAGTGGAATTGAGGACAAAACTAACAAAAAATGCGATATGTATCTCAGGACTGTTTTCTGCAATCTCACTAGCAGCATCCTTTTACAGCTTCCAAACCAATTGCGTAAACAATATTGATTTTAGCTTTCTTAGTAACATGTTACATACGTCATGACGAACTCAACATATCCATACTTGTTCGCAAACATTCATTCAATCAAGGACTTGAGTCAACAATGATAAACTGCGGCGAAAAAAATAGATATTTCCACACAACGTACGGGAAAGCATTGACAATATCGACATCGGGAATAAATAACAAAATTAAATTAAACAAGTGCAAATGACATTAGCTTACATCTCCCATGAACTATTATGTACCAGTTCAAGAGGTCATGTTGGGACGAGGACTAATGTAATCAGGCAATTTATAGAAATGCCCATACAGCAGAGAACCGATGTGCTTGAGTATGGTTCAATCAACAACCAGCGGGCGGATATAATAATGAAATTTGCAGGCGGGCAAGAGACACTGGGTGAGCGCATTAAAACAAAGAAAAAAGAATTAAAAATATTCACACATTCCCATTCGAAACATGTGAGAAATTAACATAACAATGTTGACTCATTAACATAAATTGATGCAATCCAACATATAAACACTTACACACAAACATGTTGCACACACACACACCCGACATGCACTGACTCATACATGGCACTCCTTCTACCACCCTGTCGAGGACTTTCGCAATGAGCTGGCGTCCACATCAGGGAATCGATCGAATTCCACGATTCTGTAAGAGGAGAAAAACAAACAGAATCGACCCTTTAAGGAATTCATGGATGGCAACAATTTCAACACATGAATGTGGTTGTAAAAGCCAACCAACGACACCAGCAACAACAACAACAATAAGAAATTACCAATAATAATGAATGCCAGACCGCAGCTATGAAAAATATTCGCGTTAAAAATCTCAGAAACCAATATGAGTAAAACAATTGCTACGCAATTGCATTGTATTGCTGCCACATTGTAGAAGAACGTCCTGCCGGGATCAAGCGGTGACTGGGCGGAGACAATTAAAACCCAATAGTAATATGATTACCACTTAGCTGGCTTGTAATATATTGGTCAAAAGGAAAAGCAAAAGCTCCACTGCACCAGTGTGGCAAGTCTTGTGTCCTTTTGGCTGACAAGGGATTGAATAAAGTTGGTTTAAAAAGCCGATGCACTACATACACAGTCACATATCTTCGATTTGACTTTTGCCATTTTGTCCTCTGCTGAGATTTACTTACTGTCACCTTAGCCATGAATCTGCTCGAGGACAAGAAAAACACTTTGCCATCCAAACCACTGCAGGACACAGGCATCATACCTTCGACTAAGGAGATCATGTACGCCACGGTGTCCTTTGGTTGAGACAAAACTTAAGGACTTTACGTGGTGTAAGCTCGGCTTAGGGCTGAACAATCGGGTTATTGCCCAACGCTACTACACAACAGTAGCACGCACTGCCTAGGACACCAGCAAAACAATGACTAGTCTGTCTTTTCTCAATTTTATGGAAACATAATTGCAATAACAAAGGCACTCACTCACTCACTCCTCTTTCACTTAGGTTGGAAATTAATAAAAGTTGAAAGGTTTATAACAGGAAATATCTTTACTTTAAGTATTATACTTTGCTCGTGAGATTCTTTCGTCTTTGTTAAATTTAAAAGGAGTATTTGTACGTAGCCGGCGTTTTGACTGTTGCGGAAACGGCAGTAAACAAAACAAGTGCATAGTTTACACACACCCCCTTACCATGGTGTCCGGCAGCATCTTATAACATCTCACCACACTTGAAGAATAATCATTATCAGCTATAATAAAAAGTCATGATCTCATACCTAAGTAACTATGAAACAAAATCAAATTTAATTTAAAATTCTTTTTTATCAATTTTGTGTTAGTGTATCAAAAGATACATCAAATTGGCTAAACGTCCAAAAAAGTGTTTTATTGTTGATATTAATGGTCAATTCAGTTTTACGCACTAGGATGACGCGTTTCGAACTCCATGACGAGTTCACTTTCTGACCCCTCTGTGACAAATTGATGCACTATGGTACATCATCAGCTGTATTCTTTCTTATATTCAAGGCGTTTTCCAGAGGTTCTGCACAGGTAGCGCAAAATAAAACATTCGGTTTCTCTAAGAAATTTTTAAGTTAAAGTTTCCTTGCACACAAGTTACCCAAGGGGGAGGTTGGATTGATTTAGTAAATAATTCAGAAATAGTTTTGATCATGTTTTCGACCTATATTCTCCATTTTTCATTATAAACTCATTTCATCTGTTTAAAATTTTGCCGCGACAGTATTTAACTTTTCATGTTAACGTAAAATAAATTGCAAATTGGCCGTCGACCCAATGTGTGTACATATTGTAAATAAATTCCCTTACCTAATCGCGAATTTGGCATGTAATTTCTAATCGCATTTGGAACATTCCCGAAATAGGCAATCAACTTGGCACACAAAAAAATATTGTTATGACAATACAACATTTAGAGAAACAGTTGGTGGAGATACTGAGAACGTCCCAATTCTGCTGACGATCCGACCATCAACTGGCGGGTGAACGTACTCATAAAGCGCCTGCTTCTTGTAAAGTTTCTTCAATATTAGTATGTTATTGGCTGTCATTATCGTGATTGTGACGATTATTAAAATCGTGTCTACACATGGTGCTATTTTCACCTTAGACAAAAACTTATTACATGACATTAGTTTTCGCCGCAAGTAACCATGCGTGTATAAATTTTGACGTTCGAGCTGCTTTGTTTTCTGTTTACCAAAATAACAAATGAATCGCGTAGGTTTAAAATATACCCTACATCGGAGGCGAAGAGCAATAAAAGTATCATTGTGTTTACAAATTTTAATTTAGATACTATTTTTTCAATTTTAAGAGTCAAACAGTGGATTCAAATTTCATCTGAGTTTAACAACAATTAAGTCTTACTAAAAATTTGGCTCAATTGTGAATAATTCTTGCGAATTAGCTGCTCATAGAGGTAATTGTTAAAAGATTGAACAACAGCTTATTCTTTTCATCTTTTGATGAAACCCCTTCATGTGGTAAAATACCAATCTAGGAAATTACTTTGCCCAATAATTGTTCTCGTTCCAAATCCAAGTAAATGTAGATATATTTATAAAAATAAATAAGCTATAGAATAGCTTATTTTTTTAACGTTTCGGAGTTATAAATGATAATTCTGTATAAGCAATAAAGAGGTAACAAACCATAACAGCATAACTCGAGTTAGGTCAAAATTTAGTGTTGTTTTTGGTTTAGCATTTTTTATTACATATATATACGTGTTCCTCTTACTCCCATTGGAGCAAAGGCGTCAAAATTTTTTATTGTTGGTGGGCAAATTTGTTATTTGCATAACAATTATTTTTTTACAAATTCCATTATTTTATAAAAATCTTAAAGACATTAACTGTCATATGTCTAATTTTTTCATTTGAAAAAGAAAAAATTGTTTCTTCACCTAGCGCAAAATTATTTTACAATGGGAAACATTTTTCACCTCATTAATTTGGGACTCAATTCTGAAAACTGCACGTGAAAGTAGCCCCAAAAAGAAAAAGTTCTGCATCATTTGTTTTGTCAAGTAACATGCCATAATAATTTAATATAGTTTAAACTTTTATTCACCACTATGGAGTAATTCCATGGAAAGCGATCGTATAAATTTTGGGTCTTCTCTCAGAATTTGATGAAATTTTGCAAACATGTACCTTTAAGTACGCAGAATGACCGTATGAAATTTTTTGGAAATTGTAGTTAAAAATTCTGCTAATTTTGGTGTGGATTGAGGAAATGCCTTCTTGATAAATTCCAATATGCGCAATAAAATTGTACGAATTTTTAATTTTTTTTAATTTAAAACAAAATTTTAAAAACTTATTTAAGAAAAATTTAATCTTTATTATTTTTAATTTTTCACATTTTAGATAATATTGTCGTTGAGCCACACAAGAGGTGATGGTGTCTAAATCAAATAGATGACAAACAAATTAGAGAAAAAATCTTATTAACATTCGGCGTTCTAATACCTATTAACATAGCAGTATATTTATCTGATGAGACACCATCATGAAACTTACTGGAGGACTTAACAACAATCTTATCTACTACAGGGAAAATTTTAAAAACAACATACAGATGGATATTTTCTTAAAACTGGTTTTGTTTTTATTTTAAATTTAAAAAAAAAAATTAAAAAAAAACACCGTACTATTTTATTGCAAATAGAAGAATTCTTCAGCAAGCCATAATAAACAAAATTTGCATTTCCTTAATCTAGACAAAAGGTAGAAGAATTTATAAAAAAAAAATCTCAAAATTTTCATACGGCCAAATCTCAATTTTTTTTAAATACCTTCAGCTTCTGTGCACTTTATGGCACGTTTGCAAAATCGATTCCCATGTAATTACTCCATGGCGCTACTTTAAAATTGTATCGCCCTAATGTCACCTAAAGTCAATCGATTTGCAAAGATTATTTCAGGTAATTTTTCTTTCAACGAGAGTGTCATACGGTGTCCGATGGCACATTATGCCTACTCTAATTCTATTTACAACTTACACCATCCAGTCTGTCTTATTCTTTGCCCGCCTTGTGTTTGAGAAATTTGTTTAACGCCTACATGTGAATCTTTCTAGAACACACATACATACCTATGTAAGTACAACAAGCGAGTGTGGCGAAGTACTTATTCATCAAATACACAATATAGACTGGGTTTAGGTATCTCTGCACATATCTTCATACATAAGTATGTATGTATATACCTAATACTCGGTATCTCACATGGGCTGTAAATACTTTACAACAATTACACTGATAGAGCCAAACGCCTACGATACAATGGCTCTATCAAACGCTCACTCGTACTCCACGTACCCTAAGATTTGACTTCTCCCCACTCCCGTCGATCCTTTGCGATTGATGAGTGTGTAGTTTTTATGTAGGTGCGTGCTAATTTCTCCCCCTGTCACCGGCTGCTTCGTACCCTCCTACGTTGCCGTAAAATGCGTAAATGCTCGACGTGTATTTACTGTATGACTGTGGGTGCCTATATGGATGTAATCATATTTGCGCGTTTTTTTACGAGTCTCAACGCCGCCGCCGGTACTTTATTATTATTTGTCTATTTAAGCTAGCGACGACGTAACATTCATTACCTGCTGCTGTAACGGTACAATTGGGTTTTCACCTACCATTGAGCGAGTGTTTCTGTATGTGTGTGTGTTTATCGAGTGGATACCATTACCATTACGTCAATGTATTCATGAGTTTATTCGATGTATGTATTTTATACATTCAAATTGGTCATTGGTTAATGTATCTGGTATAAATGGAATTGTTTACATTCAAGTGGAGTGCTTTGGCAGCACGCACACAAATTGACACACATCTCGTCGCACATCCATACATGCACAGGGCTGTACGAGTATTATGTAGGTGCGTATGTGTAGACGCAAATACATATAAGTTGTTCAAATATATTCCCATATTCATTAGATGGTGGGTAAACATACGGACAGACCCCTTTTCAATTCATATTCATATTTGCTAATTTCATTGTAATCATCGACATCATCACCCTTTTATGGCAAATGATTTTACAAAATCTAATAAATGTAATTTTGCCATTATTTTGACTCTTGTTGTTGCTGCCGTTGTTACTGTTTGTTGCAGCTGCTATGGCCGTCACTGTTATTGTTGCCGTCATCTGTTCTGTAAAAGTTCCCAAGCTCTAAATGCACACATACTGCATACATACGTACACAACTACGTACTTAAATATGTTCTCTTAATACGCCCAAAGAACAAAGCATTGAACCATGAAATCTGCACTGATTGTTTGCCATTCTGTAATAGAATCGTATCGAGTCAAATCGAAGCGAATTCAAATGAGTTTGTCGCTTATTACGTACTAGAACAGACATTTCATCATCATTTCACAGCTGGCAAATATATGCATAAATGAAAAATCTACGCAAAAATTACAATGACAATAGTGAGAGAAACAAGAACCCAAATATTCAGTTTAGTATTGCGATTAGCATAGATAGGCAGGATTTCAACTCTCAACGGGGAATGCCTCCTCGGATTATTACAACTATCCAGGGGTCTGATAATTACATACACTCTGTTTTTTTTTTCTAATTGTGATTGAAATGGGCAATAGGTAAATAATGTAATAGCATCAAAGCCGTTAAATTCTTTAACATTGGTGTAAACGCCACAAAATGCCTTAAATAATGCAAACGTCGGTTTTGCGATGGTGGCGAATAGGGTTTTCAAGTCCGAAACTGAAAGATTTCTAACCGGGTTTTCTATCGGAATCGTTACGACGGTTTTTTCAAAAATTACATTTTCAAATAAACGAAACACTGGAAGTCTAGCCGCGCCCCTTCTGGTACCTCCCATACAAATATACCACTCCGCCCAGTTTAGAAAAAATAGAAATATAATAGAAAATTTGATGTTTTACTGAGGTTGAGGGTGTATGGAAGTTTTACCGAAGCTTTCTTACTGATTCTTTACGCGGAAAGTACCAATCACGTGATAGGTCCATTAGTGATAGTGAGCGGCACCTTTGTCAAAATTAGACAGTCCTTTTTAGAGTTATCAACATATATATGAAAAGAAGTCTGAAAAACTTTGACCTTAAAAATAATTTAAAAAAAACATATGCATAGAATTTCGAAATTTGACCATTTTCATGCTTATGTGACCATAATGCGTGAGTAGATATTTGTAACCATATAAGGCCCTATAGGCTCGGTTATTGAAACCATACAATAAATAAAAAAAAGTCTACATATCTAGTGGTTATTCTTTTCATGAAGATTGTTTTATTTTTGTTGTTTTCTTAAATTTAATTAACGCATCTGATTTTGTGTACGATTGCGGACTTTGGTGTAGTCAGTATGTTTTAAATAAGCGGTATTTTCTAAAAACTAAAATTTGCATATAGTTATGCGATATGCAGAATCAGTTAGGGCTTTAAAATGTTTAATAGTAATTTAATCTCAAAAATACAATTTTAACTGTCCATTTCCCTTTCGTTCAAAGTAATCGAGAACAGTTTTTAACATTCCCAGGTTTTTATTAAAAATTGTCGTTCATCTCATCATCACCATCTGTTTGAAGCGGAGTATTTTGGCCACTAAGCCATTTGAAAATGATGATAGCAATTTCCAAAATTAACAAACAAAAGGCATTTCATCTCTTACGTGGTAACACCTCTGAAGTGATTTTAAATTCAGGAGTGAAAAATTACGAGATTCCCAGGAATGGTCGCGACTAGAACTCCTCATGACAGATACAAATTCGTTCTGCCCTCTTGCTAGTATTGGCAGCTTGTAACATAAGTTAAACTCGTTTTAATATTAACTCAATAACCTTTTTGGGACAGTTTTGGAACGTTAATTGTGCCATAACTAACAGAGTAAGTACAAACCTAACTTCATTGGAATAATGAAAATACACACCGCAAAATCGTGTTTGCAACAATTGCGTTTTTTTTTTGTTTTCTCACTTTGTGCCTTGCTTTGTGATCTGTGCCTTGTTTCCGAAGTAACAGCATAAATGATTATTATTTTTTGCAAGTATATCGAAATCATGAAATTAATCTAAGCACAAAACTCCTTTTTCAGTAATAGAGTGCAAACCTTGACACAAAATCCACACACTGCAGCAGAATGCGGCGCACACACATTGCCGTGCTCTCGTCTGATTCCAAAATCGGTTATTTTCAAACCTTAATAAAACAATAAATACAGAAATCACCAGCAGCAGCAACAACAGCTGGAGCAGGGGCCGAGTTTAGCTGAAAAAGAGCATAAACAAACAATATCATACTATTTTTTTGCCGTTGCTGTTCGAGTAGAAAACATGGCTGTAGATATTTTGTTATTGGAGTTTGTTTGATTTTTGCTAAACAAAACAATCGTGAGAACCCTCTAATGTTGTTGGCCGTTTTTTTTTATATTTCGGCCGCATTTGCCACAAAAAGTCGAATGGCTTTTTGTGCGCATTGCACTCTGAATACTCTGATTGAGGTGTGTTTGTAACTTTGTAATTCAGACAAGATAGCAGCAGCTAAGCGCGAAGAAAAACTTGTGCTTTTTGCTGTACAAACAAGATTCAGATACTGCCGACGGACGAATGAATGGACGGACAGAAGACATAATTAAAGTGGCCGCCATTAGCCAAGCTTCCCTTTTAGAAGCCGCAAAATGTTGCCTGTTTGCCTTTAACGTGCCTTGTTCGTCGACTACACACACACACACACACTTACTCTCGTGCATACTACATAGACGTTCTATGCACTTTGTGTGCTTGATTCTTCAGACTGAATGAATGCTGTCTCTATGATCGTTGTAATGTTAACTGGCTTAAATAAATAAGTGTTGGGTTCTGTATTCAATGTCATTTTCGCCGTTGTTATGGTGAGTACTTTGACACTTTACTTAAATGCCACGCGGGTCGCAAAAGGCAGCAACAGCAGTCAACATCGACCGTCCAACCAACCAACCAAGCCGGCTGCCATCAACGTGTGCCGTGTACCAAAGCAGCAAGATTTGTGGGTTTTCGTTTGAACGCTGTTTATTTACCTGATTTCCTCTGGTGGACAGGTAGAATATCTTGGAATCACTTTGTCGTCTCTGTGTGTGAAAACGGTTCTGTTTCTAATTGTAGCGTTCGACACAAAGCTGAATACAAATCAACTCAAACGATGATTATACTGAAGCATGGTAAACGACTCTCGCTTCAATTTTGTGTTTATATGAAAACATCAATGAGGACAAACCTAACCTGTCCGTCCGTCCGTTGTTCCTTGCCACAGATTGTGTAATTTCATTAAACATAGTTGAAATTTATTATCAATTGACGATGGATTACCCAAAGTAAATTGCGGTGGCAAATCATTTTAGTGGGATGACATAACCAACAAAAGGAGCGTCTACGTCTGTACATATGATATCTTTACATTGAAACTTTTTTGTGTTAAGAAATCATATTCTAGCAGAGTTATACAGAAATATCTGTGACAATGGCGGACAAGATTTGATGGCCGATTTCGTTCTCGACCCCAGAAACAATTTTTCGTAGAATAATGTATATCAATTACACATATTTAAAAATGACATGAAATGAAATTACATGAAATGTTGAAAAGTTTATGGAAAGATAGCAATGTCTATAGAATGCAGACGAAGTGCCATGTACAAAAAAATATATAAATTAACAAATAGTTTGTTTTCCGTTTTGATCAAAAATTGGTTTCTCAAACAGAGCAGGAAATTGAGAAATGTTTCCAAGCTAACATAATATTGGAAAAAATATACATATATAAAACAGAGAGGTTAAATCAAAATCTACATATGTTCTACGTCTGTACATATGATATCTTTACATTGAAACTTTTTTGTGTTAAGAAATCATATTCTAGCAGAGTTATACAGAAATATCTGTGACAATGGCGGACAAGATTTGATGGCCGATTTCGTTCTCGACCCCAGAAACAATTTTTCGTAGAATAATGTATATCAATTACACATATTTAAAAATGGCATGAAATGAAATTACATGAAATGTTGAAAAGTTTATGGAAAGATAGCAATGTCTATAGAATGCAGACGAAGTGCCATGCATAAAAAAATATATAAATTAACAAATAGTTTGTTTTCCGTTTTGATCAAAAATTGGTTTCTCAAACAGAGCAGAAAATTGAGAAATGTTTCCAAGCCAACATCATATTGGAAAAAATATATATAAAACAAAGAGGTTAAATCAAAATCTACATTAGTTCTTCTCATGTTTTAAACTACTGATTTACATTACCAATCTCGAGTAACATAGAAATACTACAATCAAAAATCCATCCCTTTTTTTTTTTGGCAAAAACTGAGCATAGTCGAGCTCAATCGTAGGTAGGGATACCCATAAGGCGGGGCCGATTTGTAAGAGAAAAATTTGTTGATATTGTGCCGTCGATTTTTCGATAGCTTTTATTTTATTTTATTCATTACATAACTGAGCCATACGGCCATATGTGGTAATTATTAAAACAACACAATATGAAAAGATTCAAATTTAAGAAAAAAATATATGATAGTTATTAAGTAATTACTAATATAATATTTAACATAACTATAACAATGGTATTGAATAAGCTATATGAGTAAAATACAATTTTTTTAATATATGAATTTAAAATAAAAAAAAAATTAAAAATATCTATTCTATCAATTGTGCAATGCTAATAATATCAACAACATTTCAATTTAATTTAAACATCAATTTAATTTCAAGGATAAATTTATATTTGAACACTACTCTCGTGTACTACTCCAAATTATTATATTTGGTTGACAAAAATGAGAGAAAAAAAATCACAAATCAAACAATTGGACATGTTGAAACAGCTTAAATCGAAAAAATGAAAAACTAAAATTAAACGTTCTGAGAAAAAGTGGAAAGTTATTGTATATTCGAGCAACACGTACCTAAAATGATTTTTCCATAACTGGTGACAGCTTGGGAATACGAATCTGAGAGACCTACAAAACTCAAAGATTTTTACTACATAACTAGGAGACTGCGTCTTGAAAAATTTATAAAAATGTTGCAAGTTTCGAATATTTACAAAATCAGCAAATGTATATCCTAGGAAATTCCAAACATGATGACTTACATGCTGTCGAATATCAACATTGAATATAAAACAAAATACTCTATTCAACGTCAAACGATTTTTTTAAAATGATACACGCAGCTCCTGAATGTACTTCAAGACAATATAAAAAATTTGCACAATTAAAACATGAACTATATTAATTTTGGTTTATTTAGGAAGACACAAATCCAAATAATATAACTTCCACAACGTGAAATTAACCTTTGAAATTACATAATTGACATGACATGCAAAACTTAGTTTATTGCCTTTTGGCATGAGGAAAAAAAGTGGGTAATAAAAAAATCGACTGATTTAATTTTTTTAAATAACACACCAAGCAAAATATATATAACTGCATTTGTAATAGTCGTTCGATATTTTCAAAGCAGTAATTCGCAATTCTTACCCTCGCGAGGTCGGCAATAATCGTTGTTTCTTCACACGGACAAGATCGGCAATTCACACGTACTCAAAAGTTTTGCTTGATTCAAAACAGCCAGTCCCTACTTGATTGTTATGAAAACAACACCACACATGCTTGTTTCGCATTCAACACAAAAAACAGACAGAGAAAGGACAATATTTTTACAGTGTACATTGTTGTGTGCGTGCGTTCGTTTATGCCTACCACTGTTTAACAGCTGCCTGTGAGGTCCAAATTTGAAATTGTTCAACATTAGTGAATCCATTTCGGAAATATTGATTACCGAATGTTGCCAAATTCTTGAGAGTTCTGAGCTGACTTCTTAATATGTGCTTTGACATAAAATTTAATATTATTGAATTCAATTGTCTTTTTGTGAGATTATAATGCGTTTTTTTACTCCGAAGTAGATACGATAGATTATGCAACCACAATGTTTACACACAAGATGACTAACGAAGTCCTCGAGTGGTCATCACTCAATTTCAGGAGTAATACCAGTTCCGTTAGCGGGTCATTCGATCGCCGATATTAGCGAGTAGTTCCCAACAAAGGAACTACTATATTAATATCAAAAAATTCTTTTCGACAAATTCTAACAGAAATCAGAAAGGAAAAACGAACCAGCCCTTTTCTATTCTTTGCAATGAGATATGTATGCTGTTTATTACTAAATACATATTCCATACATATTAAAAAAATAAATCAAATTATTACAAAAATAAAAACATACATTTTAGGGGTATAAGTCAATCCAACAAAAAAGAAATAAAAAAGTTAACGAAAATCAGCACTTATTTAATTTAGTGAAGTAGTCAAATTCAGGTTTTCCAAAGCAAGATCTCCCAATTCGTATGATTTTACAATCAAGTACAATTTACTTTTAATCCATATTATTGATTACACAAGAAATCAAGATATTTGTTGATTAAGAACTGAATGTTGTTTCAAAACTTACTTGGTACTCTAAATCAAAATCTGCACTTGGTTCTCGGTTCTATCAGCTCGAAATCCAAAATTCGTCAACAAATTTATCTTCAATCCATGTTTACATTGATTTGCCCAGTAATTTCAGAGATATCGTTGAAGTTTTGAAAAAATACACTCAACGCGATCCTGCCCAAATTCTGTATCTTTTAAAGCTATAATAAATATTATTAATTAATTATAACAATTATTTTCTTAGTAATATTTGTAAATAGATTATTAGATGTTAAGTTATTAGTTTTTACTTTATTCAATTGGTTTATTTTTACAACTTCAAAAAAATATATACCTATAATTTTTATGAAACTTTCTAACTTGTTTTTAACTCTGAGAATCACAAAATATCATCAGCGTTTTTTTCCCCAAAGAATTTTGTACAATTCGTCGATCAATTTTTTTAAATTCATTTACTACAGTTATCCAAACTTAAACTTACTTAATTTCCCTTTGCACCCCATGAATGAGGTATGGGATAGCTTCTCGCGTTGTTGTGAATTATCACGCTTTCTATTTTTAGATTCACAACTAACGGCACCTACTTGTTTATCGACGAATGCGAACGTCACTTTTGGAGAAGCTCTTACTAGACACGACGATTGAATCGACGCTTAATACTGCGAAGTTGCTGTCAACAACATTCGAGGGGAGCCGACAATGAAAGAAAATTTTATTTATTTTTTTTCTTTTAAGATGACTGGAACCAGGTTTGAACGTGCGATCTCCCGCATGGTAGTCGCGTGTTCTAACCACTATGCCACGGCCGGTCCCGATCTAAACTTATTGAAACATAAAATCAATATTCTTGTCAATAAGGATATCTTCACACAATTGTGACTTTGCGTGAGCGTAAAAAGACGACATATTTTTCCGGTTTGCAATTTTCATGATAATTATTTATTTAGCCATTTTTGGTCATTTCCAAAAATCTGATTTTTTTTTAAGGGTTTTCAAAACCTTGACGCAGAATAATTGCAAAACCCTAAACTTTTCATAAAATAGGGCTGAGATGGATCACATCAAATTGCCTATAAAGAAAAGTTCTCAGATAGTGTGAAGTAGCTCTAACGATGGTTCCAAAATTCGTTTGTGCCCATGAAACTTCAGTAACATTCTTTATATATTCGTACTAAATGATACGTTAAGAAAAAATAATTCTGTCCGATTTCTGAGACTAAATTCTCGTTTGTGGAGCGTTGTGCAGCGGGCGTGCCCCCCACCGCATTCGTCTTGGACCATAATGTGTTAAAGTCAAGGAAACTAATTACGGCGTATGCGGCTGGGGGTGAGCCGCCACCGCATTCGTCTTGGACCCTAATGTGTTCAAGTCAAGGAAACTAATTACGGCGTATGAGGCGGGGGCGTGCCCCCCGGCCCCCAGGGCCTTGTGGGCCTTAGCGCCAACTTTGACCTTGATTTTCGTGTTTTAGGGCGTATTTGGGGGGAGTGGAATTTTTTTTTCCCATATTCTGCACTTTTGCTCAAATACTTAGTACCATCTTCTGTAGTTGACTGTAAACATTAATGTTTGCAAGAATCTATATAATTTCCATGACGACAACAAATGGGAAAATCTCCACAACAGTTACAGATCAAGCGATGTATTTTTGCCGTCGATACCACTCATTCATTCGAATGTGCGTGTAAGCGTGTTTATACATACGATGGAATGTTTAGGCACTGGCAACGCATGAAACGTAAAATAAGAAGCAAATGGCAACATGCGTTAATTAAAGTAATTTACAAATTTAACAACATTTATCGCGCTCGCACTCGCTCTGTTAATTGTTTTCAATAAATTTGGTCTCGGTAAACAACAACCGAGTGTGCAAAATAAACGAACGTTTTTACGCTCTCTCTGAGTAATTGTTACGACGATTCGAGATTGTAAACTCCTATTCGTTTTGAGTGTACGTATCATACATGGTACAACATAGTACATATGTATGCTATGTAATATTTGTAGTGGATCAACTATAGAAGAGTACAATAAGTTGAGAAGTGATCGTACACTCTATACGACTGAATGTGGTCTCAGCAAGTTAGAAATTATAGATAATTTTTTTAGGCTTTAGACGACATCTGTAAAATATAAGGTGACACGGTGTAACTCCCACAAAATAAACCCCAATAAAAAAGCCCAACGAACTTAATCTTTTCTTCTATTAAATCTTTGCATGTTTTATAGAATGTTATCTGTTCTGGGGCATCAAGTGGGGTTATACCAAATTTGTCCATATTATCTTTCCGTAGAAAAATATTAATGTCATCGGCAGCAGTTTTTGGATATATTAGATTATAAGATTTTGCAGCCGTTAAATTATTGTTATGTCTATATCCTTTCAAATATCGGCAAGAAATTTAAAGTTTTATTTTTTTACTTATTATGTATTTCTGTTTCATAAATTTCCTCTGTAAAAATAGGTGTAAATTTTGTTCAAATTCACAAAAGTTTGCCAAATATCGAAAGTTAACATTATTAATACCTATATCGTTTTATGCGAAATTTTTCTTACGAAATTTGACCAACAAAAAACATATTTGCAAATTAATGTCATCTATGATTTCTTACGTGGTTTAGAAACGAAATGCGGTTTACAAATAAAAAACAAAATAATTCATCGATTTTAGGCTTAATTCTCCATTAGTGTATACCTATGACTTGGTGGCAAATAAGATTTGTATAAAGATGCTTCATACCTACCTACTAACCAAATTCATAGATGTGTCATATTTTTTGTATTTTGGTTAAATTGTCGCCTAATTATAAATATGTACGAAACTCGATCTCTATAATTGTGTTAGTTATATGCATTTTAGATTTTGTAGTTTCCACAATAAATGTATGTTATTTCGATATTGATGCTTAGGTACATAGTATTTGCTAAAATAAGTTATACAATAGTAAGTGCATGATAATTTTAATTTAACGATGTGTAGGGCTGACAATACCTATATACCTACGTAGGTACTATCGTTATATCGCTGTAGTAATATAAACTTTAACATCACGGATTTGAAGACGCAATGCCAAACACTTGTATTCGAACGTACAGTTTTTAACAGATAGTTCATCTAGAAATATTGACTACCTATTCCATGTACTGATGTCCGTCGTTATTCATTTAATTATTACGTTTCCTGACCTTTCTTAATGCCATCATTTATAAACGAAAATAAAACTAAGATAACCTGTGCCCAATTATTTGCTTGCGCCACTGTACATAGTACGTGTACATACCAACTAGTGCATGCATATCTATCTACCTTTGTAAACATTTCGTTATGTTAGCGCGAAGAGCACCGAATTTATGATCTTCCTCAATAGCACAAGATACGGAATTTATTACGACTCACTAGGGTCTCTCGTGTTTTGCATTGTTCTCTCGCCGTTTGCTTTCTAATCATTCGTTTGCACAATTCGTGGAAGGGCGAAAAAGCTCTTTTTGCAATTTTGCACAAATACTTTTACACGTGATTTACAAATGTGCGGCCGCTACATTGTTGTAGATCATCGGAAAGATCGTCATCCAGAGCCAGAGCGGCAGTAGCGAGCGCCGTCGTCAAGTTCCTCTGTGATCGTCAAGTTGCACAGATTGTCCGCCAATTTGGTTGGCGAAGTAACTACTCATCTGTGTTTCGCTGGGGTGCTGCGAGTGTGCGTGCGTGTGTATGCATGTAGGTTCGTCATTTGGTTGCTTTGCCGATCGTGTCCTAATTCTGTATTCACGTATCGTTGCTGCTTGCCAACACTCCCCGGATCCGGTCGAGGAGGAAGGGGTCGAAGTATCTCTAACAACAATGTGCGTTTCATTTTACGATTTTTAGATTCTCGGCAACACAACAGTGGTGACGGCGGCGACGACGACGACGACAGCGTCAACATTGCAGATACATACAATTAGTACGAAGAATATCTTTTGTAAGCTCTTTAGTTTTATCTTTCTATTTTCAATCAACTCTTTTTTGGCATTCGTACCGATCTTCGTGTATGATTTTTGTGTGTTTCTCTCTGGCTCTCCGCACTTTGGCCAACGTTCTCATCGACACACTCAAATAATTGTTTTGCGATTTTTTTGCACAACATATATTTTGTAGATCTTTCTGTTTGTCCGTCCGGGCGACCGTCGTGTATGTTGTTTATTAAATAATTTGCCATCGCTGGTGTTGTTGTTGCTGCTGCCGTAGCGGCAGCTGCCGTTGCTGGTGATGATGCCGTTGTCGTTAGTATAGCATTTGTTGTTGTAGTTGGCGTGTTTGGTTAGGTTGTGTTGCTACTTTTTTTTTTTTAGTTAGTCGTCGTAATCAAGAACTTTATTTGGCCGCTTGAAGATTGCGTTCAGTTCTTTTCTAATCGGCGTGCGGTGTAATTCTATTGAGTAATCGTCGTTTGTTAGTAGTGCAGCTTGCTTGTGCGCTTTTTTTTTATTTGATCAAATTTGTGTTTTTGCTTCTTTTTTTTCGCGAATTTGCAAATGACACAAAACATTAACCATAAAATGAGATATAAACACAAAATAAAAACTCTCAAAGAAAGATGTTTTTTTATTCTTTGCACACTCTGTCGAATCTATAGTGAATTCTTGAGATAACCGTATCCTAAAGTACCTACATACTACTGAAGTAGCTCTGCTACCGCTGCCGTGAAACACAATGAAGTGAAAACAAATAGCAACTACCTACATATCCACCAATCAATACTAGTGCCCTTAATTTTAGCATTGGACTGAACACATCAGAGAAGTAGACTTAATACATAGTATAACTATATACGCAGATGGAAACGGCTGAACAATCGTAGTGCAAGTCACAGTAGTAGTGACCCGCAACCCTTAACGATCTTGAACCCAGAATTATCATCCAGATTTCATGTGTTTGATGTCCGTTATCCCTAGTCTAGTATTATTACCCAAATATACAATTGATATGTCGGTCAATGTTTTACCTATTTGGCTCAGTGTTATAGTTTTTGTAAAAGGTGATACGACTGTTTATTGATGGTTATCACCAGAATGAGATTCGTGAAAAGTTTTTGCATTTGGGATTGCATCACAGTTTCCACCACGCGAGGCTCAACGATTTGCTTAGTTTACTAAAAGATTTGCGATACATGGGTGTACAAAACCATGCTTACATTTATACAGTTGTGGAAAAAAATAGCAGTGCCGGATGAAATGAAAAATGACACAGTAAATATAAATATTTACTGTAGCCATATTTTTATAAGCCCAACTTAGTTGGTGTCATTTTTTGCACGTGTGATTATCCTGATGGTTTTGTTTTCATAGCGATTGTACAGATTGTGGTCGAAAGTCATTTACGCTAGCGTTAGATGGTGGTGATAATAACTGAAAGCAGATTTGTTTGGCGTTTTGCTATTTGAACATTTTTTTACAAAAAATATCTCCTTTTAGACACATATATAGCACGATATTCTTAAAAATATACATCAATTGCAGTGAGTGACATGGGGCTCCGTCTTATGTTTCTTTTAACCAGAATGTCCAACATACTTGACAAAATTTCGGATCGATAGTTTGACATTAGAGTGTGCTACAAAAAGGTCAAAGTTCTAAATTACCTTCAATCGAGTTCATCGTCGCTACTGGCACCACTGGCATCCTGTTAGAACTACATATTGTTCGGGTCTCGCGATATCGAACACAAGTCACGGTAACTGCGTGGACGACCTCATTTTCGAAGAATTACGGCCCGGCGTCATCGGCCATAAACCGCAGCAAAGAGTCACTCCTTACGGATGTATCGGCTTTTCAACAGTCACTTGTGGATTCTAATTTGCCGAAAAGCTACAATTATGATTGTTAACGAATCCACTGAGGTGCAAGAAATAAATTTTGATTTGAACGCTTCTTTTCGTAAAAGGATTTTGGCTCAATTAGTTTTGGCTTTACTTAACAAAACAGAACTTAACTTAAAAGAACATAACAAAGTGCAGAGTAGTCATTGTTGACAACTTAAGAGGCTTAAAGAACGTAAATACATGTTTAAACGATGCCCATGTCTTATCGTACAAAAAAAGTATAATTTTGCACCAGAGAAATTAACTTTAAATTTTCCAATTTTTCTAAACGGCTGCAAATTCGCACCAAACTTTGCAAATAACAAAACAACAATGCCAAAATAAATCAGCTGCTTGCCGCCAAACGTAAGAAACTTCAGAAAAATCTGTTTTCTGCAGGTTCCAAAATTATGTCAAGTTATGTTAAATGATTAATAACTACTTTCATACAAAGTTAATGTAGTAGATTCAACCAGCTGGACTCTTCTATTAAGTTAAGTCAATATTGACTGAGCCATTACTTCAAAGTTGATACATATTTTAATGTTCGCTTTAAACGTACAAATGTATATGGGTAAATCCGAAATAATGTATACCAAGGAAAGAATTTCAGAGTTGTTAAAACCACATATATTTGTTAATCCATAAATGCGCTATATATTTAACCCTCAAAATATATAAAAATCATAAGCTTTTTTGGTGATCCATTTATGAATGGCAGGTCAAAACCTACACCTACCCCGTGTTTTTATTTGTTTTTCTAAAATATATGTTTTGTAGATGTTCATAAAAATGGTAAAAAAGCACCATATTTATTTTCCATTTTATAATAAACTTAAAGTCTAATCAATTGTCTACAATTAAATGTAAAAAACTCATCGGTAGGTCACTTAGAAGATATAAATAATGTCAAGTAAAAATGGACACACGGCATATAACGTCCGCAACGGAAAATAAGGTTTTTTAAATTTAACTGCTCTAATTTTTGGTTTTTCATCAATCGAAGTATGTTCGTAAAGAGAGTGAGCTTAAAATATAAATATATATATTTGTATTTTTACACCATTCTACAGGAAAATGTGAATGACAAAGTGTGTAACGTCCGCAACGGAATGCATTTTTTCAAAAATTATATTTATTGAACACAGCAATGTTGAACTCATATGAAGTGTTTGTGGAATGAGTTACTAGCTATAGAGTTTCAGGTACTCTACACTACCTGGTGGCGTGTCTGATATTATGGGCATTTCTTCAACATCAACAAAATTTAACGAAACATGCATGTATTGCTGTTCTGGTGCCAGTACCATATTCATCTGCATTGTATTAATGCAAATTTACATACAATTTTTTCTCAGGATCAAACAAACATACATCTTGAATTTCAGTTAAATTGTTACATCCATTCAAATTTTCGAAATAAGTCCACCCCAGCGCCACCTACCGGGTCCATTCATATAATATATAAAATTATTATATTTATAACTGTGTGTGTCAACAAGCCTGTCTGATGTTGATACAATTTTTTATGATAAATAAGATAGAAGGAAAAAGTGTAACGCCCGCAACGTAACGTCCGCAACAGACGAATTTTAAATTTTTGGATGTACCAATAAATTTACAACTCTCATTAAAATCCTTAAATATTCCTCATTCCTATATGCTTTTCGAATTTTCTGGTTACTATGCATTATTTGCTAAAATATATGCAAATGCACGTTGACATCCAAAACTACTTCCATTTTTTGTAACGTCCGCAACGGCACTTTTTGCAGGAATATTCTTTTTGTCAAAAGTTTTTAAGCAATCAATTAAATGTAATTTCAATGTACTCCCAAATAACTGTTGTTGCTGAAGTTTATACGTAAATATCTCACTCATAGCGCAAACGGGATTAATAAAACAAAACATAAATACGTATGAATCTAACGTCCGCAACACAGGATTTACCCATATGGAAATCAAATTATTCCATTAGCATTCAACTATATTGAAAAAATGTTCTACTGTTATGAAATTAAGGGTTTGTAATTCAATTAAGAACAAATATTATCAACACAAAATTGCGAAATTTCTTGACCCGAATTGTATTGACAGCAATGTGACAACAGCGATTGCTGGTTTTATCAAGAATTTTATTAAAAAAAAGTGGAAGTAATGGCAATGGAAATCAGTACGGAAATTTCAGTCAGGTGAACTTGGGTGTTGATAAATTTACTCAATTTCTATAGTGGGCGGAGTGGTATATTTTTATGGGAGGTATCAGAAGGTCGTGACCATGTCGCCCATTTGTAATACCGTAAGTAGTTTTGGGGAAACATTAACCCATGCCCACAAAGGACAATAGAACTACGTACCGTCTGTTGAGAACCAATTGTTTATAAAATTCGTCTAGAGGACATGCATCATTTTCTCGATTGAACATATCCGCAATAATTGTGTTTTGATCCCGCGGCCAAAAACTTGTTTATGTATTGAAAAAAATATAAGAAAAATGCCAAACCACAATGCTTTATCCACGGTAGAATGCCTTTAAGATCATTAAAAACGTTATTTTAGCTTGTTTTTCATTAAAAATTCATTAAAATTACACAGCAGCACATTTTCAAACTTTACAGTCCTTTAAATAAAATCAAAGAAACAACAAAATATTATTCAAAACAGCAAAACTGTCAAAATATCGTAAAATTTCGTCATATTTTTCTATGGTTTTCTCACTTATTTCAGAAATTGCTAAGAACTCGACCAGACAATATATGACAAAAAGATACCCAAAGGCAAAACAAGCAACTCTTCTTAATATTTTATTCAATGACCCCTTTACATAGTTATAGCCCCTCAAAGTCATCAAAAATTAAATAAACAACCAAGAAATCACTTTAAATTGTATGTTTATCGAAATTTAAAATGATATGTTTTTTTTTAAATGAACTAGGAACAAATAGAAATAAAACATGAAAAATTCGATTTTTTGCAGTTTTGTTGTTTTGAGAAAGATGTTTTTTTTTTTCTTTATTTTATCTCAAGGAAAAATTTGTAGGTCTGATTAAGAGCTAACAATTTGCCGAAGAGAGACAAGCAATATTTCGAAATTTTACTAAAATCCACCCCCCAGTCGAAAACCTTAAACATGCATTATAATAAAATCTTAGCTAATAATTCAAAACCCAGCTATGGTTTTGCTTCTACCATCATAAGCTTTCAGATTTTGGGGCTCTCAATTGGTTCAAGATTTTAGTGGTGCACTGTGTTATTATATAATTTCATATTTATACGCAATAAACATTTTTTCCACTAGTAGGTATGTTAGTTTTTAATATCAAGCATTGCCTGTCAAAAAGACAACAGCCTCAAAATGTTATTTCTTTTATAATTTGTGATAGAATTAAAAAATCTAATGAACTTGGGAAGTGACCTAGTGCATGATGTAGGTCTGGTCTAGTACAACATGAATCTGTAAACCATAGTTTCCTAACAAACTCAAAATCTTGACTTACTGTTAAAAAAAAAATCGGGTTTTCGGGTCTTTCATTATTTATAAGCTAATAAATCAGTCAGTTCTAAACCAATTTTGAATTTATTAATAGTTTTGGAAAAAAGAGTCTTAGACCTTACCAACGATATACCTATATACCTATTTCTATAGATAGACATTATTTTAAAAGCTACCGTTGACGTGGCATCTGCGATTTGTGATAAGAGGGGGCTACGGTGTAAATTTCTAATGTTTTAGTCCTTCAATTTTAAAATAAACAACCGTTTCTTTGTGTCCAAAGTATCTAAATACATATACGAATTTATTCCTCTTATTATGTAAATTGAACATTCTTGTTTCTGCATTTGTTTTATATTATTGTCACAATCCCACGAATTTCAACATCTACAACAACAAACACATTAATAACTTGTAGAAACGAGCGAATTCATAATTTTTACTTGCAAAAATATTCTTTACACAAACAACAACAAACAATACCTATGCAAAATTTAGAACCTGCCTGGTGGCGGCGCGTGGAGGTTCCGACATAGCAATCTTTATTGAACGATAGAAATGCCAACAACAACAACAGCAGCAAGATCGCCTTCAACTGCAACGACGGAGAAGGCAAATTGAGTTTGCCCAAGTGTGTAAAGTGAAGAGCCCTAAACAGATTCCAATTCAATCAGATTTAGATCGGGCGAGATCTAACCGAAGGTACGACGACTGTGTTGTTGTACCCTCTTGCCTCGCATTTTGGTGACGATCTCGAACATCCATATCTCGGTAGCGGATCGAACACATGTAAACCATCACGGACACCCCACCACAAACGAATTCGCACAGATAGTCAACAAAATTATAACTAATTTCGACGGCAGCGTCGACTGCAACGGCGACTGCGGCTGGTCATACCAAAAAATGCCAAAAATAAAAATTGAAAAAAGTCGAAAATTACAATAACAACAAAACTACTGTATAAATAAAAAAAGTACAAAACAGAAATGAACACCAAAAAATATGCGCTTATGGGTCGTAAAGCTGACCTTCAAACATCCACATTTGCCAAATACTAAAACGACGGCAACAACAATAACAACAACGACGTCACCACTAACGACAAAACGGCAAACGATAAAACGAAAAAGAGCACAAAAACATTTTGAGCGAATTAATAAAACAAAATAAAACACAAAACAAAATTTGCACAAACTTTTTTATGGGTTTGCTTCGCCCATTTTAAAGTTTTGTGTTTTTTCGCGCTCGAGCGTATTGTGTTAGGGTGTGTGTGTGTGTGTGTGTCTGTGTCTTTGTTTGGGTGTAATTTCCAACACGAAAAAAAAATGGGCACCAATAAATTTTACGAGTTACTAAAACGAGAACAACTGTACCCTGAATACGAATGGGTAAATGGTGAACATAACCAAATTCTGTGATCTTTGTCAATCCATTGTCGTCGATCCTTTGGAATGTTGTACCCATTTCCAAAACCAATAGATTATGGCATTACTGACAGATGATAGTGGTGCACAGAGGCAACAGTTGGTATGTCGACTGCTTGAAAATTCCCTTTGAATTATCATTAGTTCACCTGCCCCACATTCGTTCAGATTTTAAATTGGTGTGTGAGAATACCCTTATAAACATTCAATTGTAAATGTTTGAGGTAAGACTTACTACCTATGTAGGTATGTATAACAATGTTTTTGTGAAATGTTAGCGCATTGCTTAAATAGACATACATGACCTCATCTTCACAAACTTAATACATACATACATATGTTTGTTCTAATGCCTGATAAACTTACACAGTTTTTGGTAAAATTTGGCATCTTAATATTCAAGTTTCGATACCAATTGTGAGATCAGTAGTATACCTATAATGTGAAAGTTTGGGCTTACTTATTCGATTATGTAATTATCGCACTGAAAATAAAACTTCTATCCAAAAATATAATTTCCCTTTTCACCGCATGAATAAGGTGTGGAATAGCTTCTCGCGTTGTTGTGAATTAACAAGCTTCAGATTCACAACTTACGGCACCTACTTGTTTATCGACGAATGCGAACGTCACTGTTTGAGAAACTTTTACTAGACATGCCGATTGGCTATGAAAAATGAAAGAAAAATGTAGATGACTGGAGCCGGGAATCGAACCCGGGATCTACCGCATGGTAATCGCGTGTTCTAACCTTCAAGGCACGGCCGTTTCCAAAACTTCTATCAAATAGCCTAAATGTCAGCTAATCATTGCAAAACATAAGCAATTGCCAACCACGTTTGTTATTAGGTATATCCAGTATTGTCAAGTCTAAACGTAGCTGTCGAGAGCCTATATTTAAAATATGCTAACTCAAATTTGGTCCATCTAAATGAGTTTCTGATTACAAATAACTCACAATTTGTGGTGTAAATTTTAAAGCAAGAAAAATATTTGTTCTCGTTATACTGTATAAACTCGATAATACGGATAATTGAATTGTTTCATTATGAGATACCTATGAAATTTAAAAGTTACATACACCTAGGTATATTAATATTTTTTTTTACCGCTATGTACTAAAATGGTTAAAATGGCAATACATACATACATACATACATACATATGGGATATCAAATTAGGTAGATTTATAATAAATTATTTTTCCTAAGAGTGTTGGAAATTTATGTATGAATTAGTAAAAATATGTTAACCATCTTATAAAAGGTACATTGTTCACTTTTACCATGATAAGGGGAAAACTAAGGGCCGAATTAAAATTTCGGAAGGCTATTTGCCTATATGTATGTACTGATATTACATTAGAATTTTTGTTTTTTTTTTTGTTGTGATGATATTTTTTGTCGCAAATCTTATAGATCCCTCCCCAAATGTCTCACAAAGTTTACATTGAACGTCATTACGTCATGACAGTGTTAAAATTAAAATATAGCCAACTTAATGCTAAACGTTTGTTTTCAAGGACCCGTTCTCTATGCAACCGGAAGCGCTTTCCATAATGCGTATTCTAATTTGGTCGCTCTGTATGCCATACTAAACGGATCATAAACTATGCCATGATCTTGGCTTTAGACATTTCGACAACGTCATCTTAACGCATTCTAAGCATGTACGAACGAGCGAATGAGTAGTACATATTTTGCGAACTGGCTTTGCCAAAAACAACAATCATTTGAAACACTTGAAGGTTCTGCCAACGTTGACGCTTACATGTTGGAGCTGAGATCTCTTTGACGCTTCGTCTCTATTATCTTCGTACATATGTATCTATCTGCACACAATTGCGAATTCTCTCCTGTCGCTGTTGCTGATGCGGCGGCTGCAGCTGCTGCCGTTGCGGCTAACAACATTTGTTTGTGTTTGAGCATAATGATGTTTGAATTTGCTCACTTTGCTTTCGTTTGTGGCACTTTGTGGGTTTGTCTGCGCCGTCACTCAACGACATCATCATCAGTATCAACGTCGAGTAGTCGTTACTGCGACGGAGGTGTTTGCTGGCGCTGTCGTAAACGATGTTATCATTAACGCCAATTCTTTGTATGCTCTCCGCAAATTTTGAAATAAAGCTCGCCAAAAAAAATTGTGTTCGTACGAAAGAGTAGTAAACACACGCGTTGCGATGTGTGTGCGTGTGTGTGTGTGTGTTTGCTTATTATTGTAGTTGTATATTTTGGTGATCGGTATCAAGGTTTTTGGCAATTTGCTTTGGCTTTAGTCGGTTGGTAGGTCGTGCCGTTGCGACGCAACGCCTCAATCGCGCGCTTCTCTCTTCACACACTCTCAACGCTCATTGCTGTTTTTGTTGTCGTTGTTGCTATTGTTTATTCAATAATAATTTTATTACTTTGGCGTTTTCTTTATATTTTTTCATCATCAGTTGGCTTTTTCTTTTGTGTGTTTGTGATCGTCTTCTATTTGCAAAAAAAAAAACAGAAGAAAACAACAACAACACAACATACATATGCATACATTCAAACAAACCAACAGAAATCTTTAAGTGGCTCTTACTACTATCGTGTCTATAGTCTCAGATACGCTGGCACTCGGCCGTTTGTATGTGTGTAGGATCACACCGACGAGTTTAGATCTGTTGTGTGTTAGTGTGTATGTATGTAAAACCATATGTTGTAGTTTTTTTTTTAATTTTTAAATAGGAAATTCGTAAAAATTTTCTTATTGAGGCAGACCCACTCGTATCGCCACACAACAACAACAAGAGATGGCAGAATTTTTGAACAACGAAAAAAAAATAGCGAACGCAGCGCCGGTGCGCCGAATGAGCTGGTGAACTCTCGCTCTTCTCTCAAACGGCAAGCGAATTTGTAGTTGGCGGCGGTTCGCAACATTAAGTTGATCATAAAAGCATTAGTTACATATTTGTAATATAACGCGAAACATAAAAAATTTTAAATTTCGGAAACGGTTGCAAATTCGCACAAGAGATTCGAGAATTGACAAAAGATGACAAAGAATAAGAAGATTAATGAATACGATTAGGCAATATGAATTAAATGAATACAAATACAACAAAACCATGAAGCAATTGCTGTTATTGTTTATGAATAGTTTGGAAATGTGAAATAAATATTACAACAACAAAAAAAAAATAAAAAATATTAATGAAAAGTGTGTCATATTTTTTAGTTAACAACAGAAAAACCACAAACAACATTTGTAACCAAAGTGCCTTAATTCCCAAAACAAAAAAGAAAATATTTTTAAATATTTTTTGAAAGCAACAAAAAAAAAATACAATCTCATGAAATAAAATAAAAAAAAGTACAATTTGAAGTAAATATTCGACAAAACAAACAACCCCAACTCCAACCTGTGTGAAAATGTGCCGCCTAAAATTTATGGTGTAGTGATACGAGGAGTTTCAAAAACCCAATAAGGAAGGAGAAGAAGAATTAATTGAAGTTCTACTCAATTGCTTGGACTATGATTAAATTAATTTGTTAAACAAATTGGCAAGCCCAAAATTATCAAACAATATTTGAAACAAAATTTTAAATTAAAAAAAAAAAAAAAAAAACAAACAGAAACCCCCGAAACCACTCGTACTCTGAATAAGTGGTAACCTGAAAGCATATTTTGTTTTATTATTTGGATGTACCCCTTGGATTTCAAAAAAATTGAAAGAAAGCACGCGTCCCTTAATTTGGATAACTTTATTAATTGCATTTCAAACAGAGGTGAGTCGAATTTTTATTTAAATAATTAGCCTAAGGCGTACAGTGTAAGATAGGCTAGGGCACTTAGTGTCAAAGAAGTCGAGAAGAGAATTTTTTATTTCAAACATCTGTAGTGAATAATAAATTGTCATAACTGTGATCGAGAGAGTCGGGCTAAAAATATACCTTAGAAGAATAACACAACAATCGCAAAAAAATTCGGACTTCAGTAGAGGACTTATTCTGAAGCTTTATACGGTTCAAACAAAACTCTTCATAGGAATAAACAAAAGCAGGAGATTTAGTAGAGGGCGTTGCAATACAAATGGTGTAACAGCTGAACAGATAAGATACGTAATCCATATGGGCAATTCCACGGTGTCGAACGTGACGAAATATTGATTACAAAATAAAGACAAAAAAGAAGCGGTTCTAACGTGACAAAAAAAGAAGTAGTTTTCGAGGACATTTTTAAAAACATGAGATTCGGCGAAATCACACAGTATTTTATAGGTATATTTGTGTTGACACTATTACCAATAATATAAGATTTGACATTTCAACAATTTAATTATAAAACAGCGATTTGAGCTTTCCTTACAATGCTTTCCTAAACATTTAGTTCAAATTATTCATAATAAAAACAAATATCTTTCCATCATTCTATGTTTGAATTAAGATAAAAATTCCAAAATCTTGTAATTCTTTAAATTTTATGTTCCAGTAAACAAAAGATATTGTTTCTAATATTGCTACAATTAATTATTTATTATTCAATTATTCCGGTTTTTCATATAGGTCGTAAATATTTGACTTGACAGGAATAATGAAAAACAAAATTTAAACTTATCATTGCATTTAAAATAAAAATGAAATCAAAGTTTTATGACAACTGATTTTTGATATGATAATGAAAAAACGTCATTTTAGTTATACAGAGTAACCTCTCTAATTCAGTTAGCTCAATGTTTCGCACAGTTGAAGACAAAGTTTCAAATAAAGATGCAACTGAACGCTTTGTAATAGCTTTTTATGGGCTGAATAGGCAAATGCGCCTGAGAAGTTAATATTAATCTTAAAAGAACTTAAAATCAGAGCCCAAAAAATTCATATAGAAAAATGTACTCAATCTAAGATAAATTCGTATTTTAAGCACTAATTTTTTTCATTTCTGTTCTGTAAATAAATTAAATGTATATCATTTTTCAATATTATTTATTTTTTAAAACTCGTTTTTTAATAACATATTTCATAAGAAAACAAGTAAACATAACCAACTTTCACGTTTCTTAAATTTTGTACTATAGTCCAGACAATTCAGTAATCCGGACAACGGCTGAAACTATATCTGTCAGAATTAGAAAGGTTATACTGTACTCGTATATCCAATACAAGATATACAGCTGATTGCTATTGATTATGGGTGAACTAACACATAGAAAACGAAGTCTCAATTAGGGCAGTGTCGGCTGTACAATAGTTTTTGAAAATTAAATCTTTACATACTGCGTTTTTATATAAAGTAGTTTAACAAGAACACTTTAAAAAACTGTTTAAATGGAAGTTGTATTTAGCTTTGACTTGAAATAGTTTTTGTCAAAAACTTTCAAATATTTTCAGGCAATACAAATATTTTTGACCCTTACGGCCAATATAATCTTGTTATATGTATTTGTTCGGGGAACCGATGCCTTATGATTACTCACGTGTAGAATTTAATCAGATATTAAAGCGATAGGCCAACATAGCGTATGAGTGCTGCATTCCGCATTAACCCAGTATTCTGTCAAGTTAATGAATAATTAGGATTCGTTTTACATTTCTCTTTTATATACATATAGTCCTTCAATTTTCATTTACCAATCAAGTAATTATGAATATATTCCGATATATATCAAATTAATTAATTAAACAATCACCCAACACTTAGGACGATTGTGCCAGCCGAGATGAAGATTATGCTGCACAAAACTCGTGTTTGTGTTTTTGTTTTCGTTTTTGTATCTTCACATTTGTTGATGAGAAACATCAAATGTGATGTGTGTGTGTGATATAATTGGCATTTGCGAGCTGCAACCCAACGCAAATTAAAATAATTTATTAGCATAAATTGCTGAGCACTTGCAACACAGCAGCTACAGCAGCAACGACAACAATGTCAACACAAATTGTGACAAAATTGCACCATTGTAAGCCAATTTTAAAATGCATTTAGCGGCAGCTGCACTGGCCGCTGCATGCGGTAGCATCGGCACAGTGGATGCGGCTTCGGTGGCTGCGTGCGTGGCCATTGCTGACCCATTCACTTAGCAGATATGCTAGCTGCTCGCAGTCTTCGGTCGGTGGCTTTTCATTTTCCGCAAATATGAAACATGTGTCGATGTGCGCCCGTTTGACTAAACTTGTACATTTGATGCTTTCAATTCCCCGCCCCTTCAGCCAAGTATGGGGCACATGAATGTGTGGCTATCTACATTTCAGTTAAATGCTTAAGATCTGAATGCAAACATGATGTTGTCATTAATTGTGAAACAACCCAGTGTCGGTCGCACTTTTTAGTACTTTAGTGAGGAAAAACGAAACGATCTTAACTGCACAGATATAATTCTGTAGCTACAAGTAGACATGCATATGTTCTGTAAATGCATGGCTGTTAATTGACACTTTGATGAATTTAATTTGTGTGTGTGTGTGTGTGTGTGTGTGTGTGTGTGTGCGACTGTGTGCAGTTGGTGTTTTTTCGGTGTGCGATATTAAAGTGCTAATTATCATTTTAGTTAAAATGACAAAATGTCTGTGACGTTGCGCACAGTCGATTTTAATGTCAGAGAGTAATTGTCACCTTCTATTTAGTAGGTTTCGTAACTTTGTACCAGAACTGTGGATTGTTGCCCTACTGAACTAGTTTAATTAATATTATTAAATTTGTTTCATCTGAAGAAAAGCTTAATAATCTTTTACAAAAAAAAATATTAAAAACTAATGTAATTTCGGGTGAATAGGATGCAAAATATGTTTACCTGTTGATGGTTTGTTCTTCACAAATCTACAAAAGCTAAGAATTTGTAGCTCACAATTGTTTTGTATGTCAACTAAATTATTTGTTTGCATTTTGAATTACTTAACATTACTGAGTAAAAACTAAATTTTTCGACACAGTAATAAGAATATTTATCAACATTTTGATTTAAAAAACACCACAATTTCTGTGTATTACCTCACTAGAAGGACTAAAGGGTTTATCATTTGCAAGAATTAATTAAAAAAAATCACCCAAATTTTAATAAAGTCGAAATTTTTTTACCCAATTATTTTGATAATACGCATTTATTTTTCGTCATGTGACTTCCCAATAACAAAAAAATGTAGCTGTCATTCTAAAGGAACTTCTTTGGGAGATGATAAAAAATAATTTTTGTGGGTAAGGTTTTTTATTCCGAAATGACCCAAAGTAATGTTTTTCGTAAATAACACAACATTTGCCATCGCATGGTGCTAGGACCAAATTTGGTTACATCCCTAATGTGTATATTTATCACTTATTAGAATGCACTTATGTATATACCACTCTCCATGTTAATTTCATCGGAATAGTTTGAGTTAGATTTTTGCAGTTTATTGAAATGCTAGCAGCAATATTTGTTTTATTTGTTGCAGTCATAAATAATAAAATAAATAAAATTTATGTAAAAATTTCCTATAACATATGTGTCATTCTTTCTATTAAGCCATATCAAAAACAAAAACCGCCTAATTTTTGTTTATCTGTGAGAATTATTTTGTGACAAAGTTGATAAATTAACTTTGTTCAACTTTTAGTAAAAATATAAAAGTTATTGACTTTCAATGGCCGTCAAACGTTTACATAAATATAAACAAAAAAAAACATCTGTTAACATGACAATCAAAGTTCGTAAACGGACGATTTCATCAAATTATGTATTTGCGATCAGTATTTCCAGAATCAAAGAGTTATGTCACTCTCGTAGATTGTTAATGCTTGAGACAAAACGTAAGTAAACATTTTGTTAATTTGGCTTTGTGACCTAATTTTGTCTTGATCACAATCGTCGTCGTCAGCGTCGTCTAACACAAATCCACTCAAGCTGCCCCAGTGTGCCTACATGTATAATTGTATGGGCGAGTATACTGCAGGCACTTATACATATGTATGCGGCATTAAGCTGAAAGAAAATTGACAAACTGGCAAACAAAAATTCCTTATTTTGTCGAATATTATTTTGCGTTCAGTTATATTGTTGCGTCGTGTATGTGGGTTGTTTGCATAAATATCTAAGACTGCGTCCCCCTCTCGACTAACTGGTCTCTGCAGTCGAGTGTAATGTCTCGTCGTTCACAAGTGCGCTGATGATTGAACTGTGTGCGCTGCTGTGCTCAATAATCACATGTAAAGATTATTTAGCCCTAAAAATGCACGTTCGCATATGATAAACTTAGCGCGCGATATGGCCATTTTCTATCTTTTCAAGATATGCGGAATACACATTAGCAGCATCATCTACCCGTCATTAACTTGTGCCCTTTCGCCGTAGCTACTCAAAATTGTTGTTGAACGGATGACCAGAAAACAGAACTCGAGAATGGCATAAACAGTGCAAGGAAGGTGGGCGATAATTCAAACGTTGCCAAAATTGTTCTCTGCTCTTAACAAAATACCGCATTGAGCAGAGTGGCAGCACTCGTATGTTCGACGAGTACTTTGCTTAACTTTTCCATAATTTATTATATTTTTGCTGTTGTGCTTTAGCCGTGTTTTGTTCATAGGATATTTGCACAGTTGGCGTTTAAGTACATACTAATAACAATAAAATTACTACAACAACGGCGTGTGTTTGTATGTGCCGAAGCATGTCTGTATGTAAATGGGAAACGTTCGAGTGTCATAATACAATATTATTGTATTTGCGTTGTTAAATTTAATAGGAATTATCGTCAGAGATTGCCACATATTATAACCGCATGTTAATGAAAGATGAGGGTGTGAAACAAGGTCGGCCTAATATTAACTGACTGATCTAACAGATCTTCATACCGTCGTTTGTTTAAACATTGTAAGGCTTATTAATATTTCATTACCTCGATAGTTGATGGCCAGCACCTGTAGTACATATTTTGTTATTATTTATTGGCGGTTTTTGAAAACTGTAAAAATTTTTCTTAGTTGATCATAATTTGTTTGGCGGCTTAAAATGATTATATTGATTTATTGGGAGGAAAGAAATTTAAATATTGCGATTTATTGATCTAGGAGGATTGAGAGATTTGTGAAAGATACTTAACTTAATTTTCAAGTTTTTTTTTTCCAAAATTTACTCAATTTGATCAAAAAAAAATTAAATTTCGATCAAACGATTTTGCGGAACAGGAAAATAATATCATACTGCTATTATTAAAAATATGGAAAAATATTGTGAAAGTGCATACATGAATATTCCTAAAGCTATAGAGTACTCTCTACTTTCATGAATATTTTTTGTATGCTATTTATATGTGTCAGAGAATACTAATATGTATATTAGATTGTACGAACTAACATGCAAAATAAAGTTCGCCTCACATCTTCGAATTTAATGCTTTTAGGGGAACGTGACTGATAGACTTGAAAAAAATACAGATAGACTTCCGTGTTTTTAAGAATTTGTATATAATAGCGAATAAAACATATTGCATGCATTGCTAAGGACATCTTGTAGGGTATTACTAATTTACTGATAGAATTTGACTAAAGGGTAATCAAATAAAGTATTGAAATTATGTATTGTAAATAACTATTTATTAAAACCTCAAACATCTTTAATTCAGCTTTGTTCGCTCTCAACCGCGAGAGTAAGATGAGAAAATACTGTCAATCTTTAAAATGTCAACATTTGACTTATCTTCATATTCGAACCTACTAATTTCACTTGACTTGCAAAAAGATCCATAATGTCGCTGGGACAACGCCAAGGGTAATGTGATAATCGTTTCCCTATCATCACATTGCATTTTAAAAATTGAAAATTGTTTAACGCGTTGTGCTAACGATTTGACCTTGACTGTTCACATTTCCGTGTTAACGGCGGCGTGAGTAACAAGAAATGATAATGTTTACAATACACAAACTTTTTGGGTTTTTGCTAATTCAACTCAGTTTTTTAAGACAATTCCTATGGAAAAAACACAGAATTCTATGTGTTTCTAAGTGTGTGTTTGAGTTCGCATGGCCGCGCATACACACACATGTGAGCGAATTTATAGCCATACTCACACACACCCTTTTTTAAATTGTAACAAATGTTTCCGAATGTTCGGTTATTATTGTTGTTTTTCTTCTATTTTTTGCTCGTTTTGTTATTTTTAGCAATTGTTTGACGTAAGTTTCGATATTCCGACATACACCCATGCAACCGGCGCACACATACCCAGTGCTACATGCATACATATTGTCATTTTTATTTATTTATTCCTACATATATAACTACATATATTTAATTTTTACCGAAATAAAAAAAATGTTTTATAATTGCCATCTAATCATCATGTATACTCGTACATATATACCAATGAGTATGTGTTTGTACTTGAATACATACATATGAATTTCTACATCGCACGTTTGTATGTTTGTTTGTTTTGTGTTTTGCCTTAGGAATGTTTTTTTTTTTTGCAAATTTTAGTTTTGATTCAATGAAATTAACGGTTCTACGAGTCACCAAATTGAAATAATACTGAACGATCACAGGTATAAACTGACTGTGCTGTGACTTTACTTAATGTCAGCTGAGTGCAGTAAATTTACAATAGCATTATGTTTAGGCATATAAGTGTTAAGTACCGACCGCAAATTCCCGCTTTTAACCACAAGAAACCAGTAAAAACCGTAAATAATCGCCACACCAACCAAAGTTTGATCTAAAGCATAAACATACCATAAATATATACACTGAGCTCAAAAACAAAATAAAAACATAGGTATTTGGTAGAAATTTGTATAATTACCTGATTTTGAACAAAGACAAGACACTATTTCTATGCTACAGTTATCTCAAACTTTTGAAAACCGAATATTTCCCACCTTTCCTGTTACTTCGTTTCTTTAAAACTTTCAATTTTAATTATTTTATTAAAATGCATGTAGCCAATTTATCATAAATAGTGATAAAATTCAAAAAGGCAAAAACAGACAAACGCTTCAAGTTATCTATATAAATTGGGAAAGGTCTAAAATTCGGAATACCGGTTTTTAACTGGATGTCAACAACACAGCGTTGTAAAACTACACATCTTATGTAGGATTTTGTTAAGAAATCAGGTGCACAGCATTCTACGTTGAAACATTGCACAGTGGGATTTTCAAAAGTTTTTTTTTGGGCCCCTCCGAAACCAACGCTGCCATATAAATGTTGCAATATAACATTTTTAGAATGTCATATTTTTCTTTTACAAAACTTCATCTAAAAATCACAAGTATTTATTAGCAGAATATGTATTGCATAAGATCTATAGATACTTTAGGGATGTACAGATACTGTTTTTAGGCGAATGCGAACGTCAGCTGTTTGAGAAGCTTTTACCAAACTTTTACTGCAAAACTTTTGTTGAAAACATATAAATTCAGATGATTGAGACAGAAATCGAACTCTGCATTTCCTGCATTATAGTCACGTGTTCTAACCATGATGTCACGGCCTTAGATTTATACGCCTTGGTGTTATCATTGAATAATAATTTACTTTTTTACTGCAAAAATGTTACTGATTTATCCCATATATTTCCCATTATGGTCGGTATTTTGCTTAGCTTTTCAATTTTCAATTATAACTAACAACAGAAATGATGTCAGTTATAATGCCATCATCAACACCTTATGCTGAGAATCGAGCGAACTATCTGCATACATATGTCCGAATCACTTTTGTTTTGCTGTTGCTAATACTACTTTTCAAAAATATCAAAGAAAAATTTACCTGACTGAACGACTCAACGTTGTTACAGAATATCAGTTGCACTAGTAAAACTATTGTCATAATGTTAAGGATACAGATCAAGCTTGTATCTCTAGTTGATTGTCATGTATACAATTTATCAAAGGCAGATTTATTAATTTGAATCCTGCGTACTAAGTGCCCCGCACGAAAACACCACCCCCTTAGGGCTTCACAAACAGGTATCTTCATTAAACCCACTATTATTTCTATGGGATGGTGCGAAACGCGACAAATCACACCATATTTCGGAAGACATATAGATATACTCACATGTACTACACTCGCTCCCTAGAATGCGTATACTAATGTAGTTACAAACTTACACACACGCTTTGGCATGCATACAAAGTGCAATTGAAAAGTATCGCAGTAGTGCCGAACGCCAAACACTTGTGCGAGCAGTTTGTATTTCTTTATAAATGCTTAATTCCACTTATGATGTGCAACACCCACCTTGTGTCCCACAGCCACTAACCTCCGCTCGTCCCTTGTGCACGACGCTTAGTAGGCTTTGTTGATGTTATTGTTGTTGCTACATTGCAATTAATATCGGTCATAGTAAGAATTTCACACAGATGCACGCGGTGCCAGTCTACGCGCATTGTGTGTGCCTGCTTACGTGCGTGAGTACCCCAAGTCAAAGTGTTGCAAGTATGAAGGAAAGCGCAACAAAAGAAACAAATCGCAGAGCAGGATAGAAACTGTGCCACTGGGCGTAGGTGTTAACAGTTCTTTTGCAACTACACAATTACTATAAATACAAATTACTCACACATACACTCTCAAATGTTCGTACGCACGTAGTATGTACATATCTGTAAACATTCTGTGCCAACGATGCGTTCACATTGTGTTGTTATTATTGTTGAGTGTTTGTAAATCATATGCAATTTGTGTTGTCTATTTGATTTCGCTTTCCTCAGCTATTTCATTTTTATTTTCCAATTTGGCAAGTGGCAAAAATTAACATTAGGCTTTTTGTACATAGACATTTTGAGGCATTCTATTTTTGCAACAATTAACATACATAATACAACAAACCTCCAAATGCAGGCACAGGCATGTATTATATAAACGCGTGTAAAATTGTAAGCCTAGTTCGAGACCGGCCGTTACAACTCAGATCATTCGCATACGATTAGTTAATATTCGCCCGAATCTTATTTGGCAATAACATTGTATTTTTTAAACCTTTTCGAAGCTCAATATAATACTCTCATTGCGCTAATGTGGAAGACATTGCGGCTGTCAATGCTATCTAACACATTACCTTTGCACCCTCTCGAATTTAGTGGCGTTAAAGTACGTATATGTACAACATACTTTGTACTTTTTAAGTGTTTGTTTGTTTAGCAGATTTCTACATCCTTTCTTTGCATTTATTTTATATAATTTTGTATGGAAATGCTGTCAACAATAATGGATAGTAAAAACGAATTATTTGAGCTATTTTTGGAAAATAGACCTTATAAGCTAAAAAATCTAATCATCTAATAAAATATAAAAGATGTTTAATTCAGCGTTAGGAAAAAATTTAATGAAATCCGTTACGTTACGTCATTTCCTTATTATTTACTTTACCTCTGACAATATAAATCAGAATCAATAACTACTCCTACAAATCGACACAAACTGCAGAAGCTTTGACTCTCCTATTATTGACATTCTGGCTTATTTTTTGGTTTTTCGACTGATTGAGCCACAATATAAACGACGGCTTTATTTTTCATGTAATATCAGAGACGAGTTTATTAAATCAATGTACAAAAATATTCAGTTTTTATACGAGCAAACATTGTGGTTAGAACGATTTAACCCATGTAATAGTTTACAGAGTAACTGCTCTCACTGGATTGGGGCGAACCAAAAATTGTTCGAACTGCTCATTGTACTTTGACGTTTTAGAGGGGCGCTTAGGAATGATGTCATTTACGGTGACGACAGATGGACGTATGCTCGTAGGCACATTTAATTTGCTCATGAAAAGTTAACAATGACAATTGTGTGCAAACGCACACGCACACGCACATTAGCACTGTCATAATTGACTGTCATCGGCTCTTTGCTGTTCGTAGATAGTTTCTTCAGATGGAAATGTACCCTACAATGTGTGTACGGCTGTGTAAACACTTACAAAAGACCATATGCGTAACTGTACAAATTCCATGTAAAAATGGCCACATAGTGAATACAACCAACGTTCGCTTTTACACAGCAGCGAGTACCGCGAGTGCTCGTGCTAATCACGCGGTATTGTAGGCGTACGTGTGTGTATGCTTTCGTTTCGTTGTTTGGTCCCTTATTTGTAGTCATTTTGTAAAGATTACCGTTATCTAAGTTTGTACATATGTATGTATGTATTTACAAATGTGTGTGCGAATGTTCATACTCGCAAACATAGTCAGGCACATTTGCATGTGTGTAGTATGTGTGTGTGTACCATTCATTTTTAAGAAACGCTCCGTAGAACGTTCTTAAATTCGCCGCCGATTAAGTTGTTGTCGCTGCTACATAGGTGCTAAACAGTCTATGACTGAAAGTTTTGCGTGTAGTTGGAACGAGGGCTCATCTATCCCGCAGATTCCCACATGCATTAATGGGCTGTAATTTCATTTCGTGTTTGTTTATTAAACTTTAACAACATTTAACACTTTAAAACGAGCAACTATTTGTAAATGGCAACGATGACACAACACTAGAATCATGTACGTACGTACTACAATGTGATAGATATTTAACACATGTATATTTTATAAATATGTAGATATTTAAAGGAAAAACATTAATGAGCTCATTATCCAAATAAAAAGAAATACTACTGCCAACATTCTCGATCTTACGATATTACTCTCATTTAAGTTGATGTATCTTCTTCCAAATAATACAAGCGTCTATCTGGTTGTAAGTGGTGCTCCAATTAGGCGGATTGATGTTACATGTGAATGAGACTTAAACGCCAAATGATTCGTAAGTATTGTTAAGTCTTATCAATTACACACCTGGTTAACGCTTTTAATTAAAGCCAATTAGGAATACGGCGATTTCAAAAAAAAATTTTGTCCCTTCCACGATTTTGTTGGTTAGTATAAGGATAGCAATTGAAACAATTTAAAAAATTGTAAACAAACTGAACGCAAAACTTTTTCTAAATAAACGTTAATCAGGAATTTAGTCCTACTGATCATTTGCAGGTAAGTAAATTCCCCGCTTAACTGTCCGAACAAATCAAACTGTGGCATTTATCTGATATTATCCTTTACATATAATATGTATGTACCACGTTCGTCTTATTGGGATACTACATTTGCTTTTTACTACAGTAGATACATATTCCTTATATGAAAATTCAAATTATTTTTCAAACAATTTTAAAGTAGAATTAATCGATTGTAAATATGAAATCGGATGTTTTTTATGGTGGTTTTGCAATTTTCATAGAGAAGTTTCTAAGAACTTAAATATTGGCGATTGAAATACTTTTTAATTTTCTTACGTGCTTATCTCCAATAATGTTTACCTTTTACTAATAATCATAATAATTTGTAGTAATTTTGATTTTTTTTGCAATACAATTTTGTTACTACTCGATTACACTGTGGGTTTTTTTTCGGGGGGGAGAGAAATTTTAAGGTACAGAAAAGCCAGTACAGAAAAGCTCCCAAAGTGTTTGTTACTCTTAGGCCAAACTATCTTTCTGTGACCTTTTATATTTTTTTAGCTGATCTTGATGTTTGTTCGCTTAGTTTTTCAGCTATAACTCAAAAACCATTGATGATATCACATTTCATTCTTCAGCAGAATTGTAGAGAACACGAAACCCTTTGGGGGGTTTTACTATACTGACCTAGTAATTTCATCGTGACTTGGTCGTGTTATTAAACCATACATAAATCCACAATATTGGAACGATATACGTATGATGAATACAAAATTTTCATAAAATTAATAATACTCATACGTTGTACATACTTACATATGTAGCAAATATCATAACGCTCTATTGCGAAAAGATCGGTATAACTCAAATAACTTGATTATTGAGTTAATTTAAAAAAAAATATGGTATTGATGTCTATTTCTTTGTCATACTAAGAACATTTAACGAATTCGCTACTATGACCGCATTTAAGCTTCGGCAGTTCCTATCTCAAAACAATGGAAAATGTCCAGTCATTTTATTTCTCAAAAATAGACCCACTGAACCAATTATAGTGCAGTGAACGTTTTAGTTTGTAACGTATAGCATCAACGCTTTGTGTCTTTAGAATCTATGACTTCTACTTTTAAGTGATCTCGGTTCCCTACTAACACTAGGTATTGTGTCAGCTCTGCTGTATAACCTCATTAGCCCCTTTGGCAAATCGAATCAATCGAAAGTGCTTATATACATAGGTATCATAGATTGAATGTGACAACGACATATGTATAGGAATCAACAAATCATTAATTGTTTTGTTTTTATTGTCGCTTTCAACTCGCTCGAATTCAGCGTGTTCCAGCGATAATTATTGCAATGCGAGTATTTTTGCTGCATCCGTGTATCGGCTTCTGTTTGTTTACTATAATGAATGCAATAATAATAACAATGACTGCATTTTAGAGTGCGGCGCGTTGGTGCATCGTCGCGCCGAATGCCCGCCGGCTCTCACGTTCGTGCTAAACGCATCATAATTGATTTTTGTTTTGTTCATTTCTTTCTTTCATCTGTTGTCGTGAAGAGTGAACCATTTAGCAAAGCGTGCGATTAGCAAAGTAATGAGAGATGCAGTGAGAACAAAAGCTCACAGACAGACGAAATGACTGACAAACAGACAGCCAGACAGAAGAGCGAGCGGATAAGCAGCACTGACGAAGACGAGTGGGAACGTGGATGAATGGGGTGCATGACAGCGTCAGCGGTGGGTGGTGGCGGTTGGAGTGAGCGATGCGATAATTTGCTCGTACTATTTGCATTTTGCCGGGTTGTTTGCTGCCTTCGTGTGATGCGATGCAATTCTTGTCTCGTTGCAAAACAAACCCACATGGCTGGCTGGCGAGTTAGTTTGGTTTGTTTTGTTTTGTTTCGCAGCTGAGAGTTGACGGCGTTTGTAGGAGATAATGAGAACGACAGCCACAACAACAAGAACGACATCGACACTTTCGCTTTTAAATAAAATTCAAATGAAAGTGAAATTTGTTTAAATGAAATTAATTATTCTCAACATTGATTGTTGTTGTTAGCATTTGTATAATTTCATTATTTATTTAGAATTTTTACACGGCATTTCCTTCGCATTCTATTGTTTGTTTCTGTTGCGACGGCTGCCGCAACCGCTGCTGCGGCTGCTAACGCTTTGTCGTGGCCGTTGTTAGAAATTATTCCACATACATACGTACATATATATGTACATATACAACGTGTGCACTAGCGTGTGTGTTTGTGTATTGTTGCGTTCTACACACTTAGTCACAGAGCACTTTTTCGCATTCGCAGATACAAAATACTCTCCTTCGCTGTTCTGTTTTGTTTTTGGCTTCGGCAGATAACTGTTGCTTACGTAAAGGGAATTGTTTTATTTTCAGCTGTCAAAATTTCTTGTTTTACTTGTTGCGCAATTTTGTGCGATTATCATTTAACCACATTCTAACACACACACACACACCTACTCTCTCAGCTATGCAACGTATACACAATGTATAGCTAAGTATGTAAATGTGCCCACAGTGGGAGAGTTGGAGTATTAGGACATTAAGTTAACTGGTAACAGCACCCAATTGCTGTAAACTTAGAAGCTTGCTCAGAATACAGAAGAAAAGTAAGGTAATGGTATCCGTAGGCTTGGCAGCCTCCACTTGTTTGGTATTTTGCTGTTTATTCTGCGCTGACTTTGGTAAACATCAGTATTTACTTCTACAACAGTGATGAGTTACTGTCAATAAATTAATGATAATAACATGATGGGCTGATAAACTTTTGTAAATTTTAAAATACATACATACATATAGGTATATTACCTAGGTGCCGAACCACAGAGGTACTTTTTACGAACTATCAAATATTAAGCTTCTTGAACTACAGAGTAGCCTCGACTAGCAAGTGATCGGATAAAAGAGTCTTTACAGTATTTTGTAATCGTAAAAATTCTTACACTGTGCATAGAGGAAATTGCATCATCAGAAATCACATGGAATGGTTTGTTTTATGATTTCTTAGATCTATGTTGTGTACTAATTAAGATTGCAATATTCATATACCCAAAAGCGGTTTATCATACTTGTGCTATTTTTTACAGAGAATTTTAAGACATCTTTGAAGTTGAATCCTACTTTTATGTTTATAGACTAACTGTAACGGACACCGCTAGTCCATATTCGTTTCGGACTACGTAGTCCTTCACATTGCGTATTCAATAATCCGTATTGATTGCAACTCAATAATCGTGATTAACTATAATCAGTACTATTTCTTATTTCATGCTTTGTATTTGATTTTGATCGAGCTGTACCAACAAAATTGAATCCGGATTAACGATTTGGTTTTGCTTTATATTTTTATACATCACATTTGGGCAAATCCTGACGTTCGAACGTTCTGTTCAGGATGCTTGTTTTATTAATTTTGAACGGTATCTTAACATATTTTAAAAATTAGTTATATCCTGCATTCGTTAATATAATATAAAGCAATTAACATAAATCAAAATAACACATCAATTAAACCAATTAATGCTGAAATATTTTATACAAGAGTTCGGGCGATACAAAACTCGGAAGTCTTTTTAAATTTGATATTAATCTAAGCTAAATTCTTTTCATTTATAAGTCGATTAAAAATGATAAAGTAATAAGTTTTACCAAATTAATTTAACTTTAGAAAAGAAAAAAAATTTTAAGGTTGTAATTAACAAAATTATTCGTTCGGAAGTGTCGTTTCGGACGTAACACCTTTTCGCAACTCATTAATGCAATATATATTTTGAAAAATTATTGAAAACTCAAATTAAAATTTATTTGCTCCGAAATGTGCTGCAATAGTTACATGTTCCTTTGTTTTCCTTTGGGGCCGACCGTGGCATGATGGTTAGAACGAACGACTATCATGCAGGAGATCCATGGTTCGATTCCTGTCATCTAATTTTTTTTTCCATCGGCGGCCACCTTGATGTTGTGGACAGCAACTTCACAGTGTAGTGTAGATTCAATCGACATGTCTTGTAAAAGCTTCTCAAATAGTGACGTTCGCATTCGTCTGTAAACAAGTAGGTGTCGTTTGTTGTGAGTCTAAAAATAGAAAACGTTTGAGGTCACAATAACGCGAGAAGCTAACCCATACCTCAACCATAGGGTGTAAAGAGAAATTAATTTAAATTTTATGTACATTCCTTTGCATTCTTTTTGGTAAAGAATAGAAAAAAAAATTAACTCTGACACTTTGTTTTTTGTATAGCAGATATCTGAATGTTATTTTTTTTTCAACTATAATTTTAAGAAAAGAGCCACTTATTTTTAAACATTTTCTGAATTTGACCGAATTTCTATAAATATAAAAAATCAATGAATTATATCCCAAAATAGTATACGTACTACTATATAAGGCAATTCCTACAGGCATTCCCCAATGTTTGTTGAGTTAATTCTGCAAAACATATCTCACTATTGTATTTTAATAGAGTAGGGTATTGTAATTCTATCCGAACTTATTATCTATTATACAATGACGCATTATTCTAAGTATGATCTGGATCTGATGAAATATATGAAATGCTAGTATTTCCAACGTCAAAGAGGCTTAAATTCTCCCCTTCCTAGGACATCTCAATGTAATCTCAACGTCACTAGAACCAATGGTGGAACTGGTCCTAGTGATGTTGCCCTGTAGTCAAGGCAGTGAAATAAAGCCATTGCCAAACTTATACTATCAACGGGATGGGTACATATAACTAAAATTTGCTTTACATACATCCGTTTAATAACGAACACGTGTCTGTTTACGCGTTGCTATGTACACATGTGTATATACATTTGTACGTATCAGATATCATTTGGATCAATTGTTGTAAATACCTATGGACATATATTGTGATGTCTGGACATTTGAATCAATTTTCGATATCTAATAAAATGTTGTTGTGTTATTGGGTCTGTCATGTTTGTTCTCTCTGGTTCTTTGTATTCATTTGTTTTTTTGCTGTTGTTATTTGCCACTTTTTTGTTTGTTTGTTTCAAATTAACCATATGGTAACAGCAACACATCCAACAATGGCAATAAACCTGTAAATGTTACAATCAATTAACTTGAAAATAATTGAGACTGTGGTCTATTTGGTTGTTGTAATAACACCAATAACATTAGCAAGAACAGCAACAACAACGGAACACACTTGTCTAAACTAAAAAAATATGTTTAATTGAACAAACGTGGCTATATATACATACACACATGCATGTATGTATGTTAGTGTATGTATATGTTTGTACGTGTGTACACATTTTACAACAAGTGTAATGTTTTGCTATTTCACACTCAATAGTACATTGAACTCTGGCGGCGATAACAACAACAAAAGCAACAGCGACGTCTCACACTATTCGGAAAACAAACAGAATGGAATGGATTCATGAACAGAGAGCGACTTAAGTCCAGACACAGAATATTCTAATTCTCTTTATTCGCATTTTTTGTGTAAATTTTTTTAAAATAAACTTTTAATGTTTATTTTTTCATTGGCATTAATTTTTTGTGGGTGTTCTGTAAGAGAAGCTCGATCAGTTTGATTTCATAAAGGAATATTTCTTATTTACATAAAAAACTTTAATACACCAGTTTACAACACACAAATCAAGGATACCACTAAGCTCAAGAATCCAATGCTCAACAAAAGGCTTCACACATTTTTTTGTTTAAATATTTAAAGTTTTTAGTTTAGTTTAGTTTTGTTTTTAGTTTTCCAAATACACTATAGAAACTCGTCCTGGAGAAATTAAAGATTGCCGAATTATTTCTGTTTCTTAATTCCTAATATTTGTAAAGCAACTTTTGCGATTGGGGTCTTCAATCAAATATCCAGATTTACGAGCTATATATGTACCTATTAGACAAATTTAAAAACAACTCTAGACAAATTTGTTGTCTTTATTAAGCTGTACATATGTACTCTTATCGTATGTGTGGTATATATGTAAAAGATAACAATATCTATAGAATAGTTCGATCGTAATAAATAATTGATTTTATTCCATATCTATTAAATAGTTCACTCGCATTTCATCTTTATTTTTGGTGATCACTGTATGCGCGGTAAAGTCTAAAATTATTACAACAAATATAATCATTCTTGCGTAGACACTTACGCCAACACTGTAAATAAATATAGAATAAACAAGAAACCAACATGATAACACAAATAATGGAAATTTACGTAACGCTTAAATGTAAATCGTGTGAGCAATTCAGTTCAGGTAAAAGTCAAGTCATTTGGGTAGTTTTACTTCTCGACACATGTGTGTACATACGTATGACTATGAAATTAGATTAAATGGTCCAAAATTCCATATCCTGCAACTGTATTTTAATATCGAAAACATTTTAAACGGCTCTATTTGAATTTTTACATTTGTATTGATGATATTATAATTCAAAAAATGCAGAATGCTTCACCATGTAATTTTCTGTTCAGCGACTTTCATCGCGTAGACAAAAAAGCACTTATAAGTGGACGACTTGTAACGTAAGGGGTGTATTGTTGTACTTGCTGTAAAATTCGGTATCGTTGTTTTTTTTTAATTTGGGCAGCACTAAATCTTATGTACTACCTTTGTTTGTTTTTATCTGATGAACGATAAGGGGCTTTTCCGTAAGCAAGTTGAAGGTCATTTGGGCGTAGATATGATATAGAATCCACGCGTACAAATGTAGTATGGCAGATACGACCAAACACGTGTACACTCCGCTACACACGCATGCGGTAATAGCGAATAAACACATTGGCTTGAGGTAAAGCGTTTATACGATATGATATAATATGTTTGTACTATTCGCACTATTGTGGTGGTATCATTTTAGAAATCGTTATTCCAATTAATATAAATTTTCGTAACAATCAATTAGAAAAATATAAACAAGTTATTCAGTGGGGTATAAACGATACTTCAAGATATCATTCAATCTCGTCACTCAGTTCGTTTGGGAAACAATTAATTCCCTTATTTTTGACATGAGTTACAATTTACGTTGTTATAGGTATTTTGATTTTGAACTGGGTTTATTTTGTAGCCGTTACTATTGTTTTACCCAGTGGCGTTTGATTTACGTGGAATATTAAATATGATAATCATACGCCACCATATAACAATATAACAAAAGAGTCTAAAACGTGACAAATTCCCCTGTACGATACTTACTAACTTCAAATAGATATTCAATTATTATGGCATGTAACTTGAAAAAACGAATGATGCAGAACTTCTTCTTTTTGGGGCTACTTTCGCGTGCAGTTCTCAGAATTGAGTCCCAAAATCATGTGTTGTATTGGAAATGAACTGAAAGTATATCGCTAGGTTTCTATTTTATACCAATATAAAATAGCAATAACTGTAGACACAGTAATTTCACCTTGCTTCTAATTCTACAATATTTGATTTAGGAAGAAGTTGTTGAACCTAGTATTTGAAAAAAATTAATTAATAGCAATATTTTAATTCAAAAATCTTTCATAAAGTTATATTATATCACTTTCTATGTCAAGCTTTAATGGTTTGTTAAAATGATATTGAAGTATGAACTAATTCAGACTTGAACGATAACAAATGAGTTTGAATAGTCTTCAAAATTATATTTCAGAACGCTCCTCGAAAGACCTGTAATATATTATCGGTAATATATATATTACAGTCGAACTCCCATAACTGGAATTTTCCCTAACTCTAACTAAATCGTTGGAAGTAGCGTGTAGAGAGTAAATAACTCACAATCCCGCCTTCCATAACTCGAAGTTCTCCATAACTCAAACGAAAATACATACATATTAATTCTATAACTCGAAGTAATGTGTTTTTTGCTCTCTTTCGGTTTGCATTTCGCTAAAAAGCCGTTATTTGCTTGTTTCAAGATGTATTAATGCAGGTGGCGTTAACTGCCAGCTGGTTTTAACTTTTTTTGGTGCCTTTGCACTGTCAACTTACATATACTTGCTGAGTTGCGCCTTTCAGTTGTCAAAATTTTGTATGGAGATTTTGACACTAGAGAGGAACTACACAAAATAGATTGCCTGTGGTTGTTGTAATGCCAAATTTGTTGTACAGATAACTCCACCTTGTTTAATACATCTTGGCTTGTTTGTTTTGTATCATTTTTTTATTCGGGAAACACCTCGTCATCATATGCCTCTTTTTGTTTGAATATGTGACAATTCTATGCATAAATGTCAGTCGCGCTTGATGGGTGATGTGAGTAAGATCGTATTTGTGTTAATCATGGCAACTAAACGTGTATTAATTTATTTGTCAGTTGAAGAAAAATATAAACTTATCAAAGAAATCAACTGTGGATAAAACCCAAAATTTCACAATATCAATAAATCAGTGCTCGATTGGTTTACCGCAAACCAAATCATGCCTATATCTGGAGCAATACTAAAGGAGAAGGCAATGGAGTTTGCAAAACGTTTTGGCGATGATATTTTTATGGCAAGCACGGGTTGGCTTGATAAATGGAAGAAGAGGTATTAACGAAACGTTGTACCTAAAACAAATTCTATAACGTGAAGTCTCCATAAGTCGAACTTTTTTTTCGGGATAATGCTGATTCGAGTTATGAAAGTTCGACTGTATATACATTTAAATCTATGATTTCCTGTTCTGACCGTATTTAAATTTTCTACAACAGAACCCTCCTAAAAATGATTCGAAACGAAATATAAAATATAATTTACTGTCGCTTAGTGTTTTTAAACTGTTTTTGGACTTTTCACAGATCCTATGATTAATTGATATTGGTACTCGTATTACTAATATGTATGTATATAAGTTACTCCCTTTTGAGTAGATTTCAAGCATAAACCCTAGTCTTTGAAGATTTAAGTTTACTAGTTAAAAAATTTTGTCAATCGACTTGACTAGTAAATGTTTTTCATGCTCCTGGCGTCCGTATTCGTCGTTATACTGTAGATCCCGTTGGGTGAGTCATGACAGGGTATTGATTCATCTATATTATAGGTACTAAATACAAAACTACATTGTAAATTTCATGTAAATCATTTTCAATGTGTATTTCAACCTTAATCAGTAGGTCGAGTGTGATCACCGAACGCTCGATTTCTCAGATGTTGCATGCCCTCGAGTCATCGATTGACTCTTAAAGTTATCATGGGTTAGGTAAAATTGCTGCCAGCAAAAGTAATAAATTGTGTTTGTTCGCATAGTGGGAGCGCAGGGGTTCATAGGTTTTATTTGTTTAAATTTCTTCGTTTGTTTATGTAATAAACACTAGAACAGCGAATTGAAAAGTATAAAACAAAAAAAAAGAAACAACATTATTGAGCTTCTACTCGTATGTAGTAACATGCATACAAACGCAAAGACCAACACACTCAGAAACAATTTGTAAAATTTTCTTTGCAAAAGCTTTTTTTTTATTACAAGCGCCACACGCGACCCACAAACGCATACATGTATGTATGCATATTTGTTGTTGTTGTCATCGTCGTTTTCACTCTCGATCGAGTTTGTTTTGATAAATTTGTTTGCTTTATCTTCTCTGAGATTGACGATGAAAACACAAAAATTCTCTTTCGTTTTGAACCGGCATATAAGTACGTTAGAGTTGCCAGCAGTAGAGAAATTAAAAACAAACAGAGCTAAACAGTTCAACAACTAAATAATCAATCACATAATTTAACATTTCATTTTTGAATTCGTTACAAATTATGAAAATTTTTATTTATAAGAGTAAACAATATTTAAAATTACTGATGTTAGTGGGAGAAAGAGGAACTTATAATTTGTAACATAAAAGAGCAAATACGTATAATTTTTTAGAAAAGAATTAATTTCACTGTAAGCTATTAATTTCTAAGCATTTGTATCCCCAACACACACAACAATGGGGTTCCACTGTATACATATAATACTTATACATCGTCATCAGAAATGCAATCACTTTTGAACGTTTTACTGGAAAACTAAATAAAATGAATAACCTACAAAAAAATAAATTCGTTATATTTGATCGTAGGATGCTCAAACTTTTTGGTGATGTGTATTTCGATGCAGTGTACCATTTTCAATAAAAAACATAGTTTTGATTTTTTGGCTGTTAGGTCCTTTTGCATTTCTTATGGCGATTTGTAACAAATTGCTAATACACGAAAAGAATGAACATTTTGTTTATAGATACATAATTAAATTTTATCAAACTAATTCAGAACTTGTTTCGCATTTTTGATTTGATTTCCAATAAAAAAAAACTACTATTTTGTCGGGTTCCTGCAAGTCAAGTCCACTTTTTGTTTTTCTGAGTTATTGATGATTTAACTGATACAATAACTACAAAATAACTATAAATAGACATGCAATTTTTTTATGAGGTATAGATAACGCTCGTGTATTTTTTTTTTGGACAAAAACAGTACATTTCACTAAAATTTTTTTAAAAAGCAGTACATCGATTTGGTAAAACAGTACTTTTCGCAGTACATATTTACATAGCATATATATTTCATTCAATATGTAAAAAAAATTAAAAATCATTTCCAGAATCAACTTTTATGGTTGTTTTGTATTTGTCGTTTGAAGTAATTTGAATAAGCAATGCCGGCTTCGTTTTGAGGTAATTGTAAAAATCAACGCATTTGTACTTCATATTACATTTGACGGTCAGAATCGCCTTCAATGTTTGCACATCTAATCGGGTTTTGTCTGACGTCCAAGTTTTGTTCACTGCAGAGAAGATTCGCTCCACTGATGCTGAAGTTCCTGGCAAACATAAAATATATTCAACGATCGTGACCATTTCTTTGAATTCGCAATCAGCGTTATTGAGATGAATAAATATCTCCACCCATCGATCTACATTCGAAACATTGCCTTCTCTCCATTGGGTGTGCAAATATACCGCATTTTCATTGGCATTGTACAAATTGTATTCGCTTAACTTGTTCATAACGGGTTCGACTTTATTCCATTAGTATAAAAGCATTCAAATCAAAGCAGGCAAAATTACCGAAAAAATCAGTGTGTAAAGCAGCCATCTTAATCGAATTGTATCCATTGTCAATAAGTTTATGCTTTTCTGCTACTAGAGCTGGGGTTAAAAAATCATCCTCTTGACGCATTTTTAGTGTTTCTTCGAGCTTATTTTTGAAGTAAACAATATTATTGCATGAATTCGCTGTTCGCTTATTTTATTTCTATTATGTATCGAAAAACAGTATTTTGAGGTGTAGACTATGACTTTTGGGACACTTTTGCATCATTAAGTTCATATCACAAAAAAGTGGATTTGAGACCTATTTGCAGGATACCGAGATCTTAAAAATCAAATTCTTTATAAAAGACCTTACACTAATTTGTGCCAAAAGGGATCTAGTTTTGTACTGTTAAGCATATACATACATATGCAGTTTCAGAGTTTATGCAAAACATACAAATTTTCAAATATTGTGGATGCGAAAAATTACATTCATATTTTTTTTGCTGTCACAAATAAAGGAGAGTATAACAAGTTTAGGCGGTTTGGTTTGTAAGAACTTTTGAACAAATTATTTAAACCGATAATAACTATTTTTTTTAAAGAGAAACCCGAAGTAATAAACTTGATATTACGAACAAATCTAAACCGGAACACGGATGAAGCCTGGACACGTCTAACTTTTGTTGACCAATATAACTTTTCCCTGTAGTCAGAACCCCCGCCGATTTGGGTGTTGCATAGTGTAATTTAAAATATATATTTTTATATATATTTTGTTTAACTTTTATTTCTTATCGGGTTAATATGTCATCATGATGATAATGATCAAATTTGTCAAATATTCTATTTCTATTGAGTTATTAATTTCGATCAGCCAAATCGCCTGCAGTTTTTTCACCTTATACATAAATACTCTAAACTTCAAATGTTACAGTTTTCGTAACTCCTACACAGGATATATCACTAATCAAACCTTAAGATACTATTAGTCTCTTATTGGTGTGGGTTATAGTTCAGTTTTTGTGCAAAGTCTTTTTTGCACATCTCTACATTCTTATCAAGCCGTAGGTTTTCTCATTCTCATTCTCACACATACGCTTTGTTCTTATGTTTAGATGCCCGGTGTAATCGTTACCATTGGCATCGTCGCTTGTGGAAATTAAAACGCTTGCGCTTGAGATATTAGAATCACTCTCACTTAATTGTTCCCCAATATGTACATATAGTTTACACACTCGCGTTTACACGCTTAGCTATGTATGTAATTACAAACTGTAGGTCCATTAAAGTGAAATGTAGTAAAAGTAAGTATGTATATACATACATATGTACATCAGTTTGTTTGTTTGTTTAATCTTTGTTACCCGTTCTAAAACTGATAAGAACCTTTATTGCAACGCGTATAAACTTCCCACAATAAATGAAAGCGAAAGTTTTGTGTTTTTGATAAGAAATTGAAAACTAATGTAATTGTGGAGGGGTGAGCGAAAAAAAACCTAATGTAAAAAGCAACAAACATCCTATCAGCGAACCCGGCTATAAACACAGCCAAATTAGTTCCGTCACTTGTTGTGACATCATTTAAAATAATGGGCTTGTCCATTAACCGTTTTAAAATATTTTAGGCAATTTTAAGTATACATGTATCCACGAAATCATCTATTGTGATGAGAGATTTCATAGATCTGAACACCCACTAAATTCTAGTGGATTCGAATCAAATAAATGATTGTCGAAACAATAAAAACCATATATAATTAACATGCAATTATGCAATACTAAGAACTATTGATTAAGTTCATGCAATGCAATGAATTTCATTGACTTCACTACATAACGGTACACGTGTGTTGGTATGTGTTCACACATAAATACCAGACCAGGTATGTGCGAACCTATCCCTCTAGTTTTTGATGTGACAATTTCCACTACAGGGCTGTCGATTGCACTAGCTCATTAACACCTATCTATCACTAGTCCTATGGTAATGCATAGAGGGGACAGTTCAACGGGTTTCATGAGTATTCTGTTGTAGATTTGCAACCCACCCTCACGATCACAGTGTGTATTTGGACATTCCATGAAAAAAATACCGTTCTTTTTGGCGCCTGTTGGTTTTTGTGTTGCTTTACGACACACAGTGGGGACTTGTTGACTAGTCAAGTGGCAATAGCTAAAGTACTAGCACGTTGGTAATGCAGATGGGGGACAATTAACCTCGTCCAATGACATGTCAATGTTAAAGTAGATTCTTAAGCGCATTGCGAGGGGATAGAAGCGGAACTAGTTCTGTACTCTTGGGGACAGTAATTTAGCTAGTTTTAAGCTAGTTCCATTCCCTGCAGGGATGCACTAAGGGTGTATGTAAAGTCATGAACGGACGGATAGCAAATAAAATCACATCAGGTTCCCGTTTTATTGCGTACGTCGGCCTCTTGAAGCATTTGAGCAATAATTGCTACTATTTGTGGGATTTTAAAATCGGTCTTGAGGAAGGCATATTTTCAGTCATATCAGTACTTTCAGATAATTCGTAATTTTTATTTTCCTTTGTTAAATTCTCATTAAAGGTTTGTTTTTTTTCAAATTAACTGTTTACACTTAACTGCATTTCTTATATATACAGTGAAAGCCCTTTACAACGGATAATACTTTTTCTGGCTTAAGTTATTAGATGAATGAATAACAAATTTTATATTGTTTAGCTTAGTAAGAATTCTAGTCCAATTCCGCAGGTTAATCAATACGACGCACAGTGGCACCGCCCCATACATTTCTTGGAAAAAAATAGAAGGAGTGGTCGTACAGCAATGAAATTTTACAGAAACAATTCTCTGAGCTAAATTAAGAAATTTTGAAAAAATCTTGGAAAACCGCCTACTGCCACACCCACCTCCCATACAACTGCACTTGCCAAAATTTGCATTTTTGGATCTAGGGACTCGAAATTCGGGACACATCTTAATTGAGTTCTCCTTATGAAAAAAAATTAAACATATTGAGGATGCCACGCCTACTTTAGATTTTACGCCCATTGAAAGTTGTAGATTTTAGATGTTTTTTTCCCCTGTCGAGAATCATATGAAAATTTCATATTAGTTAAAAAATGTTAATCTTTATTTAAAATTTAAACATGTGTTGTCTCCATACAAAAGAAGATAATATCCCCAACAACCCTCCGCGAAAGATATTAGCCTTCAAATACACCGAAAATATCGCACAAATGCATGCCGCTTTTGTAGTCAAGTATGCCAAGTTAAATGTGTAAAATACAGTTACGAACCCTTTTTATTTAAAAATATAGGGTTGCCAATATTGTGACGCCAAATCAGGTTATTTATACCTTTCAGCTTGATAAAAAATCCAATATAATATACAATGTTTTAATTGAATATGTAACAGGCGAAAAATTGTGTTAGTTTTTATTTGTAATATTATTCAAGCACCATATCTTTAACAATGGGATCTAATTCTAAGGAAATTTTGTTCGAATGACGCCTTATGCTACTTATGTAAGGATCCGAAGTTATAAGAAGTCTGTTGAATACATCAGTATTTGTGGAAATTCGATCACACTTTCTCGAAAACATCAATCGGTACTTCCTGTAATCTTTGTTTCTGGCTTCCTCTGAAAGCATTCCCATTGGTTATACGGCAGCATCCATTATATCCTTACCATGCATAAGTACTTTGTGCACAGTAACAGGCATATAAAACCAGCTATATTTTTGTACGAACAGTTTTGCAGTGTCCGACGCATATAATTTAAATTTGTCACTATCAATTTTTTCGCCACATGTAATTATTTGTAGAATTATCCTGAATCGATCGATAAGTTCTTCACTGACGCCAGTAATATCGGCAACAATTTGTGGGTTTGAAAAAAAAAAGCCTTGACGTGTTCCCGTCGTTAGAAGTTCCTGTACCTTGTTGAACAAAATCAACTCGCAACCGCATTTTATCTTTAAAGGCCTCCTGTATTTTTAATTTATTTTGTCTTTTAATTTCTTTGTTTTGGAAGGTTGCAGCCCATTTCTGAAATGATAAATTATATGCTATATGGAGAATGCATTCCGTAAATTTGATTCTAGCGTGTAAGGATGAAATTCCCAATTCACATGCCTCAGGTTTAATTGTTTTCATTGAAACTAACTGTAAATTGTTCATTTGAGTAGGTTTCGCTCCACAAATGTAACATACTGCTGTTGCAGTAGTATGTGTCACTATCTGAGCGATTTTACCATCCAGCATTGTGAAAAGGATCTTGTGTAATACCCCTGTAGTTTTTTCGTGACAATTAACCCCAAAAGTGGCAGTACTATACACTGTAGACTGGTTATAAAACTATCCACATTGATCCTATACTCTGAAAACTGGTTATAAAACTATCCACATTGATCCTATGCTCGGAAGACTAGTTCCAAAACTATCCACATTGATCCTATACTCGGAAGATTGGTTCTTAAACTGTGGAAAATTTTACTGTCACTTTGTGGTGCCACTTAGCTGTCTTCTTGTGTCGCAGATGGTGGATAGTTAAAAATGTGTGTCATTGAGCGTTTTAATAAATTTTCAATCAGAAAAGCAAAAACAACAATAGTTCAATGCAAAAACTTCTGACCATAAGCAAATACAAAATTTTGAAAAAATGTGCGAGTCAAACGAAGAAAAAAAAACACACACAAGAAAAGTACCGTTTTCTAAAACAACAACAAGAGCAAGTTAGTTTTTTGGAAACACTTGCATCTGCGTTTTAGTTTTGTTTTAAGAAGTGATCAAACAAGTTCAAAAAAATAAACAAGTGAAATATTTGAAAATTAAATTGAATTTGCGTGAACAAATTTGCACACGCCCTTTTGAAAAAAAATATTTGTTAAAGAAAATAAAAGTGAATCAGTAAGTATGAGCAAACGAAATATAAGAAGACAAATTATTCTTTTTCTGATAAATATCTACATAAATTATTTAATTTCTTAATTTCAGAAGCAATAATTCCCAACGCACGAGACGGTGGCTGGGAAAATCAGCTGCGTGAAGCAATTCGACTTCAGAAGGAAAGACATTTAAAAAGAATAGCAGAAAGCAAAATTTGAATACAAAATTTTTTTATGTATAAATGAATTTTTTTATGTTTTTGTTTTTAATGAAATAATTTTTTTTAAGTTTTATAAATAATAATATTTACTTTAGGAAAAATTTAGTGTTTTTTATGGGAGTGGTTTAGTAGGTATAAAGAGACAGTAAAGGGTAAGCAAGTTATATTTTGTGGCCTCTTGGTGGCAATTTACCCTCTTGTAGGACAACTATGCAGTCATATGGCTAGCATTCGGACATGTTTTATAACCAGCTTGGAGATAGCCACATGGACTATAGAGCAGGGGAATAGTTTCGTAGAAACAGCTGAAAACTAATCTTCTTGGGATAGATTTATGGTGGGTATAAGGAGACAGTTAAGGGACAGCTAAAATGAACCACCTTTAGACTATCATTAGGGGACGTCTTGGTGACAATTTACCCCCCTCGTAGGATATCGCAATGTTAAAGTGGCCAGCCATATGGCTAGTATTCGGGCTAGTTGTGTCGCAAAGGGGCTAGTCTTTTGACCAGCTCGTAGACAGCCACACGAACTACAGGGACATTAATTTCCTTGCCCATTACAACAACTTTTGTACTATTTAATGCAGCAATATCTGACTTCATATTTTCGTTAACTTCCATTACTTTCTCTTTTGTTTCCCTTGCAAATTCAAATGAAATTGGTCGGCAATATCTAGTTGAAGAAGGTCTGCAATTCCGCCAATACTCAATATTGTTATCTGATTGCAGCATTAATGGGACCATAGAGAGTAAATACATACTGCCATCATTCACATCTTTGGGTAAATTTTGTTTGTATTCTGCATGTCCAGATGACCCATCGCAGCCCCACTTACTTGTAAGGTGTAGTTGCGTGGCGACAGCGACTCCAATTTTTCAGTTGAAAAAGTTTCAAAAATTCGGTTTGTTGTGTGGTCCAGCAAACTTTGAAGATTGACTGAAGCGCTTGTTTCCGTTACATTAATGTTTTCTGGATAACATTTTTCTTTTTCAGTCGATAGCTTCTTATAAGGTGGAAGAATATTATACCCTTCAGATTGCAAAACGTTTCTTATGCTATTGTATTGCATCTTTGTTAAATCAGCATCCATTATTAATGCTAATGCAATTGAAGAATCAATATAGGGCTGCGGGTTTTTTTCTTTTTCAATCATTTCACTTGCCAGTGAAAGTTGTTGTTGTGGGAACTGTGACACCAAGGATGCAGCTTTATACCGTTTCGCGCGATCGCTACATTCCTCAAAAGCTTTTGTTTTTCTCCCCTTCGATCTACTTTCACATGAGGAGGTGCGTGGCAATGCTACTTCAAATGCATTTTAAAAATATCAAGAAGATAATAACATAGTTTATTACACTTGTTACCCGTAAACTCACTGAATTGTTGCAAAAAAACAAGCAAACTTTTGGGTTGCGGCAAACCACCTTTTATTAAATAAAGGTAAAAACCGCTGCGATATATTTCTTTTCACATATGCAACATCTTCATCAGTTACACCTGATTTTCTCGATTTTATATATTCAGTCAATGAATCAACATTGCGAGCACTGTTAATAAGCTCCTCACTTAATTCTTTGTATAAAAACGAAAAAGTACTCATATTAATATGAACTATATAAGTGTATAAATTAAATTTAATAAGTTTTAAGCCGTTAAAACTATATGTTTTTATTTTGATTGAAATGTCATTCAATTTCGTTACGCCTACATATTCGCAAACAAAAATAATGTTCCACTTATAAATCGTTTCAAGCATTAATTCCTGAAAGTATACCCAATTTTTTGTCTTATTTAGCATTTGTATGAAATATTGGAAGTGACTTTTGAAATTAAAATCGATGTTACTAAAAGGGGCGGTATTTGGCGGTAAATTTTTTTTTCTTAATTGAAAATACAGACTCGGACCTTTCATTTTTTTATAGTTAGAGGGCTAAGCAATGCAAAGCACATAAAGTTTTTTTTCCATCAAAAAGTGAAAAGTTGATATTTTTTAGTATAAGTTTTGAAAAATTATAATAATTAGTTTACTTTTCCAATTTCAATAATTTTTTCTTTTTATAATAAAGTAAGTGCTATATTTTCATTAAAAAATAAAACAAAAGCCATAGCTATAAACTTACACACAAAAAAAAGTTATTTATTTGGACAATAATTTTAATCTAATTTCATTGAATAAATTTCCGTTGACTTCTGTTAGTTTTTTAAACTACAAAATTTCACTTTTCATAAAATTTTTTTTTGAATTATTCTTATCCAAATATTTCTTTACAAAACCACATCATTAAAATTTTGAAATTGCAAACTTAAAAAACACTATTTTTTCCACAGAAATGCCACTGTGCGACGCTTTGAAAACCCGGATAATGTTATTGGATAAACTTTTTGAACGAGTTTTATTGTTACAAATTTCTAAATAGGAATCTTGATCCAGGCCGATTTTTTTTTCATACCTATATTTGTACGCTAATTACATATTGCGGTCGTGAAACAAAGTTTGGTCTAGACGGGTTGTTGTGAAAACGAATTACCACTGTGTTGCCTGTAAGGATAATACATATTAAAATATCAATATAATTAGAAAATTTGTTATTGTTATGTTCGTTTTGATTTTGTAATAAGCACACCCATCCACATGAACGTACATAAATCGCACATACATACATATGCATGAGTGTAAGTCAAATAAAAGATTCAGCTGTTGTTGTTGATCGATAAACATGTAGATTTAAGTAATCAAACAACCACACGACCAATGTGCAAGTGTGTGCATGTCACACACATACAAGAAACAGGTGCAAATAAGAGTTTTAACACATATTGAATTAAATGTCACAGCTAGACACACACCCACGCATACATTTTGACTTTTGATTCTGAGTGAATGATATTGTTTACGACCACGTGCATTTAATTATAGCATTTTACACACAAGCGCACATAGCCGCCAGAATCTAGTACCAGACTGCTGCTGTTATTGCAATAGGAATGTTCAACATTGCTCCCGAATCGATTTCGGAGAGATATGGTTATGATATAAATCGCTGCTTTAATGACCAATTGACATTAAAATTGAACAGAATTGATTGAATATTAACTTATTGTGACGAGGATATGATAATATGCACGACATTTATATTTATCTATTATATTTATCATGCATAAAACGCGTCAAAGAATAAAGACGGTTGTCAGATCAGCTAATGTACTGGCAATGTACGGACAAAGAAATATTGTCTGCAAAAGGTAAACAGTCAGTTCAGACGATTGAAGAAAATCATACAATTTCATTGCCGGACAAATGTCAGAAAATGAATTTATCTGGCAACAGAAATTGTCGGTGCACACGGTTGTCAGATTGTTGTATGCCAAAAGCTGCCAGATCTGTTGATTTTGCCAGATCTTTTGTTTGTTTTTGTATATTTTTGGACAGTGTTGTCAATAGAATTATTTCTCTGGCAATGCTGTATTTGTCAGACGCATAAATCGGACAATTAAAAGTGTTTGACAATTATCATACAATAATTTGATAATGGCAACCCATTGTGTTGACACGATTGTCAGATGTCTGTCGAAACTGTTTTTTACTATGCACTGACAATGCTTTTTCTGACAACGTCGCCAGACAAAAATTTTAAGTTTACATTATTCTGACCATATTGTAAGATCTGACAATCGTCCGTACGAAGCTTTACATACTTTTTTTAAATAGCGAATATATTATTAATTTCAGTTTCATAACAAATACATTTTAAATGGAATCAAAAACATTATTTAATATGCAGTACACATATTTGGACCGACCGTGGCATGATGGCTGGAACACGCCACTATCATTCGGTGCAAAATTGTCCAAAACTTTACTAATTTGTGTAGGAGGTATAGGTGCCGGTTTGGAGTTTATGTGAGAAATATTAATTTTTCCAAAAAAGTTTATTTTGATAGGGGGTACCAAAAGGAGTAAACCGATACAGTCCTTATTCATTCCTGACTCAAATTTTCATACGTACAACTTACGAAAAATTTGACTGAATTCAGTGTACTTAAAAAAAAAAGATATGTAAGTAAGACTATGGGGGTGAGTTCGGTCCTTTGTATGGGAGGTACCAGAAGGAGTGTGTCAAATAGTTAGGTTTTCTGAGGTTTCGCCTCCTATCACAATATACATTAACCGACTAATTTTCATTACCCCTCAAATGTCCGTTTGGAAGTTATGGGAGAAATATAATTTTTTCAAAAATAGGTCATTTTGTATGGGAGGTACCAGAAGGGGTGACCCGATATAGTCCATATTCACTCCTGATTCATATTTTCATAAGCGTACAAATTACGCATAATTTGACTGAATTCAGTGTACTTTAAAAAAATTATGTTTGTAAAGCTATGGGGGTGAATTCGGTCATTTGAATGGGAGGTACCAGAAGGGGTGTGTCAAATAGTTAGGTTTTTTGGGCTTTTGCCTCCTATAATAACATAAATTAATCGACCAATTTTCATTACCTCCAAAGAGTCCGTTTGGAAGTTATAGGAGAAATATTAATTTTCCAAAAATAGGTAATTTTGTATGGGAGGTACCAGAAGGCGTGAACCGGTATAGTCCATATTCATTCCTGAGTCTTATTTTCATAAGCGAACATCATACTCTAAATTTGAGTAAATTCAGTTTACTTACAAAAAAGATATGTATGTATTACTATAAGGGTCAATTAGGTCATTTGTATGGGAGGTACCAGAAGGGGTATGGCAAAGGTTTCGGTTTTCTTAGGGTTTGTCTACTTTTGCAAGATAAATAACTGACCAAATTTAAATATCCTACGATCGTCCGTTTGGCAGTTATGAGAGAAATATAAATTATCCAAAAATATGTAATTTTGTATGGGAGGTACCAGAAGGTGTCGGGCTATTTTGCCCATTTACAATCCCATAAGTTCGTTTTGAAAAATATTAATTCTGGTAAATTTGCATACCGATCCGTTAAGGTGTACTCGAGTTATCCTGCTGACCAGCCATCCAGCCAGACAGACGGACATAGCTCAGTCGTCTTAAAAAGTCCTGAAACGAATTTGGTCTTAAGATACTTGGGGTCTAACTCGTCTCCTTTAATGCGTTACACTTTTTTCGTATCAAATGATATATATACCCTCATCCCTAAGGGTGATGGTATAAAAATGGGAGATATACTAAAAACTAAAAAAATAAGTTGTAATATTGCTTAAGCTACGCACAGACGGTTGCCAGATCTTACAATATTGCCCGAAAAATTTGCAGAAAATGTCCAACAACCGTGTGCACTTTAAATTTTGTATGGCAACGTTTGCAGAAAAATCATTGTAAAACAACAATATTGCCAGACATCCGATAATCGTCTGAACAGCAAAATGTTGCCACCTTTAAATTTTTGTAAGATAATTGCAAACACATTTAATTTGCAGATGTGCGAAGTTTATGCATCTGCAAATTTCACCATTTGCAGAGATTAATTATATGGCAACACTGTCCATGTCAGTACATTACCGGTACATTAGCAGATTTGACAAAATTGCTATTTCTGGCAACCGTCTGTGCTTAGCTTTAACATAGTCTACAATTAACATCAGCTCAATATGGCAATAAATGGTCATCAAAGCGACGAAATGTCTGGATTTTATACTTTCAGATCTAAGGCGTTAGAAAACTTTACGTGTCTTTGAAAATTGTTATTTTACCTCGGATGTCAACAACATGGAAGAGTTTCCAATCTGATATTATTACTTTCCTTACTTTGCTTACTATTTTGACCAGCGTTAAAAGGTTACTAATTTGGGAGCCTTCTTCTGAAGTTTTTCATTTATATTTGAATCATACGGCTAATAGGTTTATTTTTATATGTCTTACTCTTAGTATTCTATATATATAGATCATTACATGACAACATTATTGTATTTTCTAAGTTTTGAGAAAATTCATTAGACGGCTTGGCTTTTGCATACTTGTACCTATAGTTATACTAACTTTAATTGAACAGTCCTTGTGCATTTGAGTGCGTTCTGTCTACAATATGCGTGTATTGGTTAATAATGAAATATGCATGTGTTATTAGTGTCGGTGTATACGTGTGCATTGTTTGTTTATGTTAACTGTTTTGATTTGAAATTATCAAAATAGAATTAACATCCAAATACATTATAACACTTTTATATTACTCATATCCTCAGACTCATGTCCTCAGTTATTCGCATAGTTTATACTATGCCCGTCTATCACTCACACACACACACGCACACTCAGTATAAAAGCAAATTTATCTCGTATTAGTTACGCATACCAGGGGCTATCTTAATTTACATCAATATTATCATTAAATTCAATGAAAACCAATTGTAGAGAATGTAATAAATCCTATTTACATACATATAATCTAATGTACACTCACTCATACTGTTAGACATAATTGCAACATTTATTTAGTACAGATTTTTAATAATTGCATAGTGTTTTTTGTTTGTTTTGTTTTTGTCACTGTTTGTTGCTCAAAGCTACTGATACGATGTTGCATCCATGCATACAAGGGAACGTACAGTGTGACCTCGATTGTTGAAACTCTCACAAAATAAAACTACTGGATAACCAAAACCGATACATGGAAATAATTTATAAATCTTTATTTAAAGATTATTATCTACTTTTATATAACTATTCATTCATTTTTCCCACACAACTGTACTATGTATTGGCAACAACCTCAATTACTGCAAGTATAAACTATGGAGGAAGCCCTGTACATGAGCTGCCACATATTTACCAATATTGGAAATTTATCGCCTTCTAATAGACAAATTCATTAAATATGGTCTAGATGTTGTCCGGCGATTGTTGTTCTTTTTGTTGTCATTACTATTGTTTTTGTTGTTTTTGCTGGCGGTGGTTCCAATATGCAACGTCCGCGTTTAATTAAAATTACAATAACATGTGGTCCTACGATGGTTAATGGGAGAAAAACCATTGTACCGGTTAGAATTTTAATTATTTTATTCCGCTTATCAATTTAATGAGTAAATTATGTAATTAGTCGAATGTTGCTAATTGTTGTTGTTTTTTCGTTCTTTTTTTGTTGGTATAATTGCAGGTACACAGGTGACCTAGGAGCTATGGACCAGCAATTTTGTTTACGCTGGAACAATCATCCGACAAATCTAACTGGTGTCCTCACCTCCCTGCTGCAAAGAGAAGCACTTTGCGATGTTACTTTAGCCTGCGAAGGTGAAACAGTAAAGGTTAGTACATTTCTCCATTTCCATACAGGTGTAAGACGATGCGTATTTACCAAGTACGGAATACCTGTGTCCACGATTGTATTAAAATAGATGTGGATTCCGGCTCTGTTTCCTTATATATACAACGATAATATATTAACACGAATAATTTATGCGGCACAATTAATAAATAGTTTTCTTCAATTAAATAAAAAAAAATATTTTTATTTACGAAAACTTTTGTCTCAATCTTATCAGCTTTGAGGAATTCTACCTTAGGTTTAATCTTGACGATTAACGTCTACAGCTAAATTTTCTTTAGACTCTTATGTAATTAACATTCGCAAAGATGTCACTTCTGGATGATGGGTTCTACGGACATTGGCGAGGGTTTCGGAATCTCCACATCCAAATGCATTACATTTTCTTATCCACTCTCTGGCAGAATTTTTCTTTTTAATCTCCAAATTTCCAAAAGCAAAAGAGTTCTCGACCCCATTCATAGATTTTTTCAACTCCACCAAATCAAATATTAATTACTAGTAAAGAAAAGTTTAAGCTTTTCTAGTGGACTTCCTTCATGCAAAAATTAATTTTATAGAAAGGGTGCATTTATTGACTTTTGAGGATAATTTTTATGAAATGCATCCATTTTAAGGCACGTAAGTTCGAGTTTTTACAACATGTAAACTTTTTAACTAATTTTAGGTATAATATGCGATTTATCACAATTTTGCTATTTTGTGGTTCTTCAGATATAAGATCTTTGCAAGGCTAGCAAACAATGCCCGTTTGTCTGACAGACTGTCAAAGTTGATATCTCCAGAATATCTTTTTAAAATCTTTAAATATAGTCAAAGGGTAGTCTCACATTTTAAATGTGCGATATTGGCTTGTTCACCTTTTAGTCAGTTTTACATTTTTACCAAAAACCATTGTTCTATAATTGTCTTTGTGGCATTAAATAGCGTCGTTCGGTATGGCGAAAATAAGTTGGTGATATACGTCTCGTTTTAATCGGACATCAAATGACGATACAGCATAATAAATAACATTTCGGGTGGTAGTGGGGTGAACAAATCAAAAAAAGTTTTGAATTCTTCAAATTGCCTGTGGACAACCTATAAATCCCGGGAATAAAAGCATCAACGCTATCTATGCGTAATTCATCCACAAACTTGTCAGATTAATTGTGCTTCTTTTCTACAGATTAGGCTTAGTAAAAGCTTCTCAAAGACACTCAAATCCAATTTTTCAATTGATATGGAAAGTGAGTTAATAAGCAGAGTTCAGATATAATGTCATCGTTTAATGCAACTTCATCTTGTTCATAAAAGTTATATTAAGAACTATACATAAGAGTCATTGTGCAAATGCACAAGACATGTAAATCAAAAGTACTTAAATATGTATAAAGTGCATCAGCGTTCGATTTGACAACATTTAAACAGTCACAATTTATTGATACATTTCGAACCGAATTGTACCAACTATATGTATATAACATAATATTAAGAACAATTCACTGACTGGTCCCATCATTGTCCGGATCTGCAAAATACATTTAAACAATTTGCCTTTCGAACATATTCGATACACGCTCCATACGCTATCACTCGTACACACTTACGACGGACAATGATGTAACATTTACGGAAACGTACAAAAATGGGTTGATGTCATGAGGCGGCAGCAACAATTCATCACCACGACATTTGTCGCAAATCCTGCCAGTTTTAAATGACAAAGACAGGTCAGACCATCAGTCAATTCCGTTAAGTAAACGGCTCTCCGTATGTCTCAGCAACAGATTGCTTCAGCACTAGTCCATGTGGCAGCGACAGTCGGCAGGGGATGCCAACAATAGTCAATAGACATTTTTGGCATTTTTCAATTTGCCTTGTAATGATGTGGCACAGTTTATACGAACGAATGATACAATTCTTTTAATATAATAACAAAACAAATTTGGTAATTTCGCGGAAAACCATATTAACATATAAGGTAGGGTGGTTCCATTTCCTACAAATAAAATTAAACCCTCCTAAGCACACCTTGAATGAGGTTTGGGATAGTTCTTGCGTTATGGTGAATTAACAGCTTTTATTTTTAGACGCACACAATTAGAACTTAATAAATAATATAAATTTTAATATACATTTTTTGCGATGAATGAAATGTAGGTGGCAGGAATCGAACCCTAGTCTCCCGCATGTTAGTCGCGTGTTCTAACCATCATGCCACAATGTTTTGTTTTTGTACTAAAACGAGTTTGTCTCATTTCAATATTACCTCATTTTAATATTATACCAATCGGCTTTTACGTTTTTTTCAAAAATGTTTACACTAGCAGCATATTCCAACTTCATTCGATTTAATTAATCGGTCAGTTTTTTTGCATATATTAAATGTGGCATTGACATTTTGCACTCTTCTTACTGTATAGTTCCTCTGAACCCCTAAAAGTAGCCAAAGACAGCCTTTTTTTAAAAACCGAAAAAAGTAGAGGCATAGGACGGTTTACTTGATACGCGAAGGCTACAGCAACACTACAACTTTCCATTGCTGGTCATTCTGTTTCGGCACAATGGCCAGAAATGTTTTATAAATGAGGTCATTAATTTGGCGATTTTTCGGTAATCATCCACATGGAAGATGGTGCGCGGATTAAGTCATTATCACATCGCTAAGTTTGCCATGGGGATGCATGCCATTTCATAACTTAAACTATATACACACTTGTCAGCAAATATCTGCCGTTTTGCATTAACTGATTTCCCTTTGAATTGTTTGCAGGCTCATCAGGCCATATTATCAGCATGCAGTCCATATTTCGAAACAATATTTATGCAGAATCACCATCCACACCCCATAATATACTTGAAAGATGTCAGATACTCAGAAATGCGTTCCCTGCTGGATTTCATGTACAAGGGCGAAGTCAATGTCGGCCAAAGTTCGTTACCGATGTTCCTCAAAACAGCCGAAAGTCTGCAGGTAAGTGCCTTTACCCAGATGTAAATAGAATCAAGCCTTATCTTGCGTATTATTATGTTTTTTTTTAGGTGCGCGGTCTCACAGATAACAATAACCTAAATTATCCTTCCGAACTTGATAAACACCGCGATGCAGACGTCTCTTCGCCCACAGGTCGAACACCTTATGGGAGTGGCGTGGGGCTGGGCATGCGTGGCGAACGTGAATCCCGCGATCGTGGACGTGGCGATTTGCGCGACGATATGCACTCACACCGCAGTAGCAGCAGTCTAAGCGAGCGTAGTTCTGCAGCGGCAGCTGCCGCAGCTGCTGCTGCAGCCGTAGCCGCGGCCGGTGGTAATGCCAGTTTACAATCTGCTGCAGCTGTCTTAGGTTTAACAGGTGGCGAAAGATCTCCAAGTGTGGGTAGTGCAAGTGCAGCAGCGGCAGCCGTGGCAGCAGCTGTTGCTGCCGCTGCCAGTCGCAGTGCCAGTGCCGATGCCCTCAACAGCCGTGGGGACGCAGGAAGCGATCGTGGCAGTGAGCGTGGCAACGACAACAGCGCATGTGGAGCCAGCGCTGTAGGCAGCATTGACCGCGGCGGTGTCGACGAACGTCGCGATGACCTGGTGCAGCTCGACTATAGCAGCCAGAGTAAGAGAGATCGCGACAGAGAGGTGTCCACCACACCAGAGCATATAATTAGTAATAAACGAAGACGTAAGAACTCATCTAACTGTGATAATTTGTTGACCTCGACACAAAATGCAAATGTACAGGACAGGCACTACACTCAAGACTCTCAGGTAAGTTGAAATACCTCTTCAATAATAATGCAACGACTGAATAGGATTGTAGTACAAACTACATGTGTGTTCGGAAACCTTTACGTGACGTTCCATTTTGAAGCTCCTGCGTAGATCAGGTTACCAGTCCACGCTACTGCAATTTCAAATCATTTTTTATAACGATTCATAAAACTCACCGTTAGTGTACCATTGGGTGTATTTTTGGTCCGCACACGATTAACTTTGGCAGTTAAATTTGGATAGTTTCAGTGGACTTATAATACTTTGTTCGAATCGGACAATTGTTTGCGGTACTAAGCGGAGCAACCAGCACATACGCTGAATCCAATGTTGATAACCGTTATTTTACATTAGCTCAGATTTTAGATCAAAAATGTTTTTTCTGAGATCGAAATATGTCTCAACTCCCATAATAACCACATCAAATACGTAAATACGGCTTACTACCAAAATCTGAACTGCCGTAAACCACACTGAAATATATTTACATTTGAAAATGTTCGTTAATTTGTTTCCTTCTGTATCTTGTGTTGCTCATTTGCTAGTCTATTGTAAGCATGTTGAATGGACATGCTAAATAAAATATCAAATAAATCATCAAACAATATGTCATTCCAATGATATGTGCTTCTAATGTCGGCTAGAATCTGTTGCAATTTAGGCCTGATTCAGAAGCACTTGATAAGGGAGGGATTAAGCGTCTCGATGTATTTATCTTCTTGTCGGAGAATTATATTCTCAACTATTTTTGTATATAAATTTACAGGCTAAATATTTTAAAAAAAATATACTGTTATGCCTTTTTGTCTAATAACTACATAGTGCTTCAGATTTCAGAATAATTTGCAACATTCACACTCATACATAGTTCGAAAATGACAAAAATGTTCGTACTAACATACGTTCCAACGTACGTAGTATAGAGCAGTGTTCTTATCATTTTGTAGATAACTCTTGTAATCTTACTGCACAATTCTCGATTTATATTTGGAACAAAAATATTTACTTACGTATATAGAAAAATAAAAAACCTAGAGATAATTTATAAAATAAACACATGTAAGTACATACTGTACACTTCATATCACTAGGATAGGGCACCGTCAAATAAGAATTTTAATTATTTTATATATTAAAAAGCCTTTGAGTTCCAAAACACTACTTCCACTACTGCATATAACACTAGAACTTTGTTTTTTATTTAAATGTAATTGCATACGATTAAAAAATACTCCCAATAATTTTCTTCCAGTCCAATTAAGTCGCATATTCTATGTTGATAGTCATTGTAAACTTACCATTTTTAGTCATCATTTTAAAGAGGATTTTATCAGAGTATCAGGATTTATACTTGACAATTGGCTTCTAGTGTTTCTTTTACAATTTGTTAAAATGTTTACACACTTTGGGGTACGGGAATGCCCCTATGACTATGACAGGCAAGTAGCTATAAGTCAAAAATATGTAATATACTCTATAAACAGTTCCACTTAAAATAGTCGCAAGTCGCATAAGTGGTCACATGTGCTAGTACAAGTTCTGTTATAAACTATCGTAGAATGTAACATTTTTATTTGCGGGAAATGATAAATACCCCAGCCAGCGTAATTTTCTATTGAGATGTAACATTAGCTTGTCATTGAAAATCTACCAGTAGACTGCAGTATCACTGACAAGGTAGTTTTTACGGTACCACATGATGAATGCGAACCAAAGATTCACTTGTACAATTTAGTGAGCCAGTTCTTCAATTTGATAAGGGGCAGGGCAATAAACTTACGATACATATATATGCTTAATATCTTTGAGGCTGGCTAAACCTTATATTATTTTTAATTAACAAAAAACTAAATTCCTTTTTTTTGGTATTCAATTATTTTAGGCTGGCTGGGCCACTTTACATATAATAAAAGTTTAAATGTTAAATTTTGTAAAGGGCTGCCTAGCTAAACCTTTCTCGCAACAGTTTCTGTTTTTTATTTTTTTTATTTTTGCCAATGAAAAGCTGATCTCAAGCAGCTCTAAAAAAATAAATGTTTCATTTATATGATGAAATGTTTCATTTATATTTTTTTCCAAAAAGTTGTTTTTACCTATAAGTAAAATGTTTTTATTATAAGTACATTGTTTTTACCTATAAGTACATTGGCAAGGTCCGTAGACCTTTTTCCCCAAAAGTTCAGTCAACATTAAAATTCGTTATAATATTTTCAAAGAAATTGGCCACAATAGAATCCACGAACTTTTAAATAAGGGAATTCTATCAACGTTTTCCAAAACGTGTTCTATTTTTCTGAACTTAGGGCCATTTTCTCATTAGGCGATTATCTTTTTTCTTAACGAAAAACTGTAGATTAAAGAAATTAGGTTTTCTCAAAGTCTTATTTGTTTTTGTTCTATCGCAAAGCTAACCAGCCCTCATCTGCCGGTTATTTATTTGCCGTACCGATAAACGCAATCAGCTGACTGCTGTTCCAAGATATATTTTTGATTTATAACCAAAACAATAAGCAGCAGGTCATCTTCAGTGGTAAAATGTTTCCCACATTACTTTTATCTGTCATTATTGAAGTTTTATTTAGTTTATATTAAATGTATGTGTTTTCTTATTTTTTAAAACTTCAAAATAACTGATTTATATCAAGAATTTGTCAACTGTCTCATTTATGTTTCGGGGTATTGCCAATTGTAAAACATTTATTTGTCGGTATATTGAGAAAACCAAAATCGTTAACGGACAGTTTATCATTGTAACAAATTTATGTCGAGTTTTAGTAACAGGAAGTTTGTCGATACATTGAGAAAACGGCCATTAGTTTCAATTAAACTGTGGCAATAGCTTCCAGGGGAGATATTTTTACTTAAAACCTGCGTTCTTTTGCTCAATAATATTTCTGTTGATAATGAAACATCTACGTCTTCTTCCTTTGATATGAATTTCAAATGTCACTTTTTGAGTTTATAATAGACCTCCAACAGAGGCACAACTGTACTTGCTTAATTGATACGTACTCAGTCATATTATGTTTCAATACACGCAACATTTCTGTCATTGCGAACTGTCTCTTTCTCACCAATAGCCCCTCATTTTAATTTGGACGTTTATGGATTAGTTATAAAAAAAATATTTATAAAGCAACACTGAGATTTCCTTTTGACATTTACTGGCATGCAAATGCTAAAATTTACTGTCTAGTTATTTTGACTACTTTTGGGTTGCAAGTTACCCACTGTTAATGTATTCAGTTTTTCAAACTTGTATTGCACTTGAGGTCTGCTAAACAGCTGTTATGTAACATATGTATATAGAAAATCAGATGTTCATCGCCTTAAAAGTAAGAGAATGATAACGTTCTATGTTGACTTTGGGGTAAACGTTGAAAAAAGCATAATTATGACACTTGTCACTAATTCTTTTTTTAATTTTCACATACAAATACCCACTGATATGGTACATATGGAAATACTTAAATGTTTCGTTTGACTAACAAATTCTATACCAAATCCTTGTTCATAGCCATAATGTCTGAAACTGTATTACGACCAACATTCCAACTCTATCGCTTCATTTCCTTTTTATGAATGTTTTACTGGTTCTGAACTAAGCATTAAATATATATATGTACCTGTTCAAGTGGGCCGAGGTGTACATAAGGTAATCATATGTTTTCACAGTGTAGATATTGAAAGTAAAAGTGCAAATTCTAAATTTGTATTTAATATTTGCAAACTTAATGAGTGCTCGTGACATTAGTCATACATTTATAACAGTTGTTACATTATTTTGATAAGGAAAAGATCTCACAGTCAAAGGAACTTTTAGAAATTATATGAGATAATATAACAAATTAATTAACATTGGCAACAAACTTCAATAGCTACAAGTCCTTTAAAGCATATTCAGTTTTGCCAAATATTCATTTATACGATATTTTAAGCCCCGTTTAAAAAATTGCCCTTTAAAAAGTTTTAAAAGTATTTTATAAAGTTTTTAAATGACAATCTTTGAAATATTTTGGATTTTCATTACTATGAAACATATTCTAAACGATAATTAAGTTTGTCTCAATATCTTAGTGAGCACAAAAAGTCGACTGATACCCAGAATATTGCACGCTATGTAGCCAAGACTCCACAGACATTTCCATATAGGAAAATTATATTCACATTTTTAACAGCCCTACTTACTTTAGTATAGAACCTGATTTCAATAAAATTGCAACTAATTTTCAATATTTTTAGGCGCCCTCAAATTTTAAATCAAGTCCCGTGCCAAAATCACTTGGCGGCGGTGGTGGCAATTCATCAGAAACGGAGGATTCCGTAGGACGCCGTGACTCTCCATTGTCAGCTAGTGCACTCAGCGGTGGTGGCGGAAATGTAAACGCATCGTCCGGTGGCATGGGCTTAAACCAGTCGCTGAGCATTAAGCAGGAGCTAATGGATGCCCAACAACAGCAGCAGCAGCGTGAACATCACGTATCCTTGCCACCCGAATACTTGCCGGTAAGTTGAGATCATTCCCCGCCCACAACCGAACCAGTTATTGTTAGGAATGCGCAGATGTTTATAAACAAGTTAAGGACGTTATGTAAGCATCCAACATGTTTATAGACGTTTGAAGCGAGGGCTGTTTAAGTGCCAAAAGGCTTGTTTTGTTTTCTTAATTTTGCTTTAATTTGTTAAGGTTTTTTCTTTGGACCGGTACGAAGGTTCCAATTGTAATGTATTATTTTCCAATTATATTTGTTTGTTTTAAAACTGCCAAATTATCCCTGCTGTATATTAGACCCGATTCATTAGAAATATTTTAATTTATAATCGTATACAAAAAAATGCTTTAAACCTTAAATTGTAACAAAATTTTGACGACTGAATTGAACCAAGCTATGCTAAGTCCTTAACAGATGCCAAATAGAAGAAGAAGTTTTTGGAAGGACGAAGGATTATTGAGATTGCATTGAGGGGTATTTAAATCGGCCGTGAAAAAGAAAAAATCTAAACAATGTTAAGGTCTTTGTATTAAGAATTTCAATTGCGATCTTTGGTATTCACTTTCTGTCCCCCTCCCCCCCACACAAACATAGAACACACGACTACATCACACGTTAATCCTTCCCTTGATATCTTTAACCAACGAGCTGATCTAGTTGAACCTTCCCATTTGTTCTTGAGTTTAATTTTTGTTTGTTTTTTCTGTTTTCTTGCGTTTTATACGATTGTACTTAACTCGATAAAGACCACCATTAATCTCGATAATCCTCGACAACCAAAACTGTGTAGTAGTAATCAAGGGCAACTCAGTATTGCCGAGACATTTTCCAAGCACTTGCGACATGAGTACGAACAGTTTCAAAAGCAACAGCAGCAGGAGCAAGACAGGATTCAAAAAGACCAACAGCACCAGCAGAATGTCATATTTCAACACGCTGTCGAAGTTCAGCTAAAGAGGCTGCAGCAGCAGACCCAGCAACATTTCAAGAGCAACTGGCAACAAAATGTTGCCGACATAGAGATGGCTGCCACATCCACTATACAGCGTCTACTGCAACAGCAGCATCACCATCATCAGCAGCAGCAACAACATTTCATGGTCACTTCGGGTGAGCCGCCCACGACCTCGCGAAACCCTTGCGCTGGTTCAGGTCTTGCGCTGCCACCTGCCTCTCCCAGTGTTCCCACCACCAGTACAACCCGCAAAAATGGACGCTTCCGCACAAATTGGCTCTTTCTGTACGACTGGCTGCAGTACGACGAGCACTCGAACACCATGTACTGCAAATTTTGTCGCAAGTGGTCGAGCGAACTACCGGACATCCGGACATCTTTTGTCGAAGGCAACTCGAACTTCCGCCTTGAGATTGTCAATCATCACAACAAGTGCAAGTCGCATCGCCTATGCTACGAGAGGGAACGACAGGAATGTCACGCCCAAAAGATGGCAACGTCGACGAAAAGCGGCGAATGCGCCAAGAGTGCCAGTCCCGATGAGAGCAGCAAAGCGAAGCCGCCAGAGATAATAACTATAAACGTGGGCGATGACAGCGCGTAATGGAGGGACCCCTCCACAGGCCGCCAAATCACTTTGAACAACTCAGGTTAACATACACACCGTATGAAAAGGAGTGCAAGAACAACTTTCGAAAGTATTTCACCTTATGACTATTAAAATTCTCCATAGTTTTAGTTACGTCGTCATTAAGTTCCATACATGTTTAAGGTTTAAAGCATTTTTGTAAATAAATTTTCACATTTACTCCAGGAGTATTACAAAGCGCCGATGTGTTTTTTATCATTATCACAACTTCTGTCTATCTTTTTTTCCTTCCCGCCTTTTCTTTGTCTCTTTCCCTCTGCGAATGTGACGCTTCGTGTATTTGCGCACATACCAATCTCTTCAGCCCGGAGCTCTAAAGCACAGCGAGGATATGTCATCGTTGTTATCAAGCCATTCATTGCAAGCAGCCGACACCCGAGAAGATCACAACGATGCCAAGCAGCTATCCTTTGACCAGTCCGACAATATCGATGGTAAGTCCTTTTGTCATTCTCGTATCCTCTTTGTTTTGTATTTTTTTCTAGTTTGCCTTTAGTATTGATTTTCCCGTAGACGTGTTTTTATTTTGTAATATTTGTAAAAAAAAATACCAAAAACAAACAAGCAATCTTAACTTATTCAATTCCCCTCTTTAGTTGTGAGTAGTTTATTATTACGATACATTTAATTAAACTTTATTTTTTCTGTAACCTAATTTTGTATTCACATACACATAATTATTTATTACAAAGGTATTCCTTACTAAAACAATATATATTTTTTTTTACCTACCACCAATGACTGCAAATGAGAAGCGTGACAATATCTAAAAAAATCAAACCCATATAATATAACATGAAGAAATATGTATCGATTGAATGCAATATTGTACGGCTGTGCTATATATCCAAACTATGCCACATGCTTAATACAGCCATAGTTTTTTGTCCCATTAAGACATCTTTTGAAATCCATTAACAAATATACATCACAGTCTGAACTGATTCTAAAAGAAAGTCTAGGGACCATAAGTATAGATCATTTTGATTTCACACTTTTTCTTAAATGAAAACTAAAGCGTAAACTTGCTTAACTTTTTATTCTGTTGAATACGAAGTAGTAATCCGGCTCCAAAAAACATGAGAACATCGTATAAGGTCAATGTTGACCATTTTCGGATAGGATTATGCCGGTGAAGCCCCGAATAGAAAATCCACATAGTTTAAAATCGGTGGTTTAAAATATATTTGCTGGACTAACTTTCGCAGAGAAAATACACTTTCATAAAATAATGTGGAGATTTTTCTATCTGAGTAACCAATCGTAGGAATTGTTTGTTAAATTATAAAAAAAATACGCTAAACAAAAATCTGTTCAAATTTTTCTTCTTTTCATAAATTATAATGTTTTCCTAAATGCATAAACAATCAACATTCATTTATAGTATATCAATTTCCCAATGTAAAAATTTGTGTCATGCCTATCGAAAATACCATTATTGTTTTAAGATTTAATATGTATTGACTCTAAACATAAACTTTGAAGATTCAATGTGTTTCTGATTTGGAGATCTAACAACTATTCTACGTTGATCTAATCGCCAAATGACCGGGTCATCCCTAGTTACGTAAACAACTTTCTTTGGATTTGACTTGTATCAAAAGAACAATACGTAAATATAGCCATGATTTTTCATCTGTCTAAGTCCCGGGTAATAAAACTTTGATGACCAGGATCACACGACGACTAAGATTGAAATCTAACGAAACATTGTGTCTAAAAGTCAAAGCTAAAGTGATCATACTCAACTAGCAATTAAAATCCTAAGAAATATATTTCGTGTTGTAGCTTTTCATTTGCAGTTATATGATACTATCGATAACTCACATAATCTTGTAAAAAACTTTTATTGAACCTCATTGTAATGATTCCTACCTTTCTAACTATTGGCTTTGAGAAACCCAAACCTCAGTTTATTGAGTGTGTTTTAATAAGAGAAAAACATTAATATACGATTACCACCCATGTTCATAAATATTTAAAAGAACAATCTATGATTTGAACCTCATTTGTTGATATTTATTTATTTATTTATAAGTTTAATGTAATGGCAAAACCAAACACAAATTAATTCCTCCCTTTTTTGTTGCATGCAAAAAATGTACAGAATATTTACAAAGAACAATTTCGCATAGCTAAATTTGTTCCCTGTAATAAATAAACGTTGCTATAAAATAAACTTAACTATAATAATTTGAGCTATTACTTTGTGACCAAGTACAGTGAATAACTAAAGATAATTTTCATATGTAAATCAAAAAAATATATATTGTTTGTAATAACTTTGTACGCTTGTGTAAGTACTGCCTAGAGGACTACCTGTGCCAAACGTAGTCATAGAGATAAACACTCCTTTATACATACATAGAAAGCAAACAAAAATACATTAATACATATCCCTTGAATCGCTATAAAATTTGCTCCATTCTGACTGCAACACAAGCAACAAACAGAGAAGTCAAAACGCTTTCAGTGTTAAATTTATGAAGTACCGATCAGTAGACATACCTTAGGCATAACAAATATAACGAATATTTCATGAAAGCAACAGATCAACACCTCTCCTACCGAATCAGGATCAATTCGAGACTGTAGTAATTTGAAACAGAAACCACCAAAGAACATTAACCACCAACACTACACATAATACTATCGACTTTGGAGTGAGCGAAAATTAAGCAAAATCTCTACGCTAAGTTGCAAACACCATGCGAACCACATTCCGAGCTATGCAATGACCATAATGTATCTACGTATCTATCTGTCTATCTATATACATATGTATTTGTCTATCTACTTAGTGGCGAGACTTTCTATCTAGCTTTGTTTCGTTTCAGCTCGTATTAGTGCACATTAGTTTAAGTAGCTAGAATGTGTGCGCTCGCCCGCTCGTTCGTTCATTCGTACGTTGCATGCTGCATGTTCAAAATATAATTCCCTCTTTCTACTACTTACATAACTTACTTCTCTAGTACTTCCACTCTATTCCATTCTACTCTATTCTGTTCTTTTTTGCGACTATCTGTAAAACATTAATTTGTGTTTTAAGTTTATTCTTTAGTTTGTTTCATTATTGTTACGTTTATAGTTTAACTTTTTCCTTGTTTTTTTTTTTAACTGTCGTCCTGTGCAGCACCATATTACGTATTCGAATTATATATGTATTTAGTTTGATTAATTTTCATTTATATTTATTGTTTCTTTATTTACAAATTTGTTTTTTCCTTAATTTTAACATTCATATAAAAACATCAACTGAATAATCTTTACGAGTTTAGAAGAAAAAAAACGTAAGGAACATACAACCTTTGGACGAGATACGTCTCGTAATAATTCAATGATAAATCTACATCCTCCCTATTCTAAATTTGTTTAAACACAAAACGATATTGATGAAAATGCCTCCGTTTATTTGGTAAACAAAACGAAAACATCGTAGTTCCTAAGATTGATATAAATAACTTTGAAATCTACAATTGGCTCTAATAAAATTACACACAAACACACGCATATGCTATAAAGATAACGCTCTTATGGCCTACTTACTACACTTATCTACCTCTAATTGTGTTAAATAACATGGCCTACACACACACACACACATATATATATTTTCTACTAGAACGTAAATAACCACAAAATTAACAAACCTCAGCATCATTAACCAGCGAACCACATCGTCGGCTATAATCGGATACCCCAGAGATATTTGAATAATTTGTAACACAATCATTTGTATTAAATACTTTTCCTCGTTTATAAGATTAACCTGACATGATTTCTTGCGAAAGTCGTAGACTCATTCATTAGTTTTCATTAAAAAAAGAGAAGCACGTAACATGACAATGCCTCCCGAATCCGTTTCCATATTATTTCATTGGGAGCAAGTCATTTTTAAGTCCTTCCTAAAAATTAATTTAACTAATAGTATTCGAAAGTTGCCAGCCCATTACACAATCCTTTTCCACAGCCAGGTAGAAGTTTAAAAAAAAAAAAACCTCAAAATACACCTAAACTATTATAGGGAATAATAATTGAAAAAGGTGCAGCAACTTAAATAACCGCAAAGACTAAGAGTTAAGTTGACAAATTAGTCATTCAATAAGTCCACATCTAAAAAATGATGTTCGTCCTTACATACCTAATTCAATCAGTTTTATAGACAGTTAACGCAAAAAATATTATAGTTTACTGTATTTAAAAAATAAATTACAACGAAGACGCAATATTGCAATTTGTGATTCTTATCTTTGTTAAAAATATCCTATATGTGTAAAATTTGCATGTGTGCTTTGCTTATGTCTCATGACTTTCACATGTCCAGCTGAGTAGTAATGCAAGAGAATTTTACAGAGATGCTGAAAAAATAATATTCTAAATGCCGCTATGCGTGGACATATTAACCAGTGTTTGAAAAATCAAAGGTAGCCCAAATATACTTGGCATTTCTTATTGCTTTCGCACCTGGTTACTTGGGTCATTCATACTATTTTGCTTCTTAGTTCGACAATGTTGACTTTATTTAGTCCATAAGCATACAGGCATTCATAGATATTAAAGATTATCAAAATAAAAATAAAACTCTTCATTATTAAAAACTTTTGACAATTCACACTGACAGTTAACGCGCAGTTTTTGAATATTCGATTCCCTCTAGTTACTTCTTTGTTTTTCGTTATTTTGACTTTTTAATGAATATCTGCAAACATTTCACTAATTAATTCCCATAAAGAATGCAACAGTTGCAGAAAGCTAAAAGGTTCGATTTCTTATTTTTTTTATTGCTAATACTATGAATGTGATAACTCCCTATCTATGTTATGCTCCAAAAAAACTTTTAATTGCTAAGTTCAAACAATTTCTATTCTGCAAAATATCTCTTAGCTATTAAAGTTAAACATACATTCTGGCGCAGTTAACATATAAAACTGCTGTTGACCTGCGCATACTTGACCTAACGAAATACCAATATTCTTCAGTATTATGAAGTTGTACGAGCAAAAAACTCCAAACATTCATCAAATATGCTATACGCGCATTTAATTTTTAGAAAAATATACTCTAACAAACGAATGTTGTACGTTTGGTCTTAGCTAACAGACATGCATTTGCATAAGAATTCAAAGCCTAGTTCGTTACAGTTGCCTCAAGAATTTGTACCACGTTTGCCCTGAACTACAAATACAAATTAAAAAGAAATGGTTGTTCCTATTTTATCAAAGTTGAATTCTAATGCAAGGAAGGTGATAGGGCGGGCTGTCTCTTTTAGACACACTTTGTAGCGTTTGCAACTAAAGTCTATGTTTATTTTACCCTCCCCCAACCCGTACGGCTGCAACAAAAAAGGAATTGTCTGTCATTTTTAACAAAATACTTATTTCCATTTCTTCTCCCACACAAGTCCCAACTGCTCTAAAATAATTTAACACCGTCACATAACATTAATTATGATTTTCTCTACTTTTTGTCTTTAATGTTGCAACTTATAATTAATAAAATACAAAAAAAAAACAAGAATATAAAAAAAAACTCAAAACTTATTGACATCTTAGTAATTTTTAACTGAAGTAAATGTGATCTTATGTTTTGTTCGTCTCCTAAGTATTTGTTGTTTTCTTTTACAAAACAAATTACCACCTACCAATTCTGTACTAAACCTTAATGTCAGCTATGTATTTCCGTTATTCGTTACTTAAAGACGAATCTAAGTGTCGAACGTTTTGAATTTATTGGTTTGAAATTAACAAAAGGATATGAAACAATGAGTCCTGGGACGAAAAAAAACCAGAAGGAAGTGTGAACCTGTTAACTGAGGTTGATTTTATTTTTGTACACTTTTAAATCATTTTCTCCTTTTAACTTCAATTTAATTGTTTGTTTTTACTAACTTAACTGTGTCGTCCTATCCTTAATTTATATTTAAATTTCAAATTTAAATTAAAAAAATGAAAACCATTAATGGAAAACATTTTATTAAGAAAACTTATTACAGCACATATTTTATTTGATTTTGATTTAAAAACGTCCAACAAATGTTTACTAATGTTATTCAAACAACAAACATTAACAACAAAAAAGAAACACACTTGATGTATAAGAGACATTACTGAATGTTTTCTCTCATATCATTTTTATGTAGTAGCAAAAATGAGCATTTCTGAAAGACGAAAGAAGTTTTATTTGTCTGTAGGCAGGAAATATACCACAGAATGACAGGTGATCTGAGCGTGAAAAAATGTTGCAACATTGAAACAGCGAAAGCACATACACAGTACAATACATGTGAATGAGAATCCCATTTGATTACGACATGGACATAGTGTATAAAAATGTATATGATCGATGAGTGAGGAAGAAGCGATTTGTATACCAGACAATCGTAAACAAAACATCACCAACCAAGCAACCAACCAACCAACCAAACAACACTCACAGTTCAATTCAGATTTGAGTTAATTCGCCTTTTGTTGAATTTTTGTTCATTTGATTGATTTTTACACTTTTTATTATTATGTATTTTACAATTTTATTTCGTTATATTCCAAGCATCATCAGTTCATTCCGTTGGCTTAAGTTTAAGTTTCTTACATTGTGTTGATTTACTTGCAAAATACTTTGTTTTGTTAAAAATACCTCGATCCCCCAGTCCCCAGTCTCACCCCCTCTGTCACTCGCTCTCTCACTGAGTTGTGTTCAAATGCGTTAACCTTTGTTTCCATTCGATTTATTTGAGAGATGTTATTTTTTTTTGTGAAATTAGAAATTTCATACACACTAGTTGATTTTATGCTATATATTTAACAAAATATATTTACAACCAAATACATACTACTACATACATATATATAATCTACCTAATATAAAATATCAAAACCTTTAAATACGTATACAGATTGATTGATTATTAAAACCCTGAACCTCGAAACAAAACCAAAACCAAAAACAAAACCAAAACAATACAAATGTAGTTGACTGTTGTTAGTACTTACTTTTATTACTTTTCAGTTTGCATTTAAAAGATATAATTAATAATCTAGATGCATTTCTTTGTTAAATCCTATAATTTAGAGTTTATTTCATTTACCAAAAACATATTTCGCGATTAGAGCGCAATTGGCCACAGTTCGTTCGCTTGAAGGTAAATAATTATTTCATTATTGTCCCGATCACCGCGACCTGGCGGCTACTTATTGAGAACAAAAGTTGAGCCGTCCACGTCCAATCTGTTCGGCTGGTCGAAGAGTACTAAAAGCCAAAGGCCCCGCAGCTTGGCGAGCATGAATGCGATGATGAAATAATTATGAACTTTATGATTGAAAGTTAAATAAAAAAAATCCACCACAATCGGACTCACAACCTGCTTTTTCCCTAGTAAATATTTGGTTTTCCTTCCCGAGAAAGCAAGAACTCATAATACTCGTATAGTAACATCCCATTCTCGCAATTGACTTAGTTTTTTTGGATAATAACACGAGAATATGCATAATACCAAAATGTTTACAGGTGAAATGGAAGGAGGTGGCAGCGGTGCAGGTGGTGGTGTTAGGAACGAGGGGCACCCTCACGGCGATCGCCTGGGCATCGAACCCAATATGGACGACAGCGATGAAATGCAGAGCGAAGAACGTGATCACACTGAACGTCGACGTATCTTGAACCGGCACGAGACCCATTACGCCGAGACGGATACTGCAGCACCAATGGAGAGCGACGACATGAATATGGACAGCAGCTACAATTGCCAATACAAGGGTGACGAGTTGAACATGACGAAAATCAGATGTCATCCAAGGGACTTGTATTTGCAACAACCGGAAGCACAGCAGCAGTCGGAGCATGCGTCTCCGCCGTCGACGTCATCGCTGCGTCATCTCCATCATCACCACGACCATCATGGTCAGCATCAGCAGCACGTTGCTGCGGCGCCACAGAGCGTCATCAATCTGGGCCGCTGTGGTTCCTCCTCGTTGGACACGCTGGTAGCAGCCGAAGCGGCAGCCGCCGCCCTATCGCCCACGGCCTCGAGCACTTCGTCGGCGTCGTTGCAGCACCAGCAACACTTGTACGCTCTGCAACATCACCACCATCACGCGCAAGATCAGCAGCCGCCAGCCATACACCATCATCACCACCACCACTCGCAGCAGCATGGGGGCCAGCACGTGGCAAACTACCACCACGGGCATCACCACAAGCACCATCCGTGCTCGAACTCTACCATGGTCTCGTCAACGGCGATCCAAGCAACCCACGACAGTGAGCATCTAACAAACACTTCCTCCTCGACTTCTTCGGCTTCGTCGGCAGCGGCAGCTGCGGCTGCTGCAGCGGCCGCCGCCAATAGACGAGACCACAACATCGACTACTCCCTGCTATTCGTACAGCTTTCGGGTACCCTGCCGACGCTCTATCGGTGCGTCAGCTGTAACAAGATCGTGTCGAACCGTTGGCACCACGCCAATATTCACAGGCCCCAGAGTCATGAGTGTCCCGTCTGTGGACAGAAATTTACACGTCGAGACAACATGAAAGCCCATTGTAAGATTAAGCACGCCGACATAAAAGATCGTTTCTTCAGTCATTATGTACATATGTGATCAATTTTATACGTAGTCAAGTAAATAACAACAGCAACCGCAGAATTAATATCTATTTTTGTCAATCTCTCTATGAATTTCTTTCTTTAACTCAATAATAGTCTCTTATAACTACTTATACATACTACATAAACTAAATGAGAAAAAAAAAGCAATAACAACAACAAGAAAAATAATGAAAATATAAAGTATATATATATACTACTACAACAGCAGCAACAAAAACAACAACTACAACTACTACTACTACTAAAACTACAACTGGAATCAAGCAACCAGCGCATTCAGCAAATATTTAACCATATTTCTCTCTTCCTTGACTCAAATTATAAAAGAAACAAACAATATATTACTTACCCGTGATTAGTGTAGCTGTTAACTCAATGAATCTATTACTTGAGCGTAAACGCAAAATCGTCCCTCCTATACCATGTACCCCTTTTACGCCACATCCCACGCCCCCTCCAAAAGAAATTGAATATTGTAAAAAGTAGATGCAAGTAAAGCAAATTCTAACACTCTCGACTTATTTTAACAAAACAAAGTATTAGGATGTCTGATGTGGCAGGCATCACGCCCACGTGGTAATGTTTTGTATAGGCTGTAGTATTAAACTTATATTAAACAAAAAAAAAAAAAAAACAACTTACCTTTAACCTTTATTAGTCGATAGTAATGCAACGTAGATGCTGATGATGCAGAAGAAGACAAGAATTTTGAAAATGAAACCGAGATTGTGTTAAATTTATACATACATACATATATAATGTAACGTAACGATTAATATTATACACAACAGGATATGACGATGATGTACTTTAAAAGTATTATGCTAGAAATTCCAATTTACTTTAAATTATTTTAACATGTCTTGTAGTTAAATTAACTAAATTAATTGAACTTATTTATGGATTTACATATTTGTTAGACACATTACTTAATAACCTAATTCATTATTGATTTCTGCCATACAGTCGTCTTACTGATTTTAGCCAATTATTTGTACTTACTTACTAGCTTAAGTTTAGAATTGTTGACCCAACTCTTTGGATGGTTCTAAAATTTAAATATTCTGAAAATGCTTCTAACAAACCAAAGATTTTTTTGTTTAGTATCGTATTCGTGTCGTATCAGTTGAAATGGCTTTAACGATAACAACATACATACGTACGTAAGTTGCTAACAGCAACAGCATAAACAACAACAAACACTTACAATACATTCTCATATAAATAAAACACACACACACACACATATACAATTAGTACATAGAGAACCTATTTACCTATCAAAATATACATAATATACGTAATCAAATGGGACCTTATCAGTTCACTCATTATGATTTGTGTCGGACTTCGATCGATTTTATAATCAAATAGAATAAAAATTAAAATATCTTAATTAATTAGTGTATAGTAGGAACGAAAGAGCTATTGACATTTTTGCTTAAACAAAAATAATAATAAAAAAAAAACAAAAAAATATTTACGCTTCTCTTCAACATGACAAATATTTAGATAATAACCATTTATCTTAATTAAACTCTCTATCTCTTCTCCTCTTCTTTTAAAGCTTAGGCCATTACTTAGAAGCAATAAGTGTACAAATCAAAGTTATTAAAAAAGTATTACCATATTATAGAACTATTTCTAAAATCTACACACACTTCAACTTAATCTCTAAAATAGTAAAACAAAAATCAATATAAATAAATAATAAATAAGAAAGAAAAACAAAATACGAGTACAAAACAAATTGAATCCATTAAAGCTTAACTTATGGTATATTGAGTATAAGAGTGAGATTGTTATAGTAATAGAAATAATTTCTATCCTAGTTTTAAATCCCCCCGTCCTCTTTTGGCAACTTAAATACATTACGTTCAAAAGACTTTGCGCACTATCTCTTTCCCCTCATAATTCTCTCTCTCCCGCCCCCAACCTATACAATCGTCATCCTCGTGAAATTTCTTAGAGAATCGAGTGGGCTCGTTTTGAGGCATGTACCGTAAAGTACTTAACAATTTCTAGACAACGAATTTAAACCATTTTCAGAATATTTAGATTTTTTTTTTGGTTTTTTGAAAGGATCTTTAGTCCCATATATGGAAAGAACGTAACCCACCTTATTTAAAGATGAAACTGGAAAATTATTTGAGAACAACAAGAAAAAAATTACAACTTTTGTAAAGGATTTCTTAGAAATTCTACTTTTATTAATGTGGTAACAACCGTAAATTGTGTTTTAGGGAAGTTAACAAAGTTAAGCTCAATATTAAAAATAATCAAATATTAAAAAAAAAAAAAAAAACAAAACAGAAAATCACCAAAGTCATATATAAAATGCAACATTAAATTAAATTGTATTTATTAATAAATACCAAGATTATATGCTAAAAATATTTAAACAACAACAACATCAACAACAACTTTTAAACAATTAAAAATAAAACTTCTTTCAATTTCAAAAACAGAAAATCAAAATATGATGGCGTTTTTATTCGAAATGCAAACACTCACTCACTTCATTTATCATTTGTGTTTCATATTCCGTTTCTTTTTCTGTTGTTTTCGTTTGTAAAGATAAGTTTATATTTCGTAATTCAAATCTCTTCTTAAACAAAACATTGAAAAAATAACCTCAAAGTGTCACGGTAAGTTTATGTGTATATGAATGTTAAGTATTTCCTATAATCAAAGTATTACCAACATGTATTTTTGATTTGAAAACAAACTACATTTATTTCAGTTCTAGTTTTAAACAAATAAAGTTACAGGAATTGGCCGTTAAATTTCGAAAATTATGTGAAATCAACACTTTTTTTAAATTCTACTTTTGTCAAATAATTAGCTATCGCTCTATTACGTGGTATACCCATAGAATTAGCCACATTTTCGGCGAGTTGAGTATTACAGTCATTTGCGTAACTTGCAATCCTGGAAGGAGGGGTGTTGAAATTACGTTAGATGTCAGTTCGTCTACTCTTCTTTATTAATCTCCTTTGTTATATTTCGCAGTATTAACTTTTTTAATTTTAACATTTACTGTCGCTCGCTACCTATTTTCGCCACCGACGACTCTTTGGACCCACGGTGGACCCATTGTATTAACCCCCTAAAGTTATTTGTCTCTCTATCTCTCTCTCGCTCTCTCTAATTTTCTGTCACTGAAACATCAATCTAAAAAGGTGGTTAACTTTACATCCGTCACATGTTTAATGTCTCTACGGCTGTGTTCGACCGTTTCCCTCTAATAATTATAATAATATTAACACATTTTTATGTAAATTTAATTATTTTATTAATTGACCAAAAACACAACGAAATACTGCTACGAAAGTCATTTGTATATTGGTTTCGGTTTAATATGTCAAGTAAAAAAAAAAAAAACTCAAATAAAAAATCAACCAAAAAAAACACACCTCATGTACTATCTATATATGTATTTAGTAACTATTTACAAATCTATTACATATATATTACCAATCATGTCTTTGCTCGTAATTCCGCATTTATCTTAATGAAATTAAAAGACCTTATGTGGAGATGGTTTAACAACTCTGTAATAAACTACTTTTGTAAATAATATAACCTAAGGTTTTGTTAACCATAAGTTAGATATATAGTTACGTATACCTGAAGATTTCATCAATCCCCCCTTTTGGCCAATGTATGTATGTATGTATATTCACAAAAGACCACACTTTTTGGGTGTAACAGATTTTGTGGCGATGTCAGACGAAAGATAACACAAAAACAAAGGAAACTCTAAACAAAAGACGAATTCAAATTTTCATTGAGAGCAATACAAACAAAAATAATTGGCGCACATCAAGCCCACCGTCGGTCGATCAGCCGGACAACCACGCGACATACATGCACTTTGGCCGTGGATCAATCGGGTTTGCTCCCACTGACTCGTACGCAGCGTGGAATCAGGGTGGCATTTATTTCGGCAATTAATTCGTCTTTTGTTTTTAGAATATTCGTAATTCCCAGGGTCCCCCAGTTTGTTCATATCTGAAGGTTCTAAGTAGACATCTCTATCGCCTAAGAATATTTTCTCCTTAATCATGTTTTGTTTCTTATGAATCACCAACAAAAACAATGTTTTTCTCTTCTTTTTTTATTCTCTGCGCGAAATAAATACGAAACCCACATTAAATTAATGAATGCATTTACGTATTCCAATAAACCAACCAAAACCAATATGTTGCCTTCGATACTCGAGAAGGCTCAAAAGCCTGGCACATGCGCCTGACATTCGAGCGACTATCAGGAGGCTGCAACCTGCACCGTTGTAAGCTGTGCGGCAAAGTGGTGACGCACATACGCAACCATTATCACGTGCACTTTCCCGGCCGATTCGAGTGTCCGCTGTGTCGGGCCACCTACACGCGCAGCGACAACCTGAGGACGCACTGTAAGTTCAAACATCCCATGTACAATCCGGACACGAGGAAATTCGAGAACATGATGTCTGCCGCGGCCGCGGCCTCGGCAACACAGTCCCCCACTCCCACGCAATTAGCGGCAGCCTCGCAAGCTGCAATGGCAGCAGCAGCCGCTGCGGCGGCATTCAATGTGGCCCAGCAACAACAGCGGGAACAACAGCAACGGGAGCACCACCAGCAGCAAATGCAACAGCATGCCCACAACTTGACACAGCAAACGCAACAGTTATTGCAACAACAAATTCAACAGCAGCAGCAACAAACAGCACAAATGATTTCACAAACTGCCGTACCCCACCAGCAACCGCAGTCGCATAATGCCTCAAACGAATGATACGGGTCCTTCTTGGCCTGGAACTATGGCAATATTCTAGGAAATCCATACGCACCACCTCCGCCACCGCCACCCCCAACGTCGACACAGTCAGCCGCAGCATCATCAACAGTGTCCTCATCGTCATCGTCGTCGACGACGTCTAGCACGTTAGTGGCAGCTAACCCATTCGCTTGGAACTTAGAGGACACGTTACATCAGCAACACAACAGCACAGCAAGCTACGTGTCGAACCAACAAACGTCCCTACAAAATTACTACTACAACCAATACTTTGGCAACAACGTTCCTCCGATGGCCGCAGACCCTTTTGTAGGTTACATCAAACGAAATCAAGGCAACCGCGGCGACAAAGAGCCCACTTGCCCACATGATATGCCAGTACTTAACTTGGTGGAGAGCGATGATAGCGTAGAGCAGGAAAACCTAGACATAACAGTCAAGTCGTCACCCGCTGTCGCCACCTCTAAAACCTCGATGAATGGGGGCACTTCAACAAAAAAGTCTAGAGATTTCTTAATCGACCCCCAGACCCAGCTGGCCCCGAAAGAGGCCAATACAAGTGGACCGCCGCCGACTGACACATTAACACTGATCCATTAGGTGGCATAGACAACGGTGGGCACAATAGGCATAATAACCGATAAATGTACTGGAACACTAACGACATAATGGGAAATCCCAGTCCAAGCAGTCAATTTTAATAAATACGATGATATTTAGTAGAATATTAATCAACCCCCCCCCCCCCCACACACACACACACCCAAACCAACTCACATGAATACGTAGATACTTATGTGCATCAAATACAATAGTCTATGTGAAAGCGACATCTGTTGAGTGATTAAGCAAACAAGCAAGCGTCAAAGGTTTCATATTGAATGTGCTGGACTAGTTAGTGGTCGGTCACTCTACTTTTTAAGTGCGAATGTTATTTGTAACGGTTTCTTAAGATACACCAACTTAGCGCTAAATGTTTATGTTGCCAAAAAAAAAACAAAACGATAATAATAATAGATTTAACCAATAGTTAATACAATTCAAAAATGCATTTAACGTACAACAAGTTGTTTATTAAACGAAACAAGAAGTCAACGTGTAAACTTCACCGGAACCCTAAGACAACAGATTAGGCAAAGAAACGAAAACTAACCTACCACAATATAGAGGCCAATTCAGCGTGGACACACACATTGGGACTTAGTCAAATATTTAAAGGAAATGTTATAAAAATTATGTAAACCGATCTGTTTTCATTATAAGCCAACCCCTTCCCCTCCAAATTTATGTGCTGTTGTTGTAAATGTATATTAAATATCTTGTAATGTTAGCACATATCGCACTCACTCGTTATCGAAGTCGTCCTTCAACTACAGATTGCTGCAACTTTGTGCTAGAATAAAACCAACTATGAGATTTTACTTATAACTCCGAATTCAAATGAAAGCAACACTTAGTATTTGCATAGAATAGTGTTCCCTTAGAGTAGATCTAATATGTTCCCGCCTCCGTCCCTCTCCTTGACCGCCTAGCCCCGGTCTATGATGTTTCCCACCTTCACACCGCTCACTTTGCTTATATCCGTAGGCGTTCTTAAAATGAAAAACATAATGCAATTATAATCTAAGTACATGAGTGGTTCACCCTTCGGAGCAACCATAGATTAGTTATCGAAATAGGCCCGTGTCCAAGGCCACTTCTTTTTGGACTACGTTAAACGTATAAGACAAGTTTTTTTATTTAATAATTTTTTCTACTAAACAAAAATGTACAAAATAATTTAATTAACACCAATTGTTATTCTTAAGCGCAACTTCATTAATCATCCTCCTAATGTCTAATGTAAAGTTATTTATACGATAATTTATGTTTCACTTCCGTTTCTGGATACGAAATCCATTTCGAAATTATGTTGACAACAGTCGCGAGACTTCAGTTCCCCCTACTTCGCATGAGTCGAAACGACTACAGCGTCTGTAGCCAACGATAGTTTAGAACAATAACGCTAAACAGAAACCACCATTTAGGCCATACCGTTGAAAATACTACTGGAACTCTTAACCACCCTCTCCTAACTACTCTACGATTTTTTTTTTGTAGCGTGGCACTTACAAAATGCCAGGCGACTTCTTACAGATTTGTAAATACTAATATAACCAAGCCCATTCTATGTGTATTTTTAAATAATTAAAAAAAGAAAATGAATAACTAATTCAAATAATTGTTGGTTGTTAGATTTATAAAAACAAAAAAAAATTGGTGCACAACTTGTGAACTTTGTCCAATTAAGTACGCAAGGTTACAGTGCGTGCGCGCGCTCTTCTTTAGGTCGGGCACCATACACAAGAAAAAAACACAAAAGAGGGTTCACTCAAGTCTAGAAATTACTTTTCTTTAAATATACTTTATTTATTTCAATAATGTGATAATTACGATAAAATTGAAAACAAAACTGACAAGGCAAACACAAATGCAACAGAATGCAACAGTTTACATACTATTAGAAATGTTTAACAGTGAAAACAAGGTGCTAAATCCAAATAACAAGACGAAAAGATAGATGTAGAACAAGCAAGCAGAAGAACAATTTGTACTGCAGAGTAAATGTAAATTACACCAAGTATGTAAAATAAATACATACATACATACGTTCACACGTATGTAGGTATATCCATTAAAAGGTCTAACGAAACGATGGGAAAACCGTATGTGCAATAAAAACTAGTTGTTTTTTTATTTTTATTTAATAATTTTTTTTTTTTTTTTGAAGAAAGAAAAACGTTAGCCCGATGCTTAGAAAAACATAAACTATTTAATAACAATTTTACTACTGTTCATGTATAAAAAATAAATTTATGATTACTCGTACACTTGTAGTGACTAATTTTTGCAATAATTGTGCAATTTACGTTAAACATTAGAAATCAAATCACAACAAAACAAAACTCAAATCAAATCCAATGGAACAAAGCACTTCAAGACTATAAAATACATTTGCTGGCGAAACGTGGCGGATTATGGCTCTTCCTTCCTAGAATTTCAATATATCGAATATCAATCACACATGTAAGATATTGCAAAAAAACGTAATTTACGCGTAATTTACGCATTAAATATGAAAATGTTGGGGAGTACTCAAATCGATGGAATTTTATTTTGCATTAGTGATCGACGATCTCTCGAATATCAAAAATCAAAGCCGAAAATAATCCCATTTATTTCGCTCTCCCCTGTCTCTCTCCCCCCCCCCCTCTCTCTCTCTGTAAATAATATATCGACTCAAGATTTAACGAATTAATTGATCCGGCCCCACGTTCCGCTCTTTCGCCTTTTAAACTCGTTGTCGTTGCCGTTGCAACAATGATTGGATGGAAAACCACAGTAGTTTTGTTTTATTGAGTTGAGAGATAACCATTTAGTAACTGATTGTAATAAATGTAACACAGTTTATAAGAATTTTTATGTATAGTTGTATTTCTTTACCGAAATAAACCATTTTTGTACTGTTTTTATGTTATTAATTTATATATTTTTATAACCAACTTTAATGAAATTATTTTTTTACATATATATATATATACATAAGTATAATATATACAGACGATGTGTAATTGTTTAAGATTTATTTATAAAAAACTATTAATGCTAACGGATATTTAAGTTTTATTTTTCCACAAAAACAGAATTAAAAAAATAAACAAGAAATAAATAAACAAATTAAATTACTAGCAAAACATACAAGAACACAAGCCTTTGTTATTCAGAAAACAAACTGAAGAAACAGAATATTCTAATAAATTATTTATAAAAAAAAATGAAAGAAACAATGTAACATAATGTTAAAGATCTTTTAATTCCCGAAATAAGTTTACTAAATATTTTACCAGACATGGCAAATAGCAACCCCACGTAATAGAATAAGAGATGAGCAGTTTAAAAATTAACATAGCTTAATGATGAATTACCCTTCCCTTAAAATAAAAATAAAAACAAATAAAAAAATTAAATATATATATATAATATATGAAAACCATTTGAGTGGCAAAACAAACAAACAATGTATTGTCTTCTTTGAAATAAACAAGCGACGTCGACATTGCGTTTACTACTTTACCACAAATATGCCTACACTCATACTTACCTATGTATGTGTATGCGAGTCCTTGGCCTCCATCGAACGACCTTTGATAATTGTGCTTCCAACTAGGGGTTCCAACTATTCGTTGGTTGTTCGTCTTGAATTAAATGAAATATGAAACACTAAAAGAAAAATTGTACATGCACGCATAAACACTGATGACATTTTCCACATCTCTCGGCCCAATTTCCTGTAATTTTATTTGGTTGTTTATTTAGTACAGAGATCAATAAGTTTTGAATTCGCTGTTAGTCTAGTATAAGTTCATTAAATAATTAGTAAGTCCATAACTACTTGCTATTACATTCGCACACCACATATGTTACACCCAAAAAAAAAGACTTGTTTTATATTCGTATAACGATGACTGCTCCTCAACGGAAATATGATTGTGACGCAGTCGGGCGATAAAGCAGAGGAACTTATATTTCCATTTGCCATTTAAACAAATTACTTGTACTTATCTATTTACTACACATTTATTATTTGCAATCAGTTCCTCGTGTATTGATTACGCTGCGTTACTCTCATATTTCATTTGGGGCTCCTTATCATGGACTGACCAATGACCCTGCGGAGTGTGCGAATAAACTATTATCAAGATAAAACTGAATTCATTACGAAACGAAAACTACGTTTATGTGCGTGAATTGATATATTGTGACTAATACAAGTGTAATGCAGTAACATTATGATAATCCAGAACCCCACCCCCACCAGATATGTATGTGTATGTATTACCAAATTACAAACGGAGGCATTTTTACTTGTTTTGAATGTTAAGATGGTATTTGAAATTAAAACTCGAAAACAGAACGCTGGAATGTAAGTAACATGTATGGGCGTAGGTACATCAAAGGCTGTCATAAGCAAATAAAAATAAATCTAATTAATTGCTCCAAAAGTACAATAGCAAATACGCGTAGTACAAAATACATCCGATCCATGACGCATCCTAGTTAACTACTTGTTTTATTTTCATGTGATCAGTTATCAATTAGTAACGTAAAAGACTAAACATTTTTGAATTTTGATATTATTAAATTTACCAAAAATCCAAAGCCAAGAAATAAATAGGAGTGTGAACCAGAAAAAAAAAACCGTTTTTATCCTTTACATACCATTAATGAAATATGAAAGAGTTTCTCACATTGGAGTGAGTTTACACGATTTTATTTCTAGACTTACACAACGGAATCTACAGTTAAACACGAAACCGAACGTCGCGACGCGTCGACTTATTGAGACTCGATAGTGCCGATAGACTCGATTTACATAAAATAGACATGTAAAGCGGACCATAAACTATCCGATGAAGAACAGTAACACATTTACGTAATTTCGCGATCGTATTGTGACCGTTTTTCTGTGATCTAACGTCATTGTAAGTAAACAGTGTTAATGTCGGCCAAAAAAAGCAACAAAGCTTGGCAACACCGCAAGTCGAGGTTTTAAAAGTTAACAGTTAACTGCCTACAATAAATTGTTATATCTAAATTCAAGTTGTAAGAATTGAAAAAAAAGCGACATTATCACCTTAGTGGCGATCATTTTGCCTATAGGTCATCACAATTTGTCTCTATCGTACAGTTTGAAGTTACATATTTTCAAATCCTGCCATAAGAAGTAATGTGTTTTTATATTTCTATCCTCCCCCCTCGCCCTCTCTCTTTCTATCTCTCTCTCTCTCTCTTACAGACACACACTTTACTCTTTGCTTTAGATTTATTTTATGGTATCGAATGAGATGATATTGTCTTATTTCATATGTAATGCTTCACAAGCTACAGTTGTATTTTTAGATATCGTATTTCTTTGATCTGATTCTTTTTGTGTAACTTTCCTTATTTTGTTATTAGTTATGTTTTTGTTTTATTTTATTTTACATACTTTTTTTGTTTGTCAAGTTGTTTTTTTGTTTTGGTTCACTATCCAATATTCATTATACTACTTTTATGAATGAAAATGATACTTTATTGCAAAACAAGAACAACATACATAGCATCAACAGCAACAACTACAACAACAACAACAACTACAGTATTATTACATATTCATATAAAGCAAAATGAAAACACTTCTCTCAATCTGTCTGTTTCACTTGGGCTGACCTTCGCCCCCTTGTGTGGTGTGTGTTCTGTTTTTTTCATTGGTTACAGCACCCCGAGGACGCATGTCGAGACCCACATTTCGAAGGAGTTCGTTTTCGAGAGCCTCGTCGCTGTCAGACTCCCCCCCACCACACTCAGCGTCAGCGTACGGCCTTCACTTGGACGCGGCTATCAAGAATGAATTTCTACTGGAGAACATAATGAGAGGCGCTAATGGCGGGCATCATCAGGGCGACCAGGCGCACCATCAAAGTCTTAACCAGTTGCACACAATCGGATCGGCCTCAGGCAACATCGGTGGATCGGGACACAACTTGCATCACCAAATGTCCTATCACAACATGTTTACGCCGTCCCGTGACCCCGGCACTATGTGGCGCTGTCGCTCGTGTGGCAAGGAGGTAACAAATCGCTGGCACCATTTCCATTCCCACACGGCTCAGCGATCCAATTGTCCCTACTGCCCGGCCACGTACAGTCGCATCGATACGCTGCGCTCGCATTTAAGGGTGAAGCACTCAGATCGCCTAATCAAGCTGGGTTCCTCAATATAAGCGGCTGTATGTCTGCCGGACTCTCAACCGTCGTAGATATTTCATTTCTTCTATTAACATATATATATTTTTTTTAAATTATCATTAATAAAATGCGTCACAAATGGCGCCCGAGTATATTAGCAGTGCTAAGCTAAGCAATGGAAAAACATTTAGAAGAATGTTCTATATAAAAATGTAATTTTCCTCTAAATGTGATTTATCAAAAACTAACTAGAAGAACAATGTCGCCCCCTCTCCCACATACGTGTGCAAAATTTATATAATACTTAAAACAGAACAAAAAGTTCTGATGTCGAAGTGTGAATCCTACTTGGATGAAGATCATAACATTAAAATTCTAATCCGATAAAGAATACAAATTACTAAAAAAAAACACTAAAATCCATATTTCCCAGGTACTTGTACACACAACTTTGTACACAGATTCATGTAACTATGTGTAAGCCACCAACCAAGTAGGGTGTCACTTTTATAAATTGTTGTTATTTAACTATTATAATTACTATTATTGTCCAATTAGTAATAAAAATGCATCATTGGTTCATGAGCAGCTTGTAAAGCGCCACAGCCCCACATAGTATGTTTCCATTTGTTTTTGAATTAAATCCCGAACCCGCCAATAATTAGCATTTGTTTATTTAATTGCATCCTATATCCAAGTACCCCTCGTAGATACTACATGAATTCAATAGAAGTTTGGACGGAAATATACCAAAAATATATAGTGTAACATCTGCGTTCAAATACAAGAGGACGAGATGCACCCTTAAGTCTCAATTTTCATATGGCAACACATGCACAATAGTTTCCGCAAAGAAAATTATGTAATAAAATAGCAGTTAATTTAATTTCAAAATCCAAATTTGTTGCAAAACACCATGCGATACAAAAGACTCAGGAGTATCCCAGCTCCTGGTTCAATATCGAATATTCTTAGAAACATTAACATGATATTGACTTCTGTGAAAGTTGTTAAAACTCTCTATGAACAGAGGTATCCCTTTCACAATAAGCGGCTCATTTTCCCAAATAAGTGGATTATATTTTCATGTCGAATTGGGCAGCATGTTTACATTGAGACCAGTCGAGATGTTGAGACCAGCCTTGCCTCAGCCAAGGGTGCGGCAAATTCCTCTTGTAGGCAGTTCACTTATAATGATGTACAGAGCGACATCCAAAGTAGGTTCGAAACAAACCTTAATCATATTAAAATCACATCGATAGCTATGTAATAACTACAAATTATAAGTATATATATATATATATATACTATATTTTTTCATAAATGTGTCATTTATACTGCTAATAGAATATGTAAAAACAACTAACCGTCTTTATGTTTGTCCCAAGGGAATCTACAACAAAAACAATTGGAAGGTTTCAGAGCTATGAAAATCGATAAATTAACACATATATATTCACATACATTACTATGTGTACGGTTTCCTGTAACGTTAAAAAAGAAAAAAAATAACAAATACAAAGCGAATTGGTAACGTGAATTATGTCATAACGTAAGAGAAAAAACTACATAAAATTAATACTAATTAAAATAATAAATAAATAGCACTCACCATTACTAATGCGAAAGACGATCGCCCTCGCATTGAATGCTTACGAGTGTAACCGCACTGTCACGCGCTCTTTTGAATGGTGGCGCCGCTTTGGTGGTGTGAGCCCTTCGTCTTTCGTCTGTTTAGTAAATGAATGGAATTACCTACTCTATACCTAGTACGAAGTAAGAGGAATTCACAAAATAAAGGTTTCTTTGTTACCTCCTTGTAATAGAATTATTTAGCATTGTTTGTTAAGTTTTAGGATTTTGTTTTATCATTATGTACTGTAGCTTTTTTGTTTATTGCCAACTTTTGACATTAGACATGTTAATTTTGTTAAGTTTTGTTCTTTGTGTTAACTTAAAGTTAAAAGAATTAAACCAATTCAACTACAAACAAATATCAATATACCTCAAATGCATTTCAGTTTTAATGTTTTACTATTATTTTTAAATGAACCTTAGTTTTAGTTTCTATTAGTAATAAAATGTACTATTGTAAACAAAAGAGAAAAATTGAAGAAAAAAAAACGAAAAATCCCGCAGCAAATCTATGTTTTAGTTTTACCCAATAAAAAAAAATCATGATTTCTTGAAATGATTTCCTTTCGTTTCGAGTGCCGCAACATTTATAACCTAAATACGTTTTACATAGACTAAGTTTGCCTTTTTATTTGGTAGCTTCTGCACGGCACTAAAAAAATCTCGAAAGCAGTTCGAAAGAGAAATTATGATCATAATAGAATAAGAAGCAAATTGGCATTTCGTTTGGTAATATTCAAAATTTCTTACAAAAACAAAAAAAAACACTACACAATAACGACGTTCGAGCACTCTCCACACTTTCTCTCTGTATTTTCAATGTGAACTGCCATTTTGCTTAGAACCTAAACTTTACCATAAATTGTTAATTTTACTATATACCTATATTTTGATATTTGTAACCTCCAGTAATGGTACACTCGCTTAGTAAGGTATGTTACTTTGTTGACTACAAATAATTATAATGAATTTTGTTAGTTTGTTTTTCAAGAAAAGAAAAAAGATTCACAAGAAAAAAAGCAAAGTTATTTTTGAACATTTTGTGATATTCAAAATTTACGTTCGGCTTAAAATTTGATACAAAAACAACAAAAACAAAATAAAACAATATTTTTATAAAAGTATTTGTGATATTTTCGGAAGAATGCTTATTAAACCATATAATTCATTACTCTTATTTATTAAAAATTAAATTTTTGTTAAATATTTGTTTATTTTCCAAATTGTTATGTTTCGGCCCCTGAGTTTTAAGTTGTTCTAAACACACACACCACACCCAAAAGATTTAAAGAATTACGAAATGTATAAAGATAATATTTGTATAGAAAAGTAAACAACCAATAAGTTTGCTCAAACACTTTTTTTTATAATAATAAACATTAATGTTTGTTTCCTTTAATTTTAGTTGTACATATTACTCTTAATTATAATAGTTTTTAGAAATTGAAATTCAAACAATTTATGTACCAAAAAATCTAATAAATATGATTTACAAAACAAACAAAAAACAACGCAAAACACATTTAAATTGAAATCGAATCGATTCGAGATCGTTACTCATAAGCACATACAAATATACCTAACTACTTAATAAACGTACATACCTTCATTCATACTTACATAAACAAAAGAAAAAAAAACAAAATAAAACAATATAATTGTAGACTTTAACCATAAAACATGTCTAAAATACTACAAACAAAATATGGCATTTACGACACCCCACAACCACATATTGTGATCCAGTTCGAAGAAGGTCCTTTGCTCCATCGATAAATTCTGTGGGTTATCGATAATGACACGCTACTACAATTAACTAATCACAAAATCAAGTGTGTGACAATGTTAAATATGAACCATGGCGATGGCGATGGCGATGACGATGATGATCTCCTTGCTTAACTCTTTGAACACTACACTCACGATTAACTAAAAATATTTTACATACATATTTCAAAATATTTCGTTTTTTTTCAATAAGAATTTTTAACTAAATCTAACAAAACAAAAAATATTTATAATAGACTCGTAATTAAGCTTTAAAGGAATTTTGTAAAAAAAAACGGAACTCCTACTTTTTTTTATTTATCTTAAATAATTTCTCAGAAACTTTACATAATATATAAATAACTATATAAATTTCTTCACTATACCCACGATGAAGCTCAATATCCTTAAGTTAGGGACGTAAATTTTGTTTTGAATGAAGAAAACAGATGAGAAATAAAAGGAAAATAAATAAACCTTCTGACAAAGTAAAACTACCAAATTGTATTAACTTTCACCTTAGTACAGGCATGGCAATATCTTTACATTTAGTTCAGGGGCAGCCCTTTATGTTGGAAGCACAATTACAATTCTAGCCAATTTTCTAGGCGTTTTTGATATTAAAATTTCAGGTGAGGTGAGGCTCAATCATGTATGCATTGTGGAAATAAGTTCGCGCGGACGGATAAGTAATAATTTTCATTTTAAATAAACTGTGAGAAAATTATCAGGAAATTTGTTTTATTTACCAAGGTAAGTTATTAAATAACTAAGGTTATTTAAATGCAAATGCAAATAACTGAAGGCACTAATCGTAAGTATTCACACACGCAGTTGTCTGCTTAATGCTCCAAATATTATAAGATTCACTTTTTTACGGTGTATGGGAATGCATTTCCTTAGAGAATATGTAACTTTCAAATAAAAGCACCACCGCGAATAACATATGGGTAAATACGAAATAATGTACAGAATTTTAGAGTTGTTAAAACCTCATATATTTGTTAATGGAATATTGAGCTATATATTTAACCTTAAAAAAATATATATCGCACAAGCTTTTTCGGTGATCCATTTATGAAAGGCAGGTCTTAACCTACAACTACCTCGTGTTTTTATTTGCTTTTCTAAAATATATGTTTTTTATATGTTCATTTCATTCATATTTTTTATATATAAAAAAACAACAAATTTAATTTCCATTTTATAATTGTCTACAATTAAATGTAAAAAACGTATCGGTAGGTCATTCAGAAGATATAAATAATGTTAAGTAAAGGTAGGCACTCGGCATTAAACGTCCGCAACGGAAAACAATGTTTTTTAAATATAACTGCTTTAATTTTTAGTTTTTCCTCAATTGAAGTACGTTCGTAAAGAAATCCAATGGTGCAAATGGCCTCGGCGGCACACCTCCATCCGATGGTCCAAATTTTTGATGATGCTGAGGCATAATTGAGGTTCTATGCCGTTAATGTGCCGAATTGTCTCATCCTTTAGCTCTTGAATTGTTGCTGGCTTATCGACGTACACCTATTCTTTCAAAGAAAAAAGTCCAATGGTGTCAAATCACATGATCTTGGCGGCCAATTGACATTGCCACTACGTGAGATAACACGGCCATTGAATTTGTCGTGCATAAGAGCCATTGTTTCGTTAGCTGTGTGGCAAGTGGCACCGTCCTGTTGAAGTAACAGTAACTGCCTGACCGGCCTCAGGCAGTTACATAAACCAGCCCGTAAACCGCACCAAACAGTCACTCTTTGTGGGTGCATTGGTTTTTCGACCATCACTCTTGGATTATCATTCGCCCTAATGCGGCAATTCTGCTTATTGACGAATCCACTGAGGTAAAAATGTGCCTCATCACTGAAGATGATTTTCTTCGAAAATTGATCATCCACTGTTGCCATTTCCTGGCACAATTCTCAACATTGACGACGTTAGAAATGTCCAAGAAGCTTTAGTTCTTGAGTCAATTGCACTATGCATAATGTCTATCGACGACGAGCATGAGAGGTGCAATTGTTGGGCACGACGACGACTGCTCTTCAGCCACACTATCGCGAACAGCAGCAATATTTTCTGCAGAACGAGCTATACGCGCATGCACTGTTTTTTTTACATCTCCTACAGACCCGGTTTTGCACGATTTTTCCCATTGTACGCACATTTGGACGATTAAATTGACCAAAAAAATCACGAAGTGCACAAACGCCCATTTTCATAATAAGTCTGAAAAACTTTAACACGTTGCCCGATTGTGTATCTTTCTATTATTCAAATTGAGTTAGTCTGAAATTGAGAAAAGTGTCTAACGTCCGCAATGGAATGATTTTTTTCAAAATTTTTATTTTTTGGACACAACAATTCGCGACCTAAAGTCGTAAAGGTTGTAAGTCCACTTTTTGCCTTAATGTGTTTTTTGATGTAGAACGCAAGATAAAATGAAAACGATATGCTTCAAAAAAACAACACCAATATATATGGGTTGTCTCACCTTTCATAACTTAATAGAAAAGTTATGAAAGCCTTGCCGATAGGCCACGAAAAATGTAACCACATAGATTTTTTTTTCTGTCACAAGGTCCAACATTTTTTTTACATGTTTACAAATGTCAAATATGTTTAGAATCTGGCAGCACTGTATATCAGTGCAAAATTTGTGTCTGCTTTGACATTTTACATCCTTTTCATAAGTGGCACGTGCAAGGTGTATTTGAAAAATATACCAATATCGGCAAAAAAGGTAAATTTTGTTGTTATTTTTTATACTTTAAGGCTGTTTTACACGCTATCCACCCATATCCCCTATCTCCTGTCAAATCAAAACATTTTGATTTCCTATCCACCTTCCTATAATTCACAATTACCTTGCTATAATTTTGTAGTGTTTGTCTTTGCATACTCCTATATGTTTTCTAATAAGGCTATCTCACTCTTGTTGCTGAGGGGATATGAGTAGATATGGGTAGATAGCGTGTAAACCAAACTTTAGGCAGATGATTACTTTTTTTGGATAGAATATAAATCAAACTATTGATTAGCAAGCAAATTTGTGTACAAAGCTTGGCTTTTGGACCAATTAGGGCTTATAGTAATCATCCGCAAATAAATGGTGACGTTACTGACAAATTTGTATAAAATGTTTTTTATGCATTAACTAATTAGAAAAGAGGTTGGATGAGCTGATTTTTTTGAGTACTTTTGAAGTACTTTCATAATCAAAGCTTAATTGAAGCATTTTTTATTTTTGCAAAAAAAGATTGCGTGACGTTACTGACGAATTTTTTTTAAGGTTTTTTTTACTTTTTATACCATCACCTTAGGGATGAGGGTATATATCATTTGATACGAAAACCAGTAAGAAAGTTTCAGTCGGGCAACCCGACTAACAAATACCCTCACCATCAGTAAAACATAAAATTTTCTGTTATATTGATATTTCCAAAGTGGGCGGAGTCGTACATTTGTATGGAAGGTACCATAAGGGGCGCGGCTAGACTTTCAGTTTTTTCTCCGAAACATTGTCCTGTTATAGCTTAACCAAATACATTATTTGGTTAACATCGCACATAGAAGTATTTTGATGATCTGGGCGGCCAAAAACCCAAATCTCAAGTATAATATATATTCGTTAAATTGATTGGGAAATGTAGTGGACACTCCATGTAACAAAAAACTACAATTAATTGCGAGAAACCCAAAAAACTAAAGTTCAAACCCAATGATTGATTTTACGATTTTGCGAGTGTTAAGTTTTTATTAATTTTAAAGCGTTTAACTTTTCCCATTTGCAAAATAGCGAGGAATTAAGAATCTATTGGCATGGGATTTTCAAATATTATATATTTCTTTAATATTTGTGCCTAAAAATTTTTTAGATGGTCGGCAAGTAAGGACCAAAATAATGTTGATTTTTTTTTGAGATTTTTGTTTAGGTATCCTGTTAGATCCCGCAAGTCTTGCGACTGATATGAACACTTTTTGGCCTTATTTAACAAGTTTAGAAAAGTGTAGCCGCGGAAAATCGCGAATGGCCAAAAAACCGTTAATTAAAGTTCATACCTAAGAAAATCAAAATATGTGATTTTTTTCACATTCTCGCTAATAACGTCATTCAAAAATAGCAGCAACATTCATAATTTTTTCGTATGATCCGTTAACCAAGAAGTAATAGGAAATCCTATGCAAAAAATGATAATTTGGGAGCGATAACAAAAAATGTCCTTTACAACAATGCGTCTGTGCGATTTCGTTTGGAAGCCTTTGCTACTGGAGTATTTGTTATTAAATTGTTTTTGTTGTCAAAAAACAACTACACAACTATAAGTAAAATTGTATCTTTGGCACCCAATAACACCTACACTACATAAAGTACTCAAACAAGGATCGGAAATAATAAAAATGCGTTACTGCCCATAGGTCAACTGTCTAAAAAGGCAGCAGAGGCTCGAAACAAGCATTTTCGAGCTTGCAGGCAGGATTTTGCAAAAAATTTCTCCCGAGATTCGTGCTATCAGGACATCCAATAGGCTTCCCTTGAGCTCAGATCTACTTCTTAGTGCACCAACAACTACAAATTAAACAAAGTTTTCTTCATTTCTGCCAGAAACTATAAAAATGTTGCCAAGGGCGTAGCCAGGATCTTATGTAGGGGGGGGGGGGGCAGTCGATTTTACATTTTATGTTAATAGTATGTTTACAAAAAAAAAAATAAAACTAAGAACCTAACGAAAAATCAATACTCATGGTTTTGACAATATTTTATCATACAAAAGTAGACTATAATTTTTTTTTAAATTTTAAGTAGTACCAAAAAATCGTTTTTAGCCATCTAAGTTGTTTTGTTTTTTGTACATTTCTTGAGCGATTTAAAAAATTTTTTATCTTGTGTTATTTGAAACAAAATTGTACACAGAATGAACGTTTTTTTTATAATTCCTCATCATAATTTTTTTTTAAATGTGTTAAAGTCCATGAAAAAATAATTTTTGACTTTAATTTCAAATATTTTTTGGATTACGACCAAAAAAATTTGAACTTCCGCAATTATTGTGATTAATGTTACAAATTGAACTAAGTAATTTTTTTTGTTTATATACCAAAAATTCAATTTTAAACTATAAATAAAATAATATTTTGTGTTTACAAGTAGGCTTAGTAGTGTGCTTTTCCTTTAAAAAGACCAATACGATAACATGTTACATCATCTGTCAAAATAAAGAAATTTCATCGAATTTGACAATTTTTAAAAAAATAATGATAAGGAATTTGGAATAACAAATCTTTTTGTGCATAACTTTGTTATTATACAATAAAAGATTTTGAAAATCGGTCAAGAATTGGGGCCTAAAATTTCATATGTCCTAAAAACCCTTTTTTCCACTGTGGACGGTAGGCTCAAAGCAGTTTTAGGTTGCATGAAAATTACTATAAAAAGTGTAAATGCCACTGTATTCTGGGTTGATCATACATCTAAAAATGCTTGAATTAAAATCCTAGCTGATCCTTTTTTGAAAATATCGATATTATTCATTTCTTCAGGCTGGACCAAAAATCTTTGTAATTTTTAATCAACGACAGTACAAAAACTGGACAAATGAGATAAAATCTTTTTGTGTTAGTGTATCATTCGATACTTTGGTTAAACGATCAGAAAAGATTTTTTATTGTTGATATTAATGGTCAATTCATTGTCACGCACTAGGATGACGCGTTTCGAACTCCATGACGAGTTCATCTTCAGACCCCTTTGTGACGAATTGATGCAATCTGCTACATCAGTAAATGTTAATCTGGTAAATCTGTTTAGTTATTATTAAAGTACACAAACAGAGATTTAATTATTATTCTCATTCTGTCTTCGATATTTTGACATTGCTACAACCTGGAGGCTTAGCATGCATTACAATTTTACATTTAGGGTAAAAAAGGTGATGTTGGACCTTAAGGATCTGAAGAGCGAATTCAATTCTGGAGTCATGTCCGTCTGTCTGGATGGTTGGCTGGTGTGCAGGGTAACTCGAGTAAACTTTACTGATCCTTTTAAAGATTTAACAGTTTTATTATATTTAGTTAGAACTTCCTAATGAAAACATAACTTCCTAATGGAAAACTAGACGATATTTCAATTTGGTCAGTTTAATTATCTTACAACAATAGGTAAAATATCAGAAAACCGAAATATTTTCTACAACCCTTTTGGTACCTTCAATACAAATTGCAAGTGCACTAAAAACAGTAAAAATTTTGCACAATCTTATCGCTTATTGAACATTAACTTACGAACAAGAAAGGCATCGTTCTGACTACTACGGTCTAAATTTTCCCTATAATTTCAAGGAACTGTTTGTTAAAATATCCACTAGAATTTTGGAGAATGAACATAGGATGAAAGTTCTTATCAGTTAGTGAAATTTCTGAACTGTTTTTTTTTATTTTCATATATTACGGAATTTTTACAGATTTTCCCAGCTGTAGGGGGGGGGGGGGGGCAGCTGCAGAATCTAGCAGCTGAAAGTGATGTGAACGACGAAATTAGCGATGACGGCGAATAAAAAAGAAATATGGAAATATTATGTTTTAAATGTCCTATATATGAAAATATAACTGTTTTTACTATAAAAATCAACTGTTTATGTTTCAAACGTTACTCTCAGCTTAATTAAGAATTAAAATATTTTTGGCCGCCCAGATCATCAAAATACTTCTATGTGCATCGTGTCGAGTGTATTGATATAATAACTCCATCTCTTAAGTGGGCGGAGTGGTACATTTGTATGGGTGGTACTAGAAGGGGCGTGACTACACTTCCAATTTTTTTTCCAAAACTTTAACCTGTCATAGCTTTACTAAGTACACAATTTGTGTACGATGCCGTTGGTTGTATTGATATTATTACTCGATTTCTAAAGTGGGCGGAATGATGTATTTGTATGGGAGGTACCAGATGGAGCGGGCCAGGTAGCCCATTTGCAATACCGTAAGTAGTTTTAAGGAAATATATTATTTGTATGGGAGGTACCAGATGGAGCGGGCCAGGTAGCCCATTTGCAATACCGTAAGTAGTTTTAAGGAAATATTAACTCGAGCAAAATTTCAATTCGTGCGCACCAGCCGAACAGCCAGACAGACAGACGGTAATGGCTCAAACGACTTAAAAAGTCATGAATAGAATTTGGTTCAAAGAAACCTATGATCTACAGTGTAAACCCTCATCCCTAAGGGTGATGGTATAAAAAGGTCGAAGCAATGGAAAAAATTGAGGGCTAACAGAAAAGAGGAAAAAATACTGAACTCAACACAGTTTAAAAACAAATTCATAGCAAATATCAGTATGGAACTGCTTCGCAACGTCGCACAGTGGCCCAAACGGACAATCTAGCGGGATTTAAGTCGAATTCCAATGTTTGAAAATACCGACCTTTTTGGTTTTCTTTTAATTAACAACATTTTTTGACTTCTGTTGGTTGAGCTTAATTACAAACAAATTTTACTTTATTGAGTCAATATCTTTTTTTCTCATTCAGAGAAGGTATGTGCTTAGATAAAATTATATGTTTGTGACCCAACTTTTCATGTTTACCAAAATAAATGTGGTAGAATCAAGCTGTTGTAGCATATATGGTTTTAGAGCGTATACTGACATCTTTGGACTATAATTAACGTGATTCAATCGTATTCACGCTAAATTTTGCATTTATGCAAAGTCTGAGTCCTTGTGGTGTAAAAATATCCAAAATGATAACCAACTACGTCCAACTGTTGGAGATATGTGAAAAAATAACATTTGTTAAATAACTTCCAAACGGGCAACTGGAGGACATAAAAAATTTGACTGTTTAATTATCTTTCAACAGTAAACAAGCACTGAGAAAACCAAAGCATTTGCCACACTTCTTCTGGTACCTCCCATACAAATGATCCGAATTCACCCTAATAGATTTAAATAAATTTTTTGGTAGGTACACTGAATTCGGTCATATTTTGTACAAGATATAAGATTATTGAAAATTGACTTAGGTAGGAATATGGGCTATACGGCGACCCCTTCTAGTACCTCTCATACAAAATAACCAGAAGTTTTTCAGCCAACCATATTTGGTAGGCCGCATTACAAGAGTTTCGGAATCACTAATATACTATACTATATAAAATACTATCATACCTATTGGCCTGATTTCTGAAGAAGCCCTTGAAAAGAGGAATACGAAATTACTGGATTTATATTAATACTTTATATTCTTCAAAAATGTAAAATGTTAAGAACTGTAAAAAATGTCAGTTGTATGGGAGCTTTGACATATAGTTGACCTAGAAAATTAAACTTAAGAGAATAAGTGGTATATGATTTAAACAACTTAAGTTTAAATTTTCATTAAAATATTTCTTCATAAACTCGAGTTATTAATTAAATCCTGCTAGAACAGCTGTTTGACCCACTGTGCGTCGCACGAAAAAGAGTGCGTAGACAGATTCGGAGCCACAGCAAAGTGTGTTATACGCAAACAAATAAAAGCTCGTCACTGCATAGTAAACAGTGCACGGGAATTCGTTGAGGCGTTCCGACATACACAATCGCAAATATTAGTTGCAGAAGTTGCTGAAGAAAAGTTTAACAAAATTAACACCATTCTGGATACGGCCACAATTTTCGCAAACGCATAAATCATTTAAGAGATAATTAATTTAACTAACAATCTATCATACAAAAATTAGCTCTAAATTAGCTAATTAGCATATCTCCCCAGGTTGCATCTTAAAACTCCTCTACGATGATTTTTTGGTCGTTAAGGGTCCCTCTATTAACCCAAGAAAAAAAAGACCCGAAAATACTAACGAAATTTGCTGCTTTTATGGCGTTTACGTGATTAAAACATAAAATTTAAGCCCACTTTTTGAATAAAACTATCTTTCATCCTTCCTTTTTTAAATACTGGGCAATTATAAACATGAACTCTTTTCAATTCGCTAACTTTTACACAAACGTTCAGTAACCTCAAAACACACTTCCAAAATTCAGTGACGTTACTGACGGCTTAAAATGGTCATAACTTCACAACAAAACGAAATACAGCAAAATTGTCTGCGTATGTTATGACGGGAACTTTCATATGCCGCTCTCAAGTTGGGAGAAATAATTGTATTTATTAAAGATATTGACCAAAATATGTATACGAGCGTGACGTTACTGACGGTGGCTTTGCCCATATACAAACAAAGCGAAAAAGTTGTAAGTCCAGCCTTTGTATATAAATCATACTCTGATTTTGGGAGTAATGAAGTAGTCTTAGCATTTTAATGCAAATGCATGAGGGCGGAGTCTCAGCGGAGGAATACATTTGAGCATATTTTATTGAAAAACTTATTCCATCCAGACAAGATAATTACACTATTTGACAGATATTTGGAACTTGGGGAGTGACCTAGTGCATGTTGTAGGTCTGGTCGAGAACAACATGATCCTGTATGCCAAAGTTTCCTAACACCCTCAAAATCTTAACTTACGGTTCAAAACCCGTGTTTTCCGATCTTTCCTCACCTATTAGAATATAATAATTCTGAATAATATAATAAACATTAGAGTACCTAAATCAAATAGTGACTAAAAATTCTTTCAAACTTAAAAATAGTGAAAAAATGCACAAAGGTTTGCGATTTCGAGGCAAAGACAGATAGATGTGACAAATTATCTATATAAATGTATATCTCGTTGAAAAGGTTATTGTATAAACTCGGTTAAGAATTAACTGATTTATAAGATCATGTGAGGAAAGATCCGAAAAACCGGTTTTTGAACGGAGAGTCAAGATTTTGAGGGTGTTAGGAAACTTTGGTATACAGGGTCATGTTGTTCTCGACCAGACCTATAACATGCACTAGGTCACTCCCCAAGTTCCTTAAATTTTTTCCAGTTTGTCACAGTGTGTTATTTATAGTGATGGATGTACATTAGACCATTTCATTTTACCAATTTTTTCGAAAAGTCATTGGGATAATATATTTTCTAATTCAACTTAAAATCCATAAAATGAATTAATCCATTTAGCTCATCACCAGCGAAATAGTAAAAATTTCAGCAACAATTAAAAATTCTATTCATTATATTATACATCAAAAGTATCGTTAGAAAGTGTTTGTCAATTGTGCATTTAAAGATATACAAAAATTAGACCCAAAACTAAAAAAAAAAAAAAATTAATGGGCCAAAGTAGGTAAATTTTGAATTAAAATTTAAAAAATTTTAGGTTTGAAAGGTTATTAAACTCAAACTATTATCTAAAATGTTTTGATATCTTCACAGAAAATGTGCGAAATATTATTACCTTTAAAACAAGTCTAATCTGAATTAAATCGGTCAAGCGTATCAAAACTTTTAATCATATAAGTAAATCAGTATTTTTGAAACATGCCTTTTTGCAGCCGAAAACCTTAAACGATTTTGCGCGACCCCTAAACGTGGATCAATTTTCAAGTTTTATATACCAAAATTTTTGTTTTTTTAAGTAGAATTAGAAAATATATTATCCCAATAACTTTTCGAAAAAATTGGTAAAATGAAATGGTCTAATGTACATACCAAACCCGAAATTTTGTAATGAATAAAGCCTTAATAAATTCATCAATAAACATAAAGTCATCATAGAACAAAAAATTTTCGAGCCCGGACATACTCAAATGGAGGTTGACAGTGTACATTCCGCAATAGAGCGATCTTTGAAAAATGTGATGTACCTTCCGATTATATTGAAATATGCAAATCAGCAAGACAATTTTCGGAAGCATATAATGTTTCTTACTTATCCCAAGATTTTTTTAAAACATTCAGCAGTGTACAGTTTTGTAAAAATATTCTCATTGGACGTGGCAAGGGCGGTGCGAAAGTAACCAATATATGTTATAAACTCCGATTTAATGATACTTTTAGACTTCTCCCTCAGAGAATTGACAAACAAGTAATCGCATTGGAGTGGTTAAATTTAAAACAACTACATATTATTATTTTTATAACATATTTTTTAAGAACGCACCAGCAATGAAGTAATACTGTTTTTTAAATATTTTTATAACATAAATAAACTATTAAAATTTTACTTAAAAAGTATATCGCGACCTAAAGTTGTAAAGGTTGTAAGTCCACTTTTTTCATAAATGTATTTGTTGATGTAGAACGCTAGATAAATTGAAAACGCATCTGGCTTGAAAAAAAAACCACCAAAAATATACGCGTTGTTACCTTTTATAACTGAATAGAAAATGTTCTAAGTCCCTAAAACATATACAAACAAAGCGAAAAAGTTGTAAATCCAGCATTTTTATATTAATCATTCTCAAGTAATCAAGTAGTCATAGCATTTCAATGCAAATGCATGAGGGCGGGGTCTCAGCGGAGGAATTTGCAAACATTTAGGCATATTTATACCCTCACCCTACGGGTAGAAGGGTATATATCATCTATGTTTCTTTGAACCAAATTTGATTCATGACTTTTTAATTGGTTTGAGCCATGTCCGTCTGTCCATCTGTCTGGTAAGAAAGTTTCAGTCGGGCAACCCGACTTACATATACCCTCAACCTCAGTATACCATAAAATTTTCTATTATATTAATATTATTACTCGATTTCTAAGTGGGCGGAGTGGTACATTTGTATGGGAGGTACCAGAAGGCCGCAGCTAGACTTTCTCCAAAACTTTATCCTGTTATAGCTTTACAAAATACACAATTTTGGCACGATCATTTTGAGTGTATTGATTTTATTACTTCATCTTCAACGTGGGCGGAGTGGTACATTTGTATAGGAGCAGTGGCGGATTTAGGACTGCTGCCTCCCTAGGCACTATTTGATGTGCCGCCCTTTTTGATTATATAGAAGTGAATATAAAAAAAAATTAAATACTTAAATTAATGTGTATTCATTTTTATTAATTTAGATACATACATGAATGTATATGGGTATATCCAGCGGAAGGACGGACGATTTCATAGTAAAAAATTGCTATATTTTTTACTTTTTGTTTTTGTAATCATATCATGAATTTGTTGAACTTTAACAAAACAAACTATATATATCGTTGGAAAGTCTCTTCTTTCCAAATCCACTAGCTAATAAGTGCGTAATATGTAGTTCGGAAAACCGGTTTTTTGCCCGTAACTCAAGATGTTGGGGGTTTTGGGAAATTTAAAAAAAGATTCTTGTAGTGCTCAGCAGCACCTTCCAGCAAAATAGTATAATTTTGCAGGTATTGATTTTTTTGTCGCTCCGTGTTATCCATAGAAAAATGCGTGTGTCCGCAGTAGCATAAAAGGTAAAAGTATATAAAATGTGAAGTAAGTTGTTTATATAACCCCAATATGTCTTCTTTATTTCACAAAAAAGAATATACTAGCCACATAAGAAATATCGCTATATTTCACAAATTTTCGAAGACACTTCAAGTTGCTGTGGTAAATTGTGTGTACAACATTTTAAGTAAAGTTCCATTAAAAGAACATTATAGTACTGTCCAAAATCTAAATTTTTTAATATGAAAATAATCTTCAAAATATTTAAACTTTTCGAGAAAACTAATAAGATAAAAAAGGCGTCCGCAACGCCAGGAAATGCCCATATATAAATACAGTGAACCAAAGATACAGCCAAAATTAGCATATCACAATAATTCAAAAATAGATTAATTATTTAAAACTTAAAAAAATCACTGTTAGTTTTTCTTCAATCATAACATATAATTATTCCAATCTTTTGTCCAATTCATACAGATTTCAATTATTACATGCATGCATAAGATTTTGTTTTTAACATTTTTATTTTCAAAAAAATTATAAATTTTTACACATAAATGTGTTATAAAACAAAAAAACCAAATTTTATAATTAGAAAAAAGTATAACAAATTTTATAATATTCGTTCAAAATTAAAATAAAATAAATGAAAATATTATACATATGTATGCAGATATAAAAGTTACTTTATACATTACTTTTGAAAAACAATACGTTTTTTTCAAAAATAAATAATTACAATTCTTTAATCAGTGCATCTTTTAATAATTTAGTCTTTCGGGACTTTGCTCGGGCAAAAACGTCAATTAAATTTTCATAGTTTATTTCTTGCACTAATTGACCTTCAATAGACAATAATGCAAGACCATTAAGTCTATCTTGGCCCATACTTGCCCGTAGATAGTTTTTCACCATTTACAGGGTGGAAAAGGATCTTTCTGCTGAACAGCTTGTAGCAGGGATACTCAAAAAGAATCGTAAAGCTATGTGGACTTTGGGGTAAACATCTTGAAGATGATATAACATTTTTTTACGATTTTTAATTTAAATTTTGGCGCCCTTAAAATCGTGCCGTCCTAGGCCCTGGCCTATGGGTAAATCCGTCACTGTATAGGAGGTACCAGAAGGGGCCTGTCAAGACTTCTAGATTAATTCACAAAAACTTTATACTGCTTGAGCTTTACTAAATACTGAATTTGCGTAATTCCGTTAGGTGTATTAATATTATTACTCCATTTCTAAAATGGGCAGTATTTGCATGGGAGGGGCCTACCCGTAGGGTGAGGGTATACAAATATAGTGAATAAATTATAATTAAAAATTAAAAAAATAAGTTTTATTTATTCATAAAAATTTGTTATAGGAAAAGGCGCTAAGTCTAAATTATATCGATAAGTTAAAAAGCGAAAAAGTTCAAAGTCCAAAAAATGCTCCAAAAAGTGTATATTGCATTTTTTCAGAAAATTTTTTCACTACTACCAATAATATAAGCAAGTTACAAATAATTGCATTAAAAGTTTTGAAAAAGTAAGTCGTTAAAGGCAAATGTAGAGTTTTTTGTCCCTCCTGTAAAATATTGAATTTTGGACTTACAACCTTTACAACTTTAGGTCGCGATATGATGAATTTATATCAAAACCGATATTCATTGAACCAGGCCGTCTCAGATTTTAATGAAATTTTGCATACCTACAGAAACACAACCTCATTTTTCGAAATTACATTTTGAAAAAATGTGGGCGTGGCAAGGTATCGAAATATTTGAAAATTTTCGGTAATAGGTACATTTAAGCTGCGATTTCTATGGAATGACTCCACCGATTTGAAAGATCTTGGTGCCATTAGAAAGGTATATAAGTCAGCTTTTTTCTTAAAAATTCCCTATAGGAAAAGGCGCTAAGTCCAAATTATATCGATAAATTAAAAAGCGAAAAAGTTCAAAGTAAAAAAAATGCTCCAAAAAGAGTTCCAAGCATTTTTCAGAAAAATTTTTCAATATTACCAAAAATATGAATAAGTTACACATAATTGCATTAAAAGTTTTGAAAAAGTAAGTCTTTAAAGGAAAAAGTAAAGTTTTTTGTCCCTCCTGTAAAATTTTTAATTTTACGACTTTAGGTCGCGAATTATGAACTCATATGAAGTGTTTGTGGGATTAGGCACTAGTTCTAGAGTTACAGGTACACGACACCACCTGGTGGCTGGTCTGATATTATGAGTTATTATGAGTATTTCATTAACATCAAACATCTACTGGCATTAGTCAGCTGTTCTCGTGCCAGTACCATATTGATCTGCTTTGTACCATACAAATTTTCTTCATGATCAAACAAACGTACATTCTGAATTTCAGTAAAATTGGTCCATCCATTAAAATTTTCGAAATAAGTCCACCCCAGCGCCACCTCTCGAGTCCATTTATCAAATGTTTTCCCTTGATCAAAAAAATATACATTCTAAATTTCAGTTAAATTAGTCCATCCATTAAAATTCCACTCCGAAAGAAGTCCACTCCAGCGCCACCTATCGGGTCCATTCATATAATATATATAATTCTTAAACTTTTTACCTGTGTTTGTCAATAGCTCCTTTACAGTCTGTCTGATGTTGATACAATTTTTTATAAATATAAGATACATATTAGGAAAAAGTGTAATGCCCGCAACGTAAATTAACCAATAAATTTATAAGTCTCATTAAAGCCTTTTTAAAATCCTTAAATATTCCTCTTTTCTTTATGTATTTCGAATTTTTGCTAAATAGATGCAAATGCACGTTGCCATTCAAAACTACTTCCGTTTTTTGTAATAACCGCAACGGAACTTTTGTCACGAATATTGTTGTCGTCAAAAGTAGTTGAGCAATCAATAAAACGTAATTTCAGAGTAATCTCAAATAACTGTTGTTGCTGAAGTTTATATGAAAATATCTCACTCATAACGCAAATGGGATTAATATAACAAAACAAAAATACGTACAAATGTAATGTCCGCAACACAGAATTTACACATATTAAACGACAAAATTCAAATTGTTCAGAAAACGCAAAAAAACGTTTTAAAGTATCACTTTTAGAATATTTGTTTTTTTTTGGTTTATTATTAAGGTATGTGGGTGAGTATTTCCTAGCGTTGCGGACGCAATTAAACCAGTACAGAAATTTCAGTCAGGTATCAGTATACCATCGCCCAACATAAGAAATTGTTTTTGAGTAATTGAAATTAATAGTTTTTTTAGTTAAAATAAAATAACTTATGTATTATTTTTTGCCTGGCAAAACCGTAAGTCAACGTTCAGTGAATGGGAGGTACCAGAAGGGGTGTGGCAAAAGGTTTAAGGTTTGTCTACTTTTGCCAAGAAAAATAAACTGCCTAAATTCAAATATCCTCCGGTCGTCTGTTAGGAAGTTATAAAAGAAAGATAAAAAATAGGTAATATTGTATGGGAGGTACCAGAAAAGGTGGGGCTGTTCTGCCAATCCAATTAGTTTGAAAAATATTAATACTGGTAAATTTTCATACCGATCTGTTGAGGTTTACTCGAGTTATCCTGCTCACCAGCCAGCCAGTCACACAGACGGACATAGCTCATTCGTCTTAAAAAGTCCTGAAACGAATTTGTTCTCAAAATACTTGGGTCTGACTCGTCTCCTTTAATGCGTTACCCTTTTTTCGTATCAAATGTAAAATACCCTCATCCCTAAGGGTGATGGTATAAAAATTTGGATATTGGATAGTACTTACTATGTATAATGTTCTTTTAATGAAACTTTACTTAAAATGTTGTATTCAAAATTATGACGAACACAAAGTAGGTTAGGGTAGAAGAGCTACAACAGGTTGCGCAAAATCTGTTGATTCACTTCTTACTCATGGGTAAAGTGTTCAGTTTTCAGAAACCCGGTTTATTCGAAATATGCCTTTTTCAATAATTCGGTTTTCGAATACTTGATTTACTTAAAAACCGGGTTAACCGGTTTCATTCAGTTTTTCGGAAATTGTAAAATAGAACCAAATATCCAATTAAATATGAAAAGATATGAATATCGATACATTAATCCATTTAATTAATACTTATATTTATCCAAACAGAAGTTATTAGGAAATTTTAACTTAGTATATCAGCCATGTTATGGAAAACAATTCGGTTTAAAAACAGAGCAAAATCGGTAAAAAGGCAATACTTTTTAATACATTATTATCGATTTTGCTCTGTTGTCGAACCGAATTGTTTTCCAGAACATGGCTGTATAAGTGGAATTTATATTACTCACAAACTTTGAATACGTTTCCTTACATTTTACATTTTACAATTAGCAGGGTTTAGAATTAAGGTATTAATTTGACCACAAATTAACCTCCTTTCTACCATTGGGCGCTTAGCATAGGAAATATAAGGCACAACGTTTTTCATATGAATATCGACGGCTTCGCACTCATTTCGAGGTGAAACCCCAATCTTTTCCAATATTAGATCCCAACTGTAACTGGGTGATTTCCCAACTATTGTATGGTAATCATAATTTAAGCTCCTTTTTGCGATCGGACACTTAGTTTAGGAGTTAACTGCATTTAAACTTGTTCATCTAACGGCTTCCTAGCCAATACAAGATGAGTTTCCAACTATATCATAGTGACATAGTTCTTTTTCGCGATTGGACGCTTTGTTTAGAAGATAGCCCAGCATTTTCCAAACGAATTTTCGTATTGCTGAAAGCATTCTTTGAGATTTGTCTGAAGAATATCTGGTAAGCATAAACAACCTTGTTTGCAGATTTACCTTTAAATGACCTAGAAAGTTCTGTGAAATACTGCTTTTTGGGAAACCGGTTAACCGACATCAAAAAACCGGTTAAACCGGGTATTCGAAATTGGCATCTTTGAAGATACCGGCTTACGGTTTCGGAGAAAACTTCACTTCCTTGTGTGTTTGATGATCCTATGTAATGTTACATATATGTGGCTCTAAAGCTTGTGTTCAATTATATATCTGCTTACAGTGACTTCAAAAAATTGCCCAAAATTCTGATAAATAAAAATTTTAAAATCATTTTTTGCGTGAGGTTTTTTATCGAATCCACTAATATGTAATATTTTATCTAATCTTAAATTAAAAATCATCTAAATATTGTACAGTGAAACGAAGTTGTATATAATTCATCACCCTAGTGTATACCGAAGGAGCTCCAGTGTTTCAGTACTGGACTCGGTCCATCTGACCTACGAATTAACCCCAATCCCTTCGGGTCCTTAGACAGAACGCTTCTGAATCGGGCTGCATCATTGGCCCCTAATATCGACTTGCATTACTTAATCCGCGTAGCTCTCCTTGACCTTTTAATGTCTCTTTTGTAACTGTTAAAACTAGTGCAATAAGCGTTACAGAACTCCTAAAATCCCGTTCCCTTCGTTTTGTTGAAAAGCCTTCTGGTAGCTTTGGGCAGGGCTTCCAGCTGCTTATTCCACCACACTGGCAGCAATCTCTTGCTCGGATAAGTGAGTAGGCAAGACTCAGCAATGCAAAGATTGAGAGCTTTAGTCAAGACATCTACTTTTTTATATACCTCAGGAATTGTTCTACAGGGTCCCAATATAAAGTTCAGTGTTGTTGCAATTTGGGCACGGAACTCCACCCAATTTGCTCTCTGTGGATTCCTGTTTAGCTTTTGGCATTCCCCTACTATGGTCTAAGAAAGAGAATTCCCCAGAGACCCTCTAATCCCTTGAAATAGAAGTGTGTATATTGTCTGGATTATGTCAATGACAGCATGTTTATATTTCTAAAGGTCAGAGTATCCCCCACATAACAAATCTTAAGTCCATACTGAATAGACTGACTCACCTCTCGTGTTTATATTCTTGCTGCCCCAGTGCACATGGTGAGCATTGGCATTACGTGTCTTTTGAGCTAACATTTAAAGTCCAGATGACACGTTTTTGATGCCGCTTACCTTGTGAGATTATGTGGAGCCTCAGCTGGCCGGCAGACAGAAGACAGCATCAGTTTATTATCAAGCTTGTCCTCCAAATAGACCGCCGAATCAAGAATTATATCTACTCCCTTTCTATCTACAAAACAGGTTCTTACCCTGCCGATGTGGGAGCACAGAACTAGGAACGATTTCCAGTCTGGCGCCAGACTTGAGTTCACCACAACTATTGACCATGCTTTTGAGTTGATTGAACGGTCTTCTTATTTTCAGATTCAATAGTTTTGACTCCCTTCGACCTGTACAAATCCAGCAAGCTTACCTGATCTGTGCTTATACTTGACATACTCAGAGTCAACTTCTTCTCAAGTGTTGTCCAGTTTACTGTGCTGATTTTCCGGTCGGGGTTAGCCCTGCCACCACAGCCACCTGAAGAGATGGATGATCTCCCAAGCTTGTTTATTCCCTTGACCGCCTCGCGCCTTTGACAGACTCACTGAGGAATCTCGTGTCAGGATAATTCATTTATAACTTCATGGCGTATTCCTTGTGCTTTTGAATTAGACTTTTCTCCTTCTCAGAGAGCAGAGCGGCATCTCAACCCTGTAACCTTGCAAGGAAGTTAGAGGATCGCAAAGTGTTCATGATTTCATATAAACGGAGCAGTTATCATAGATGAATGAAAATTGGCACGCATTGCTTTTATAAGCAGGAAAGGAAAAACATGAAGTATTGTGAAAATCGGCCCAAGGACACACCCACCTATATATCCTGAAATGGAAAAAACTTATATTATCCTAAATTTCCTCAAAGGACTCGGTGTTGAACCTGACCGTTGTACACATTTAAAGCGAAAAAAGGTTAGAATAAAACCTTTTTAGATTCAAATTTTACATAATCATATAAAATCATGGTTGTCTTTTTCAGGCGAATTAAAGATTGCAAAATAAGGGAAAAAAGAACGGCTCGAACGTGACAACAACAGAAGTAGTTTTTTAGGACATCTTTAAAAACATGAGATTCAGCGAAATTAAACACAATATTTTTTAGATTAAAATTTTAAAATGTTAAAAAATAACAAAGTTTTCGATTCCTCTTTATTTGTTAGGAATATCATGGGTAGTTTTTTTAATTTAATTATTAAGTGGATCAAATGTGACATGAGTTGAACGTGACATTATTTCTATGACTTTCTCTATATGCAATGAATTTTATACATATAAGGAAAATTTCATGTTTTTTTTATTTGCGAAATTGGGGAATTTCATAAAGTTTATATTGTTCATCACTAATGTTCAGGAACAAAAAAAGTATGCATTGCATACTTGCATATGCAAATGCATTTTACAGTCTAACCGGCATGTTTTGGGGGTTTATGCATATAAAAGCATATTTTGGGGTTTCAGGGATTTCTTTATAAATTTTTTCGCAGTATAGACGAACGTTCGCATATGCGAATGCGAATTATTCGCATCGTTTTGTACATTCGCATTCGTATAAATATATATTTCAATATTCGCATTCGCTTTCGCAAAATAAATATTCCAATATACGCATTCGCATTCATACAAGTAATAGTAATAGTGAGACTGATGACGACATGCAAGAGACCACGTTTTCAGTCTCTCATGCAAAAGAATTGTTAGCTAAATACAATAAAGAGTAAAAAATTCATATTTCAGAAGATCCTTTATTGTGTTGGAAACGAAACAGCTCGAAATACCAAAAGTTAGTACCTTTGGCACGCCAGTTCTTAGCTACGCCTCCGGGAAGTGTTCCCAGCGAAAAAGCAGCGAAGCTTCTTTTTGTTAAATACAATTTGGCACTACTAAACTATGAATACTGAATTCGTCAAAGTTTTCGAAAGTATTAAAAGTTGGTACCTTTGGCACGCCAGTTCTTAGCTACGCCTCCGGGAAGTGTTCCCAGCGAAAAAGCAGCGAAGCTTCTTTTTGTTCAATACAACTTTATATTATTATTAATTAAAACTGAATTTTTGAGAATTATATATATTTTTGTTTTACTTTGAAATAAATATTTTATGTTTAATTACTTAACTGGAATACATATCTATATATATAAAACAGGATGTGTGTATATATGTAACGTATGGACTCGAAAACGGCTGGACCGATTTTGATGAAATTTTCAGGGAATCTTCCGAATAACCCCGCGAGTAACATAGGCTACACATTGTTTGGATTTTTCTACATTTAGGGGGTGAAAATGGCAATATTCGATAACACAAGGTATTCCGCGCTTACAAGAAGTTAAAAATAATATATTATCAATCGATGATAAACAACTTTGTGTACTCTTTTAAGATTCCTGCGTACGTCCATGGGAAAACCTTTAAAAAAAATTCTTTAAATAACTCTCTGTATTTCAATATAACGGGACATCCAATATAACGGGATATGCAATAGCGAAGCATTGCCGGGCCCACTAGTTTTTATAAGAAAAGGCAGACAGTAGGAATGAAACTAAATTATTCGTTTACGTAAAACATTTTTTGACATTCGCTAAACAATTTTGGAATATTCGCTTTCGCATTCGCATTTGCAAAAACTAAAAGTAAGTATTCGCATTCGCTTTCGCAAAAAAAAATATTCCAATATTCGCATTTGCATTCGCATTCGCTAAAGCACATTCGTTACATCCCTAGTTATAACTACTTATTTTAAAAGGGGTGTAGGTGTTCAGTCACAACACACGTACAGTAGAATTTTATATATAACATATAGATTGCTAACAGAATTTGTTTTACAAGAGTTGTGTGAAATGGATTATGTTGACAGCTAGCAGAGCAGATAGCTATTTTGATAGTTACCAAACTATCTCATCAGCACCCTTAGCTGTGCCTTCTACACACATTATCACAACCTTAAGTGTTAAAAGCTTCAAGAAACCATCGTGAAGCCCAAACACACCGGTGCGAAAATGGTATCAACGAAGACCACACGTCAACATAATTCAAACTAGCTCTTGTCTATGCTCTGTTACTATCTATCTTATGTTAATAATTATTACTAGAATTTCTAGCGTTGCGTTGCCACCAAGGCACAGTGGTCCAAATGCTCAATCTAGCCGGAAAAAAGTCATTTTTTTTTATTTCGAAACTAAATATTTTGTTTGATAATAAGTTGACAAGTGTCCACAGAGTATAACGCTACATTTTTTATTTATTTAACTTCTGTTTCAGGTTTGCTTTCTTGCTTTAAACACAAGTAATTGCTGTTTTGTTTTTCTATTAGTAGCTCAGTTGATATTTAGTACCGCAATTGAAGTTGTCGTGAAAAAGTAAGAAAAAAGTTTTTAAAAATTTTTTTGCTGAAATTAATTTAATAATATTAGGAGCAAATATTACTATTTTTATATTTCAAAAAAAATGTTTTATTTGCAAAATAAATGGAGTTTTGTACGAGGGTGTCTTATACGTCAAAATTTTGTCCAATGTCCAAATTCAATTAGAGTTTTAAATGGGAATTTATCAAACTTTAATTCTATTATTTGTGTTTTTGTAATCTGTATGATTGTAGCTTGTCAATGTATTTAAAATTAGCTGCCAGTTTTTGCCTGAATGTTTTTTATTTGTATTGGAAATTCTTAAACTCTTATTTTAATTTGATTATTTATTATTATACCATATCCCTTAGGAATGAGGGTGTATATAATTCGAAACGATAACAAGTGTTACGCATTAAAGAAGATGAGTTAGACCCCAAGTATCTTAAGACCAAATTCGTTTCAGGACTTTTTAAGACGATTAAGCTACGTCAGTCAGTCTGGCTGGCTGGATGGATGGCTGGTGAGCAGGATAACTCGAGTAAACCTTAACGGATCGGTATGAAAATTTACCAGTACAAATATTTTTTAAAACGAAGTAATGTGATTGTTAATGGGCAGAATAGCCCCATCCCTTCTGGTACCTCCCATACAAAATTACCTGTTTTTGGATAATTGCTATTTCTTCAATAACTTCCAAACGGACAATTAGAAGATATTTGAATTTTGTCAGTTTAATTTTTTTGTAATAGTATTTAAACCCAAAGAAAACTGAAACCTTTGCCACACCCCTTCTGGCACCTCCCATACAAATGACCGAATTGGTCGATTCATTTATACTGAGATAGGAGGCAAAACTTCATAAAAGATAACTATTTGACACACCCCTTCGGCTACCTCCCATACAAACTCACCCACATAGTCTTATCTTTTATTGGGTGGTGGTATTTATCTATCAGTTTACCTGACTAAAATTTCTGTACTGGTTACTGTATTATATATATTTATTTATTATTTATATTTGTATAATTCTATATATTTATTTTGTTTATTATTTGCACTTATTATGTCGAGATAGGTACTTCAATATTATATGTATGAAATTATTTTATTATAGCTATAATATTTGTTTTTATTTACTTAACAAAAAATCTGCCACGCCCATTTTACAGTGCCCATTTTTTTGATGAGTGTTTTTATTGATAAAATCTATGAACGTGCAAAGTTTCATGTCAATGCGGCTTTTCAAAAGCGAGTTATGACTTTCTTCCGGCTAGATTGAGCATTTGGACCACTGTGCAGAAAACTGAAATTGGGTTCTATAAAGATACATCAAGTCGATTATTTCACGCTATTCAACAAAACTTAAAGTACCTGGCCTCTGTTATTAGCGATGGTATTTTATCGATCATAGATGCAATAAAAAATACATAGCTCTAAGAGCTTTCTGAAATTTTAGATTCGTTTTAATTAATTTTGTAGTTTTTGGTTTTCAATAAATAAGCCAAAATATTGCCAACTAAAAGTGTACTAGAATAACCGTACTTGACTATATTTTGGAAATAACAAATTTAAAAAAGCTAAAAATTTTATCGGAAAATGATAACAAAAACTTAATTTAACTTAATTTCCCTTTGCACCCCATGAATGAGGTATGGGATAGCTTCTCGCGTTGTTGTGAATTAACACGCTTTCTATTTTTAAATTCACAACTAACGGCACCTACTTGTTTATCGACGAATGCGAACGTCACTGTTTGAGAAGCTCTTACTAGACACGACGATTGAATTGACGCTTAACACTGCGAAGTTGCTGTCAACAACATTCGAGGGGAGCCGACAATGAAAGAAAATTTTATTTACTTTTTTCTTTTAAGATGACTGGAGCCAGGTTTGAACCTGCGACCTCCCGCATGGTAGTCGCGTGTTCTAACCACTATGCCACGGCCGGTCCCAATATAACAAGCTTAACAAAATCAAAGGTTTAATTAATTTTTCACTCGTTCGCCATCCTGGAGATGCCCATATACTTTTTGAATTTTTGGTTATCTTAAAAGTAAACAAAAATCAATTATTGAAGTTGTTACAAACATTCAAGATCAACGGAATATAGAAAAAGAGACCAAAAAAACTTTTTTAATATTTCAAAGTTAGTTTCTAGCTTCAAGAATCCATCGAGAAGCCCAAAACACCGGTGTGAAAATGGTATCAACATAATCCACACAAGCTCTTGTCTGTGCTTTGTCCATCGGACAAAATCGTATAGAATTTGCTTTTGGCGCATGCGCCAACCCAGTGTACCTCCATTTCACACACGGTGTAATTAACAAAAATTAAGCCTTGTCTTAATATTTCTTGTGAATTAAAAAGCATTTAATTTTGAAAAAAGTCACTACTAAAAACTTTAAATTCCGTTTTTTGCAGAATATACCTGAAAATAGGAATTGACAGGACATTTGTGGACATATTTTTCATATCGATGAATGCATCTTCTAAACCTCTTTCCTATAATACTAATATTGTCCATATTGTCTTTAGATAAATATCAAAAATCTCTGAAAAACTAAAAAAAAACCGGCCCACTCATTGGCACGAAATGTTTTGAACATTTTTGGGGGTAGGCCGAAGATACAAAATGAGACGCTCTATAGTACATATATTTGTGTTTGAAGCCCCGGCAGAGAGCAAGTGAAAGATGATGTAAAAAAAGTTAGTTCGCCACTGCTTTCCCCTGAGAACTATTTGGAAACAAACTTTTACTAGTCCATAAATTCTCCATGAATATATTTTTGGGCGAAGTTTAATTTTGACCTAAAATAAGATGTTATCCTTTTTTTATAGGTATATACAAGTTTTTTACTTATATTTCCTCTTTTGTTCTTCGCTTGTTTACTGCAAACATTTATTTCGATTGCTTTTGTGTTTGCGACTTAAAACTCGCAAGGTTGCATTCGAATGCCATTATCAATTTCAATACATTAGCAATTTAAATACATTTCATTCGATAGTAGGGGAATCTCAAAAGTAAAAAAAACTCGCACGTTCGAATAAGAATTCGTTTGTGTACGAATGCGGGAATTAGCCCCCAGGATAAAGAAGGAACTGTTTGTTCATTGAGGCTGAAAAATTATATTTACTTGCGAAATTTTTCTACGTTAAGCATCCATAAGAATTATTTCAAAACAACTATTTCCTCTCTTTTGAACGATTTAATTTCAACGTCCTTTTCATTCTGGGGGTATATGCATTAGGGGTATAACCAATTTTTTGGCACAGTACCATGAGGTCAACCATGTCTTAGTAACCACGAAAATCATAATCTTTTGTAATTTTTCTGGAAAAAGTTCACGCACCAATTGGTTTTTCTAAACAGGTGTATAAAAAATTATTTAAAAATTTTTTTTTTTTTATTTTTTAAATTACTGAGTTATATAAATACTCGTATAATAAAAATTATGAGTTAGTTATTGAAAGATAAAAATTTAAGATTTAAAGCTCTTTTTTTATTAATTTTTTTTTTTTCGTTAAAAAGGTTAAAGATACGTTTTGGTTTCTCTTACCATATCTAAAAATTTGTTTTAAATAAACATATTATTAAATTTTCTTCACCAAAAAGAAAATTAAAAATTTTCAAAACTTCATCGCGGTTGGTGCGTGAACTTTTTTGACCTTAGCGAAAAAATAAATATACGTTCCCTTATAGTTTTTTATGCTCTATTGGACTGTGCTATGCCAATTTTGATATTTTAAAAAATTGTTACAAAGTTATATCCCTAATATGCATGTGTGTTTGTTCCAGAGGGCTGATTTTAATACAGTACGAGTACGAGTAAGTTTATAAAGAACGCCGTTTATAACGAACTTTCAGTTATAAACAACACTTTTTCTGGTCCCAACGGTTAAGCATTATTTCTTTATATAAATCTATACTGTTATAGCGAACTTTACGTATAACGAACAGTATTTGTTGTCCAATTTTTCAGTTTTTATATATTTCACACACGGTTATAACGAACGCCCTACAATGTTTTTAATTAGGTCGGCAACGGTGAAGTAATTTTTTTTAAACAAATACTGAAATGTTATTCTGTTGCTTTTATTACTGAAGATTTGATTGATTTATTGTTGATTGATTTCATTTTTTTAACGTAATAAAATGCTATTAAAAAATAATAAAACTGGTCAAAAATAATAATAATAATTTTTAGTCTACTTTTTAAATAGCTCGGATATAACGAACTTTGGATATAACGAACTTAAATGCCTATTCCCTGGGAGTTCGCTATAACCGTACTCGACTGTATATGACAGAATTGTTAAACTATGTATATCGTCGGCTAGCCTGCAAGTAGTGTCATGTGTAATTTTGGAATTTTTTTTTTATTGTACCATTGTGATGCTCTACTGGTCATACATAAGCCTACCAAGACGTTTTGCGATATCTTAATGGGTTTAGAAGATGGCAAAAAGTGCTATGTGTAACCCATATACGAAATATTCCTGCAATAGGTGTTATGTGTTTTTTTATATGGTAATTATTATTTTTTTATATAGTAATTTTTTAAGGAGTTTCACAACTGCATGTACACTTAAAACCTTAGATATTAGTAGGATACAAGGAAGGTAATGTTACTGAAAATGATTGTAAACTTCACGTGTTAAAAAAGGATGAAGCAAGAAATGCCAAGAAATTGGATATTGAGAGTATGTCTTCTGATGTTGTGGTCGTTTCCATGGATATGCAAAGTGTTTTGCTCTCCCCCAAGTAATTAGTATCTGAACAATATTATAAAATGAAACTGGCCCTCCATAACTTTACATTTTATGTCAAAAATACCAAAAACGTTTTTTTGTACGTTTGGCACGAGGGCGAGGAAAAAGTAACAGCAAATAATATAACAAGCTGCATTATACGTTTTATTAAAACTTACTGCGCTTCGTACAAAAAGGTTATGCTAATATCGGATGGATGCACCTACCAAAATAAAAATAAGGTACTGTGTAGCGCTTTAGCAAACCTCTCTGTAGCTACTTGACAAAAGTTGGAGCAAATTATATTAGAAAGAGGCCATACAATGATGGAAGTCGACAGTGTCCATTCAACGTTAGAAAATTTGTTTACAGCTCCAATATATTCGCCACTAGATTATGTTAGTCGCATGAGACTTAAACTTAGAGTATACTTTTTTAAGGATTACGAACACGTTCCTGGCAACTTTACCTCAATCAGACCTGGTGAACGTGCAGGTGATGCAAAAGTAAACAATATCCGTGGATTGCTTTTTAAAGGCGATGAAGTTTATTTCAAGCTGCGCCACACCAATTATTGGGAATTGATGGGCCAAAAAAAGCGAACAAGGGTACTTAATATGAATCTCCATTAAAAATTGATGAATCCAAATACAAGAGCCTCCAGTCATTAAAGCAATATATGCACAAAGATTACCACTCCTTTTATTATAATCTTCAACATTAAAAATGTATTTGTTTAAGTTTTCTTTGTTTAATTATCTAAGTTTGTAAAAATTTTTTTTAATAAAATGTTAATGAATTTCATCTTACATATTGTACCACCAATTTAGCTAGCGTTAGGCGTCTTTTAATGGCAAAAATACTTAAATATAATAAAATAAAAAATCTAAACAAAAAGTGTTATGTGTACGAATTCATATGAATATATTTTAAATAAAGTTCATACAAAAAGTGTTATGTGTAGTTTTTCTTAAAAAACCTATAGCACTCCGTAACAAAGATCAATATCGGATATCTTTTAATGCAGTACTCTGGTATTTGTGGTAGATATTCAGTTAAGCCTATGGTTGAATAAAAATATCTTTAATGGACAAAATAAATCAATTTTTTGCCTCTCCTGAAAATCTGTTCAAAAACACATAACACTACTTGCAGGCTAGCCGACGATATACTTGTTTTGGTTATTTCTTAAAATGAATTATTTACGTGCTGCTAATAGGGAAGGGCTGTCCTAAACTACGATTCGCCGCCAAATTTTTGCTATCGTCTCTCTATATCGTTTTCTTTCTTTCATCTATGTGCATGTGCAGCAGCGTCCTCTGTAGGAGAGTAGTACATGCTTCAGATGCAACTATGCAATGGAGACTTTGCCAAACGACGCCATATTTCAACAACTGGAGACATTTTGACAACCAACTAAACAACGAAAAACGATGAAAGCAAAAACCAATTGGAAACGAGCAGAGTTGTGGCCAAAAAAAAGTGAATAAAACTATTGCAAATATACGCAAAAACCTGTTATTTTGAGTGGAAAAGTGTAATTAATGTTAAAGAAAGATTAAACAATGTAAATTCATTAACTGCGCCAAATAATCAAGACTTGCTTCGAGTACTAAGCGCCGATTCCCATGAAATCCCTGTGCTACTGAGTTTGTCTTCCGAAAGGTACTGCGGGGGACGTTTCCATGTTTTACATCGTCTCTTATTTGTGTATAAAAAACTAAAGGAAAATAAAACTATTTTCAGCAAGAGCTTGGAGCGACGAATGACATTACCACAACGTCACATACATTTTAGCGCGTAAATACTCTAGTGCCCAGCGATAGACTTTCTTTCACCCGGGACGTTATTGGCGAAAAATTGTAAGTATACATTGAGAAAAATTGATGGGATTATGTGTGACAACTTTCGGCAATAGTGGACTCCTACCTTTTGCTAAAATATGAATCGCAATGTATAAGTGCATTTTTCTCCTTTCTACCCCACATGTAGCTGCCCCCACTCCGCAAACACGCACATAAACACATTGTCTTTATGTACAGATGATAAACTCTTAACCGAAAAATAATGAATTATACGGCAGCAATCTCGCTTAAGCCGCCTAATTATCCGGTATGCAATTTGCTGTATTACATGTATATATGTGTGTACATAATAAAACAATGCATGTATGTACTGCACACAAATAACAAATATGCCTCGCAACTTCTAAACTGAAATGATAATTTCGACGAATATCAGTTTACCACCTTACCAAAATCAGATGCTCAGACACCATATGATTTAGTTAGGAAATCATGTAACTAAAGCACAAGTTTATAAATGTAAATTGTCCTGGCCCGTTCATTATTTAGGCCATGGCAGCATCACAGTTGTAGACAGCAAAAATGGTTTGTATCGGTCAATCAGACTACATTAACTTACTGATGAATTTTTAATTCATTGCAAAAACTTGTCGCTACAATGTCCTTCCTGGCTGAAAAAAATATTCTTTATGTAACTTCTTGCGAAAATCTTATCGCAACAAACATAACGGTTAAGTAATCAGTACATACATAGGTAGCGAATATAAAATCTCGCATAGTCCGTCAATGTAAGAATTACGCCTGTGTTTACGCTCCTCCACGTGGGAATACCCATTATTTACTCCTTAATAAAGTCATAAGTTTATTATTGAACCATTTTTGGTTTTACAGATTCTGCATCTTATTCAAACCGCAAACACATTAAATTTGTCGACTGTATAAACTAATCAAATCTCTCATTAGGTGCAAACCGACATAACTCAAAAAATCGATTCCGACATACATGCATTTAAAGTTTTCAACTGACTTGAAAAGAAAAGAGAAAATATTATAACATCAAAATAAACTAGTGATCTGTAATATATTTACCATATCCATAAAGGAAAATCTACACAAACTAGCCATTTATGGGATTTTCCTGAATAAGACCTAACTCTTCTTTGATATATGAAGTAATTGCTGCAAATGTGTTTATTTGAGTGGCATAATTTATATTGTGTCGTTATTGTTAATCAAAATAGTATTTTTGTGTTAATACATTTTATTAATTTCAGTATTTTGTGATTAAAATATAAACAACATTAAATAAAAAACGTAACATTGTATTTTACTTAAAGTATTAACGAACTCATGTTTGTCTGTCTTTTTATCTTTATATGTTCACTTTATTCACTTATTTATATTATTTTATTAAATTCAGTCTTGTAACTATCTATATCATAATACGCGCTATTATGAATCATCTGAATCACCTTACAATATAATTCAGAAACGAAAACATGTAATTTTCTACTCTCTAGTCATTAAAAAAAATATCAATTCAAAAAAAAACTCATTAAAATTATTATACAAATTGTCATAAAAAGTATTATAAAAATTGAAAATAAGATATTTTTTAATCAAATCATTGATTTAGCTCTCTTATTTCCTGGTATAACTAGTTTGGTATGAAAGGCTTTGCTTTTGGTGATTGGTGATTCTCGTTCAACCTAAAGTATTTTTACTTTTGACAGTTTCAGATCTGCAGTACTTTATGGAGAAATGACGATACAACATAATAAATACTATTAAGAGCGGTCGTAGGGTGCAAGAATCAAAAAAAAAATTGATGTCCTTAAATTGTCTTCAGATAAATTACAAAACTGGGGGAGAAAACATACATTTTTTTTTTCGCCATATAGAGCGACCCTATCTAATGTATTCTCTTCTCAAGCGGAGTGTATCAAAGCTATTATTTTGAATTTTTTTTTACATAACATGAATCATGATGTAACAAACAATTGAGGGGCTTGCAGCAGCAACGAGTTAACTCCATTTTTAGACCGAACAGAGTTAACAACCCTTTTTGGGGGGATAAAATCATTCTTTCGTTTGGTTCAAAAATGATTTATCTCCCATTGGTAGTTCTCAAGTTATCCGCTACAAAGAGTTAACTGCTTCATTCGATTGGGGCAACATAGAGTTAACTCCAGGAGCTGACTCTTTGTTTCCCAAAATGATTGTCGTAAAACAGCATGGAGATGTTTCTTGGCCGGCCTCCAAACGACTGATCCCTCTGCTAGTTGAACATTTGCTTTTATAGCCGTTTAATGCGTTTTGCAGTAAGCAACTTTCCCAATTTTCGCCACTTTGCTTATACTTACACTTAATGTTATCCCCTGATAGTTAATACTGTTTTTTTCTTGAAATAAACCAATATTCTATAAGACTGCCCATATTCAATGCTTCCTTACTTTAAAAAGAAAGCAATTTTCAATTATTTGGGCCAAAAAGGAGGTAACTCCAGAATAAAATTGACTCTAGAATTGCGAATTTTACGAATATCTTAATGGAATTTGGCAAAAGCATGAAGTGGTACGTGACAAATAGTAAGGCAAAGTCACAGACAATTTAAATGCATTCTCTATTTTTGAACAGTTTTTTTATTTTCCAACTTGTTGCTGCATATCCCTACATTCTATATCATTAACTCAAAAATCACGTCTTTTGAGTTATGCCAAGCTTCCACCAAATGAGCGATTTTTTGTCTTTTTCTTAAATGCATGTAGAGTAAACGTACGAAGGCCAAATTACAGACAACATTTTAAGAAAAAGTGCATCACCACATGACCATTATTGTATATTTTTTTTTACTTTTCTCAACAAATTTGTTATATTAGAATGTCAAAAGCGAATGCAAAAGACTTGCGGTCTTTTTTTCATGTTATTTTGAATTTATCGGCACTTTTCATATGGGCAAGAGACGTTGCATGTACTCATCGTGTTGCATATCAATAAAATATCTAAATAGACACTTTTCATTCATGAGACCAAAAGCACCAGTAAAAGTTTAAGATATTGAAAACATTTTACGTATAAAAAGTAGGTTCATTTGTTTGAGCTATGGATCACGGACGAAATTATTTTCTCCGGAGCAAAAGGGAGGCCGGAGCGAAAACATCAGCCCGCGCCAAATCCCTAATTGGAACTTTAAACTCTGATTATTTAAAACCTTATTAAATTTCGAATCAAGAGATCTGTATTTATACTAATAAAATATGTAAGGTATAGGATAAAGGTCAGGGTGAATCAAAAATAACTCTTATGTATGGGATATTCGTGAGCGTCCGTTGGTGTGCGTCAATATGTATATCTTTGTTATTGTTTTCCCAAGGATGTGATGCGAGAAAAAGAATAAATAAAATAAAACACAAGAGGTTTAATATTAAGTAATCAAACGGTTTTCCGCTTTATTGGGAAATTCGAATGTTCTGTGTTGGTATACCTTGCAAGGATGGATCCGCAACAAGAATTAGATGATTATTAGCTCGATGTAGCAAACAAAGCCTGATCTATTGCGATTTTACACAAGCAATACAAATCAAAGTTGTATAGCAGTAGATCCTTACGCCTATTCGAAGGAATAGGGTGGTTTACGAATAGAGTTGCGACAAAAGGTGTGAAAACAGCATTTTGTACGTAAATAGTTATTATTTTATATCGGACAATCTGAAGCAAAAAAAATGGAAGCCCATAGAATTCGCTTTACTGAGAAGACGTGCATATTTATTTACACTCATAATATTTTGGAAATTACCTATCGATATGTATATTTCTTGCACCGATAGCGATTTCCTTGGCATCGCCTTCGAAAGAATGCACTATTTTTATATACATATGTATATATGCATATTTCAAATTATGTAAATACATCGCAACCACACTCTGCTAGTATTTGGTTTTCATTCAGTTTTTACGTATAAACAACAGTGTAGCATAAAATGTTAACAAACACATTGAGTTTTCCGATGGGAGAACTAGTAATGCTTTGAGAAAACACTGTTTACCGATCGGAAAATGTAAACAGAATGTTCGTGTATATCTCCATTAAGAATACACATTGAATGCGCCGCTATTATATCTTACTTCAGTGGCACTCGGAACTTGGAATCGTTCATGGCTAGCGCGTAAAAAACAACATCTATCGGCGGTACCGGTCGCAGACATTGTGTTGTTATTTCATTCTTAGCAGCAAGTTGGAAGAAATTGTCATACAGATGCTATTTTTAGAACGAAATATTGAAATAAGGAAAACATTACAAGAATTGATGATTCGGTTTTAATAAATCCAAATATAAGATCGAGAAAAGCAAAAAAATTAAACGGGACAAATATAATATAAAATGTGTATAATTCCGCGGAACGGTAGAGCGGGTTCCTCAAATTCATCGTCATCACCAAGTAACAGACCTCGGAAGCGATTCAAGAGATGTTGTCGGAATTTCGTAACTTTCATGTGTACTCAAGTGGGTGTGGGTGCTCTCATTGTATTTTATACAATTTTCGGCGCTCTTTCATTCCAGAATATTGAGAAAGATATGGAAGACAAGAAGATAGAAGAAATTCAAAAATTACGCATTGATTGTGTTCTCAAACTATGGACAACAACGGAAAAATTAAATCTTTTCAATAAATCGGAATGGCAAAATGGAACAGATATGGTTTTGCAAAACTATCAGACACACATAGCTGATATAATTAAGCAGGGCTATGATTTTAGACCCCCTAAAGACATTTGGTCTTTTCCAGCCGCTCTAATGTTTTGTCTCTCCGTAATCACAATGATTGGGTACGGCAACATGGTTCCACGAACACCCTGGGGCAAAGGTTTTACAGTGATTTATGCCACTTTTGGGATACCTTTATACATTTTGTATTTCCTTAATATGGGAAAGGTATTGGCACGGTCTTTTCAATTTCTTTACCGTTGTTTGCACGAATGCACACAGGAGCGGCCGAGCATTGATCATCGTCTAGATGCCTTGGAGAATGGCAGCCTGAGAAGCTTGCACCGCAAAAAAATAATTGTGCCTTCAACAGCTTGTCTGTGGGTAATCATATTATATATTCTTACTGGTACAATTATGTTTGACAAGTGGGAGAAGTGGTCATTTTTGAACTCCTTTTACTTCTGTATGACTTCACTGTGTAAAATTGGATTCGGTGATTTTGTGCCTGGCGCTCCCTTAGCCTTTAAGGAATTGACGGATCAAAACTGGAAATTGGCCATCAATTTCATATATATGCTTGTAGGCATGGGTCTTGTGGCTATGTGTTATAACCTTATGCGAGAGGAAGTGCGTGTAAAATTGAAGGAAATGAGGGAAGATACAAAACTCTGTCTGGACGATACGCGTACCCGTTTCATGGGTTGCTGTAGTGGTAATCAACGAGATCTGTATGACGACGATGATGAGATCGATTACTACTAGAAAAATACTCGCAAAGTATTAAATTTGTCATAAAAAACATTAATTATAACAACAATCTAATAAAATTAAATTTCATAACGTGTAAATATTGATGTATAGTGAACGGTCAATGGTGTCATGTGCTATGTGTGCTGGTTGGTGGAGATGTAAGCTCCATATGTGTGAACATGAAAAGGTTTGTTAATGAAAAAAAACTGAAGCAATTGCATGCATTGAGTGATATGTACGAGATCTAATTAAGACGCACTTTTTAAGAAATATCAATGCAGATTAACATTATTTTATTTACTAATTACTTCTTTTATAATATATATAGGGTGTTCAAAACCGAAACCGAAAAACCGTAAACCGGTTTTTTTGTTTAAAACCGTATGCCGGTTTTTGCAAAAATGCCATTTTCGAATAACCGAGTTTTTTCCTTCGGGTACTCGGTTTTTTTAAATTAGTTTGAAATTTAATTTAAAAATTTTACAAAGCTTCTAAAAACATTCTTGATTATAAAATATAAAAAGTTTTTTCTAAATTAATTTGAAATTGAATTTTAAAACTTTAAAAAGCTTCTAAAAACATTCTCGTGTACAAACATTGAATACCATAATTATATGTATTAGGACCGGGAAAAATCCTACAAGCTAATCCTGTGTAAAGTAGTCTAAAAAAGCGGAAACGATGGAATTTGCTAACGAGCTTTTTAAAAGACTTTATCCTGCAATTTCCCCAACAACGGCAGAGTATATTAACAGTTCAGACTGTGAGATGGGGGAATCTCCTAATGGTAGTCTTTGCAACGATTTAAACATGATAATAAATAACATCCAAAATCCACCAGTGAAAACAAATTGCAATGACACACGCCTATATGATGATTTCAACTATTTCGATAGATTTAATAAAAGGACAGAAAAGCTCAACATCCTTCTAAATGCTCTTTTGCCAATAAATCCTACTTCCACAATAAGTGAGCGCGTGTTTTCTGTATCAAGCTTTTTCAAAACGAAACAGAAGAATTGACTCAAAATTGAACACTTAAATTGCATATTATTTCTTAAATACTATTTTAACCAGTAAGAAAGTTTCAGTCGGGTAAGTCGACTTACATATTAGCTTTCCCTCAGTAAAATATATAATTTTCTTGTATATTGATATCATTACTCGATTTCTAAAGTGGGCGAAGTGGTACATTTGTATGGGAGGTACCAGAAGGGGCGTGGATAGACTTAAAGTTTTTTTCTTCAAAACTTTATCCTGATTTAGCTTTAATAAATACAGAATTTGGGCCCGATCACGTTGGGTGTATTGATATTACTACTCCATCTCTAGTGTGGGCGGAATAGTACATTTGTATGGGAGGTCTCAGATGGGGCGTGGCTAGAATAAAAAACTTTATCCTGATTTAGCTTGACTAAATACAGAATTTGGACACGATCAAGTTGGATGTATTGATATTAATACTCCATCTCTGAAGTGGGCGGAATGGTGCATTTGTATGGGAGGTTCCAGCAGGTACGTGGCTAGGCTTCCAAATTGGTTCCCCAAATTTTTATTCTGTTTGGGCAATACTAAAACAGAATTTGGTCACGATCGCGTTGGATCTATTAACTTTGTCCTGCTATAGTTTTACTAAATGTAGAATTTGGGCACGATCGGATTGGGAGTATTGATATAACATACTAAATAAATGCATTTTTTAAACCAAATTATTTTTTTACAAGTATTTTTAACCGGTTTTCTTTAAAATACTGTATTCGAAATCCGATTTTTCTAAAAAATCAATTTTTCGAATAACTCGGAAACCGGGTTTCTAGAAAAAGGAGGTACCCAGTAGGAAGTGTCTGCAAGACATCCTTAAGGATAGGTGCATGACCATAGTAAATCTTTGATGACATTTAGGGGACCGTTCATACAAATCGTCGACGAAATTTTCATACAAGTGTCCGCTTTGTCATACACGCCCTGATGAGCGACAATGTCGGTCAAATTTTCGTTGATGCATATACAAGCGACCTGTCGCCCACACAATCATGCACGACATGATAGGTGACAATGTCGGTTAAATTGTCGTTGAAGACTATATAAGCGACACGTCGCCTACACAATCATGCACGACCTGATGGGTGAAAATGTCAGTCAAATTGTTGTTGATACCTAAGTATGTCTTGAATTGTCATTCAAACCATGGATTCTTAGCTTTTTATTAGTATGACAAATTGTTAATACTTTTGGAAAACTACTGACCAAGATAGAAGTAAAGGATATAAACTTTTACACGGCATTCACATTAATTCGAGATTTTAAATTATAAAATTGCTCGTCCGTTTAATAAAATAAAAATTTTTTACGTCAGATTTAATTTTATTGTTGACATTGTCATAGCAACACATTTTATTCCCTTTGATTTTGTTGAATGTGTTTGATGCACCACAACATTAGTATTTTGTCGGTCAGCTTGACGTGAACCGAGTGTTTTGACGACAAGTACATCAATATTTCACATTTTTCTTCCTTAGATTTTGTTGATTGTGTTTGATGCACGACGACATTAGTATTTTGTCGGTCAGCTTGTCGTCAACCGAGTGTTTTGACGACAAGTACATACATTTTTCACATTTTGTCTTGAGGACAGCGTTGACGACAAAGTCGTGTATGAGGGAACTTCCTACTGGGTATTTGAACACTCTAAATATATATAAAGAAAATTTATAAAATTTCCAGACCAGGGTATACGTTCACAGGATATTGTACTGCTTGATATAATCCGCTTATAAATGACCGTTTTGTTTGCGGTGATAAACGTTTTTAGGTTGTATTTTTTTTTTCTTGACTTCTGTTAATTGCTGATCGTATCCAATGTCGACACTTTCTCATTCGCTTCTTTAGTGGTTGCTTACGTTTGGAGAATGGGTATGTTCATTAATTCCTTAATCCGTCCAATTATTCTTTGGTTAATTTTTCGGCTTCTTTGAGTTCCATATCAGTGTTAACGATTTCATTGCAAGTGTATCAAAATAAAAGTGTTAGTAAAACTTCTGCGATATATTGTAGAAATATTATTTACAACCATTTTAACATACAAAGCGTGAGCGTCTTTTTCATATGTATTGTAAACTAATGAATCAGCTGATTTTAGTTTAAATGCTGAAATGCATAAAAAATTTAGATTTTTGTATCCATAGTTTTCTACTCTTTTAAAAGTTATCACAAAATTTAAAATTAAAAATTAAACCAAATATTTTTGTCGCAAATATTTTTGACGATCAACCGTTTTATTCTAATAAATTTATCACACGTTTACTACAGCTTTTTATTGGATTTTTTAACCACGGCATAGTAAATTGTAGTCTAATACATTTTGTTGTTGCAGTGTTGTAAATGTTCATGATTGTAATTTTAAGCCTTGCGGCCGATTTTAATTAAATTACAATAATACTTATTTTAACAGCTCAGAAATTACCTTTTTAAATGTTTAATGTGTGGTATAATGATATAATAAATATCCAGTAGGGAAAAATACTAGTTCCATAGGACAGTGAACTAGTTCACCTACCAAATAAGCAACTGTCTCATTTAACACGTAGTTGTCCTAGGATTGGGGAGAATTGTCCCTTTTGTACTAGAATAAAACTAGTCCAGAAATTATAGTCAGGCGGTATTTGTTTGTCTCCATTGACCTAGTTTGGAACTATGTACTTCAAAAAAGGTTAAGAAGAACTAGTATTATTCTAGAAAATTTGAGCTAGTAATGTACTAGTATTTAAAAAACTATTTTAAAGTGGGTGAAAAATACGATGTTATAATTAAATACATACAACAATTGAATATATTTTCTTTATCTAAGAGTCATTTAGAATCATTTGTCTTTTCGAAATAAAACTTCTGAAATTATTTCAAAATTCTCTTTTTCTTATTCATCAGCTAATAACTTTTAACTGATTCAAAATTCGATAGTTTAGGACTAGTTCATTTTGGGAGTAGTTCACAATTCCATACTTTTGTACTAGTTTGACGATTCCCTACTGGGTAATTAATTATTAATACAAATATAAATTAATTATAAAAACCTAGTTTTTAAATTAAGTACTATTTTTAGTCTTCAATTTATACTGCTGCTCTATAATGTCTACAAGGGTACTTTACTACCATGGGTGAAAGCAGCTATTATTTTAGTCAAATTTTGCCCAAGGAAAACTTTTATTAAAATATGAATTAAAAATTAATAATGGCTATATTGACCTACCCCATCCCCCCTACAAAATGACATATTTTTTGAAATTAACGTGCTGCAGGACTCTTGCAATTGATTAATTTTCTTATAATAGTAGGTAATGATGGATGCCAACCCTTTGCGACAACATGAATGCTGTTATCTATCCTTTTTTTCTTTGTTTATTCTTTACGATCATTCTCTTTGTGAACCATTAACTGTAATGTATTTTATTCTTATACAATGTAAGCTTGAAATTGTAATGATGAAATGTTTTTTTTTATGTAATAGACGAAACCCCTGATGATGTCAACATCCCTTGACGAAACGTTGGGTAAAATTTGAAATCATATGATGTTTTAATTACAAAAATACTCGATAGGTCTAAATAGCTTGAATATAATCGAAAAAATAGGAACTGACATTGGCCAAATAATCACACATATTAAACTGTAAAGTTCTACGTAAATGCACTACGCATCATTATCTTATTTTCTTTCAATAAGGTTAGATTAAAATACAACTAAATTGGTTAGGTGAAACCTGAGAAAACCCAATACCTCCTCAAATAAAAAAATATTTAAGGAACATTCAATTCACAATAACTATATATGTAATAAAAATTAAATAAAAAAAGAATGATAGGAATTATGAAAGATAAGGCAAGAGAAAGCTAGTGTTAGTATATAATATAAGATAATAGCAGAGTATAACGGCCTTATTCATAAAAAGTTGTAAGAGGCTTATAAACCATTTTTAAGCAAATTTCGAGAAAACCGTATTCATACCCGATTTATATCTTCAATAAGTTAAAGTAGGATTGTCCCTATTTAAGCATGCTATAACTTGACGTTTGTACAATTTATTGTATATTTATGAATTTGAGGTCTTTGTTTTGAGTTTTTAGGAATTTTTCATATTAGAAAGAGCCGTTGCATGTATTCGTCGTGTAGAAAATTGTCTTCGTAATCATTGCGCACATAGAAAAGTATCTAAATAGACACTTTTCATTCATAAATTCCATTTCAAAAATATTTCTACAAAAATCTTCAAAAATTATTTGTAAATAATGAAATAATATTCGTGATGTATAAACAATCAAAACAAGGAAATAATGTAATTGGTATCCGATTATTATTTCAACGAGAGATAACAAATTCAATTTTGTATGTAATTTTTTACTTAAACTGTTTCTTACCGTCATGTTAATCTTAGGGCCGTTTTCTCATTAGGCGATTATCTTTTTTCTTAACGAAAAACTGTAGATTAAAGAAAATAGGTTTTCTCAAAGTCTTATTTGTTTTTGTTCTATCGCAAAGCTAACCAGCCCTCATCTGCCGGTTATTTATTTGCCGTACAGATAAACTCAATCAGGTGATTGCTGTTCATAGCTTTTTTGTTTTCCAAAATATATTTTTGATTTATAACCAAATAATAAGCAGCAGGTCATCTTTAGTGGTAAACTGTTTCCCACATTGCTTTTATCTGTTATTTAAGTTTTATTTCGTTTTTATTAAATGTATGTGTTTTCTTATTTTTTAACACTTCGAAAATAACCGATTTATATCAAGAATTTGTGAACTGTCTCATCTATTTTTCGGGGTATTGCCAACTGAAAAATATTTTTTTGTTGGTATATTGAGAAAACCAAAATCGTCAACGGACAGTTTATCATTCTAACAAATTTATGTCGAGAGTTATTAACAGGAAGTTTGTCGATACATCGAGAAAACGGCCATTAGTCTATGAAAAATCGTGCTAGAGTAACGTTCTATAGTTATTATAAGTGCAAATAAGTGTTTTGTATCCGATTATAAAGCCTTTGTATCCGAATATAAAGCTACTTTTTATACATCATTAATAACCAAAATAGTTGGCGTTGCCACCGGATCACATAAAGCTAAAGGACTGATGAATACAATTTCTTATTAAAGTTTTTTTAGAGCTAAACAATACAATAGCTAAAGAACGCTTCATATCCACTTTAGACATTTTTTATGAATAAGGCCGTAAATTTCTTTACCATTGTATATACGAAGTGCCGAAAGTATCCTAGGATACATTGATTCTACTGAACAGTCCAAAACCTGTGTATTAGCTTCAATTAATTTAGAGCAGGGATTTGGAGCGGGCAGATTTTCCGCTCCGCTTAAGCTTTGGCCGTGCAGCTACGATGAAGATAGATTGAAATAGGTCCTTAAAGACTATCGGCCATATTCATAAAAAGTTATAAGAGGTTTATAAACCATTTTAAAGCAAATTTCGAGAAAACAGTATTCATAAACGATTCACATCTTCAATAATTTAAAGTAGGTTTGTCCCTACTTTAAGCATGCTATAACTTGACGTTTGTACAATTTATTGTATATTTATGAATTTGAGATCTTTATTTTGATTTTTTCGGCATTTTTAATATGAGAGAGAGCAGTTTCATGTATTCATTGTGAGGGAAATTGTCTTTATAATCATCCCGCACATGGAAAAGTATCTAAATAGACACTTTTCATTCATGAATTCCATTTTGAAAATATATCTTCAAAAATATTTTGTAAATAATGAAATAATATTCGTAATGTAAAATTTTTACTTTAACGTCTTTCTAACACTCATGAGAATCGTAGTTAATGTAAAATTTAACTATAATGGTTGCGTTTTGTTGGTAACTTATACGCACTTAGCCATACAAATGTTATCCCATATACGCTAACGGGTATAAAATTACATGCTAAGCTAAACGGGGATAGGTTGTTCAAAAAAGTATTGAAAATAAAAATGTGACCAAATTTTTCATTGAAGATGTAAACAAAATATAAAAAGGAAAAGAGCTAATTTTGTATGCAAATCCTAAAAAAAATTATTTCAAATTGTAGCTTAAGATCTCTGCGACAATTTAAATCCTAAGAATGGTCACGAGAATCATTTTTATATAGATATTAAGAAATTTTTAGAAAATGTCAACAAAAAATTCAAAACTGCAATTTATACAATTTTCACGAATGAATGAAAATTATTTGACACAAATTTCTGTGCAGCCAAGTAATTTTTTTATGTTAACGGCCAAGCGTTTTGTTGGTATCCTATGCCGGTCTCCTATATAAGATACCAAAGAAACACTGTCAATGTTTATAGATATTATAAGTCCAAATAAATATTTGGTAACCGATTATAAAGCTTCTTTTTATACATCATTGATGACCAAAAACAGTCGGTGTTGCCACCGGAACACATAAAACTAATGTGCTGATAAAAATGTTTATGAATTCAATTTCTTATTAAAGTTTTTTTAGAGCTAAAGAATACTTCAGATAGAGAACGCTTCATACCTACTTTAGAAATTTTTTTATGAATAAGGCCGTATGTTTCTTATTCTTTTAGTTAATTTTCAATAACAAATATTTACATTGAAAATTAATAAGGATTTTTTCGTCAATATTTCGAAAAATGTCAGACTACAACACTCAAATGTTGTAGAAAAAGTTCATAAAATTTTACTCTGGGTGTTCTAAGACTACAAAAAACTGATTACTGATTACGAAGACAATTTCTTACACAATTGATACATGCAACGACTCTTTTCCATAGGAAATATACCGAAATACTCAAATTCATAAATATGTATACAATAAATTGTACAAACGTCAAGTTAAAGCATGCTTAAAGTAGGGACAATCCTACTTTAACTTATTGAAGATATAAATCGTTTTTGAATACTGTTTTCTCGAAATTTGCTTAAAAATGGTTTATAAGCCTCTTACAACTTTTTATGAATAAGGCCGTATATTTTTAAAATTAAAATGTAATATATAACAGTCCATTTAGGCCATTTCTCATTCATGGCATGCAAAGGAAAAATAAGTTAAAATAAATTGTAGCATTTTCTGGTATCATAAACGTAAAGTATTTTTGTCAATCTGTTTCATTTTCAGGTAATCATTGATAATTTTTTTCAATTGCAAAAACGTGTCACGAATTCTGAGGTAATGCTTGGTGGCAGTACGGATCGTCTATGCACACCGAGTACATCAGCTGGCCCCTTTCGAATATTTTCCGTAGCTGGGTTTCAAAATAGGACTAATGACATTGTATACTGTCCACCAATTATAAGACAACAAAACCAAAATGTCGATGATTCAACGGCTGTGGTTTACTTTGGCGGAGATGTGCAGGTATGTAAGATATTTAATTCAGTATTATATCTTATTTAACACAATTGAATCCCATGTAGGATTTTCCAGAGAGCATGGAAACAAATCGAGACAGTCGGGGTTACATGAAATACAACTTAGAAAATTCAGCAATTTTACTGCGAGAAGCATTCCCACGTTCGCACATAATTGTCGTGAGGCCAGTTAGGTTGGTATTTGTGATATGAGCTGGTAGTTCTACAAATATTCCACAAGTTTTTAAGGTTTATATTTTAAGTGATATAATAATATTAGGAATGTTAAAGTGTTTATGAATATTCGAAAAATATTTCGCTGATATAGATGGCTGTTCTGTACGATTTGAACACTTTCGTAATAAAAATAATTTATCAAAAACTATGGAAATAAACTCTGATGAGATATTTTTTTTATTTATTACATTGATCCAATATCTGATACATTATGGCCTTATATGGTTACAAACTTCTACTCAATTTAACACATTCATTATATTATAAATGTTTTAATAACTACATTATTATTAGAAATAAAAATTTAAAAATATTAAGTTACCTTTAAACTGAATTAGCTCAATGTATTATTAAATGTAAATATTGAACATCAACAAAAATGATCAAAATTTTGGAAACAGATTAGTATTAACCATGTAAAAATAGTCATAAGACTTGAGATCACATCAAAAATACAAGAAATAAGAGATTGCAGTTACAGGAGAGTTATTAAAACAGGTGTAAAATTTTTATTTTGTGATATAAACTGTGATTAAAAACAATACACTTACAATAAAAAACGGTGTTATAAATGTTAAAGGCCTCATAAACATATACCATAGAGATGAAAAAGGGGAAAATTAGAAAACTTATAAATTGTAATCTAACTAACCGAGGTACTGACAGTCATTTGCGGTTTGTAAATTTATTTATATCTTAATGGATGAACAATTCACATTAAATTGTTGCATGGAATTTCGGGAGTCCGAGAGTTTCAATCGTATTTTTTATCACAACTCCTTTACTGCGAATCTCAAAATAATTCATCAATAAATATATCCACATAGTTTTCTCTATGACGAAGTTTATTAATAACACAGCTGGTGTTTTACGTACCAAAATAACCTCTCTATAGCTAATTTTATTTAGCAGTCGCAAAAATCCAATGAATTTCTTCCTTCCTCAGTAGAAGTAAGAGATTTACGGCCTTATTCATAAAAAGTTGTAAGTTAAAGTAGGATTGTCCCTACTATATGCATGCTACAACTTGACTTTTATACAATTTATTGTATATTTATGAATTTGAGACCTTTGTTTTGAGTTTTTAGGCATTTTTCATATTGGAAAGATACGTTGCATGTATTCGTCGTGTAGGAAATTGTCTTCGTAGTCATTGCGCACATAGAAAATATCTAAATAGACACTTTTCATTCATGAATTCCATTATATTTCTACAAAAATCTTCAAAAATTATTTGTAAATAATAAAATAATATTCGTGATGTATAAACAATCAAAACAAGGATATAATGTAATTGGTATCCGAATATTATTTCAACAAGAGAAAACAAATTCAATTTTGTATGTCATTTTTTTACTTAAACTGTTTCTTACAGTCATGTTAATCGTAGTCTATGAAAAATCGTGCTACAGTAACGTTCTATAGTTATTATAAGTGCAAATAAATGTTTTGTATTCGATTATAAAACTTTTGTATCCGAATATAAAGCTACTTTTTATACATCATTAACGACCAAAATAGTTGGCGTTGCCACCGGATCACATAAAGCTAAAGGACTAATAACAAACGTTTATGAATACAATTTCTTATTACAGGTTTTTTTTAGAGCTAAACAATACAATAGCTAAAGAACGCTTCATATCCACTTTAGAAATTTTTTATGAATAAGGCCGTTAGTCAATAAAATAAGTTTAATTGTTTATATAAATTTGTATGTATCTCAAAAGCATCTATATAAAATAAAGAGCTAGTGTTTACATAACGAATTCTAACGAATTTTCTCTATAACGTATAAATCAGCGATACCCAGTGACTACGTTATAGAGAAGTTCGACAGTAGAGGGAAAAACTTTAAATTTTTGATGTTACAAGGTCTTGAATCGAACTGTAGAGCTACATGTAAAAACTATGTATCAAACTTAAAAATATGTTGAGCATTTTTAGAACTACCACTCAAAATGTCAATATTATTGTAATGCTAATTAAATGTATGATATTGGTGTACATGGAAATAGAATGGAATTCAAGACATTTAGCTGCTTTGACAACTTTGTGCGTGGAAACAATGCTGGCGTACCGGATCACACCCCTATGAATCATGCCTTGCAGCATTTGGAAAAGTATGCAAATTTATTACATTATGATAAATCAATAGTTGTGGCCATTAATCATGCGCTTTTCTTTAAACATATAGGTTGTTGCAGAATCTGTCGCAGCGATTGATATCTATACCAGAGAATGAAATATTGGATCAAGCGGCTCAAGCAGCAGCAGCAGCGGCTGCAGTGGCTGCCGCAGCCGCTGCTGCTGCATTAGTTTCATCATCGCTTTCAAACGCCTCATCCGATTCTTCATCATCGTCTTCAAATGCCAGCGATAGTAGTCAAGAAATGGATATTGATATTTTGCAGGTACTGAAAATGGCAATTCGGATTTGTATTTGTTGTCCTAATAAAAAGTAATGTTCTTCTAAGGTACAGGAAAATGTAACTGTAGACGCTGATGGTGCTGTGATTTTTTCCAACTCAACTGAAATTAATGCAAGTCCAAGTAGTGGATTATGTACAGATAACGAAGTATCTGTAAGTCAAGCAAATAGTCCTAGTTCATCCTCGGCAACAGTAGAAAATTCGGCACAGCAAAGTTCACCACAACCCCAGCAGAATAATGAAAAATTGCAGCATTTTAATAACGGAAACAGTACTAATGATTGTTCATTACAACAGCAACAACAACAATCGCAATCGGCACAGCAACAACAGCCAACAACTAACCCGTTATGGTGGCGTGATAATCTTAACTTGGACAAATCGAAACTAATACTCATTGGGTTCAGCAAGGGTTGTGTCGTTCTCAATCAAGTGAGTCCAATACAAAACGGTGTAAAAATCGTTGCATTTGAAAGTATTTACACACAGTGGTTAAAATTCGTTTGTGCATTTGAACTACGAAAGTAAATGTCAGTTTTAGAATTTGGAGGAATTTGTATATTACATATTGATCGCATCGTACTAAATTTGAACAATACACAAGGAAAGAACAAGTGCAAAAATTACATGATTTTAACGGCTCAGCCAAACATGATTGTTAGATTAAGTTAAGAATTTGTGCCAGTACTTCACCCTGTAATCCATTGACAGTTGTTTTTAGAAAAATAGTGAAAATTAGAGAAAAGATATCCGAAAAAAAGCATAAAAGAAATCATTTTTCTTGGAGCATATATCCACCTCACCGCCGGTCTAGGTTCGATTTTGCTCAATATAGGAATCAGTTACACTTCCATACACGACGACATTTTTCGCGGTCACTTGTATCAATTCTCTTTTAAAGTTGCTATATAAACTCTCTTGCGTTAACACTTTGAAAGTTCGTGATGTTAGTCCGATTGCCATTTAAATTTGATTAAATCTTGACGTGATCACAAACGGAAATTTTGTTTTCATTATTATTTCTTCTGACATTAATTAAAACTAATAAGAAGCTCAGATACTCCTCACCATTTGCAAAAATGGGGTACTGGGTCGACCACCGTACAAAGAAGGTAATTTTTTACTGTGTCAGAAACATTCTTCTTGTAAGAGTTCAATAATGTTTGTGTCAATTAGAAAGATGCAATCAAGAGCTAGAGACCAATACATTGAAGTTTAAGGTATTGCAGTCAGATCTGCTTTATAATTGCTTTATAGTATCTATATTTCGCCAGTAGTCAGTTATCTATCAGGCTACCATCCCGATATCAGGACCTTTCTAGACGGTGACATGGATCTGGTCCTTAGGGGAGGACCAGAAAGGGGCGTTACTGGCGAAACAAATTGATTAATCCACCTTCTGCAACCAGAATGAGGATGCCCCCACACGGATTATGGGTAACTGCGCCAGTTCCCCAGACATAACAATTGCGAGCTCTGGTTTGATTTGATTGACTGCGCAACCCATAATCGTTTGTCTGGATCGACCCAATGACTTCATCTTCTTTGAGCGCAGAACCTACATTAACCAGAAAAAGGCAGTCTGGCACGGCTTTAGATAATTCTCCGACCTCATTTTCAATTATCTCCCAGCTCCCACCAACGTTCACCAAACAGAGAGCAAATTACGCTAAAGAGTCATTCCAGCAGCAGCCCGTTTTATACCTGCGGGGCGAGCTGGCAACGTGCATGCGATGGAAATTGGAGGTTCTATGTTCTGTGCTGAAGAATAACGATCCAAGTGTGTGCACAAATTTTTATCCATCGCATACAAGGTTCTGTCAAGTACGTTTCAACGATCAAAGAGTAATTGTTTGGGACGCTGCGTGAACGTTTACAACTAGAACTTTAAAGTGGGTAAATTGATAATCTTGCCTAACTTAGCTCGGACACCAATAAAAATAAAAGTGCAAACCTGGAAGTTAAAAGATGAGTATTGATCGCAAGCCGCAGTTATTATGCCCTAAGCAAGCGATTTAATGACAAAGCCCTTTTCTCTACGAACAAAGATCAAACTCTACCAGACTGCATTATGGTGGGTCGCACTTTATACAAAAAAAGTTTTTCCGGTCACCCCCTAGGATGAATGATAATTTAAAGACAAATTCAAAAAATATATATTTTTTTTGCCACGCCCCTTGATTTGTTTGGATTTTTTGTTGCCTGTGTCTCCATTTATGTCCGATTGTAACGTGTGACATATGTATCAATGTTCTTAGAATGACAACAGCAACATTTTCTTTGATCACTTTTGACTCCGACGTCAAGTTCTAGAAGATACTTCCGAAATTACAATAAAATAGTTTTTTTAAATTCCATTTACCGTATTTATTTTTATTCATAAACAAAAAAGTTACAGTGGTTTATAAAACAAAATACGCTCACGCGAACATTCGAAAACAATGAGCTTTGGTCTTTAGTGACGTCAAATTGTTTTTTTTAAACCTCTAAATTGTTTGTTCATTAATAAAAAAAATATACTGTCAAAGAGAAAATTTCATGGAACTTAAAAAAAAATTTTATTGTTACGAAAAAATTGTGACTTAGGGCGGTAAAACCCGAGATCCCGGAAGAAACTTTTAGAACATGACGTCGGAGTCAAAAGTGATAAAAGAAGAAAATGTAGCTGTTGTCATTCTAAGAACAATAATATGTCACACGTTACGATCGGACTATAAATGAAGACACATGAAACAAAAAACCAAATGCGCGAAGTCAAGGGGCATGGCAAAAAAATAACAATTTTTTTTTAATTTGTCTTTAAATTATCTTTCATTCTAGGGGGTGACGGCAGGCACAACTTTTTTTATCGACCCACCGTAATGTGCATTTATGGCTTAGGAAAAATATTAATTTTATTATCCAAATTGTAAAAGTTTTTTTTTTAAATTTTTTAATTTATGTAATTTTATTTTATATAAATGCATTATAAATATGAATGTTGGGGTAGTCCCCAGAGCAGTAGTTCAATTTATGGTTTAGGGGAAAAGATAAATTTGTTGTCATCATCTAATATATAAAAATCTCGTGTCACGATGTTTTTCGCAGCAATCCTCCGAAACGGCTCGAACAATCTTTATGAATTATTGTAGGTATAGTTGGTAGGTATGAGAATAGGTACCATTGTATTTTCATACCGCTAGGTAGCGCTGGGGTAGATTTATATCGAAAATATGAATGGATGGACCAATTTGACTGAAATTTAAAATATATATTTGCTTGATCATGGATTCGGTAGGTGGCGCTGGGTTGGATTTATGTCGTTAATTTTAAGGAATGGACCAATTAAACTGAAATTTAAAATATATATTTGTTTGATCATGACAAACAATTTTATGTACAAATCGACCCGGTAGTTGGCAGTGTGGTGGATTCATACGGAAAGTTTGAACGAATTGTTACCTGAAATTCAGAATGTATATTTGTTTGATTATGAGAACTAAGTTTTCGTATATATGGAACCGGTATGTGGCGCTGGAGTGGACTTATCCCAGTAGGGAAAAATACTAGTTCGGAACTAGTAAAATACTTGTTCTCTATAGAAATACTAGTTCTCTATAGGACAATGAACTAGTTCATCTTCCATACCAGCAACTGTCTCATTTAACACCTAGTTGTCCTAGGCTTGGGGGGAAATGTCCATTTTGTACTAGAAAAGAGCTAGTTCAGAAATATTAGTCGGGCAGTAGTTGATTGTCTCCTTTGAATTTGTTTGGAACTACCTTAAAAAAGGTTATTAGGAACTAGTATTATCTTGAAAATGTAAGCAAGTTATTGATATACGAAAATACGGGAAAAAAACTTACACCATGTCCAAAATACATTTTAAAGTGGGTAAAAAATACGATATTATAATTAAATACATACATTAATTGAAATATATATTTATTTCATATAAAAGACATTTAGAATCATTGGTCTTTTCGAAATTTAACTTCTGAAATTATTTCAAAATTCTCTTTTTCTTATCGGCTAATAATGTTTAACTGGTTTAAAATTCGATAGTTTAGAACTAGTTCATTTTGGGATTAGTTCACAATTCCATACTTTTGAACTAGTACGTTTTTGAACTAGTTTGACGATTCTCTACTGGGAATGAATGTTACACTTATGAAATACAATGAATTGAAAAAAATTATGGTGTTTTTGTTTTTATTGGTTGTAATCGTTTTCAGCGCTACATTGCAATTTCTGTCAATAGATCCAATCTCCCACACACTACTTTATTTAACAACCAAAATATTTACTATTAAAAAAATTGCCGGTAGTAGTTAATTATATCCTTTTTTATTTTTGTAACTTGTAGTATTTTTGAAACCATGTATGGCCCAGAGGGCACTGAAGTTCATATAAATAAATTATGCCCATGTTCTGCGCCGTTATTAAATTTTTTGTACCTCTAGCAATTTTTCTCTGGATAGTTATTATTTCCCTTGTGGTGATACACTTGTGTTTACATCGTGAACACATATTCAACCAAGTTATTGGCTAATAAGTGAGTAAAGGTTTTGGGGGTGTAAGGGAAATTTCAAAAAAAGATTCTTGTTGTACTCAGCTGCAAATGGTTTCATTTTCCAATTATATCGAGTTCACTCTTTTTTGTCTCCCTGTGTAATAGTCTTACATATTATTTATATTAATAGAAATTTTTGTATTTGGCTGGGGTGTCGTTTTTTGTCCCATATTAGGTTTTATTTTTACAAAAAAATATCTTTTATACAATTGCGCATAGTGAGATATCTTGCTGTCATGGCATATACTTTTAAATGTATCAGATCAAAGTTTTATCGAACATTTACATAAAACATTATTTAAATTCCATTTTTCAATCAATCGTTGTAAAAATATTTCACTTGCTCTGCTTTAATATTTGTCTTTGTTTTCAGTTTATTTACGAGTTTCACTATCTGAAAACTCTTACACCTGATGACAGCACGATGGGTCGGCTTCTGTCACGCATAAAAGATATGTATTGGTTAGATGGCGGCCACGGGGGGCAGAAAAACACATGGATAACATCCCGAAGTTTGCTAGAAACTTTAACAAGAATGGGTAAATAATAATATGAAAATAAAAAATATAATTTTGTGATCGACATATTTTTTATCCTGCAGCCATTAACATACACGTGCATTTGACGCCGTATCAAGTACAGGACGACCGTCGTCCTTGGATAAGGAAGGAAGAAAAAATATTTACTGATCTATTGCGACGTTTAGGAGCACAGATTACACGCCACTTGCACTATGACAGTCAGACGGCGAATTTGATGACACATTTTGAAGTATTACAGGCATTCTGTCAGCATATTCATAATCAAAACCAACATCTTGCGCAAACGGGACAGTTGTCACAAGTGCCAACAACGACACAAGCAAACTCACAAAATAGTGATCAACAGCATTTGCAGCAGCAACAGGCGCAATCTATTGAAGAGAAGTGACATCGCCACCATCATCACCACCACCATCACCGAAGACGCTCAAATCACCACCATCACCATAACTATCACAACCATCACAGCAAGATATCTCACAAGCACAAACAACAAAAGCAACAACAGCAACATGCGCAACAACAAAATCACATCTTACATTGCATTGCTTCAGCTGCTGTTGCAGCAGCATCGTCTGCGTCCACTAGTGGTTTAGCCGCTGCCGCAGCAGCTTTAATATCCTCTTCGACAGCTGCAGTAGTTGCGGCAGCATCGGCTGTTTCTTCAGCTTCCTTGACATCAAGTCCCACGTCGCTAGCGTCTTCCGCTGTCAACAATTCTATTGTAAATATTAATCACCAAAATCACCTTTTTAATTATCAACCCTATCCAGCGACATCGCAGCGATTTCGTCATAACTACAATATGCTCCTGTCCAACACCCAGGCGCCGCAGCTACACACAACTCCACAAACATCAGCAGCAGCTGTAAACTTAGCTACAAATCTTACCACAAATCCGCATAATCATCATGCGCACAACAGCAACCATAATAGCAATCATCATAACCATCATCACCACCATCACCATCATAATCACCAGTGTAAGTCCAAACGTAAGTTACAAAAATTGTATTATACCCTGTGTCGCTGAATCTCTTAACTTTCAGAATTTTAAAAGCTAAAAAATAATAATACCGCTACATTTTAATGCAAGCATTCTATGGGTGTATATTTTAGAACTGCATGTAATATGTAAATTGTTTTTAATACATCCAATTCACAAAGAACTATTTGTATTTATTTTTACAATTCTGTTTCAGTGCAATAAAATTATAAGACTATAAGATTATACCTTTAGCAACAAAAACTCCTATCAGATGACGTTTAAATGTTTAATTTTTTATTTCTCTTCAGTTGCATACCATTTGTTTCTACGTTAATATTGAACATATAATATATTCCGCTTATCCCATTAAGTGTTTTGTAATGTATCATACGTTGTCCACATTTATTAAACTACAATGTTCGAAAGGAGAGAAAATTATGATAAATTAGATACATGGCGATCATTGGTGTCCCTCCCATTTTAATTAACCAATTGCCATACAAACAAATTTGGTTTTTTTTTAATAAAACCATTGTCTCTTGTTCAGATTTCACCGCAAAATGTATACAGTAGTCTGTTGACAATAGTTATTAGTTGGATTACTTTGCATCCCTGAAATATGCACCAGGAGATCTTTGCCGAACATGTAGTATAACCGACCGAACGAATCATTTTATAGCGTAGACAGACGACAGAGTTCATTCGCATTAAAAATTCACTAATGCAAATTAAAATTTTACCCTGACAGACGACAGTTTCTACTTTTAGTAAAGAGCAACCGTTTGTTTGTCAACCATTTTTTGCCAATAACTGCGATATAAAATGGGTGTTGTTGTAGCCATGTATACGCTTATGTCCTGTGTTAAAACAGTCCCGTAAGACGAAATGTTAGGTTCAGCTCTCTGCGTTTTCGCCTGTTTCTAAGTATAGGAATCTGTCAACCCCAATGGGTCCGCCAAAAAGACTCGGGGACGAGGTGGGTGAGCTTGGCTGGACACTGACACAGGTACAGAGTGGTATGCGGTCCTAGACTGCACGCGGGGTATACGTTTGGGGTGTTTGGCTTAATTCAATCCCAGAATGAATTGAGCCTATTACACCAGCCAGATCGCAGCTGAGCCATAACTGGTTTCCTCAGATTCTATTTCGGGAGGATGGTCTCCGAGAACAACGTCCATAGGGTAGGAGTTTATGGCCGAACTATGAATGTCTTTCAGACCTGCCCGATACACTTGCCGCTCTCTCTCGCTCTCTTTTGTATCGTTGGACCTCTTTGCTTGGGATATCACAAAAATTGAGTCAAGAAACTAAAATTCATTTCCTCAACTTTACTGAAAAAATTGTAAGCAAAGCAACGTATTATGTGCTTTTGCTAATTTTAAGCAAGCAATTCAAACACTACGGTGTGGCCTTCGATAGCTCAGTGGAAGCGACATAGACTAGCAATCTGAAGGTGGCGTGTTCGATTTCCGGCCGGGGCATTGGACAAATCAACGTCGATGAATAATTACTTTTCAGATACTTTCGAGTTCTCCAGCCAACAAAACTCATCCTGGATACTTCCACTGCAAAAATCCAGATTGCGCAAGGACCAAGGAATACGATTTATCAACCGCAAACAAATCAACAAAACCAGCTGGCGTCATCTTTGGTGGAATTTGGCGATTAAAACTCACAACAACAACAACTTAGAATTCTTGACCCAAACCTTGTTATCTACAAAAGGAACGAAACAGAGTTGCCAACAATGATCGTATGATAATCGGATTATATGCCCGATCGAGTGCTGATAAATTGAAAATCTGTATAAAGAATTATCGCCTCAGCTACATCAACACTCTACGACAGAGGTTAAACAGTGTCGGAGATAGTACACTGCCTTTTGGTTGGTGTTATTTGGTTGATTGGTTGTTGTTTGTGATAAATTGTGACAGTGTTGTCATATTGAAATACCTAACTGCAGATTGATTTTGTGCATTTACGTAAGAGTTTGGAAGGAGATAATGTACAAGTTAATGTGCATTAAGTCTGCTAATGCACATTAACGCTGCCGGCTGTCTAGGCTATTAAAATGGTTATAAGTTCAATTCTTAAAAATGTCAGTTTTAAAAACGACACCATACAGCTATACGAAGACAATTTTTTATTTCACTTAACATTTCTATATTAAGTTTATTAAGTTCTTAAAAGGCCGTTAACAGTTTCCAATGCTTTTCTCTTTTTCTAAGCTTCAGAAGGTTACCTCGTACAAAATCATAGCCTCTGAACTTGTATATTTATAGACGTTATAGATAATTTTAAAACGCTTTAGAAAATAATGAAAAAAAAAATATTTTTTAATTCTAATAACTATTTAAGAACTAATAACTGTTTATAGTTAATAGTAACTATTTAAGAACTTTAAGAAAATACAGTAATTTTCGCTTAAATCAAAATTTCACGATCAAACACACGAGCATGTCTTCACTATTTTGTTAATTTATTAAAACGGAATTTGTTGGTTGTAGCAACATTATTGGTTCTTTTCAGAGTAAACCAATTTGGTGGTCAATGATCCAGTTCCGTGAAAGAAAGATTTTTAACCTTCTTGACGTTTGCATATTGTTGACTTGCTGAGGCACATTTCTTGGCATATTTGCTTTTGTGTTACGGCTTGTTGTAAGCGTTTCATTATTTAATATATTTCTTTTAAATAAACTTTATTTTTAGTCCAACTTTAGTTCAACTGCAGTTTGGACATCGTTTCATGGTTCATTAGAAGTTGAATGCGAACATTTGAAATTGGTTCATTTTAATATATAATTTGATAAAAACGGTGTTTGGGGGGAAGGCAAATGAAAATAAATCAAAAAATAAAATAAACAAACCAAAATTGCGTTTTTGTTTCCTCGATAGGAACTTTATGTGAATTTCGCAAAACTACCTTAGAATAGTACGATAAGCCAGTGGATCTTATTACGAATGTTCTTATGCGAAAGTGGCCTCCGTCTACTCGTTACTCGCAACAAATCTAACAGCAAATGAGAGACGAAAAAAAGAGAATTGCCAACAACCCTAGGATTTCAATGAAAGTGGGGACGATAGCACCCGCTGCAAATTTCCTCCCAATGGAGCCGCAGGGACCACGGCTGGCCTGTTGGAGATTTGACCTCCCCGATACGACCTGGAGGGCTGATGGAATGCCTTTGTCTGAGGCCCTTTTTGGCAAAGGGGGGACGCGTTAGTCCTCAGAATGCAGTATGGTGTGGTGCTTTTGCTGGCACTCGTGGCTTCGAAACTGCAGTGGGCAATCCTGCAGTTTGTGGCCCTCGCGGAACAATTTCCGCACAAGCGAAAACGCACCACCATACGCAAGCGCTTGTCACTACGCAATCTCTTGAACCGCTGGCAGCGGGTCAATGAGTAGGACCAATGACAAAGAGGGCAATCAGGCCGAATTCTCGATGAAAAGGTGTTTCGCGGAGGGCCTGTGCTTGCCGCCGGAGCGCTAGCCACTTCCAAAATGGGAATTCTGACCTCCAGGGTGGGTTGAGCCGCTTCAATGTCGATGGTAGCAGGCGGGGTCAAAGCTGGTGTTACCACCGTAGGAGATAGCGCCTTTTCCGAATGCGGTGATGGCGTCGAGTTCAAGACCTCCTCGTTCATCGGCTCATCGGGTCGGGTTGCTATTTTTATCAAAGCTTTCATTTTACGAACCGATTAACGAGATCTAACGGGTGATCGTCCAAGACGGGTTCCGAAGGCGACAAAAGAGGGGCTCCAATTAGGAAATGACCTGGGGTTAATGCAACTATTTCGTTCGGATCTTCCGACATTGGGAAAAGCGGGCGATCGTTAACTCGGCTGTGCGGCTTTATTCCGGCAACAGCATCACGAGTTGGTGAATTATTTGGATAAACTGAGGCCTTGACATAGTGCCAGAAAAAATAATCCAGAGGCACTTTGTAGATATTTTCGAGATCTGATCACAGAAAGTCGGTTAACATCGCTCTAAACCGATAACGAAATTTTTATAAAACTTTTAAATATTATTATCGAATGTTCCAGCAGGCATAAAACGATGCATAGAAAACGACAGACCTTACCAAACTTTTTGACAGCTGAGTAACTTTAACAACTTCTGATAAATAGCATTCGGAAATAATTTCATCGAGTAAAAGCTTTCATTTGAGAAATGCAAATATAAAAACTACGTATGTCGGGATGTCAGTCCCAATATTAACGTATGTTTTATATGTTTGGGAATCAAATCGAATGGGATATGCGCCCTATTTACTATAATTCAGCCGGAATTTGTTTTCATTTTGACATTGGCTAAATGTGATCTGAAATAATTGCTTATAGAATTAAAAATAAACAACATTTGTATGCTTGCGTTTAAATGGTAAGGTTGAAAGATAATAAATGTTCATTAAGTATTAATATGGTTTTATGTGGCATAACAAATTATAAAAAAAAAACCATTGTAGTTTTTGCATTAATTACGGCTCTCTTAAACTATGAAATAAATATTTAAAAAATGGTAATATTTACAGCATAGAAAAATAAGATTTGAAATTTAAAAAATAAATACATAAAACTATTGTAAACTGCAAAAAATAATTTTGGCAAAAAAGAAAATATATCCTGAAGTGAACATATAAAATAACTTTTAAAAAGTACCTTTTTCGAATTAGCAGTTCAAAATTGCATTAATGCGTTTCACTTAATAAATTATTAAATATTTAATTTATTTTATCCATATTTGTATAAAACTTAATATTTATAAACAAAATTGTAAACAGTATTTATTTGGCATATATTATACAAATCGGTTAATAGTAATGATCACTATAATGTTATTTTAATTCAAGATATCAAAAGGTCTAATTTAGGAGGAGTATATTTTTATTCAGTTAATATTTATAAAATGTATTTCTCCGACTTTTTATTGAAGTTGGCTTATCTCTTTTATGACCTCGAAAAAATAGTATAGCGTTCGGTACTAGTGCCGTTTATTCTTTTTTAATTTAGTTTTACACGCAATTTTAATCCTTTGTTTACGCAATCTTTAAGAATTTTATAAGAAAATACATAAAATTATCACAACTTAATACATGTTAGAAATTAAGACTAATTAATATAAAAAACACTTCAAAATAAAATGACAAATCCATATTCCGTAAGATCTATTTAAATATTCATGTCACAAAGAAGTTTTTCATTTCAATGGGTCAATTTGGAATATTTGGTATGCCTAATGACGTTAAAGTCTTTTGCGTATCTGTGTAGGCTTTCTCCCTTTTTAGTATCGGTGTCTCGATTTCGTCGAAAGGACCTGGGGATGTGGAGCAACAATTCAGAATTTGATGTCAAGGCATTACGTTGTGTTTCCAAATGGATTATTTTTGTCTGTGGTAAGTTGTGATGACTATTTTTTTTTGCTATTTTAAATGAAAACATGAAATGTTGACAATTAAATTTTGTTTAAAATAACTTAATTGTAAAAATATGTTTTGTTAGTTCAGTTGCTGAATTGATGGGAAACTTTAAACCAGTTCACTCGAAATAATTTATTCAAATATTCAAATGCATATTTTCCGCCGATCTCATTAACATGTCATCCAATCTACTTTTGTCCACCAATTATGAAATATGTTGATATCTTGTAGCCTTGGAGCTAATTCAAATTTTCAAATTCACCGAGTTTACTACAAAATTTTGTTCGATGAAAAAAAATATGGATCATTTTAACAGAGCCCTAAGTGGCAGTTGCATTAGCTTGACCAAAAATTAGGGCTAAACCCATACAAACAACTGTCTTATTTAGCCCTAGGCATGGAGGAGTTATCCATTTTGTACTAGAATATAACCAGGTCACAAATTCTACTTTGGCGGTAGTTGATTATGAGCTTTGAACTAGTTTGGAATCTTTTCAAAACAAGTTAATTAGAACTACAATATTATAGGTGATTAGAATTATAACTATATGGTTTGTTACTCTTAGAAGTAGGGGAAGAGACCGTAAAGACACTTATTTTGTGTAAATATGTTTTTGGACCGGCCGTGGCATAGTGGTTAGAACACGCGACTACCATGCGGGAGATCACAGGTTCAACTCCTGGCTCCAGTCATCTTAAAAGAAAAAAAAAATTGTCTTTCATTGTCGGCTCCCCTCGAATGTTGTCGACAGCAACTTCAAAGTATTAGTGTCGAGTCAATCGGTGTGTCTAGTAAGAGCTTCTCAAACAGAGACGTTTGCATTTGTTGATGAACAAGTAGATGCCGTTAGTTGTGAATCTAAAAATAGAAAGCGTGTTAATTCACAACAACGCGAGAAGCTTTCCCATATCTCATTCATGGGGTGTAAAGGGAAATTAAGTTTAGTTAAGTTAGTATTTTCTGAATTTCAAGTAATATATTTGAATATTATTTGGACTTTTTTGAATATTAAGAAAAATTATGATTTCTAAATTTAAATTTTGATATATCTTTTCTGATTAACAAATGTAAAACGTCCAAAATTCTACTAGATATTGAGTTTATAAACGGTTGGACACAGGAATTTCTGCCGTACGATCAAACGTTTACAGTCATGTATTAAATTGTTAATTCGCAAACAAAAGTAGAATTCCCTACTTCGAGCACATCGAGAACCATCTTGATTCGTAAGTTAACGTTCATTAAACGATTAGATTGTACGAAATTGGACTGGATTTAGTGTATTTGCAACAATAATAGGTTATCTGACCAGTCAGACTTCGTCCTGACTGCAAAATTATTGATAAATATGTTGAGTACTGTTATTCTCTACTAACGATTGGTCCATTATCTTGGTCAAGCTTTTCGCTAGCAAATATTTAATTTTAATTTTTAGAACTAGTGGTTTGATATGAATGCTCGCTAGTCTGATTGAGTGCCTCGCCAATTTCATTTCATCCACTTCTAACTTAGATATTCAATAACGCCTTTAGATGAAGAATTGAAAAATCTGAAATTTTTGCTTTTACTCCAGGAGAGCAACATGGTCTCTAAATATCATGATTATAGGCTCATCTAGTTTGTCACAACGTCAATTTATCTGATTTAATGCCACGCGTATTTCTACGTCCTCTTATTCAGATTTCAAAAATCTTTAATTGACTATGAGAACCATACAATTAAAACATTTAAACGAAAATTTTTGCTGTGTTTATGTTTAGTTAACCTTTAATCTAATTTAGTTTCGTATGATATCGTTCGGCTTGAGGTCATTGATATTAATTTGAGAAAAATACTGATTTTATTGCATTTTTCCTTGTTTTATTTTACCAATATTTCGATTGACATCGTCAATCATTATCAGGGAATTTCTACATAAAAATCACAAAAAATATAACAACAAAAACACTGTTAGATAAATAATTTACATCAATATCACAATATAGTTACATTTAATAAAACGTAGAACAAAAAACGTTAATCGCCTGTGTCGTCTCTGAAGTAGGTAATCGGCCTTATTCCCGTAGTCGTCGTCGACGTAAAACGACGTCGTCTTGCGACGACGCTGTAAAATCGGTATTCTCGTAGTCGTTTTCGATAACTATCGGTTACTATTGACACAAATTTTGTATTCTGTAAAGAAATGTGGTGACGACGTTGAATAGAAACGACTCTGAATCTGCCGTCACAGTTGTTAGTAACGACTTGAAACCATTTTAATTTTACTTACTTACTTAAGTGGCCCATTACAACTTACAAACATGGTTCATAAGTTTGAGGCCTGAAGTACTAAAGAATTCCACACGCTTCGGTCTTGTGCGTGTGTTCTCCAGTTAGTCCTACCAGATGGTGGCACGTCGCCTACCACTTGGTCCTTCCAACGGAGTTTGGGTCTCCCTGCTCTGCGCCGTCCTTCAGGTTCGCCTTCAAACACCTTTCTCGCTGGAGCATTTACATCCATCCTGGCAACATGACCCAGCCATCGTAGTCGTTGCATTCTGACTCTTTTAGCTACGTCGATGTCGTGGTAAAGCTCATACAGCTCATGGTTCATCCGATGGCGAAACTCGCCGTCGACACAGATAGGTCCATAAATTTTTCGGAGTACTTTTCTCTCGAATACTCCCAGGTTTTGTATGTCCGTTGTCGTAAGCACCCATGATTCGGCAGCATTCAAAAGAACGGGTAAGATTACCACCTGGTAAAGCTGTTTTTTAGTATTCCGAGATAAGGTGGTATTACTAAAGTGCTGCCGAAGTCCGTAAAAACATCTATTGGCTAGCACTATTCTCCGCTTAATTTCTTGGCCGACATTATTTTTATTATTGACGGAAGATCCGAGGTAGGTAAACTCATCTACTACCTCAAAACAATAATTTTCAACGTTGACGCTGCGTCCCCATCGAGAGGACTCTTTGTTCGTCGAAATCATTATTTTTTGTTTTGTCCTCGTTGACCACTAAACCCATTTTTGCCGACTCCTTTTCTAGGGATGAGAAGACTGCAGTAACGTCCTGCAGATTTCGGCCAATGATATCTATATCATCGGCGTAGGCTAGTGGCATGTGACTTTTGTGGAATATGGTGCCAGACATGTTGACACCAGCCTTTCTCATCACCTTCTCCATAACTATATTAAATAGTGTACAGGACAGGCTTTGTCCTCGTTGACCGCTAAACCCATTTTTGCCGACTCCTTTTCTAGGGATGAGAAGACTGCAGTAACGTCCTGCAGATTTCGGCCAATGATATCTATATCATCGGCGTAGGCTAGTGGCATGTGGCTTTTGTGGAATATGGTGCCAGACATGTTGACACCAGCCTTTCTCATCACCTTCTCCATAACTATATTAAATAGTGTACAGGACAGGCTATCGCCCTGCCTGAGACCTCTTTCCGTGTTGAATGGTTCAGACTGATCCTTACCAATCTTAACCGAGGATTTGGTGTTGTCTAAGGTACATTTGCAAAGTCGAATCAGATTTACAGGAATACCAAACTCAGACATGGCCTCATAAAGCCTATTCCTTATCGGAGAGTCGAAGGCAGCTTTGTAGTCGACAAAGACGTGGTAGGTGTCGATCTGCTTTTCATGGGTTTTTTCCAGGATTTGTCGTAAGGTGAATATTTGATCCGTCGTAGATTTGCCAGGTCTAAAGCCGCACTGATATGGTCCAATTAGTTTTTCTACAATTGGCTTTAGACGTTCACACAATATGCTTGAAAGGACCTTGTACGCAATTGGTAATAGGCTTATTCCACGATAGTTCTTACATTCACTACGATCTCCTTTCTTGTATATGGGACATAACAGACTGAGACTCCAATCCCCGGGCATGCTCTCCTCTTGCCAGATGTTCTCCATGAGCTGATGTATGCTCCTAATCAGCTCCTCCCCGCCAGCCTTAAACAATTCAGCAGGGAGACCATCGGCTCCAGCATCTTTGTTGTTTTTAAGGCGGGAGATGGCCATACGTATCTCGCTCTGGCTCGGAGGTGGACAGTTAATACCATCGTCATGGATTGGAGCGGGGTCTTCTGGAGTGGTGTCAGTATCCAGTAAATTTTTAAAGTGATCTCTCCATATCTTCAGAACGTTATCCGGGTCCGTCACTAGCTGACCATCGCTGTCCTTGCAGGAGGGCAACCCTGTTCCACGCATTCTCGCTTTAACTCTCTTGTAGAATTTTCGGGCTTCCCCTTTACTTCGGAGCAACTCAGTGCACTCATCCTGCCTCTTCTTCAGCTCCTTCTTTTTTCTTCTAAAAAGACAAGTTGCCTGTCGTCTCTTCTCCCTGTGCCGTTCAGGAACAGCTCGCGTTGCCATTGGCTGCAGTTTCGCCCTGTATGCAGCAACCGTCTCTCTCGTGGCATTGCGACATTCATCATCGTACCAGGCATCTTCTTGAGACGGCTTTGAGTATCCAAGTACGCTTCTCGCAGCCCGTTCTAAGGAGTCGGCTATATTTTGCCACTGCGAGGTTATATTGTCAGGGGTTGGAGCATTCCGCAGCAGTTGAGTTAGGTGGTTGGAGTAGGCGTTTGCTACCTCTGTGGTCCGCAGTTTACCGATGTCCAGCTTTCGTTGTGCCTGGTTACGTACGTTTTTCGCCATGCTTAGCCTAGTGCGTACCTTAACTGCGGTAAGGAAGTGATCGGAGTCAATGTTCGCACCCCTGATCACTCGTACGTCCAGAACACTCGATGCGTGCCTTCCATCGACTACCACGTGATCTATCTGATTCCTCGTCAAATGATCTGGAGATAACCATGTTGCCTTATGAATATTTTTATGGTCAAATCTAGTGCTGCTAACTGCCATATTTCTTGCCGCAGAGAAATCAATCAGTCTGATGCCATTGTTCGACGTTTCGGTGTTCAGACTGAATTTTCCGATGGTAGGCTCAAATGCGGTCTCCCTGCCTATTTTAGCATTAAAATCGCCTAGTACAATTTTGATATCATGGCTGGGGCTACGGTCATATACATTTTCTAGGCTCTCGTAGAACTCGTCTTTGTCCTCATCGCATTTCTCTTCTGTCGGAGCATGGGCACATATAAGTGTTATGTGGAAAACTTTGTTTTGACTCTAATGGTGGCTATACGTTCACACACCGGGTTGAACCTTGAGACTAGGTGTCGCAGTCTCTTGCCAACCACAAATCCACAACCAAACTCGTGCTTTTCCGCATGGCCACTATAGTAGATGTCGCACGTCTTCTTGCGCGAGCACCCGTGTGCCGTCCACCGGATTTGCTGTAAAGCGGTTATGTCAGCCTTGTATTTTTCGAGGACTTCCGCCAGTTGGATGGAGGCACCTGTTCTATACAGTGTTCTAACATTCCAGGTGCATATCCTCAAATCATGGTCCTTAATTCGTTTGCGGTGGTCGATCTAATTTTAGTTTTTATAAATTTAAAAAAGGTTTCATGTCAAGAATGACAATGTCGAGTAACAAATAGAGATTTGGAAAAAAAATCCCTCATAGGTACAAGGATTTTGTCTAATTTTAAGTGGTAATGTGGGAAAATTGGGGAAAAACTTAATTCCTTTGGAGCGCCTTTAAGAATCCTTTGTGGTTGTAGTTACGATTCTGGTCTTCTTTATTTATAACGAAAATTTTGGTATGGCTCCCATCGACATATCCAATAACTCCTGTTTTGTTTAAAAAAATTAGTTTTTGATTCCGATTTGTCATCTTCAGTTATTTCCAATTGTATCCAAGGTGGACAAATGAACTCTCTAATGCATTCAGGGTTTCGATAGGAATCATGCCACTACTGGCTGCACTTACACTTAGGTTGTAAAGGCCCCTGTCCAAAGGACTTCAATGTTGCTGACAATTTAATTATGGCTGAAACATATGTCCTGAGTTCACTTTTTATTATAGGAACTATTACATATTTAAATGCTGTCTTTTTAAGACTTAAGTAGTTTCCTAGTAGGCCGGCCAACAGGTAACCTCAAATTACGATTTTAACACCGATGTACATACTTGTTATTTGTCAAGTTTAAGATATCGGATCATTGTCGAAGTTTTTTCCTTTCCAATATAAGATTATTCTTGCTTTCCACATCGCTTGAATTTGATTCAGGCACAAAAATATTTTTTCATGAAACACATATAAATCAAAATAAATCAGATGATGTACAAATTTTACATCAGCTGTTGTTATTTCCATCATGTTATCTATTACCAGTCGACGTCGTCTTATGGTAGTTACAGAATACCGAAATAGCAATGATATGACGACAATGTTGAATCGAAGTGATGTTGACATAAAAACGACGACGATGTCGACGACGACTACGGGAATAGGGGTGAATGACTAAATTTTTATTTTCTCATATTATGTTTACTAACTGTGTGCCCATAGATTCTCGCTAATCCTTCCGTGTCTCTCTTGTAGTTCATGCTTTGCTCTTTCCGTATGTCCATAATATGTAGCATCTCTAGAGTATAGCTTCTCTTATAATCGGTCTCTTGCGTCAGTATTTCCACGTGCAATGGGCCACAAGGCCCATTTCTACCGCCCATAGTTGGTATTTCGAAAAAACCTTAATTCACTATTTTTATTTTTCTAAAAGGAATATTCGCAACAAATTTCATGAGTCTTGGATGACGCGATTGGAAAAAATAATTTTTTTTTGGGATTTAGTGACACACCAATGTCTACTGTCCCAATTAGAGTTTCATAAAATGCCTCTATAAAATAACCATTCACGCCAATATTCGAATTATTATCTTTAACTGTTTAGTCTGGGTTTTGGTACCAATTACATTCCTTTCTTGGCCTTGTGCCCCAAAAATTACAAATTTCGAAAAATCCTTTCAAATCGCACAACCACCCCATAACATAAGCATTAAACGTAATTTTCGCTATTCTACGTTTTCTATAGGCAGCATGCCTATACAGATTTTCGTGATTATAGCTTTACCTGTTGCCTAAAAGTATTTGAAAAATTTCGAAAAATCCCTTCATATGGTGGTTAACAATATAACGAGATATATTTATGGGCTTGGCAGACGAGATCACGTATCACAGTATTCTAATAAAATTTATGGTGTATCATTTGAGAATTTTCTAAAAATAAGATGCCTCTTAAGTTTGCACAAAATAATTTATACACGATGTCCCCAGTATTTGTATGAATGTCTTCGATTTGCAAGATCATCGAGAGGTAAACAATTAATTCAGTTACGACATACTCGAAGCACATCAAATAACTTTTTCTTCATTCATACAATTCGTCTTTGGAATAATCTACCCTTCCATGTACAACTACTTTCCAACGACCGGCAATTTAAATTAGCATTGTACCAGTTTTTCAGAGCATGATATTTTCTATATTTCTGTCTTCTCTGTCTTTCTCTCTATTTTTGTTTTCTTTTTCTTATTTTTGTTTTCTTTTTCTTATACACTAATTGTTTTATGTTTTAAAAATTAATTTTTAAATATGTCCTAATAATTCATTGAATCAACTTTGTTAGAAACTTTTATACTGTTAATCGTTTTGAATTTGCCAAAAATATTAATGTTTATTATCTGTTAAATATATGTATGTAACACAATATACCCTATACTTAATATAAGACACAGTCTTTTGTGTAGGCGAATCAAATAAATAAATAAATAAATAAAATAAATAAATAAATAAGGCCGGCTACGCACGTTTTATTTTTACAGTCAGGTTTTACCGTACGGTATATATAGCTGCCAACTGAAATGTAAACACACGTACAGTCCAATAAATCAGTTTCAAACCTGTAATATGTTATCGGAAAATGTCTGTTAGTTCACTAGTTTGAACCACTGTAAATCGTCCATAAAAATTTTAATCCGTGTTTTTTATTAAACTTTGTTTTTGCACGAAAAAAAGACAAGTTTTATATGAACTTTCCTGCCAAGAGCATCTACGGATCCATCGTAAAACCTACCTTTATTTCAAAAGGATATACGGCTCCATCTTGCCTACATCTTATACAACAAGAGCTCTACGACACTTTCAACCTACAAACAGTAATTCATACAAATCCTTTATACGGATAGCAACGAAACATTGGGTCTCATGCATAAAAACGAGTAAAAGCGCTCAGTTGAGTCAGGTGAGCGAATGCTCGTAAGTCGCAACAGCAACAGCTTTTGCTCAATTTCGTATGCATAAAAATGAGTTCAAACCAATTGCAATTACTTGAGCAAAGGGAGAGCAAGTGCAAACATGTCGTCAAGTGAAAGTGAAGTAGAAGTAGAATCAAATCTATATATATAAAAGTGAACATTTGTTTCTACGTATGACCGCTATAGCCTTGAAAACCACCGAACCGATGTGCAACAAACCGGATTCATTAGAAAGCCAATCTTCCGAGGATGGTTATAGGCTACATAAACATTGCATTTGGCATATTTGGTCCATTTATTGAGTCGATTTTCTATTTTTCCCATACAAAAATTATACAAAATTTGTAAATTGTGAAAATTTAAATACATACATATGTATGTATTTTATGTCAATGTTTAAACTTTTCAATATTTAAATTTTCAAATTGCACCGACAAATGGTATATTTATATGTATACATATAAAATTTAAATTTAGTTTGTTTGAAGTTTAGCGGATGCTGCAGCTTTCAACCGATGTTCTCGAGGTATGGCCAACCCATTCAACCTCATTAACAATATTGCAATATCTGGCGTACTATTACAATATGATTAAGTCAAAAACTGGCGGGATAAGATTATAAGGCGTGGCCCCGCCCCTAGGAGCTAATTTGTTAAAGTGCGGTATCTGAAGTATTAGATTAGTAGGAATGGCCCTGCCCATACGACCTTATTTGTAAAAGTGCGATATCTGAAGTACTAGATCATTAGGCATAACCTCATCTATTCGACTCTATTTTGCAAATTGTCATGAAATTTGAAGTGGATTCAATCAAGATCAATATACGTAGTCTAAAACCAGTACAGAAATTTCAGTCAGATAAACTGACTGATGAATACCATCACCCACTATAAGATATTGTTTAAGTCTTGAGTTATTGGTTTGGTTTGTAATTAAAACCAGTTAGAAAGTTTCAGTCGGGCAACCCGACTTACATATACCCTTACCCTCAGTAAAACAAATAATTTTGTATTATATTGATATTATAACTCGATTTCTAAAGTGGGCGGATTGGTACATTTGTATGGAAGGTACGAGAAGGGGTGTGTCTAGGCTTCCAGATTTATTCTCCTTAACTTTATCCTGTTATAGCTTTACTAAATACAGATTTTCGGCACCATTGCGTTGGGTGTATTGATATTATTACTACATCCCTAAAGTGGGCGGAAAGGTACATTTGTATGGGAGGTACCATAAGGGGCGTGTCTAGACTTCCAAATTTTTCTCCAAAACTTTGTCCTATTACAACATAACAAAATTCAGAATTTGGGCACGATCGTGTCGAGTGTATTGATATTATTACCCTATTTCTAAAGTGTCTAGACTTCCAGATTTTTTCTCCAAAACTTTATCCTGCTTGAATTTTACCAAATACAGAATTTGGGCACGATCGCTTTAGGTCTTTTAATAATATTAATCGATTTCTAAAGTGGGCGGTACCAGATGGGGCTTGGATTGACTTACATTTTTTTTCTTCAAAACTTTATCCTGTTATAGCTTTACTAAAAATAGAATTTGGGTACGATCACGTTTGATTTATTGATATTATTCCTCCATCTCTATAGTGGGCGGAAAGGTAGATTTGTATGGGAGGTACCAGAAGGGGCGTGGCTAGGTTTTCAAAATTTTCTCCAAAACTTTATCCTGTTATAGCTTTACCAAATACAGAATTTGGGTACGATCCCGTTGGGTGTATTGATATTATTACTCGATTTCTAAAGTGGGCAGAATGATGTATTTGTATGGGAGATGTAGGGGCCATGTAGCCCATTTGCAATACCGTAAGTAGTTTTGAGAAAATAATAACTCGTGCAAAATTTCAAAACATTTGGTTACGTCTTTCGAAAGTTATCGTGCGTACCAGCCGGACAGCCAGACAGACGGACGGACATGGCTCAAACGACATAAAAAGTCATGAATCGAATTTGGTTCAAAGAAACCTAGGGTCTAAAGTTACTCCTTCTATGTGTTACACTTTTGGGTCGTATCAAAAGGGGTGGGATTTGAAATAGGGTGTGGAATAAACACCAATATGCGTGATCAAGCAAAAAATGGGTGACCCTGCCCAATTCTGTTCTCCAATAGCAATAGCTGGATTACTGTAGCACCATTCATCTATATATTTGGTATGGAATTATTTAAGACCAGTGGTGTATGTGACCGAGATCTGCGGCAGAAAAAAAGTCGAATACTCACGAATTGAAACATTTCTCAAATCTGATTTAATTACAATTAGAGCGACGAACATTATACAACAGTGTAATATTAACGGTTACGAATGATAAAAAATAATGCAAACATGTCTAATCATAATGAGGAATGAGTGTACATACAAAAAATCGCTGAAACCCCTTAATCACGAATTAAAGTAGTTAAGAAGCAATACAGGATTAAGTAATCCTTCTTAACCTTCTTAATTTAATTTAACCAGAAAGTATAAGGGAACTAATGAATAGCTACTATGTATTCCCATGAAACCCACGGATTTGCCGTTTGATTCAACTGATTACAGTTGACAGTTCGGTTAGAATTTGCGATGACAATCAGTAATGCTGATGAACAGTTGATTAAAGTTTGCGGCTTGAATTTGAAATATTCTTTTTTTTCATTAACAGCTTTATGTTGCATGTGCTTTCACGTGTAGAAAGACCCACTGATTAACATATGTTTACTCCTTTGGTTTTCCCATGCACGTTGTATTATCAAAAGCATTACATTAAAAAAAGCTACCCAAAAATGCCACCCAAAAAAAACTACACTTAAGTCAATACTTCTTTAGGCAGGACGAAGTCAGCTAGTAATAATAATAAAATAGAAACTGACATTTCTAAATTTTTAGTAAAATTGAATTAACGGGAAAAAATATAATAAAAACTAGTGAGAAAGTTTCAGTCGGGCAACCCGACATACATATACCCTCACCCTCGGTAAAACATAAAATTTTCTATTATAATTATATTATTACTCGATTTCTAAAGGGGGGCGGAATGATACATTTGTATGGGAGGTACAAAAAGGGGCGCGGCTAGACTTCCAGTTCTTTTCTCAGAAACTTTGTCCTGTAATAGCTTAACAAAATACAGAATTTGGGCACGATCGTTTCAAGTGTATTGATATTACTACTCCATTTCCAAAGTGGGCGGAATGGTACATTTGTATGGGGGGTACCAGAAGGGGCGTGTCCAGACTTCCAGATTTTATCTCCAAAACTTTATCCTGTTATAGGCTGAATGGTACATTTGTATTGAAGGTACCAAAAGGCGCGTAGCTAGACTTCCAGATTTTTCTCCAAAACTTTACCCTGTTACAGCTTTACTTAATAAAACATTTGGGTACTATCGCGTTGGATTTATTGTTAATATTACTCTTTCTCTATAGTGAGCGGAAAGGTACATTTGTATGGGAGCTACAAGAAGGGGCGTGGCTAGACTTCCAATTTGTTTCTAACACTTTGTCCTGTTATAGCTTAACAAAACACAGAATTATTCCGTTGGGTGTATTGATATTATTACTCCATCTCTAAAGTGGGCGGAGTTGTACATTTGTATGAGAGGTACCAGAAGAGGCGCTGCTAAATCCTGTTATAGCTTTACTAAATACAGAATTTGGGCACGATCGCGTTAGGTCTATTAATAATATTATTCGATTTCTAAAGTGGGCGGAATGATGTATTTGTATGGAAGGTACCAGAAAGGGCGGGGCCATGTAGCCCATTTGCATTACCGTAAGTAGTTTTGGGAAAATATTAACCCTTGCTAAATTTCAAAACATTTGGTTGCGTCTTTCGGAAGCTTTCGTGCGCACCAGCCAGACAGACAAACGGACATGGCTCAAACGACTTAAAAAGTCATGAATCAAATTTGGTTCAAAGAAACCTAAGGTCTAAAGTGACTCCTTATGTATTATGTATTACACTTTTGGGTCGTATCAAATGATATATACCCTCCTACCCGTAGGGTGAGGGGAATAAAAATTAATAATTAAGAATACAAACCTGTATAATTTTTTATCCTCACTTTGTTTTTACGCTGTTGATAACATTTTGTATTTCTTTGTGGCACATAATATTCAGCCATGATTCCTTTTTAGCGTACGCGAGTCAACTATAAGGCATGCTCAACAAAATTTGAGCAAGAGCTCACAAAAGAAAGCAAAAGCTTGTTTTTATGCATAAGAAAATGAGCACAAGCTCATCTAACTTAGTTCAAACTGAGCAAGACAACATCAAACGTGAGCAGTAACATCAAATTTTATTATGCATACGACAAGCATCTTTTACTCAGATATCGTCAAATTTTAATTTTTAGAGTTTTGAATAAAGGTAGGTCTACTAAAACGAAATTATGTTTGGTTTTAGTTGACCGATGTTTGTAAACTGAGACGAAAATAAAAGATTCAGTAGGTAACTGATGAAAGAAACTTAAAAAATGCCGCAAAATTCTTACTTATATCCGATTTTTTCGTATAAGGAATTAAAAAATAATTTCTCATACGCATGTATATCCGATTTTGATGACCAAGGGCAAAACATTTTTGTAAGATATTGGGTCTCATGCATAAAAACGAGTAAAAGGGCTGAGTTGAGTCAGGTAAGCAATTGCTCGTAAGTCGAGTTCAATCAAACAGCAACAGCTTTTGCTCAATTTCGTATGCATAAAAATGAGTTCAAACCAATTGCAATTACTTGAGCAAAGGAAGATCAAACATCTAATTGTTATTGAAGTGAAAACATGTCGTTAAGTGAAAGTGAAGTAGAATCATATAATACTAATAAAATAGAAACTGACGACATTTCTAAATTTTAAGTAGAAAAATAAAAAAAATATTTACTAGAACAAAGTCAATTACCAAGCATTAACGGGGAAAAAATTAATAAAAACCAGTGAGAAAGATTTAGTCGGGCAACCTGACATTCATATACCCTCACCCTTAGTAAAACAAAAAATTTTCTATTATATTAATATTATTACTCGATTTCTAAAGTAGGCGGAGTGGTACATTTGTATGGAAGGTACAAGAAGGGGCGCGGCTAGACTTTCAGTTTTTTTTTCTCTAAAACTTAGTCCTGTTATAGCTTTACAAAATACAGAAATGTAGCACGATCGTGTCGAGTGTATTGATATTATTAATCCATTTCCAAAGTGGGCGGAGTTGTACATTTGTATGGGGGTACCAGAAGGGCGTGTCCAAACTTCCAGATTTTATCTCCAAAACTTTATCCTGTTATAGCTTTACTTAATACAGAATTTGGGTATGATGTATTTATATGGGAGGTACCAGAAGGGGCGGGGCCAAGTAGCCCATTTGCAATGCCGAAAGTAGTTTTGGGAAATATGAACCCGAGCAAAATTTCAAAACATTTCGTTGCGTCTTTCGAAAGTTATCGTACGCACCAGCCAGACAGACAGACGGACATGGCTCAAACGACTTAAAAAGTCATGAATCGAATGTGGTTCAAAGAAACCTAGGGTCTAAAGTGACTCCTTCTATGTGTTACACTTTTGGGCCGAATCAAATGATATATACCCTCCTACCCGTAGGGTGAGGGTAAACAAATTAATAATTAAGAATAAAAACCTGTATAATTTTTTTTCCTCACTTGCTAAATTTGTTTTTCGCTGTTGATAACATTTTGTATTTCTTTGTGGCACAAAATATTCAGCCATGATTCCTTTTTAGTATACGCGAGTCAACTATAAGGCATGCTCAACAAAATTTGAGCAAGAGCTTACTAAAGAAAGCAAAAGCTTGTTTTTATGCATATGAAAATGAGCACAAGCACATCTAACATCGTTCAAACTGAGCAAGACGACATCAAACGTGAGCAGTGAGTAAAAGCAAATACATCAAATTTTATTATGCATTCGACAAGCACCTTTTACTCAATAAATCGAGTCCGAGCTCAAGCTCACGTTTTATGCATGAGACCCATTATTCTATCATTTAATTGTCTGAAACCGGAGCAATTTTTATGGAAAGACGGAAAAATTAAAAAAGGAAGTATAAACTTGCAAAATAATCAAAATTTTGACAAAAATCTAAGTTAGTAGTGCCATAACTTTGTCTTTTATGTTTGGATTTTAGACAACTTTCGTTTTTTTAAGAAATAATTTTATTCTTTTATTTTTGTCAGAGAAATATCGGTGGACTAAAACCAGAGAAAGCGGCATTTTATTAGACCTAACTTTTTTCGAAACATAAAAAAATTAAAATTTGTCGATATCTCTCCACATATTTGAGTAGATAGGAATTCAGCTTGAAATTTTACATACAATTACAACAATTTGGAGATCAAAAATGTGTTGCATTGTGTTATTTAAGGAATAAGACCGATATTACCTTTGCAATATTTAAGTTAAAATATTTAATAATAAAAGCGAAGAAATTAAACTTAATGAAGTAATATTTAACGATCAAAGAATTGATGATGAGTGTCTATAAATGCATGATGTTATTTAGTATTCTTACTTATTACTATGTACAAATATATATCACTATGTAATGAAAAACATGGTTAATCCTAATTATAAACAATTGTTTTTACAAATAATTCCTTGCCATTCATCGCTACCATCACAACAGTCGCATATACCGTCATTTACCCGGCTGCTATGCACGTAGACGTCCCGCCCCCGGCCGGTTATGTGCCGCTTTTGATATTTACAATAGAATCGCCCATTTATGCAGGCATTTGTACTTGGTTCATCACTCCCATCACCCAAACAATCGCAGTAATCATCGTTGACACGATTGAATGGTATCTCCAAGCTACCATCAAGGCAACGAAAGTTCCCCTCAAAGTTAGGCTTATAGGAATCGTAATCGAAAAGTCGTATGCCTCTGCAATGTAAAATTAAACAAATTAATATCTTCCAACTGTAAAGCTTGACTCTTACCTTATGATTTTTATCGCTTCTTGGGAAGTGTCATCCACAGTGCCACCGAGACCATGATCTCCACCGGAATCATTGTCTGTCTGTTTTCGACCCAATGACGCCTGTATTTGCTTGTGTCTATTGCGCAAACCTTGCATAGTGCCTTCCAACGTCCAAGGAATACTAGCATTTGGCAATTGGTTTATTGAAACCGCCTGGTATACAAAGAATATAATGCCAAGAAGGAATATACCCAACAGAAGCATTTTCGACTTTTGCTTATAAAATGGAACATGATAAATGTTTTCTCGCTTGACCCACGTCTTTTTCATCTGCGTTATGGTCTTTGTTTAAATCCTTTCTGTACAAATGGCACCAACTTTCCAATAAGAGCAATCTAAATTCTTTCATTTAAAAATTCGTAAATAATTCTAGGCTTCTGTGACGTTGATGTATTTGTTGTCATTTGGATCAGTGCCGGAAAAGTGGTCCGCTTTGGTACTTTATTTTCTTAACACTGGACCAACCAAAGTTGCCAAATTAATTTATACCAAATTGTTTAATTCGGAAGTATAAAATCGTCATCGTACATTAAGGCCTGTTTCAACTGAGCACCAAATCAAGTATGTACTGTTTTCAAAATTGTCGTAATCACGTAGTATCAAATATGAATTCAACATTCAACATAAGTTCTGTATCGAATAGTACTTATTTTTACAGCTGTTGCAGACACTTTGAAATGAACAACTCACAATTTATATAAAATTTCAAGTCATTGAAAAACATTTATAAAATATTTCATATTACTGTCGAGGATATGGCGACTGATCCTAAAATCCTGTAATTGCTGGAACTACAAAGCAGTCTCCTAGCAAGTCATACAAAATAACCACTGAAACAGGATAAGTTAATGGAGAAACTATACAATAGCATTACCGATTTCTGCTATGATGGTACAAAATCCCTTACATTCAATAGCAGGTACTCCCGTTATGAAGATATATTTATAGTGAAAAAAAAGGATTTAGACGATTCCGCTCGCGTGAAACTTTCGATGCGAAAACTATTTATTTATTTTATTTATTTATTTATTTGATTCGCCTACACAAAAGACTGTGTCTTATATTAAGTATAGGGTATATTGTGTTACATACATATATTTAACAGATAATAAACATTAATATTTTTGGCAAATTCAAAACACCAAAAATTTTATTAGAATACTGTGATACGTGATCTCGACTGCCAAGCCCATAAATATATCTCGTTATATTGTTAAACACCATAGTTAGTCTATTTATTAAATTTCTGTTACAATTTGCAAAAATTTCGCAACCATAAAGTAAACTAGGTAAAATCAACAATTTAGCCAAAAGGAGTCTAATATTAGTTGGTGTATATATCTGACATACATAAAGGTTTCTAATCACACCATACGTTTTACCGATTGCTGATTTTATATGATTGGACCAAGTTATTTTGCTATCAAATATAACACCCAGATTTTTTGCACTATCTACAATTTCTACCAGAGTATCTGCGATTTTGACCTGCGTATCTTCCGGGAGTGTAATATTCCGTTTGTTAAAAATTATGCACTTTGATTTATTGGGGTTTAAATTTAATCCATTAGATCTAGCCCACAAGTCTATATTTGCAAGGTCAGCGTTGAGTTGAAGAATAATATTTCTAAGGTTAGTTTTGGGTCAGCTTATATAGACCTGCACATCGTCAGCGTACATGTGGATACGACAGTGTTGAACTTGATGAGGTAAATCATTGCTATATAAAGAATAAAGCAATGATCCCAGAATGGAACCTTGCGGTACACCTCTATTAATTCCAATTAATAGATTAATAGGTGTTGAAAACATATCTTTTACAGCTAATGTTTGAAATCGCATTGACAAGTATGAATTTATAAGTTTTTCGGCTGTAGTCGGAAAATTAAAGAAATGTTTAAGTTTATCGCAAAGAATTTTGTGATCAACCGTATCAAATGCTTTAGAGTGGTCGAGTAATACCATAATTGAAACATTATTGCTATCTAAACTCGATCTCAGATCCTCTGAAACTTTCTGCAAAGCGGTAATGCAGCTGTGTTTTTCTCTAAAGCCCGATTGCAGGTTTGTCAGCAAACAATTTCTTTGCAAATAATCCCTTATTTGCCTATTAGCTAATCGTTCGAAGGCTTTAGATAAAAACGGAAGTATTGCAATAGGACGGTACTCTGCATTGTTTTTGGGTATTGGGTATTTGAATTCAAAATTATTGAATTAAAGATATGCGTCAAACAAGGTAAAATGTAAGGAATTATAATCTTTATAAATCTTGGGTCCATTCCATCACAGCCAATCGCATTGAATTTGATTTCGTTAATCGATTGCAAAACTTCTAATTGTGTTACATGACCAAACTCGAAATGTGGAAAGCTGTGATTTGAGGCATTGAAAAAACTGTTATAAAAGTTATAATTTGGCTCGGGCATGGCAATATTAACAAATGCATTGTTAAGGTGATCAACATTAATATTATCATGGACATTTACTCGTTGTTTACTTAGGCCTATAGATCGAATTTGTGACCATTTCTGTTTACAGCTTAAAGCATTTCTGAATTTGTGACTGTAGTAGCTTTTCTTCTTCATCCGAATCAAAGAAATTAAACTAAATCCAATAGCCTATAATAAGTAGGCATCGTAAATAATTCCAAAGAATCCTTAGGATAATTCATTTGCGGATTCTGTCAAAATTCTCAAGGACATGTTTGTTTATACGGAATCTCTTTTCATCACGAGATACAACTGCCTTCAGGTCATCAAAAGTACTTATGAGGATTTGGTACGCTGCTAGAGTGTTGAGATGGCGTGAATTAAAAGCGGTGAAATTATTGAATAAAGAGAGTTTTATTTAAAGGAACTGTTTACAGGAAAGTTATTAAAACGGAAGTGAGCGGGATATATAAAAGAATGTCAAAAATCAGAGTTGCATGTAAGGGTGTCAGGATGATTGCCAGTATGGCCAGATTTTCATACCAACACCTCCACTAAAAGCTGGCTATACAAATGAAAGTCCCAACATTCTACCACACTTCATATGCTTGTCCTTCGATAGAGGTTTTGTGAGGAAATCGGCCGCCATGTTCTCAGATGACTCGTATTGAAGAGTTATATGACCATCATTTACTTTTTCTCGTACGAAGTGGTGACGCACATCGATATGTTTAGAACGACCGTGGTAGGCGTCTGTTTTTGCAAGGTTCACGGCACTCTTGTTGTCACAATAGAGTAAGATATTGTCATCATAAAGATCCCCAAAAAGATCTTGTTGAAATTGTCGCAGCCATTCTGCTTCCTGCACGGCTGCGGCCATAGCCATATATTCGGCCTCTGTCGTTGAAAGTGCCACAGTTGATTGGCGCTTGCTGCTCCAGCTGATAACACCTTGGTTAAGAAATACGTAGCCGGTACATGATCGTCTATCCGAAATGTCACCTGCGTAATCGGCATCGCAAAAACCACGAATCTTAAAACTGTTGCCTTTTCTGTATGTAATTCCTACATTTTTGGTGCCTTTAAGGTACCTAAAGACTCGCTTCACTGCAGTCCAATGAGATTCGTCGTAATTGTTGTTGAATTTACTCAGGTAATTGACGGCGTATGCTATATCCGGACGAGTTCCCTGAACTAAGTATAGCAGACAACCAACTGCCTCCTGATATGGAACATTTTCCAAACATTTTGAGTTTGACGGTGGTTTTGTTAACTTGACATTAGTGTCAAATGGTGTAGAAACCGGCTTACAGTCTGCCATATTGAAGCGTTTCAAAAAATCTTCTGTATACAATGTCTGATCAATGTATATTTCTCCTTTTGCCCGATCTCTGGTTATGCGCAGACCAACACAATTTTTCGCCTCTCCCAAATCTTTCATAGAGAATAATCTCTTCAGTTCGGCTTTTACCTTAATTTTCAGCGCATTGTTGTTGGTAAAGATCAGTAAATCGTCTACATATACTGAGATGATAAATATTTTGGTACCATCTATATCGAAATAGATGCACGGATCCAGCTTCGATTGATGCAAATTCATGTTTTTCAGCGCACAGTCCAATTTTTTATTCCATTGACGGCTTGCTTGCTTCAGCCCATAAATTGCTTTGTTGAGTTTGCACACTTTTCCATCTACTTTGCTGCATATTCCCTCGGGTGGTTCCATAAATATTTCCTCATTTAAATCTCCTTGCAAAAAGGCCGTAACTGCATCCATTTGCTCAACATCTAAATTAAATTTGGCTGCCATTGATAACAGATAACGTATTGACGTGTAACGCACCACTGGTGAATACGTTTCTTGAAAATCAATACCAGGTTTCTGCGAACACCCCTTGATTACAAGTCGCGCCTTGTACCGTTGAACATTGCCATTCTCATCACGTTTTCTTTTAAAAACCCATTTGTTTTTGATAGGCTTGGCACCAGGGGGCAAGTCGACTAATGTCCATGTGTTGTTATCGACTAATGATCTGTACTCATCGATCATCGCTTGCCTCCACTGTTCTCCATCTTCGCTATTAAGGGCCTCATTCACCGTTAAAGGGTCTCCAACATCATCTGCCTCCACTAAATACAGATGATAGTCACTCATGTTGGTTGGCTTTCGAAGACGTTGTGAACGACGAACAGCTTCATCGGTGTTTGATGTCAAAACGGGATTAAATTCACTGCTTCCACTTGCGAGGGTTTCATCAGGCTCATAATATTCCAGAGAACCATCACTTTCGTCTCCAATTGGTAATTCTGCGCTTTGTTCAGAAAGAGTACTTTCGGTACTACTATAATTTGTACCATCTCCCTCGTTATCAGCAATATTGTTTGTATCATCTCCATTGTTTACAGTCGTAATATCATTGGTGTTTACATTTACATTCTTGTCATCATAAAATAAACAATTCTCCGAGGGGCTCATTCGTTGTTCTCGATGAAATTCATTCTCAAAAAAGACAACGTCGCGACTTTTTATCAAACGCAAGCTATTTGGTTCCAACAAACGATAGCCTTTTGTGTCCTCACAATAACCGACGAAAATAAATTCTTTTGTTTTTGGAGTCCCATTTACGTCTTTTCTCCTTGGGTACGTAGGCAACCGCTCGAGAACCAAACACACGGAGATGAGACAAGTTGATCTTTACGCCAGACCAGATTTCTTGAGGAATATTTTTCGCAATTGCAGCAGAAACGGAGCGATTTACAACATACACGGCATTTGCAACAGCCTCTGCCCAAAACTTCTTTGCTAAACCTGCATGTAGCAACATACAGCGCGCCCTTTCGACAATTGTGCGGTTCATGCGCTCGGCAACGCCGTTTTGTTGGGGGCTATACGGCACAGTCGTTTGATGTCTTATACCACTGTTAATAAGAATTGCCGATAGCTGCTTGTTGCAAAATTCTGTACCGTTGTCTGTACGCAAGCATTTTATTTTCTTGCCGGTCTCGTTCTCGACCATTGACTTGAATTGCGCAAAAAATGCTGGTACCTCCGTTTTTGCCTGCAAAAAATAAACGAAAACTTTTCGGGAAAAATCATCAATGAAAGACAGAAAGTACTTAGCTCCACTTATCGACGATTCCTCCATCGGTCCACAAAGGTCCGAATGTATGAGCTCAAGTAATTCTGTAGTCCGAGATTCTGACGATTTAAACGGCTTCTTCGACATTTTACCCTTGAGACATGACTCACAATTTTCTGTTGTTGACTTTTTAAACTGCATACCATCCACCAGCTGTTGAGTCCTCTGCAAATCTGCGTAGTTTAGATGTCCCATTCGATCGTGCCATATGCTTTTATTATTTATCGTCGTCATCATACACTTAGGGTTTGTCGTGCCATCGAGTTTAAACATATTTTCCTGCAGACTAGCTGTTGCCAAAACTTTACCATTGTTTTCTATTGTGCACTTTTTATTAGAAAATTTGACGTTATGTCCTCTCTGGGTAATTTGACTGACAGATAACAAATTGACAGTCAATTCCGGCACGTAAAGCACATTATAAATTTTTATATTTAAAAATTCTTCCCCATTCTGCAACTGTATTTTAATGTCGCCAACACCTTCTACATTCAGTTTTTGCTTGTTTGCCACGAAAATTTCTTTGATCGACGTTTGTTTCAGATCTTCGAACCAGTCCTTACGCATAGACATATGCAAGCTTGCACCTGAGTCTACGAACCAGTCATCAGCGTTGATAGCACCTGCCATAAACAACGTGCAGAATCCATGCTCCTTGCTACTTTCAGACCTCTTCTTATCGCGACAATCAGCTGCTTTGTGACCAAAGCGATTGCAATTAAAGCAACGAAGCCCTTTTTTCACCTGACTCTTCTTTTTCTTGTCAGCGAAAAAAGCCGCACCACCATTATCATTTGATTTCTTAACATCTTGAAGAAGTTTTGTTTTAATTGAGTCGCAGGTTATTTTCACCCCGGAACTTTCTATTCCCATAATCATTGGGCCGTATTCTTCTGGTAAACCAGCCAGAAGTAGGGTTCCGATCCATTCATCACGTACAGGCATGTTGACTTCCTTCAGTTTATGCGCCGTCGAAACAATTTGACTCACATACTCTTCGATGCTCGCTGACGTTGATAAATTAGTGGTTATCAGCTGACGAAGTAGTCCAACACGACGTGTAAGGCCAGAATCCTGAAAAGCGGACTTTAATTTCTGCCAAACCTCTTTTGAAGTTACCGCATCCTCTATGTGGACATAATTAATTTTGTCAACCAATAAAATTATTTTCGTCTTCGCCTTAATGTCCAACTTGGCATCTATCCCGGTTGCTGGATATTTTCCTTCAACGGTATCCCACAATTCCTCATGCTGAAGAAGATTCTTCACAGCGAATGACCACGATGTGTAGTTCTCCCTTCCGATCAGCTTTTCAACATTAAAATTTGTTGAAATCGACATTGTGAGATAAACAGTCTGTAATACTCTTAGAACGGTTCAAATAATTTCATACGCGCACTCTGGGCCCATAACCTGTTGAGATGGCGTGAATTAAAAGCGGTGAAATTATTGAATAAAGAGAGTTTTATTTAAAGGAACTGTTTACAGGAAAGTTATTAAAACGGAAGTGAGCGGGATATATAAAAGAATGTCAAAAATCAGAGTTGCATGTAAGGGTGTCAGGATGATTGCCAGTATGGCCAGATTTTCATACCAACATAGAGTAACTGAAGTGTGTGAAAATTTAAATTTAACCGAAATGAATACAAACCAATTGAAGTGTCTACACCATTTCCAATTAAAATTCAAAGAAAATCAATTAAAATTCAAACCATCCATTTGAAATTCAAAAAATATCAATTGAAATTTAAAAATCGTCAATTGAAATTTGAAATACATCAATTGAAATTCAAAACTCTTCAATTGAAATTCGAAACCCGTCAATTGAAGTTTAAAATTCGTCAATTGAAATTCAAAACTTATCAATTGAAATTCAAAAGTCGTCAATTGAAATTTAAAAAACATCAATTGAAATTAAAAACGCATCAATTGAAATTCGAAACTCGTCAATTGAAATTCAATATTCGTCAATTGAAATTCAAAAGTCGTCAATTGAAATTCAAAACTCATCAATTGAAATTCAAAAATCGTCAATTGAAATTCAAAACTCATCAATTGAATTTCAAAACTCATCAATTGAAATTAGAAAAATGTTTTGGTAGTTTTAATCATAAAACACTACTCGAACTGAACTACATGTGAATGTTTTTAGTACTTGTATTGAAGTTATTGTTTAAAGCACAAATATAGCATATACATTTCAATCGTGCGATAATATTATGAGATTTAAGAAAGTAATATTGTTTCAGATGTAAATTTGTGTTCCGACCGGCATGTCTTCTAAAGCGATGCCATGTGGTGAAAAGTTGTTGAATAACAAGGCAACAATCGCCAATGGTTATTGAATTCTTAGCTTAGAACAAAATGCCTTACTGAATTTAATGAAGAGACTGAAGTAAGTTATTTTAACAAAAATTTAAGATAATGTCATATAATTTATAGTGTTTAGATTAATATAAATTACTACATAGGAATAACATGTTTAAGTTCAAATAAAGCAATAAATAATATTTTAAAAGATGTTTTTCAAGAGGTAAATTTTTTTTTGGAACAGTCCTAAATTTCCCCCTTTATAAAAAATTTTGTTTCTTGTTGTTTTAAATAAATTTTTAGATTGTCTATCCATTGCAAATTTTGCATTTGTTTTCATATTTATCAGTGACATAATCATATATCTACTAAGGTGTAGTATATTTTACGGTCGCAGTGAACCTACGATTTGTGATTCAATTCTTTTTCATTTCAAATGATACTTTTTGAATTTGAATTGATGAGTTTTGAATTTCAATTGAAGACTTTTGAATTTCAATTGATAAGTTTTGAATTTCAATGGACGAATTTTGAATTTCAATTGACGAGTTTTGAATTTCATTTGATGAGTTTTGAATTTCAATTGATGTGTTTTTAATTTTAATTGACGAGTTTTGAATTTCAACTGATGAGTTTTGAATTTCAATTGATAAATTTTGAATTTCAATTGACGTATTTTAAATTTCAATTGACAAGTTTCGAATTTCAATTGCTGAGTTTTGAATTTTCAATTTTAATTGAAGAGTTTTAAATTTCAATTGATTTTTTTTAATATAAAATGGAAAGTTTGAATTTCATTTGATGTTTTTTGAATTTCAAATGGAATTTTTGAATTTCAAATGACGAGATTAGAATTTCAAATGGAATGTTTGAACAAAAATCGAAAGGCTGATCCCACGATAGTGGGTGCACACACTTGTATCGTCTTTCTGAAGCACAGTACATAGAACACTGACGCGTTATCATTGGCTGTAGTTTTGCCATTACCTCAGAAAATACGTGACTATACATGCTATACAACGGCTTGGCCAGTATGGTCGTTGCCGAGGTGGTCATATAAATTGCAATATGTTGTAGAACGCGAGAAACTATCCCATACCTCATTGATGGGATGTAAAGGGAAAGAAAGTTTTTTATAAGACTTCTTTGCGATTGGTTACATGCGTTTTTTGCACTATTGTCGCATGCGTACCTTTGCTGCAACTATCCAGTAGGTAAATTTACTAGTTCGGAGCTAGTTCAGTACTAATTCTCTATAGGACAGTGAACTAGTTCACCTTCCATACAAACAATTGTCCCATTTAAAACGTAATTGTCTTAGACTTGGAGGGAATTGTCTCTTTTATACTAGAATAGCACCAGTTCAGAAATACTAGTAGTGCGGCAGTTGATTGTCTCCTTTGAACTAGTTTGGAATTACTTCAAAAAAGGTTGACAAGGACTTGTATTATTCTAGAAAATCTAACCTAGTACTGTACTTGTATTTAAAATATGGTTTATATCGACGTTAAAAATATCTTTTAAAGTAGATGAATAAAAAATAAAAATCGCATTTTCAGCTCAAAATGTGAAATGCTTTTTTGTGTAAAAAGGCTATTAGTGATCTTCACGAAGGGATTTTTTAAAAAACATACTTAAGGCGTAAAGAAGTCCCAGAAAGGTATAAAACTGATACCATCACCAAGACCAAACGGCTAAGGCTATAACCCTGAAAATCTCTCTATTGAATTAGCGAGCTTTCCGAAATGCTTTTTTCGATTTTCGTACTTTTAGGGGTAATATTTTTCTTAGGTTTTAGGAATTTGGCCTAAAACAAGAATATTACCGGACGGACATAGTTTAGGAGATATCGCCTCTTAAAGTTGGAACCTATAAATGTATATATATCTGCCATATCTTCCCAATAGTGCATATAAAAATTATTTTAACCCATTATGTGCTGAAAATTAAAATTAACCTGTTTGGACCATGACTTTTTTAAAAAAAATATTTTTTTTTTCCAAAAAATTATATAACGGTAAATGAAAGAGGGGTCTTCCAATGAGGTATCGTGCACTCGTCTAGCTTAGGAGGTTCCGAAGTTTTAAGCTCCAAAATAAAACAACAACGGTAGTGCTTTTTTTGCATTTGGTGCAAAAAAATTACCATTATATACAGATTTTTTTTACAAATTTATAATTTATTAAAAAAGTCATGGTCCAAAATAGGTTAATTTTAATTTTCAGCACATAATGGGTTAATAAAATAATTTGTATAACATTTTATTAATAGTTTGGCAAAAATGTAAATTTTTTGTCCGTCCATGTTGTTTGGCATTTTTTTCGATAAATGTAAACAAACGACGGAAATTGTGGTTGCCGGATCAACATTATCAAATCGCTTAAATTCCAATTTTCAGAGTACAACTCAGTGTATTTTTCCGCATCTTTCATGGATGCGAAAATATGTTAACATCTTTCCAACAGCAAAATACATGTAAAAATTTTAGCATTTTGGCCGCATCCATCAAAGATGCGGATTAACGCGGAAATATGTTAAATGCGTTCCGGTGTAAAAAGGCTATAAGAAAAAAATTAAAAATCCAAGCCGAGTGTCCATATACTAGACTTGCTCTCTATACTCTCTTGCTCAACATACTTTGCAAATTTAATTTGGTTGTTTGTTTTACTCTTTAGACGTTGATAATGAGTAATATTAAATTGTCCATACAAAAAGAATTAAATTTTTTTCTGTGTACTGTAACAGTTTGCAACAATATATTCTCTATGAATAATGCTACGCACAGACGGTTGCCAGATCTTACAATATTGCCCGAAAAATTTGCAGAAAATGTCAAACAACCGTGTGCACTTTAAATTTTGTATGGCAACGTTTGCAGAAAAATCATTGGCCGCGTTTTGTTGGTAACTTATATCCGTTTAGCCATACAAATTCTATCCCATATACGCTAACGGGGATAAATTTACATGCTAAGCTTAACGGGGATAAGTTGTTCAAAAAAGTAGTAAAAATTAAAATGTGACCAAATTTTTTATTGCAGGGGTAAACAAAAAATAGAAAAGAAAAGAGAACGTCAAATAAAATAATTTTCATTCGAATAATATTTTTTCAATAAAATTTAATTTTACAGCTATTTTGTTATGCAAACCGTAGAAAAAAAGTTCAAATTTGTGGCTTAAGGTCCCTGCGGCGCAATAGATCCTAATAAGAGTCATGTACATCATTTTTATACAAATAATACAACATTTCTCGAAAATATCAACAAAAATTAAAAAATACAATTAATACAATATTTACGAATGAACGAAAATAAAACAAACAGTTATTAGACATAAATTACTGTGCTGCCAAGTAATTGCATTTTGTTAACGGCGAAGCGTTTTATTGGTATCCTATACCGGTCTCCTATATAGGATACCAAAAAAACACGGCCATTGTAAAACAACAATATTGCCAGACATCCAATAATCGTCTGAACCGCAAAATGTTGCCATCTTAAAATTTTTGTAAGATAATTGCAAACACATTTAATTTGCAGATGTGCGAAGTTTATGCATCTGCAAATTTCACCATTTGCAGAGATTAATTATATGGCAACACTGTCCATGTCAGTACATTAGCAGATTTGACAAAATTGCTATTTCTGGCAACCGTCTGTGCTTAGCTTAATGTGTACTTGATACCGAAAACCACAAGTATTGTAAAGCTACGCACAGACGGTTGCCAGATCTTACAATATTGCCTGAAAAATTTGCAGAAAATGTCCAACAACCGTGTGCACTAGACCGTATCACGAAAAAAAAGTTCTCCGTACACCAGCGAATATGAAACATTGTTCCAAGGACATTTCAAAAAAAAAAATTTTTATTTTTTTTGCCGAACGTAGGGGTCGCCTTTTTAGTTTTTTCGTTATATCTTCCATATTAACAGTCCAATCTTAAAGCTTGATATAGTTTTGTTCATGTAGTACATGAATCTGCCATGGCGGTCACCGACGAGCAACGCATGGGCCACAATTTATCTAAACCCGAGAGCCGTCAAAAATATAGCCAACTTAAATCACGTCGAGGTATGATCGACTAAAATTTATTTTATTTTACTTTGCTTTTTGTTGCTAATTCCTTGTTGTGTAATTTGAGGTATGATGTAAAGGTTACTTCAGGTCAAAGACTTTTGAATTAAAAAAATTGGTCTGCCACAGACAAACACATCGATATATCATACTTTAATATCTGATATGAATACTGAAGCTATGACAAATTTAAAAAGGTGACCCCTACGATCGGCAACAATGAATTTATAAAAGCATTTTTTAGATAGTTGTGCTGTATTTATCGGGATACTTTCTTCGCAAAAGTTTTATGGTTTTTTGCGAGCTATAAATTTCTATCATTAGGGTGTCACATTAGGGTGGTAGGAAATTAGATTTGGGGGGTAAGTACTAGAACGGTACACTTGAGGTCAATGGACCTAAGAGCAAAAATATTGGCCTCGCCGAGACAAAAAATTCGCTATATCAAGCTTTAAGATCGGATTGTTAATACGGAAGATATAACGAAAAAACTAAAAAGGCGACCCCTACGTTCGGCAAAAAAAATAAAAAAATTTTTTTTTGAAATGTCCTTGGAACAATGTTTCATATTCGCTGGTGTACGGAGAACTTTTTTTTGTGTGCCTGTAAGGTGATACGGCCTAGTGTGCACTTTAAATTTTGTATCATTGCAAAACAACAATATTGCCAGACATCCGATAATCGTCTGAACCGCAAAATGTTGCCACCTTCAAATTTTTGTAAGATAATTGCAAACACATTTAATTTGCAGATGTGCGAAGTTTGTGCATCTGCAAATTTCACCATTTGCAGAGATTAATTATATGGCAACACTGTCCATGCTAGTACATTGCCGGTACATTAGCAGATTTGACAAAATTGCTTTTTCTGGCAACCGTCTGTGCTTAGCTTAATACTTAGTGTGCATTCAAAATATTTGGCAACCCTAATAGATGGTAAACAAAAGAGAATTCTTCGCTGACGGCCAACAAAAATATTTTTATTTTTATCGTGTTATTTATTTTACGATAATCGAGTTAAAACATAACTTTATAGACGATTTAAGATGTCGAGATCTTTTAATAATCAGGAGCAATTAGTTTCAAATACATATGATGTTCTACAGCGAACTGGAAATAGCTTACAGCGATCTAATCAGATCTCGTACGAAACAGAACAAATTGTTACAGAGGTATCGTTTGGATTTTGCATTTTAATGTCCCTTGATTGAAATCCGATTAGTAATGTTTAAATATCTAGGTTCTATCTGAATTGGGCGAACAACGAGAATCACTGTTGCGCTCTACGCGCCGTTTGGAGAACGCTGGCGATGACATATCTAGGTCGAGGACTATCATACGAAAACTGCAACGTGAGGTGCTATACAACAAGTTGATCCTAATTTTAATAATTATTTTTGAAGTGGCGATACTTGTGGGGCTCATTGTTATAAAGTGTGTGAAATTATAGTTTCAGTTTTCAGCAGTAGTCAATACCCACATGTAGATAGGTTTAGATTTTCAAGAGATAAATAAATTATTCCTTAGGCATTATTCATAACAGTTTACAATTGGTTTATTAGGGCTTTTATAAGGCACCGCCCATAAATTGTATTCATAAACCAAAAATAAATATTTAACAAAATTTTACATTTTTGATTATCTTTCAAGTTATGAAAATTGTGCATAATATGGGAAGGGACTCCCAAAATAAGAATGTACCTCCCCCTTAAAGGTGGGAACGGAACTCGTAGGCAACTAATTAGACCAAATGGTCCAATTTTTCTTATAATTTGTAGTTGAGCCTCGATTATCTGGGCTTTCATTACCCGGGTATATTTGTTAACCGGCACCCTGCATATTTTATTTAATACCTCTATTTACCGTGATTTAACTCTTTTATCCGTGGTTTCATCTGTTCACATTATTATCCATGCTTTTCTGCAATTAAAATATGGCTCTGAAAGTAATATAATGATTAGTTATGATTGTGTCTATTTTATAAATAAAAATGCATGTGTTTTTGTTAAAAATTAAAAAATTGTTTTTCTATTCTGTATAGCGAATTTTCTTTATAGCGAAGAAACTATCCAGTCCCTTGGAATTCTTTATAGAGAGTCGAAACTGTAATATTATAAAACAGTAATATCAAATGTCGAGCCTAAAACCTCCAATGGTGAAGCAAACCATCAGCAATAAATCATCAGCGAAGAAAGCAAAAATGTATATCCTTGGAACCAAGTGGTGGCGATCAAGACGAATATATCCTACTTATATTTTGCGCTTCTGCCCATCTTATTATTTTTTGTTTCATAGTTTATATATATTTGCCGTTGTTTTGTGTTACTATTACTATCGTTATTACAGAATATCATTAATACAACACTGTTTACATTCGTAGTGCCAAGAATATAATTAATACAAACCAAATTTGCTTTCTTGGACTCCAGTTAATAGAAAGTAGTTTTTATTTTTGCCTTAAGTTTAGTGTAGCGATAATAACGGACAAAATAAAGTAAAATATAAAGCTTATGCTGTATGCAACATGCAATTCGGAGAGACATTGTTTATGAAGAATCGACAGTTTAAGGTAGAACACTAGTATAAATATATTTCTGAAGGCTAAATAATAATCAAAAGCTTATTGGACTTAAACTCATTTGGAATGGCTCTTCTATTATGGTGTAACTACAAACTATTTAATTAGGAAAGAATGGGGAATTCTCCTCAATGTAGGGATTTTACACGTAAGAACCTGTGCAAAAATACTTTTTTGCAGCTCCATCTGCGAATTTCTAAACAATCCATGGTATCGCATAACTGCTCTATAATATTCATGCCGATTTTTGCGGTTGCATCTTAAGCCGTTTAGTCTGATGTACCTCTTTTTATCCTCTTTATCAATAAAATTACGAATTTCGAAAAATCCCTTCATATTGCACTACTAGAAAATGAAAAAAAGTATTCACCCGCATTTTCTCGATTCTATCTTTAGTTGTTTGGCCTGACCCAAAAACACTAAATTACTTTTATATAAGACAAGTATTAGACCAATATTCCTTTACGGATTCCCAACTTGGTTTAGCATTTCCCCAATAATAATGAAAGAAATGGGTATATTAGAGAGAAAAGTTTTGCGTCATTGTGTAGGGAAATACTTTGAATCAGAGAATAAACGGTACTCAAATAATGTAATTTACAGAGAGTAGCGAATAACGCCGATAGGTTTATATGTCTGCGATATTTTAAAAAGATTCATTTCTAGACTTCGCGATCACCCGAATCAAATAATTGTTGATATTTATAATAGGCAACACCATAATAGTTGGACGAATACGAACTACTTATCACCAATTGGATACGTCAACGAAAATCCTCCAAATTTTAATCCGAATGTAAATATTTGTCACAATTTTTATTCAAAATCAACAGCGGGTACCCATAGAGGTTGATACCAAAATTTTTCCATTTGTTTTTATACGTCCAAATATAATTTTTAAGTTTAATTTGTTCAATTTATATATATTTTTATACCTACATTTATTTTTATACACTATTTATTTATATTCGAGATAATATAAACTCTCACGTTACTGTAGTCCCGGGAGCAAGGACGTTTCTCATACACATATTTTGTTTTAAAACATAATTTTACACTAAACCTGCAAAGTATGTAACTGTTTATAAATTTAATGTTTTTAGGATAATACACTAATCTTAAACATTGTCTTCTAACACGATTCAAAATCATTCATTGTACTTCAAAAGGCTCAATAAAATTTGTAATTTGTAATTTGTTTGGCCTGGGTGATAGTATCAGTTTTATTCCTTTTTCCGTCTTTTTCCCTCTTAACGTACGAAATTCGAGAAATCTCTTTATATTTTGCAACTACTCCAAAAAATAAATATTCACCCCTATTTTTGCGATTCCACATTTATACGTTTGGTCTGGGTACCAGTTTAACCCCTTTTTGATTATTAACTTCTTAAGTACTAATTTCGAAAATTCCCTTCCCACATCTCTTTAATTCTATAGGGGGATCACCATATAGAGTTTCGCTTTAATAGCTTTAGTCGCATAGTGATGGTACCAGTTGCATCCCTTTTTTAACCGTAAGTACTCTTTTTGCGATTCCACATTTATACGTTTGGTCTGGGTACCAGTTTAACCCCTTTTTGATTATTAACTTCTTAAGTACTAATTTCGAAAATTCCCTTCCCACATCTCTTTAATTCTATAGGGGGATCACCATATAGATTTTCGCTTTAATAGCTTTAGTCGCATAGTGATGGTACCAGTTGCATCCCTTTTTTAACCGTAAGTACTAACTCATAAAAATCACTTCACACATCTCACTAATTCTATAGTAGGAGTCACCATACAAAATCACTTCATGTAGCTCTCTAATACTTGCTTATATAGATTTTCGCGATTATAACTTTAGCCGTTTGGTCTGGGTGATGTTTCCAGTTTTATCCTTTTTGGGTCTTTTTTACCGTTAAAAGTACGAATTTCGAAAAATTCTTATTGACCACATACCCTATAAGGAGAATGTATATACCAAATTTGAATAACTTTACCACTGTGTAACAAATATGCGTTTTACTCGCGAAGACGTGCACTTTCTGAATAAAATAAGGAACATTAGGGCAGTATCCTAACAGTGTTGGACAAAATGTATTCTGAATAACAAATAAATTTGATTAAGTTGTTATTTGAATAACAACTAAACATTTTTGTTTGTTTATTGGTGAACACAAATAATTTCAATTCATTTGTTATTTTTTTATTTGTCATTTGTCATTTCACATACATTTGTATGTGAAATTTTCTTTGTTTTCGTATTTTTTTCTGGTCACTTGTTGAATTATTCTTTTTTTCCTTTCACATCAACAAATAAATTATTTGTATGTCAAATAACAACTAACAAATGACATATAATTATTTGTGGCGCAAATCATGTATCGCACATTTTCAATCGCATGTCGCTTATTTAGGCATCAACGACATTGTCGCTCATCAGGTCGTGCATGACATAGCGGACACTTGTATGAAAATTTCGTCGACGATTTGTATGGACGGTCCCCTACGTGTCAACGATTTACTATGGCCATGCACCTATCCTTGAGGATGTCTTGCAGACATTCCTACTGGGATGAGAGTTAAAGTGAGAAGAAAATTTAAGGAAAGTAAGGAAAGACTTTAAGGCTCATGATTCAGTCAATTTCTAACTAATTTTGATTTATTAAGAAAGAAAACCGGGTACTTAACCGTATGCCAAAATTTTGAGTTCCTTAAATTTTTCCATTCTATAGCAACATTTTTAATAACATTGTTCTGGAAAAATAATTAGGCACTTAGAAAGACCGTCAAAAAATTCGCTATATCAAGCTTTAAGATCGGATTGTTAATACGGAAGATATAACGAAAAAACTAAAAAGGCGACCCCTACGTTCGGCAAAAAAAATAAAAAAATTTTTTTTTGAAATGTCCTTGGAACAATGTTTCATATTCGCTGGTGTACGGAGAACTTTTTTTTGTGTGCCTGTAAGGTGATACGGCCTAGTGTGCACTTTAAATTTTGTATCATTGCAAAACAACAATATTGCCAGACATCCGATAATCGTCTGAACCGCAAAATGTTGCCACCTTCAAATTTTTGTAAGATAATTGCAAACACATTTAATTTGCAGATGTGCGAAGTTTGTGCATCTGCAAATTTCACCATTTGCAGAGATTAATTATATGGCAACACTGTCCATGCTAGTACATTGCCGGTACATTAGCAGATTTGACAAAATTGCTTTTTCTGGCAACCGTCTGTGCTTAGCTTAATACTTAGTGTGCATTCAAAATATTTGGCAACCCTAATAGATGGTAAACAAAAGAGAATTCTTCGCTGACGGCCAACAAAAATATTTTTATTTTTATCGTGTTATTTATTTTACGATAATCGAGTTAAAACATAACTTTATAGACGATTTAAGATGTCGAGATCTTTTAATAATCAGGAGCAATTAGTTTCAAATACATATGATGTTCTACAGCGAACTGGAAATAGCTTACAGCGATCTAATCAGATCTCGTACGAAACAGAACAAATTGTTACAGAGGTATCGTTTGGATTTTGCATTTTAATGTCCCTTGATTGAAATCCGATTAGTAATGTTTAAATATCTAGGTTCTATCTGAATTGGGCGAACAACGAGAATCACTGTTGCGCTCTACGCGCCGTTTGGAGAACGCTGGCGATGACATATCTAGGTCGAGGACTATCATACGAAAACTGCAACGTGAGGTGCTATACAACAAGTTGATCCTAATTTTAATAATTATTTTTGAAGTGGCGATACTTGTGGGGCTCATTGTTATAAAGTGTGTGAAATTATAGTTTCAGTTTTCAGCAGTAGTCAATACCCACATGTAGATAGGTTTAGATTTTCAAGAGATAAATAAATTATTCCTTAGGCATTATTCATAACAGTTTACAATTGGTTTATTAGGGCTTTTATAAGGCACCGCCCATAAATTGTATTCATAAACCAAAAATAAATATTTAACAAAATTTTACATTTTTGATTATCTTTCAAGTTATGAAAATTGTGCATAATATGGGAAGGGACTCCCAAAATAAGAATGTACCTCCCCCTTAAAGGTGGGAACGGAACTCGTAGGCAACTAATTAGACCAAATGGTCCAATTTTTCTTATAATTTGTAGTTGAGCCTCGATTATCTGGGCTTTCATTACCCGGGTATATTTGTTAACCGGCACCCTGCATATTTTATTTAATACCTCTATTTACCGTGATTTAACTCTTTTATCCGTGGTTTCATCTGTTCACATTATTATCCATGCTTTTCTGCAATTAAAATATGGCTCTGAAAGTAATATAATGATTAGTTATGATTGTGTCTATTTTATAAATAAAAATGCATGTGTTTTTGTTAAAAATTAAAAAATTGTTTTTATATTCTGTATAGCGAATTTTCTTTATAGCGAAGAAACTATCCAGTCCCTTGGAATTCTTTATAGAGAGTCGAAACTGTAATATTATAAAACAGTAATATCAAATGTCGAGCCTAAAACCTCCAATGGTGAAGCAAACCATCAGCAATAAATCATCAGCGAAGAAAGCAAAAATGTATATCCTTGGAACCAAGTGGTGGCGATCAAGACGAATATATCCTACTTATATTTTGCGCTTCTGCCCATCTTATTATTTTTTGTTTCATAGTTTATATATATTTGCCGTTGTTTTGTGTTACTATTACTATCGTTATTACAGAATATCATTAATACAACACTGTTTACATTCGTAGTGCCAAGAATATAATTAATACAAACCAAATTTGCTTTCTTGGACTCCAGTTAATAGAAAGTAGTTTTTATTTTTGCCTTAAGTTTAGTGTAGCGATAATAACGGACAAAATAAAGTAAAATATAAAGCTTATGCTGTATGCAACATGCAATTCGGAGAGACATTGTTTATGAAGAATCGACAGTTTAAGGTAGAACACTAGTATAAATATATTTCTGAAGGCTAAATAATAATCAAAAGCTTATTGGACTTAAACTCATTTGGAATGGCTCTTCTATTATGGTGTAACTACAAACTATTTAATTAGGAAAGAATGGGGAATTCTCCTCAATGTAGGGATTTTACACGTAAGAACCTGTGCAAAAATACTTTTTTGCAGCTCCATCTGCGAATTTCTAAACAATCCATGGTATCGCATAACTGCTCTATAATATTCATGCCGATTTTTGCGGTTGCATCTTAAGCCGTTTAGTCTGATGTACCTCTTTTTATCCTCTTTATCAATAAAATTACGAATTTCGAAAAATCCCTTCATATTGCACTACTAGAAAATGAAAAAAAGTATTCACCCGCATTTTCTCGATTCTATCTTTAGTTGTTTGGCCTGACCCAAAAACACTAAATTACTTTTATATAAGACAAGTATTAGACCAATATTCCTTTACGGATTCCCAACTTGGTTTAGCATTTCCCCAATAATAATGAAAGAAATGGGTATATTAGAGAGAAAAGTTTTGCGTCATTGTGTAGGGAAATACTTTGAATCAGAGAATAAACGGTACTCAAATAATGTAATTTACAGAGAGTAGCGAATAACGCCGATAGGTTTATATGTCTGCGATATTTTAAAAAGATTCATTTCTAGACTTCGCGATCACCCGAATCAAATAATTGTTGATATTTATAATAGGCAACACCATAATAGTTGGACGAATACGAACTACTTATCACCAATTGGATACGTCAACGAAAATCCTCCAAATTTTAATCCGAATGTAAATATTTGTCACAATTTTTATTCAAAATCAACAGCGGGTACCCATAGAGGTTGATACCAAAATTTTTCCATTTGTTTTTATACGTCCAAATATAATTTTTAAGTTTAATTTGTTCAATTTATATATATTTTTATACCTACATTTATTTTTATACACTATTTATTTATATTCGAGATAATATAAACTCTCACGTTACTGTAGTCCCGGGAGCAAGGACGTTTCTCATACACATATTTTGTTTTAAAACATAATTTTACACTAAACCTGCAAAGTATGTAACTGTTTATAAATTTAATGTTTTTAGGATAATACACTAATCTTAAACATTGTCTTCTAACACGATTCAAAATCATTCATTGTACTTCAAAAGGCTCAATAAAATTTGTAATTTGTAATTTGTTTGGCCTGGGTGATAGTATCAGTTTTATTCCTTTTTCCGTCTTTTTCCCTCTTAACGTACGAAATTCGAGAAATCTCTTTATATTTTGCAACTACTCCAAAAAATAAATATTCACCCCTATTTTTGCGATTCCACATTTATACGTTTGGTCTGGGTACCAGTTTAACCCCTTTTTGATTATTAACTTCTTAAGTACTAATTTCGAAAATTCCCTTCCCACATCTCTTTAATTCTATAGGGGGATCACCATATAGAGTTTCGCTTTAATAGCTTTAGTCGCATAGTGATGGTACCAGTTGCATCCCTTTTTTAACCGTAAGTACTCTTTTTGCGATTCCACATTTATACGTTTGGTCTGGGTACCAGTTTAACCCCTTTTTGATTATTAACTTCTTAAGTACTAATTTCGAAAATTCCCTTCCCACATCTCTTTAATTCTATAGGGGGATCACCATATAGATTTTCGCTTTAATAGCTTTAGTCGCATAGTGATGGTACCAGTTGCATCCCTTTTTTAACCGTAAGTACTAACTCATAAAAATCACTTCACACATCTCACTAATTCTATAGTAGGAGTCACCATACAAAATCACTTCATGTAGCTCTCTAATACTTGCTTATATAGATTTTCGCGATTATAACTTTAGCCGTTTGGTCTGGGTGATGTTTCCAGTTTTATCCTTTTTGGGTCTTTTTTACCGTTAAAAGTACGAATTTCGAAAAATTCTTATTGACCACATACCCTATAAGGAGAATGTATATACCAAATTTGAATAACTTTACCACTGTGTAACAAATATGCGTTTTACTCGCGAAGACGTGCACTTTCTGAATAAAATAAGGAACATTAGGGCAGTATCCTAACAGTGTTGGACAAAATGTATTCTGAATAACAAATAAATTTGATTAAGTTGTTATTTGAATAACAACTAAACATTTTTGTTTGTTTATTGGTGAACACAAATAATTTCAATTCATTTGTTATTTTTTTATTTGTCATTTGTCATTTCACATACATTTGTATGTGAAATTTTCTTTGTTTTCGTATTTTTTTCTGGTCACTTGTTGAATTATTCTTTTTTTCCTTTCACATCAACAAATAAATTATTTGTATGTCAAATAACAACTAACAAATGACATATAATTATTTGTGGCGCAAATCATGTATCGCACATTTTCAATCGCATGTCGCTTATTTAGGCATCAACGACATTGTCGCTCATCAGGTCGTGCATGACATAGCGGACACTTGTATGAAAATTTCGTCGACGATTTGTATGGACGGTCCCCTACGTGTCAACGATTTACTATGGCCATGCACCTATCCTTGAGGATGTCTTGCAGACATTCCTACTGGGATGAGAGTTAAAGTGAGAAGAAAATTTAAGGAAAGTAAGGAAAGACTTTAAGGCTCATGATTCAGTCAATTTCTAACTAATTTTGATTTATTAAGAAAGAAAACCGGGTACTTAACCGTATGCCAAAATTTTGAGTTCCTTAAATTTTTCCATTCTATAGCAACATTTTTAATAACATTGTTCTGGAAAAATAATTAGGCACTTAGAAAGACCGTCAAAAATAATACAATTTTCCATCATTAACTCAAAATCGACAAAAAGTGACACAAGCGGTTACTTGTGAAAACCACAGAATTGTACTGCATTCCTGTACATTTATATTTAATATGAGAATATTTAAGCTCAGGTGATATAGTTCCGATGAACTCGATATCTACACCACAAATTCTGATCGTTTTTCATTAGTTACATTTGAAATAAATTGTATTTATGCAGATTTCTAGTTTGTCTTCAAAGACATCTAATATAGCTAGACATATATTGATAATATCCAAATCGTAAAGTGTGAATGTTATATAAAATGTGATGTACAGATTTTTAGATATGCTGGAGGGAAGAGGTAAAATAACAATTATTAGTGTTTACAGTATAGTACTTTTATGTTGTGAATTAACAACTGATTATTACATAAAGCATAGTATTTCTTATATGTTTACATCTAAAATCTGGAATATAATGGAAATGAGATTAGTATTTAACATCTTAACAAGACTTTACAAATTAGTATTTAGTAGGTTTCAATTATCCTTTGGTAATACAATGGACCAGCCAAACACTCGACGATCAAAGCCGCAGGAAAACAAATCACAATTTAATAATGGTTCTTCGGCCCAGGCCACAGATGATACCATACGCCTATGACCCTGAAAATGTACAGACAATGAAAACATAAATATGCTTTTAATAATATAATTTAATACTTGTCTGCTAGTCCGTGGCAAGCGAGCCACTCGTTGGCCATTCAAATCGAATAGACGAATTTGCCTATTGTCATGTGGTATTGCTATGATTCCACCACTCGATACTGCCAAACGATTTACTGATGAATCTGTTCGGATGGTAGCAAGAGCTGAACGCATGTTCCGTAATTCCCAAACTTTAACGGTGCGGTCATCGGAACCCGACACTACTTTATCATCTTTCGTAAACACTGTAGATGTCACGCTCCTAGGAAAATCCAATAATTAAAACTCGATACATTTTTTGTGTCACTAATTTGTTAACATACTCCGTGTGACCCTGAAAAACGGAAACTCCTGGTATGGGGTCTCTGAAGTCCCATAAGCGAAATGTCGAATCTCTTGACGCTGTAACCACTAATCTTTGCGTTGGATGAGATGAAACATGAGTTAATTCATGATCATGACCTGTGAGGGGCTGCAATGGTTCTCTGGTTTCTACATCCCACAGGATGGCTGTTCGATCCCAACTGCCTGTTATTATTTGATCCATATTCGGCAACCAGTCAGCAGCAACTACAACCGATAAATGTCCACCAGGTCCTGTAAATTCACATAAGGGCGTGCGCAATGTATCGACTCGATCCCGATCTTCAACCTGTCCATCACTATCATCAAGTTCTTCCTCAGACGAATGACCTTTCCTATGAAATTTTGAGTAAATAAAGCAAGCTAAAAATTAGAATTGATTTAAAATACAATTAAATAATACAAAAAATTCAGATTTTTCTAAAAACCTGAAAAAATGATCTGTCAAAATAATAAGTTCTAGTAAACCGTTGTTGTAATGTAAGTAGCTATCCTTACGTGCTGTTTTTAGTATTTAGTTGCGTTTCGCTTGTAATAAATAACTGATTTGCAGAGTCTTTGACCAAGTTCTGGTACCTCTCTAATGAAATGAAGTGCCAGACCTGTTTTACTGTACCCCAAACATCATTATTGTTAGTCGGTTAAACTACGGATACCTTTTTTTAGTTTAAAAGCCATTCCATCGAAGGGACATTATTGTCCTGAAACCATTTTTTAGCTTTTTTGCTGCTTTTTTGGATCATTGTTTTGTTGTATGGTTTAAATCAGTGGTATATTTTCAGAAGCATAAGTCAGCATTACTTCCATGCTGCCTTTCATTTCAACAATTTTTGAATAATCTAATCAATAATTTGTTATTGTTTGATCTGTATTGTGAACATATTTATTTGTTTTTAGTCAAGCTCAAGATCAGTTTGTTTGAAAAAAAGTTATGAGCCGAATGATATTCTTGTTGTTGTTATTGTTGTAACAGCTGGAAGAAGTAGCTGGGGTAATAATTCTTAATATTGACTTTCAATTTTAGGTACTCGATCGGGCATATAATCCGATTACCATACGATGATTGTTGGCAACTCTGTTTCTTTCCTTTGTAGATAACCAGGTTTGTGTCAAGGATTGTTAGGTGTTGTTGTGAGTTTTAACCGCCAAATTCCACCAAAGATGGCGCCTGCTGTTTTTTTTCTCGATTTATTTGTGATGTTAATAAATCATTTCCTTTTTCCTCGGTCCTTGCGTAACATGGATTTTTGTAGTGGAAGCAACTAGGATGAGTTTTGTTGGCTGGAGATCTCAAAGTAATTAAAAAGTAATTTTTCATCGATGTTGGTCAAAATCGTAAGAATTATCATTTAGAAAAAAAAGTCGTCATTCGGAAAAAGGGTGCGGGATAGAATCTTTGGACCATGAATACATAATTTGTGGAAAGTTGTAAAGTGTTTAAAAAATGACGGTCTATATTGTGTGCGTAATCTCTAAATTTATTAATACAGACTTGATGACCACTAAACACAAGTATTAGCGACACTAATAAATAAATACATCAATATCTTTTAAAAAATAAAAAAATTACATACTGAATTTAAAAAAACAGTCAAATATTCGATACATTTTTTGTGTCATCTTTTTAGCATATGGCTAGAGCTTTATTTGTGCCGAAAATCCTGACAAGGTTGATTAGTCCTGAATGTCTTTGATTTACCTCAAAGTCTATCATTATTTGAATATTTGGCAATCATCTTTCTAATGTTCGAGTAAGATTCTAACGAGTAACGGGTACAACTAAACCAAGCCACCCAGCATCATCTTGTGTTACGGAATTCGTCCAGTAAGCATAAGCTTCCGTTTTGGGGATTTCATACCTCACGTTGCAACGTTTCGGATTCGTCATCGCACACACTGCAGTGCGGTATGCCTGTTAGGTACCTGATATTGCAGTGGCTAGTTAAAACTGCAAGGGCCAGTCTCAAGTCACGCCTACATAGGCCAACCATGTATTCCGATCGGGATCTGCTTTATTGGGTTCTGGAGGCTACATCTATCAGACAGTCATAATCAAGCAAGTACAGCCTCCTCAAGCCAATAAGTGAGCTGATTCGTTCCCAGAGACCTCACATGTCTCGGGCCCAACAGAGGCTGACACACAGGCTTTTTCCCATCGATCACAGTTGCGCAGAAAAATTTGCATTGTGAAGCCGTGTCAGCGGCCATAAGAGGCTATTGATGTAATAAAGTCCCTAACGAACACCACCAGCGTCCGATCCTAGTCAAGGGCAGCTGCCAAGAAAATCTAGTGTAACCCCGGCTCCAGCAGGCTGAGCAGTATTTTGGACTGCTACGACGAAAGGCTAATCCCTAGCAAAATTTCCCCATAATTTTATTTCGGGGTAGGAATACTGCACACAGCCCAGCTTAGATCCGCCAGTTATGTCAGAAGTAGAGTGGCAATAAGGAGTTCGGCTCTTTCCGAAATTTCAACGGCCACTTTAAGGAAATCCACACGTTTCGCCAAAAAAAATCAGTTAGACATGGCAGATGAAAATAGTTGTCATTGCCCAATTTTTATGAAACCCCATCTTATTTCAGTCAATTCAAATTTTGTAACGCATTAAATTTATAATTTTTTATAAAACAAGCGATCACTAGTAATCTATGTTAAATACTCACTTCGAAATATCCCAATTAACCGCTGCTTGCCATATATGCGCTGTTCCATCACCACTTCCAGTTAAAACTAAGTCACGATTTTGATGAAATTTTATAGAGTTAACTGAGCCAACGTGACCAGTATATTGAAGTAGACAACGTCCACTTTCTATACCCCATATGCAAGCTGTATGATCTGCAGATGCGGTGCCTATAATAGGTTGGCCGACCTTGGCAGCTACCTGCCACACTCCATCTTTATGACCACTAAATTCGCGTATAACTGTGCTGACCACAGATTGGGCTTTAAAACTCGATACAATACGACTCGTTTGAGCTTTAATTTTGTGACTAGCTTTGACTTTGCCGCCACTCGAAGTAAATTTTGACTTCAGGCTCTTACTCCCGGATACTGATGCGGCTCCTGTTGTAGCGAAATCAACGTCCTCACTACCCATCGACGGAACAGCTGATGGTGGATTTGTGATTGCGGCACTCGTTCCCCCACTGAGGTTTGTCGATGTTGATCTTTCACAAGATTGCAAGGAATCCTTGTTTGTATAACTGTCCAGTTTCTCTTGTACTGAAATGATAAAAAATACATAACTACAACTTTTCGGCAAGATTAATAACATACAACTAATGTTCTCCAGGTAGAGCAGTTCGAATTCCTTCTCGATTTGAATAAAAAGGTGATGCAGTCTTGCCCGGTAAGGCGTTTCATCCGGAACGTTCACGCACATATCCTCAGCGAGACTTGGCAATCGTGTCGAACGATGTTTTGATGATTTCATTGCGATTTTTGGTAGATGCGAAGTGTTTCTATTTTCTGGTGTATATACATAGTATGTGTAATTATTAAAAATTGTTAGATTTAATGTTAAAGGCATCTAAAAAAGCCTTAATGTATCTTAATTTTTTTATTTACCTACAACCTAGGTATCTGCTTTCCCCATATTTTCACTTTTCTTAAAGTCTTTCACTACTAATATTCTGGGGAGAAGTATTTATGAAAATTTAATCAGGGTGAAGTTAACAAACGGGAATAACAAAACAAATGCGAAGAGAGCGTAGATGAAAGACAAAAAATAGTACACTCATTTCAGTATTGCCAGATGATAATATAGTTTAATTTTTGTCACAGTTTAAGCTGCCATTAGACGACGAGTATTTTACATATGACATGCCAGTTTTCCCAGTGTAAAATTTATACATGTCGTGTGACCCCTTTCAAACACTGCTTGTGTAAAACAATGTGTTAGATATCATATGTATATTATTATTAATGAGTGTTTAATGAGTGTTTTTCAACATATTTTTAGTTAAATTGGGCTAATAAGGGCCATTTTCACAACGTACGATTAAAAATTAACGTGAACTTTAACCGAAATGTAGGCAAATCTGAATTTCACAAAGTACGGTTAACTCTTAACCGGCACTATTTAACAGAATAGTTGCTGTTAAATCGAACAGAACCAACTATGTCGGTTAGCATGTTAATTGTAATAAAATAACAAAGAAAAAATGGAAATACAACATTTATACTTCTGCAATATTTTTAATTTTATAAATGTAAAGCTGCAAAAAAGATGTTTTACACGGTATGATCACTTTTCTTTAAGTGATGAAGAATTTACAAGCACCATTTCCAGGCCACTTTCCACATTCGCCGTCGTCTTATGTCTGCTCCCCTTTCCAAGGAACTGCGTCAAAAACACAACGTCCGTTCCATGCCTAAGGAAAGCACAGGAATGTGTAAATTGTTGTTTAGTCTGTTTCTGGCTTTAATTTATACATTAACTTTGAGTTGTTAAATTTTTTTTTAATATTGAGAGCTCCTTTTCTTTGTTTAATGCCGCATTTTTTAACAAATTTTTGTTTTGTCCTCTTTTATTAGTAAACAAATATATGCAGTATTGCCATACTTTCTACTGAATGCTATTGATAAGTAATCAAATGATAGTGAAACGTAAATCGGTAACTGTCTGTTAAATGGTCCCTGTTAAGCAAACCAGCAATTAGTTAATTTTTCGTTAAAAAAAAAAATAATTGTACATGGGGAAAATGGGCGTAAAGCTGTGTTTGGCGATGATAAGATATAGCAAAGTCAGCTGTTAATGATAAACACATATATACATACACAAGCACGTTTGAACGCAAAAATTATAAACCAAATGTACATGCTCATTTGACAGACATGCAGAATTACATATCGGTTTTTGAAATGACAAGCCAGCTGTTGGAAAACTTATTTTATTGGTATTTATGACGATAACTGTCAAATGGTTGTTTTGTTTACATTTGTTTGCATGTTCGGTTTTAATAACTGTGTGAAAAGATAATAATATATAGAATATTTTCAATCAATACTGCTTCAGGAAATTTAATTTCTTTTTATTTTTTCACCTATTGACTCTTCGGGAGCAACAAACAGCACAAACAAATGACCTAAATTTGACAGCCATAGTCATAAAATACAAAAACAATTTCCCTGTTTTTCTTGATGCTGTGAAATTGTTGTAGCTGATGCCACCACCTTGTAATTGATACATCTTGACGATGTCGAACGTTAACGTATGCTTGGGTCTTTTTTCGTTAAACAGCTGAAATATGTATAGCAAATCAGCTGTTAATCGCAAATAGAGTAATGCATAGGGTACAGAATGGATTTCCTTTTATCATATTTGTAATTCTACGTCATTACCGACGTAAAATTAGCGTATATATGTTAACAATACAATAATTACAAGTAAGCAACGCGGTTTTATTTTTGGTAAATTATTAAATATCTTTGAACATACGTTTTAAGAACTTTTTAGACATCGAATTTCTTAACATCATTTAGAAACCAACATATTGATATGATTTCCAAATAACCACATATAATTTTCATTCCTCAAATTATTGCAACTGCAGTGAATAACACCGGCGTAAATTAAAATAAAAATGTTTAATGCTTTGACGCACTGTAAAATTCAACATACGGCCATTTTCACAATGTACGATTAAAAATTAACGTGAACTTTAACCGAAAGTCAGGCAAATCTGAATTTCACAAAGTACGATCAACTCTTAACCGACACTATTTAACAAAAGAGTTGCTGTTAAATCTAACCGAACCAACTACGCCGGTTAGCATGTTAATTGTAAGAAAATAAGAGAGAAAATGGAAAAACAACATTTTTCTTCTGCAATATATTTATTTCAAAAATGTAAAGCTGCAAAAAAGATGTTTTACGTGGCGTGATCACTTTTCTTTAAGTGATGAAGAATTTAGACAAAGATTCAGAATTAAAAGTCCACAGTAAAATACGTTGCTAACCTTATAAGCAGCAACAACTATGTAAGGTGTCTAAAAAAGTTCTTCTTGGACAAGTTCTCGACGTCCTCTCGCAGGAAGACCACAAGCACCATTTCCAGGCCACTTTCCACATTCGCCGTCGTCTTGTGTCTGCTCCCCTTTCCAAGGAACTGCGTCAAAAATACAAAGTCCGCCCCTTGCCTAATGAAAGCAAAGGAATGTGTAAATTGTTGCTTAGTTTGTTTCTGGTTATAATTTATACACTTACTTCGAGTTGTTACACTTTTTTTTAATGTTCAGAGCTCCTTTTCTTTGTTTAATGCCGCCTTATTTACAAATTGTTGTTTTGTTATCTTTTATTACGCTATTTTTCGTAAACAAATATATGCAGTATTGCCATACTGAATGCTTTTGTTAAGTAATCAAATGATGATGAAACGTAAATCGGTAACTGTCTGTTAAATGGTCCCTGTTAAGCAAACCAGCAATTAGTTAATTTTTCGTTAAAACGAAAATAATTGTACATTGTTAAAATGGCCGATAATGACATTTCAATATTTTTTTTTTTAAAAAGGCCAATAATTACCTATATCTAACGAAATCGCAGAGTTTTTAAAACACGTTCAACAAAAGTACTTTTGAAGATGCTTTCTCGCAAAAAATCTTTTTCGAGGTGTTATATGCGGTTTCCATTAGCCTGCGTTTGGTTATCGCGTTAACGATTTATCGAAAATGAACGCATGGTGTTTCCACTGTGTTTTGCATCCGCGTTCACATCCAAACAGCTGATTGAGTTTATTTTTTCTTGACCGCGAAAAGTTGGGTATTTTTGTGTAGTTACAAAATAATGGAGTTGGATGATTTTCTTTTGCTTACCGCAGTAGAAACTGAGGATGAAAAGGTATTGAGCAAGTAGCCCTGCATATTTCATGGATAATGCACGAAGCGTCTGGTGTTTTGTAAGTTAGGAACAATATTCATTGATTTCAATCGGCGTGAAGTTAACAAACCACTCTCAACAACCTGTAATTCTGTTTATGTTTATGCTGATAAACAGCTGTTTTAATAGGGATATGCAATTTGCAGTGCTGCCATTAATAGGTATGGGTGGGTTTCGATTGCAAAATTAGTCGAATTTATAGTAAACGCAATTTATCAGAAGTCGCGTCCAATATGAACGCAACTTTTCCCCTTACTTAACTGCCTATGCTTTTTGTATAGGCTTTAACGCGCGTTCATTGATTTTTGGATGTGGATGTGGATGCGGCAGTAGTGGAAACAGCATATTATACACTCATAGAAAATGATGGGGGATACATGTAGTAAAACATGTGGTTTACGATAAACACTTCAGTAAGTTTTGCGTTAGTGTATCAAATGATACACCAAATTGAAGAATCAGAAAAGTTTTTTATTGTTGATATTAATGGCCAATTCATTGTCACGTTCTAGGATGACGCGTTTCGAAATCGAGTTCATCTTCAGACCCCTTTGTGACGAATAGATGCACTCTGGTACATCATCAGCTGTATATATATCTACAATTATGTCAAACATGTACATTCGAAGTAGTTATCAGCCGAAACTTCAATATTTGAATTTGACCGTTTATATTCAACATGAGAATGGAAAAATAACTTGTTTTACGCCTGATGGAAACGCAGTATTACTCTATTCCCACACCATTGTTGCCAGATTTCGAGTGATATAATGCCATGCATACCTCTAATTCATCAAACTTTGCAACTCTGGTCGGCAAAATAAATATGGCGGGTGTGTAAGAACTTATTTTCTAGAATTCAGCAAAATTAGAGCGTAGTTTTAAGAAAATTTGTGGAATTTCAGCTCTGTAATTATGACTACCATTGCAGATCTGTTTACGAAATACAATTGTACAAATTGTCAAGATGATATACAGGGAATTCGGGTACATTGCGCAGAGTGTGAAAACTTCGATCTTTGTCTTCAGGTGAGAGGGGTTCGTGGGACTATTGGTTTTTTTTCTTTATGGGTTAATGTCTATATACTGCCAGCTTCAAGCGCAGCTGTTATGCGATGTGACGTCAGATTCTTAGTTTTGTTTTGACTATTAACCAATTGATTTGTATCGTTTGAATAAGTAACATTATTTTGTTCCTGGCAGTGCTTTGCAGCAGGTGCTGAAATTGGTTCCCATCAGAATAACCACGCATACCAGTTCATGGACACCGGAACTGCTATTTTGTCGGTATTCCGTGGCAAAGGGGCTTGGACAGCAAGAGAAGAAATTCGTTTACTTGATGCCATTGAGCAATATGGTTTTGGTAACTGGGAAGACATAAGCAGACACATTGAAACCAAGTCTGCTGAAGATGCCAAGGAGGAATATGTTAATAAGTTTGTAAATGGAACTATCGGTCGCCATACGTGGACACCAGCCCAGTCGCAAAGACCAACACTTATAGATCACACCTGCGATGACAATGGACCGTTGGGTTCTATGGCATTGCAACGTTTGCCTCCGTTAGATATTACTTTGGAAGAGGCAGCTCAACTGGGGTATATGCCTAATCGTGACAGCTTTGAACGTGAATATGATTTCACAGCTGAGCAGTTAATTTCTAAGATGTCTCTGAATGTTGACGACACTGAAGCAGACTATCTTCTGAAGTTGTCACATGTAGATCTGTACACACGACGCCTTAGAGAGAGAGTGCGACGTAAACGACTTGTGCGTGATTATCAATTGGTGGCCAATTTCTTCCGAAATCGCAACTATGCTCAATATCCCGGCCTCTCAAGGGAACAGAAGGAATTTCGGGATCGCTTTCGAGTGTATGCCCAATTCTATACAGCGGACGAGTATGATCGTCTTCTGCATTCATTAGAACGTGAAAAGGAACTACGTATTCGACTATCGGAACTTTGTCGCTACCGTTACAACGGTTTGACTAAAATTGACGATTGTCGTCATTTTGAACAACACGCAGCTGCGGCAGCGAATCGTTCAACCGGTCCATATGGCCATGGAAAAACTGTAAGTACTATAAAAGTTATAAATTCTTCAACATTGATATGAGGGCTGCTTCAACAAGAGTTTCCGAATTCTATATTAAAATACATAAGCGAGATTTTAAAATGGCAAATTTCATATTGAAAATTTATTAATCAATCAATGCCCAGTGATGGACTACATATTGATAGTAATACAATTAATGAATTATTTTGACTTAAAAATTAGCTAAATCTTAAAGTTCCCAACACACATCTTCCATAAAAATAACAATAAAAGCAAGGAAAAAAAAAGCATTGAAATGCAAAATTTAAATTTGAAATTGCTGGGTTGAACAGAAAAATTATTTAAATTTGCAGACATGCTGTTCCATATTCTAGCAACACGTACACTAAAAGAGAGCACATAAGCACTATCACAAAAAATGTTGTATTCGAATTTGAGTATTTCTTCAAGAATGTAAAAACTTAAAGCTATTGCAAAGATACTTTCTCTAAACATTTGCAAGTTTATCACTACTAATACATTGGTTCATAAGTGTTTTTACATTTTTAATCAGTTTCAAGTGCTAATGTTATATTTATTATACGAAATTTTATATAATAATTCGTTTTGGGCAATATGGGCGCTATGTGATGGGCGAATTTTTTAATTTTGTTAATTGTAATGTCTGTACTAAATTCCAACACATTCCAAAAGAATAAATAATGATAAATGATAAATTAATTTTGAGTTATATGGGCGGTTTATGATGGGCGTAGCCAATTTGGATAAAAATGTATATTCAAATGTATGAAGACATCTTCACTATGTGACGTTAGTTGGTTGAACAATATTCAAGTCGAACCAATATCAAGCCCGTCTATGTCCGACGTAACGTGACAATCATCTAACCAGGCAGAAATTGGTTATAATAGCTACTCCGCACAGAGTCGTGTTTTCATATAAACTGAGGTCAAAAATATAAGGAGTTTTTATAAAAGAAGGATATTACTACACATTGTTTTTAGAAATAGGAACGAAAAAAACCGAAGTTCTGTGAAAATCGACCCAAGGACACGGCCCACCTGCCATATATGCTAAAATAAAAAAACTTAAATTTTTCAAAATTGTTGTTGGTATTGAACCAAATTTGGTTCAATTTGTCTTTGATATATTACTCGATTTGTCTCTTATTTATTGCCGACAACTGTGTTGAATTAAATCAAATTATCTCGGACACGACCAGCTCTCCAATATCCTGAATGGAAAAAACTTATTCCAAAATGAGATACATTCACTTAGTTTTGAATAAAAGCGAAATGCGACAATCGATTTTCATGATCTATGTCTCATTTTCTTCATAGGTTATTTGGCATTACGTTAAAGTAAGATTTAAAGTTTTATCGTTTTGGAATTATTATTATTTTTTAAATATAATTTTTGAGGCAATTTTTTCATAAATTTATTTAAAACTGCGAAAATGTTGATTATGCAATTTTTGTTTTATCAAAATTGGACCAGTCATTCTTGAGTTATGCCCCCAAAACTTGGCTGTAGGAGCTTAAAAGCTTTAAGCCCAAAGCGGCACGGGTTAACATACTCCAATCGTGCAATCCTAAAATCTGCAAAAACTAGCGGGAGGCACCGAAAAAATTCCAAAACAAATTTTCAATTTATAACTTCCGACCATCCTGGTATTTTTTGTATATTATCGACAAAAACACTGAAACAACTATCACGGACACTATTATAAAATAGACAAAATCAGCTGTTTAGAAGAAAACAACAATGCGATCGGGTATACGTGGCACTACTAAAAATTAATTACAAACAAGAATTTATTATATTTCTGTCATTAAAAGCAAGGTCACATACTATAATCAATGTATTCTTTTTTACACTGCTGACGGTCGGATTCGTCTACAAAATTAACCATACTTAATTTATGGGGAGTTAAGGGAATTTAAGTTTAAAATTCTGTTTTTTTTTTCTTTGAACAATAAATACTGGAGCATTTGATGAAACAACTTTTAAATATAGACATATAAATCGTAGGGCGACATAGTTTCCAAATCATCTGAAAGGACTTTATTTGCAAAAGACAATATCCATTTCATATTCATGATAATCAATTTTTGTCCAATTATGAACTACTTTTGATTGAATTATAATTAACAACTACTACTAATACAAATACAATTTCATTATTGAAAATTTCATCTTTACTTATTGGAATATACATAATACGAAACAATTGAAGCATAACCGCGAATTACGTTTTAAATGACAAAATTCAAATGGTTCAGCATCCGTAGAAAACAGCAGACACTTTTTAGGATAATTTTTTTTTGGTTCATTATAAAGGTATGTAGTTTAAAAAAGCGTTAAATAATAATCACCCTTATTCTTAACGTCGACGACGACATTGTCGTCGTTTTTATGTCAACATCACTTCGATTTAACATCGTCATGAATGATATTTTGGTATTCTGTAAGCTACGTCGACTGTTTATCGATAACATAATTAATTTTTCATCAACATGGAGGTCCTCAGTGTAGAAAATGCATTTCAAATTAGACAGGCTCAGCCATTAGTTTTTAAGACTTTAGCCGAAACAATGAATTCATATGAATGGGTCATTTGTCCACAAGGGACGTAATTGAAAATGACTGATTATAAAAAATTAGATTTTTTGTAATAAAACAGAAATTCCAAAGGAATTAATTTTTTTTTTCAATTTTCTGCCATTGTCCCTATAAAATTGGACGGAACTGCATCCCTCCGAAATTTTTTCGGCAATGAGGGATTTTTTTTCTATAACTGTTTGGTATGTACTCAACATTTTAATTTTTGACGTCATTATCACAACTTCTTTTTAAATTAGCACAAAATTGTTTCTTTATATTCCTTCAAGTCGTTACCAAAAACTACTACGACAGATAAAGAGTCGTTTTAATTCAATGTCGTTATCACATTTCCTTAAAAAATACTAAATTTGTGTCAGCGTTCGACGATAGTTATCGATCGATAATTTACCAAAAGTTAGGGGCCCCTTACACTAGCAGACTTGTCTGGGAGACAAAAATACGTGTAAACATCTGTCTTCCCCTTTAAGGGCCCTTTACACTGGCAGACATACCTGGGAGACAAAAAGATCCCTGTAAACTTTTGACTTCCCCTTTACACTTCAGACGTATCTGTCGAACTTTCATTTTTGACCAGCTGTCAACATGAACGGTGTACCGGAACATGCCTTATATTTGTATTTTATTTTTAAAAAAAGTTAGCACAACATTTTTTCTTAAAATATTTCTTCATTTGACTTTAATTTGTATATTCTGACTAGTTTAACAATTTTTCATATTTTTTTTTTTTTTTCAAATTTTTCGTTGACACGAAAAAAAAAGCCTGCATTATCAGACATATCTGCCCTGGTTTATGAAAATCAAAATTGTTTAGATTTTTTAATTTTCGAAAATAAAACGCCATTTTAGATTCTTGAATATCGGAAATTGTCGCATGTTGAAGAATTATTATTATATTTATGTATAATATTAGTATATATATATGTACAACTGTTAATACACGAAGGCTTTTGAATATCGTGTGGTAATAAAAATTAATATAACATTCATTTATTGAGCAATAGCAAATGGAATGAATTGTTGTCTGGAATAAATTCAGTAAAACAACTAATATTTTATTTGCCTTTTTGCGATATTCAGCTTCCGTGTATTATCAGCACCCCCAATGGCGAACGTTTACATGGATGTATAAGACAATGTTTTACTACAGGACAATTATCTTCACAACATTGGAAATCGGCAGCAAGGTTACTCAATGGTCTCCCCTCAGCACAGCAGTCGAAAACTGTAAGTATATTTCAACATAACAACTTTTTGTTATGGTAAATTTAACTATGGTTTTTTTTTTATATGTTGCAGAGAAATGTTAAACGGAAGCGAAAATCAAACTTTAATCGTATCAAACGACATGCACCACACCGGCGACCAGATCTCCTACGCCGTATCATCGCACAACAAAAATTACTTGGATAGCTATCGGGGATCACCGGCACATACGACGACATCGATGGCATTGGGCACAGGGATGAACTCGATGACAACAGTAGGATTGTTAGCGACACAAACACCGTTGACGAAACTACAACAGAATACCAATCAGCATCAAATGCCGCAGCTGATTGTGGGCTCAACGAAAAATCCACCGCAATTACATTTAAACGACGTGGCTATTGCACAAAATCAAAACGCGGAAAAGCTTCATCATCAGCAGGAAAACAACCAAAGCCTGATACAAATGTCTTCAATCGTCCAAAAAGGACAACAGCCAACATTATCACAAGCTATGCCGATGAGTAGTGTACTGCGGTCCCAACTTGAAGAGTTGAAACACTTATCACAACCCTTGGGCACACACCTTCTTTCCAGTAATGAACAGCAACTATGCAAGATATTTAATCTACCTCCCACCACATATCTTTCCCTTAAAACACTGCTTCTAAGTGGTGCCCCGGCTACGTCTAATAATCTCTCACCAGTCGAAAATTCTTTACGAAAATACTTTATTAAAGTGGGTTGGCTTAGCCATTGAAGGTTTTTATAGTTTTCCCTATGGCTAGTACTAGTTCTTGCGCGTAAGTACTTTTATTACAGTATAACTGATTTGTTTCTGATATAAAAGAAAACTATGGGCCAATTGAATTTTCTTTATATTACATTAGTTTTTCCTTTTATGAAGCAGAATACATTTATTAAACATTATACAATAACTGAGTAAAATATCACATCCCTTCAGAAATATGAATCGAAATCAGTAATATTGTAAATACATTCTACACTTAAAATTGGCTGGTGTCATTAAAAAGCCACGCAATTATTTATTGTTCATATAATACATTTTATTCAGGTCAATGCTATGTCTTTAAAATCTTAAGTTATTTTCTTACATGATGTAGACAGTTTTAATCAAACTTTATCGGAAAAAAATTATAATAAAGATCAGTATCTTATATACATATTATCATCGAAAGGTATTCATTGGAAATTAGATATATACAGTATTTTTTCCAATTGTTTGGACATATTTATTATACTAATCATTACTTGTATCAAGTTTAGTTCTGATTGAATAGAATAGTTTGTTAATATAGTTTATATATTTTTCATAACAGTGTATAAATGCAATCATACCAATTACATCGACGAATAAATTTATCATTGTTCATAAACAATATAGCATGTCGTTTTTGCTTAATTTTGTCTTCACAAACAAATATAATTGTTTTTAAAAACTCCGAGAAATAAAAAAAATAAAGTATTTGAAACTATCACCAATGTGAAAGTTTATTGAAAAATCTTGTTTTACTTCCATAAATATACATGCATTAATCATATTCGTCAAAGTAAAGTTAGACTCTGTTTGTACACTTAGGCCATTTTCCCATCAAGATAGTCTATGTAATTACTAAATTAACATATTTGTAAATAAATTAAAATAGAAAAAATTTCACATTATTATTTTTTTTTTTGCTAAATATTTTTGGCATCGATTAACAACCGGACTACTGTCGGAATGTGAGGACGAGGAAAATTCCGAGACGACGGATTTTCTTTGCAAGGTTTTTTAGAGGACCTAAAGTCTTTCCAAAAGTGAGTAAAAATTTACTAGGTAAAATTCGGTGCCTTCTACGATAGAATGGGCCAATATAAACGGCTATGGTACATTTTGAGAGGTGTTTTCCACGATTCCTTCTTCTTCTATTAATACTTATACATTACGGACTCGTTTAGAGTCGTTATGCGTAACTGCTTGATTATCGAAACACTTTTATCAAAAGCATTGCCGACTCAGTCAAAGCGACTTTAAAAAAAAATACCTCAGCGCAGCTATTTAGACGAAACAAACAATTTCTAATGAAGAAATCCAAAGAAGAATATTTAAAAACATTAATAACGGATTTCGTAGTGGAGATGTAGATGAGAAGTGAGAGAAATCGAAAGCTCAGAGTCTAAAATAGTCAGAATAAACCAACAGACTGCTATTGCTTCGTATAACACTTTAATGTGCCACAGAAAATGAATTGAATCTTCAAAATTAAAAATTTCTGAAATTTAAATTATATTGAGCTTTACATACACATTTTTATAAGTATGAAGTTATAGCCTTTTTACACCGGAAAGCATTTAACATATTTCCGCGTTAATCCGCATCTTTGATGGATGCGGCCAAAATGCTAAAATTTTTACATGTATTTTGTTGTTGGAAAGATGTTAACATATTTTCGCATCCATGAAAGATGCGAAAAAATACACTGAGTTGTACTCTGAAAATTGGAATTTAAGTGATTTTTCTCAGTAATGTTGATCCGGCAACCACCATTTTCGTTGTTTATTTACATTTATCGGAAAAAATGCCAAACAACATGGACGGACAAAAAATTAAAATTGTTGCCAAAATATAAATAAATGGTTAATCCAATTAGTTAAAACTATTCGCTCTTCGTGGAATACTGCCTCCATAACAATGTTAATATGTTTGTGGCAGGAAAATATTGTAGTTTTACAAGGCAAATGGAAAAATGTGTGAGCTAGACAACAGCTGACAATATGCGAAACTGCTGTGTAAAACCACTTTTTAGCATTCCGCATCTTCAGCTCAAAATTCGGAATGCTTTTTTGGTGTAAAAAGGCTATTACATTACTTTTGCTTTCATTGTATCTCTTAACATAATCGCCCTTATTATGTATGTCGTTTATGAAATATGGCATCACTGATGTCGTTTGTGAGACTGAATATGAATATTTTGACTTATTTCTTTAAATGTTTATATTTATATGAAAATCTATCAAAGTAACACATTTTATTAAAAAAAATATAAAATGCCTTCAGAAATACATGCAGACGGGTAACAGACATCCAATTTTTGTACTCGGCTACCCTAACTACCTGAATTTCTATTAGTTGAGGTAATCGAGTTTGTACTGTATTTATTTTTTATTTAAATACATATCATCAGGTAAAATTCATTAAGATGACAAAATATTGATTTAAAAAATGGAATGGTTTGGGTTCTTTGGGCAATGTAATTGTTTACCTATTTCTGTAGCTGCGTTATTATGTAAACTCCGTATGTATTAGATCACCACAGTACAATTTGTCACTTTACATTACAATATTTTTCCTAAATAAAAGGTCCCATCTGGCAGTTTAGCCATTGTGTTCTCCATTTTTATACCTAAATATGACAACTGTTGGGCCAATGAAGGTACAGTTACCAGCATTCTTCATATTTACGTATACAGGCGACACCCTTTCTCGATTGAACGAACATGAAAAATATTTATTTATATTTATACTCGATTAAACGACCAAACAAAATGTTCATAAAAATAAGAAAATGTGTGAATTAGGGCGGGTCGAATTGTATGGGATCAAAAAAAGTGAATAAGCGTACCCCACCGCACGAAAGCTGAGATTATTTTTTAACAATTTTTGTAAAGAAACCATTTTTCAACAGTCTATTTCGAGCCCCGACATTTTTAAAAGTACTTCTGTCCATCCGTCATGATTTTCTCAGTGTAACACTTTCTTCATATTTGTATAGAGGTGTGGTAGAGTGGACAGAGATGATTATGTTGTAGTAGCGGGGGGAGTAGCGGGGAATCCTCTGATCGCTCTATTACCTCTCTCGTTGTTGTTATTAAAGGAAGTTGTGGACTGTATGGAATGCGTTGCGTGCAATTGTTCCGAATTGGATTCTATTTGCAAATTAGAGTCAAGTTAGAACTTAAACCGATATAATTTCTCAGTGTATGAGAAATTATATGCAATTCAATTGGGCGGGATGAAATAAGGAAAATTGATAAGGTTTGGTTTAGAATTCAGTGGGTTTTTTTGGAGTAATGAGATGCACACCAGTTGAGATACGTCCGATAAGTGACGTAACCATAAAATAACAATTCATTCACAATAGTGATTTATGTACACTATTTAGTACATGGTAAATATAATAAAAAACATTTAATTTAATTATTTTTTGTCGTTAAAATATGGAAAAACGAAGTTTAGAAAATATTTTTACAAGAAAGTTTATATCCTTATACATTAAAAACTGGGCCAACAATTTTTAAAATATTTCAAAATAAGAAAAACGCTATAATCAAAACGTGGCTATAATCGGAACCGATGCATCCGATCTAAATCCGATCCAATTATTGACCTCTTCAGAAGTATTAAACCAAGCGTTATCTCCAATATGGCTTAATTCATTCTTTCAGACAGTGGGATTTTGGTTAAAAAATCCATATTTTTTGATCATGTAATTAAAAAAATTTTAAGAAAAATCTAATTTTATTTTTAAAATAAAGTGCGTGCAAAGGTATTAAGCAAGAAATTACTAATATTTTCATGTAATTCACTGTACAATTTTCTTGGTAATACCAAGAATAATATATATTTAAAACATATAGCATTTCTCCATAAATGAAAAAAATTATGGGGATATTATAAATCGTAAAGAAGTCATGTCAAAATAGCTATGTTCGTTTACTTGCAAATATGTACAAATTTGTGAAAATTTTTGCAAAAATCCAGTAATTGAGAGCGAGAGAGCGTACAATTTTGACAGTTCAAAACTAAAGAGTTTGCAAATTTTGGTTGGATAAATTTTAGCAGACCAAAATTTGCAAGATAGAGCTTTAAGAAATTTACTCTCGTTCTTACTCTCCCAAACTTCAATCTTAAAATTATTACTGGGAAAGTAAACGAACAAAGCTAATATAAAAGCCTCTTAAAATTAAATTATTTATAATCTTCTCTTTTTTTCGATTAAAAAATAATTATTCGAAATTTCCGAAACGAAGAATATTTTGAAAAAAAATATTTTAGGTCGTATGGGAAGTGGGCGTAGCCGACGTCCGGTTGTTTATATTATATTACATTTGCACAACAACTGATTTATTTTATGTGATTAAGAAAAAAATGCTTTTGGGTCCGATTCAGATTCATGCGATGAGGAAGCAAGAATAATCTTATAATGAAGAGGAAAATACTCGACATTGATCCGACATCTTAAACTTGCCACATAACAAGTATGCACATAAGTGTTAAAACCCTAATTTGTGGTAAACCGTTGGCTGGCCTTGCATATTTGTTTTTTTTTTATATTCGGAACTTCTAGCCTTAATAAGGCTGCATTTAATGACGTGCTGGAAGAAAAAGTTCCTATAATGAAAAGTGAACTCTGGGCATCTGTTTCAGTTATAATCAGCAGCCAGCACTTGCAAGATTCCGGTCGCAACGCTGAATGTATAAGAGAGCTTTAAGAGATTTTTTAGTATCTCTTAAGGGCGGTGCTTTTTTTAATTTTCTTACATTGCCCCTTAAAATTTTACGGAACTGTTTCTCTCCGAAATCCGAAAGCCAAACCAGCCCCTGTTTGGTACTCGACATTTTCATTCTTGACGTCATTAAACAAAAACCTTTATTAAATTTACAAAAACTAAAGTTATTCCTTCAAATTGTTTCAAGTCGTTACCAAAAACTGTGACGACAGATTCAGAGCCGTCGTCACATTTTTATACTGAATACCAAACTTGTGTCAATAGTCATCGATAGTTATCGAAAACGACTACGAGATTACCGATTTTACAGCGTCGTCACAAGTCGACGTTGTTTTGCGTTGACGACGACAACGGGAATAGGGATGGTTATCTCATTCTGTGGAAGATGCTGAGATTGCGCTTAAGGTAGATGCATCTGATTATGCTGTTGGCGCTGCTGTCAAACAACACAGGATAATAGGATAAATAACGAGATTTGTATTCTAAAAAGTTAAGCGCAGAAATATAGTGCTTACGATCCGCATCTTCATACAGCTTATTCAGTCGTTAAAAAAGTAGAAGCTCAATAAAGTATTTTGCTTTTTAAAAAAAACTAGTTAAATCAAACGTTTTTTGCAAATGCATATATATGCGAAATGTTTAGTCGCTGTCGTTAAACCATCAAAAATATCATTAAAAGAATAGAATAACGTAGAAAATAAAGCAAGGACGGATCGCCCAAAACTAGGAAAAGCCACTCATTTCGGAAATTAATAGAAGGAAGCGTTTATCTATCACCGTGATGAACAGAAAAAAAAATTTCGACTTCTGTAAAACTGTGATATTCAGTGATGAAAGTAAATACAACATATTTGGCTCGAATGGACGTCGTGTAGTATTGAAGCTCTCAACATAAGAAATATTAGACCTACTGTGAAACATGGGGGTAGTTCAGTGATGGCATGGGGATACATGTCGGCTCTGGGAATAGGGAATCTTATATTTATAGATGGGGTTATGGATCACCACAAAAAAATGGACCTAGACATGAATAACTATTCTTTCCAACAGGACAGCGACCCTAAACACACTGCTTTAGACGTAAAATTATAGTTGTTATATAACACCAAACATTTTCCAACCACACCTCACAGTCCCGATTTTAACCCCACAGAAAATCTTTGGGCGTACCTGGAAAGTAATGTGAGAAATCACAAAATTTCATCAAAAACGATGTTGAAGAAAATATTGCAAGAAGAATGGGAAAAATACTAGTAGAAACCTGCCGCAAATTAGTGGAATCATTGCCCAAACGCTTAGATGAAGTAATATCCAACAATGGTTACCATACAAAGTATTAATATAGAGCTTCCTAGGTCCTAATGTGAAAAGCAAAATACTTTATTGATATTAAATTGTTACAATATCATAATTTTTAATGAATTATCTATGTTATTTCTGCTGTTTCGTTGCATTTAAACAAGACTAACTATTCTTTATGTTCTTTTTTATGCATGTTATATAAAATATATTTATTTGATCAAACATAACGATATTTGGACCTGTTTTAGTTAGAAATTTCCTTATATTTTTTAAGAGCAAAATACTTAATTGACTCACTGTATATATAATTTAATTTAAACATGAATTTAATTTCAATGATAAATTTATATTTGAACACTACTCTCGTGTACTACTCCACATTATTATATAATTGACAAAAAATGAGAGAAAAAAAATCACAAATCATCTTGAAACAGCTTAGATCGAAAAACGGAGAAAGTAAAATTAAACGTTCTGAGAAAAAGTGGAAGGTTGTTGTATGTTCGAGCAACACGTACTTGAAATGATTTTTCCATAACTGGTGATAGCTTAGGAATACGAATCTGAGGGTTCCTACGAGACCTACTAAACTCAAAGAGTTTTACTACATAACTAGGAGACTGCGTCTTGAAAACTTTATAAAAATGTAGCAAATTTCGGATATTTATAAAATCTGCAAATGAACATCCAAGGAAATTCCAAACATGTTGACTTACATGCTGTCGAATATTAACATTGAATATAAAACGAACTACTCTGTTTAATGTCAAACGAATTTTTTTAATAATGTTACCCGCAGCTCCTGAATATACTTCAAGACAATATAAAAAAATTGGCTTAATTAATAATGCATGAACTATATTAATTTTGGTTTGTTTAGGAAGACACAAATCCAAATTATATAGTTTAAAACTTAGTTTATTGTCTAATAATAAACCAAGACAAACTTTCTGTATGTTTTTTATCTTCAGTTTTTATTAAAAACTCCCAAAAAGGTACATTAATTTTAAATATGTTATTAATAAAGTAAAAAATAGTAAAGCCGAAATGTTTGTTTAATTATTACAAGACATAAACTTAAAAATTAACGTCACGTTGTTTTGAAATATCTCACATATTATGAGTATAATATGTATATTGATATAGCGGACAGATAAAAAAGCCGAAAGTGCCGAATTTTCATTATTGTTTATATTTTTTATAGTAAAACAGTGTATTCTTTACCGCAAATTTTAAATACAGATGCGAAATATAATTGCTTTCCAAACTTTACCGCGTTTTGTGGGTAATTTTTTTACAACCATAATTGCCAATGGCCTATTCGCCTATACTACAGCCATTTTGATATTTGCAAAAAATGTTACAAAGTTATATTCCTAATTTACATTTTTCTAAAGAAAATTTTGCAAAATACGCTATTAACATACATATTGCCTGAGTGGATTTTATTTGACCTACCATTCCGATGATTGGAGACTAAGTCAATAGTATACTTTTTCAATTGGCGATCCGTCCCATGTTCTGCACTTCAGCCAATAAAATTTGGTATTGGACAATGGAAATAAGGTCGATCATAAAAAAATGGGCGGTCATAGCATATCCGCCAACCATCCCATGATCAGCCATTTACCATTGCAGTCGAGAGTGTTTGAAGTTTATTTTATCTAAAATTATCAGTGTAGCTTTAAGCCTGTTAAATCAATAATCGAGGTTATATTAAAGCTACGACAAATTTTGATGAAAATTAGTGAAATTCATATTGACATATACCGTGCTATATTCGTACATTGTGGAAAATTATGGAATATGTGAAATGACACATATAGACACCAAGAACATAGTCACAAATTAAATTTTTGCATATCATCAACTAATTTTATTGCCTTTGTGATCGATTTAATGACTATCAAACCTCTACGAATCAGAATCCTTGGTAATGACTTAGGAATTCGTTCGAAAAAGAATAACTTTTTGGACCGAAAGGTTTCACCACAAAAAGGCCGACAGTTAAGTTGTTATCCAAACGAACATCTGACTGAGCGCAAAAATACGAAGCTTTGTTCATTTGGCGAAGAAATGATAATAGTATATTTTATTGATTTCGCTTAATAAGTGAACATCCAAATGTCATTTAAATAAATTAAGAGTATTTATTTAAGTAAAATATTTTAAGAAACGTATTTGAACTTTCTAATAAATCACTTATTACGTAAAAAATATCGGTAAAGAGTATTCTTTTGAGCGCCATTAGTACTAACTCCTCCCCTAGTTTTGGTAGTAGTGATTTGCGAAGAACTTGAAGAGCTGCCACTTGTTGTAATATCACCATTGGCAACAGCAGCTGCAGCTGCGGCTAATGAATTACGCCAAGAAGCTATCAATTCATTTTGTACATCAACCGGCAGTTCATTAAACACATGTGGATCCACACCGGCAGGACATGGAATGTTGGAGAGATTTCCTGTAATAGTGGTAGTCACATTTGGTGATATTTTGAAGTTACTTTTTTCTGCTTCGTCCAAGGATGATAAAGCATTATCTTGAGAATCTTCCAAACAATCTAAGCGATTAAGCAGTGGCGAAGGTGATGATTGCACCTGACAGAAACGCTGTAGATTATTAGAACCGTTGACAGTATTTGCGAGCGATGAGCACGGCTTCGATTGGCAGGTGACAGAAGTGGCATTCTTTAATGATGGGCTCACGGGAAAATCTCTGTCGCTATCTCTAGAATTAAGTCTTAAATCACAAACACGTAATTTACTTGGTGAAGCAACATCAGCAGCAGATTCGCATGCGGAACCGTATATAGCGGAGCTCCCAAAACAGCGACGTTTATTGATAAGCAAGCGACTTATTCGACACTTTTTGGGGGAGGGCTCAACTTCCGTTTCCGAGAAATCTGAAAAATCTGAATTGGTTGCACCTGACTCGGAACCATTATCTACCAACATGGGTATAGGCGAAGCCGCTGTTGTGCGACGTCGATAGAATTGATCACTTGGCTGAAAAGTTGTTGGTGAAGAACGAAATGCCTCGTTGTCATTGCTGATATTTTGTGAGGAGCTACAGGAACCAGACGTACATTCTGCACCCGCGTCAACGACGTCAGTATTTGTTAATGATGTTATAGACTGCACTTCCAAATCAGATTTCTTAATTAAAAAGTTAGCAATGGAAGATGACCCCACCTTTCGTTGTTGAAATTTAGAAAATGCCAATCCAATCAGGGTGATATTGAAGGGCTTGTTTAAATCTACTACACGTTCAAAAAGTCTCATTATAATTTTTAAAAGTTTTTCTTGAGCACAATCGGCGAGCATTACTTTAGGCCCTCCAGTATCTGTGCATGATGACGATTTAAACAGTGATGGCAGTATATTTGCTTGCTTGGTTTCCCGATGACTAGACTTCTTCTGAGCGTCAAATTTGCGCAACACAACTTTGACACAGATAGGTATTCGACCATCTTCAGCAACCTTTAAATAAAAATGCAAGGTAATGAATGATTTTTTTCTGGAAACGTCGAAACTTACCTGTTCCATAAGTCTCATCAGTAAAAGGCGAAATCGCTCCTCTACGTCATTTCGAACCGAAATGGGTTTACAAGAGTCTTCTAGGCTAATTGTTTTTGGTTTTCCTGTTGGACGTACAGCGCCCGTGTCACGTCCATGTGCTATGTCTTTCAATTTGGTTGCTGTTTCGTAGCCAAATTTCTTCCTCAGGAAGTCCATATCGCAACATTGTAGTTCCTCAACATTCGTGACGCCACCTTCAATTAATAGAGATTCTGTTTTTTGACCAATGCCAGTTATGAGGTTCAGAGAACCTAATTCGCGCATAAACTGCTGTGCATGCGAAGAAACCAGTACAGTTTGCTGGTTAGGTTTGTACTGAGACCCAACGAGTTTGGCCAAAAGCTTGTTATACGATATGCCTGCGCAACAAGTTAGTCCCAATTTTACGTTTAGTTCCTGCCTTATTTCATGTGCAATTTGTGTGCCTAATGCCAGACGATGGGCACACCCACAATTACACGCATTCAACGTTGTGCCATCAGAGGGATATATGTGACCAGTAACATTCGGCAGGTACATATCATCGCAATCCTGCTGCTGTTTATGCTGTTCTCGATTTTCCACCAACGCCGAAATGTCCATGAAATTTTCATCAAACCCAAGTTTTTCCACTAAAGGTGTATAATTAATCAATATTTCAAATATTTTTTGTGACATCTGCCGATATGGCGTCAAGTCTTCTCCATTAACCAATACCAAATCTGGACAATGCCGCAAGGCTTCGGTTACCAACATTAGCTTTTTAACACCTTTAGCGCGTGCTTTATAATTACAGGTTACGACAATATTCTTCTGTTGTATTCCTAATGGCTGTGACCGCAATGCTGGGTTTCGTATCTCCTCCACCTGAGCATAGAAACAATCCATGTCCAAGTGTATAATTGTACGTTGGTGAGGTTCATTTTTATTCAGCACGCTAGCAAAATCCATGGCATCAATAGTGAGCCCGAAACAAGCTGGAATTAAAGTAACCAAATAGCGGGTGTAGAAACTTAAGTCAGACGATAGCTTTTTAAGGATTTACATATATGCCGAACATTATTAATCGCATATCATCAAATTTATAACAAAAGATTAATGTATCCAATACCAGAGATAAATGTATCCAATACCATTTTCAACTTCCTGAAATGGTACATAATCTGAGGACGGTGCAAACACACCGAATACGGTATATTTACAAGCACTTGATAGATTTTGCACCTTACAGCAACAAGGGAATGAATATTATTTCACACGACCGAAGGACGAAATAGAAAGCGTATGCACAATTTATAAAATGCAATACCACTATAATGGCATACGTGACAATAATTCTTCAACAAATACGAAGCAACCTCCTTGTGCATGAATGAAAAAGAATCAACAGAAAAGGCGCAATTTCAACCACAACATTACATAGATGTTTGTGCATACATATGTATATCTTTCTTTAGTTTTCGAGTTGTACCAAAATTACGACAGTTTTAAGTTTGCGACATAGATCATATTCACATTGAACGACACAAAAAAAATACTTTACAAGAGACAATTAAAAGATAAGGGGATGACGTATAAATTTGCTGTTTCCACTTTTGTTTTCATATCACATTGCGTTTTGTGAAGATGTCTATTTTAACTCGATTTTAACGATTGATTACTAGCACAATGAAAATTAAGGCTTCACCATTCGAACATGAAGCATCATTCCAGCTCAGAGCTAAAGAGAAAAACTTTGGGGAATAGTAAATGCTTACTTTTAATAACAGAATTTAATTATTTTCCTTCAATATTTCAGATTTCACAACAAAAAAAAGAAAAGCTAACTTTCTACACAGGTGATTTTCATTGTACTCACATCACAGTTGCAATTAAGTGTATTCAACAGAGATGGGAGAGAAAAATACTATTCTATATTTATACTAGATTGCAATGAAGCCCGAATAAAATATTTGCCATTCATCATATGAAGTTTCGAAAAAATTCGAAATGCGTACGTCGGGAATTTTATCGATAAGAAATTGCTATGAAATGTTGGTGGTCGACAACCGTTATCATATATTTCTCGAATGTTTGCTAAGATATCGCTGTAAGCCGTATACTGCGTAAAGTAAAAGTAAATTCGGCGTACATATTTAAACAAAACAAAGATTGCAAGTAAGCAATGTAAATTTTTTAGTAAATTATTGAATAACTTCCATTTTTGAACATAGATTTTAAGAAATTTTTGAAACTTCAACTCTCTTATCATCATTTAGACATCAGAATATTGATTTATCGCCGCACAGAGGGATCTGGACGACCAAAATTATTTGAATCAAATTTATGAAGCAGAATGTTAAAAAATTACTCAGTAAGGCGTAAAATCAAATAATATGTTAACATTCGGGGGGTAGATGTTACGGCCGTTTTTATAAAAATATAAGATTCCAAAAATTTCCCATATATTTCCACAGGGTTGCATTTTAGAGCCCTACCTCCCAATAACTTTTTTTTTCGGACGAATACCCTCTAACTATAAATGCATAGAGATATAGGAAACCCCGTATATCAACGAAAGTGGTACACTAAAGCCGCAGAAATTATGGTATATTTTTCCGCAGAAGGTAAATGGCGATAAAACACAAAACCGCAAAAACCCGCAAAATTTTTTTTATCCATCGGAACAATACAATGTTAAAGATTACATTTAATCACAGATTGAAGGGGTGAAAAGCGGTGATGCATAACTTTTTGATCATTGTTTGATTTTGATACCCATTTAAAATAACAAAAATACCATATTTTTCAATGATGCTTTTCTAATTATATTATAATTTTATTTAGCTAAATGGAAAATGCACAATTAGCAACAAGTAACTTTGACAACGTGTAGAAAATGAATGTAAGCAAAAAGAAATGAAAATATTACGGAATCTAAACATTCTATTCTCTTTACTCTACAATCGGTAATTATTTAAAACATTGGCTTTTAAGAAATCGAATTTTTGCCGCCCAGACTGTAAATTTACCACTCTGTGCGCCGGCGCAAATTAATAGCCTTTTCACACCGGAACGCATTTAACATATTTTCGCATTATTCCGCATATTTGAAAGATGCGGCCAAAATGCTAAAATTTGTACTTGTGTTTTGTTGTTGGAAAGATGTTATCATATTTTCGCATCCATGAAAGATGCGGAAAAATGCACATAGTTGTGCTCTGAAAAGCTGAATTTAAGCGATTTTTCTTAGTAATGTTGATCCGGCAACCAACATTTTTGTTGTTTGTTTGCATTTATCGGAAAAAATGCGAAAAAAATAAAAACATGGACGGACAAAGAGTTTACATTTTTGCCAAAATATTAATAAATGATTAATCCATTTAGCTAAAAGCATTCGCGCTTCGTGGAATACTGCCTCCGAAACAATGTTAGTAGGTTTCTGCAGGGAAAATATTGCAGGTTTTCAAGGCGAATGGAAAAATGTGTGAGCTAGACAACAGCTCACAATATGCGAAAATGCAGTGTAAAACCACTTTTACCATTTCGCATTTTCAGCTCAACATTTGAAATGCTTTTTTGGTGTAAAAAGGCTATAAATATGAAATATGAAGATAAGAATTGACCCATCACAAAAACTTCAAAAGGAAAATAACAAAATAGTGATGGACCTATACAAACAAAATATCATCACACAATACGACAAATTTAAAATGACTGCTAACTCCGCCACGGCCCCCAGATTATATGGATTGCCTAAAATTCATAAACCCAACATGCCTCTCCGTCCAATTGCTTCTTCGTGTGAAGTTCCATGTTACAACTTATCCCAACATATTGGAACCTTACTAAAAACACTTATATTGGAAAAATATAATATTAAAAACTCCATAGAACTCAGGACAAAATTACAAAATGTATCCCTGGACGACGACGAAATTCTTATATCGCTGGACGTGGTATCGTTATTTACCAACATACCGATTCATTTAGCAATTAAAAATATAATGACGCAATGGAACCAATTGGAAAAATCCACAAAAATTCCAAAATCCCATTTCCTGAAAATTCTGCAGTTTTGTCTTAAAGACAACAATTACTTCATTTATGGTAACGATGTGTATAACCAAACATACGGAATGCCTATGGGGAATCCACTTTCCCCCACCATTGCAGATATTGTTTTGGATAAACTACTAGAAGAATGCATTCTAGAATTGAAAAACAACAACATCCATATAAAATTTATAACAAAATATGTTGATGACCTTTTTGCGACTATAAAAAGAGACGATGAAGAGACGATCCTCAAAATATTTAATGTATATCAGAACAAATTAAAATTTACTATTGAAAAAGATGTAAATGGTATGCTTCCCTACCTAGATATACAAATTCACAGGGAAAACGGAAACATCTTAACAGATTGGTATACAAAAACGATAGCATCTGGACGTCTTATAAATTTTCATTCTACACAGCCACTCAAACAGAAAATTAATACGGCAAACAACCTTATTAATAAAGTATTATCACTGTCTGATAATAAATTTATTACTAAAAACGTAACCACGATAGAGGACATTTTAATAAAAAATAGCTTTCCTCCACATTTAGTACATAATCTAATAAGAAAAATAATAAATGAACGGGGAAATCATCCAAACCAAACCAGAACATCTGGCAACACCAAATACTTTAGCATCCCATACGTACCTAATAGCCTCTTTACACCAAAAAAGCATTCCGCATCTTGAGCTGAAGATGCGGAATGCTAAAAAGTGGTTTTACACCGCAGTTTCGCATATTGTCAGCTGTTGTCTAGCTCACACATTTTTCCATTTGCCTTGTAAAACTGCAATATTTTCCTGCCACAAACCTATTAACATTGTTACGGAGGCTGTATTCCACGAAGCGCGAATATTTTTAACTAATTGAAATAACTATTTATTAATATTTTGGCAAAAATGTAAATTTTTTGTCCGTCCATGTTGTTCGGCATTTTTTCCGATAAACGTAAACAAACGACGAAAATGGTGGTTGCCGGATCAACATTACTGAGAAAAATCGCTTAAATTCCAATTTTCAGAGTACAACTCAGTGTATTTTTCCGCATCTTTCATGGATGCGAAAATATGTTAACATCTTTCCAACAACAAAATACATGTAAAAATTTTAGCATATTGGCCGCATCCATCGAAGATGCGGATTAACGCGGAAATATGTTAAATGCGTTCCGGTGTAAAAAGGCTATAAATTAACGGAGAATAAATCAATACAAGAGATAATAAACGACCAACAAATATCTCTCGCACACAAACCTAACCAAACCATAGCTACACTATTTACACAAACAAAAACCAAAATAGACAAAAAACAACAAAGTAACGTTGTTTACGAAATAACATGTAATGGAAAAGAAGAAGAAGCTTGCGGAAAACTATACATAGGGACAACAAAGAGAAGCTTATCTACAAGAATTAGTGAGCATGAGATGGACATAAGGAGACAAAAACAAACAACAGCGCTTGCACAGCACTGTTTTGAAACAGGCCACACAGCTGATCTAGATAATGTACGAATAATAGACAGAGAAAAGAGAGAAAATAAAAGATATACGTTGGAAAGTTTACATATACAACAAAAAGCGATGAGTACAATAAACAGAAAAGAAGATAAAGACAACACCAATGCAAGCTACATCTTAGCATTATGTTAGTTATATTCCAACTGTGATACTTAGCGTTAAGGAACAATTTTACTGTGATATTTTTTAATTATTTTTGCAATTATTTGAAGTTTTGTGTTTTATGTTGTGCTGTAATGGTGTCGTATAACTACAAAAACTTGACAAATATGTAAAGAAAATTGACAAAGATTATATCGTTACCTTAATATAAGAAGGCCCCAACTCATCAAAAACACTTTTTACAGGAGAAGGAAAAAACTTAATAAGATCTGAAATAATATAGCTACACAAACATTGTCAAAAAACTTCTTTATTTAAATAAAACGAGGAATTCAGATTGAAATACATATGTATATATTTGTAATTTTTATGGATGTTATATGAGTTAGGGGTTTTTGTATTCGTATTTTATGAAAGAAATAGTGAGATAGGGCTTTTTGAAAAGAATAATTTAACTCAAAATTGTATTTAAATTCATGGTTTTAAAACAAATTAAAAAGGTAAAATACATTAAACTGTAAAAATTAGATAATTGTAGATAGTATTTAGATTTGATATGGTAAATTATCATAAAAGTAATGACAGTCTTTGGGCAGAAACTGCTTAAGATCTTGTAAGTGATCCCACATCTTTTTCGATATTTCTATTCTTTTGGCGTAAAGTTGACCAGGTGTGATGGTTCTGCTAATGGACTTTTTCCTTTGCGGTAGAGGCTCATATTCGGCACTTATATCGGTTTTGTAATAAATATAGCCCAAGTCATCGTATATTAGGGCTCGGATCATGTGTACAGTATGGTTATACACAATGTAAAACGACAACAATTCTAGAAATGCAATGCCTACTTTGTACGTTTCTGCAGAAATGTATGAGTCAGTGTTTTTTTGTTTACGAAAAATTGTGTGTATGAGTTAGGGCTTTTTGTGTTCTGCTTATAACGTCTTTATTTTTTATCTAATTTGCTTGAAATTTTAATAGAATGTGTATTACCAACCATTCCAAACCAAAATTGTGTGTATGAGTTAGGGCTTTTTGTGTTCTGCTTATAACGTCTTTATTTTTTATCTAATTTGCTTGAAATTATAATAGAATGTGTATTACCAACCATTCTACAAGAATCAATCAAAAAACGAATTTCCAAAAATAATGAGTTGGAACCTTCTTATATTAAGGTAACGATATGTAAGTTATTTGTGAACGTTAAATTACAAAGTTGATTGTAACTTGTTGTCCATTTCTGTTTTTTAAATTATGGTTGCCAGATCTAATAAAAAATCATCCCTGAAGATGCTGGAAAGAATCCCAACGAAACGTCGGATGCATAAATGATGAAAATAATCTTTTAATTTAACATCAACATGACCTTGAAAGCCCGATTGAAATTAAATATTTAAACAAAGTAACGTTGTTTACGAAATAACATGTAATGGAAAAGAAGAAGAAGCTTGCGGAAAACTATACATAGGGACAACAAAGAGAAGCTTATCTACAAGAATTAGTGAGCATGAGATGGACATAAGGAGACAAAAACAAACTACAGCGCTTGCACAGCACTGTTTTGAAACAGGCCACACAGCTGATCTAGATAATGTGCGAATTATAGACAGAGAAAAGAGAGAAAATAAAAGATATACATTGGAAAGTTTGCATATAGAACAAAAAGCGAAGAGTGCAATAAACAGAAAAGAAGATAAGGAAAACACCAATGCAAGCTAAATCTTAGCATTAAGTTAGTTATATTCCAACTGTGATACTAAGCGTTAAGGAACAATTTTTACTGTGATATTTTTTAATTATTTTTGCAATTATTTGAAGTTTTGTGTTTTATGTTGTGCTGTAATGGTGTCATATAACTACAAAAACTTGACAAATATGTAAAGAAAATTGACAAAGATTATATGTAAGCTATTTGTGAACGTTAAATTGCAAAGTTGATTATAACTTGTTGTCCATTTCTGTTTTTTTTAAATAATGGTTGCCAGATCTAATAAAAAATCATCCCTGAAGATGCTGGAAAGAATCCCAGCGAAACGTCGGATGCATAAATGATGAAACTAATCTTTTAATTTGACATCAAAGTGACCTTGAATGCCCGATTAAAATTAAATCTTTAAATGAATGTTTAACGTTTTGACGCACTGAAGAATTCCAATATAATGGGAATTACAATATTTTTTCATTCTTTGTAAATAACTAAATTTTTGGACGCTGACTGCCGCTCAACCACAACATTATTTGTGTTTGATTGTTAACTGACGAAAACCAGTCCACTTTAAATATGCGTTTTGTGTATATACGACCAAAATAAAATGAAGTGGTACTATTAGGATAGAGACAGACCGAACTGAAAGAAGTGTAGTTTGTATTGAATCTTATAGCCTTTTTACACCAAAAATGCATTTCACATTTTGAAGATGAAGATGTGAAATGCTAAAAATTGGTTTTACACTGCAGTTTCGCATATTGTCAGCTGTTGTCTAGCTCACACACTTTTCCATTTGCCTTGTAAAACAGCAATATTTTCCTGCCACAAACCTATTAATATTGCTTCGGAGGCAGTATTCCACAAAGCGTAAATGCTTTTAACTAATTGGATTAATCATTTATTAATATTTTTGCAAAAATGTAAATTTTTTGTCCGTCCATGTTTGGGATTTTTTCCGATAAATGTAAACAAACAACGAAAATGGTGGTTGCCGGATCAACATTACTGAGAAAAATCGCTTAAATTCCCATTTTCAGAGTACAACTCTGTGTATTTTTCCGCATCTTTCATGGATGCGAAAATATGTTAACATCTTTCCAACAACAAAATACATGTAAAATTTTTTGCATTTTGGCCGCATCCATCAAAGATGTGGAATAATGCGGAAATTTGTTGAATGCGTTCCGGTGTAAAAAGGCTATTGCACCAAAAAAGCATTTCACATTTTGAGTTGAAGATGCGGAATGCTAAAAAGTGGTTTTACACTGCAGTTTCGCATATTGTCAGCTGATGTCTAGGTCACACATTTTTCCATTTGCCTTGTAAAACTGCAATATTTTCCTGCCACTAACCTATTAACATTGTTTCGGAGGCGGTATTCCACGAAGCGCGAATGGTTTTAACTTATTGGAATAATCATTTATTACTATTTTGGCAAAAATTTAAATTTTTTGTCCATCCATGTTGTTAGGCATTTTTTCCGATAAATGTAAACAAAAAACGAAAATGGTGGTTTCCGGGTCAACATTACTGAGAAAAATCGCTTAAATTCCCATTTTCATAGTACAACTCAGTGTATTTTTCCGCATCTTTCATGGATGCAAAAATATGTTAACATCTTTCCAACAACAAAATACATGTACAATTTTTAGCATTTTGGCCGCATCCATCAAAGATGTGGAATAATGCGGAAATTTGTTGAATGAGTTCCGGTGTAAAAAGACTATCAATATGTTTGAATAATGGCCGTTTTCTCAATGTATCGACAAACTTCCTGTTACTAAATATCGACATAAATTTGTTAGAATGATAAACTGTCCGTTAACGATTTTGGTTTTCTCAATATATAATGACAGATAAAACCAATGTGGGAAAGATTTTGACACTGAAGATGACCTGCTGCTTATTGTTTTGGTTATAAATCAAAAATATATCTTGGAAAACAAAAAACCTATGAACAGCGGTCAGCCGATTGAGTTTATCTGTACGGCAAATAAATAACCGGCAGATGAGGGCTGGTTAGCTTTGCGTTGGACCAAAGGCATATGAGACATTGAGAAAACCTAATTTCTTTAATCTACAGTTTTTCGTTAAGAAAAAAGATAATCGACTAATGAGAAAAACTATACATGCGAATTGAGCGACAACAATTGTGCCACTGTTGGACGTCTACGATTTGAGCTACAGTAGGAACTCAGTATTTCACTAATCTGGTAGCACGAGCAGAAATGATACCGTTTCCCATTTTCGAAAACATGTTTCTTCGCACATCCAAGAGGGGAGTTCTATTAAACCGGTATTTTTTCGGAGACTAGGCCCGAGGGAATTCACTACAATTCACCACATTATACATACACAATCGAGTTTATTCGAATTTGGCTGGAATGCTATGAACTTAAGTGCATTGTGAATGATTTGTATGTTTTTACCAGTATTTTCAGAAGTTTGATAGATACGTTTTTATGATGACGTTGGCATTTTTCTCCATTTTTCTCTATGGTTAGTATTAATTGAAAAAGTTTAATTTTTGTACATTTTTTATTTTTAGATCTCACTGCTTGATGAATATGTGGACTACATCAAGTGGTGATGGTAAGTGGCCATCGGCATCTGCTGTTCTGCAGCATTTTCTTTCGAATTTTCATTTATAATTTGTTTCTTTCTTTTCAGATGTTCCCGAGGCATTGGAGTTTTAACAGGTTTTGTAAGTATTGTTTCCTTTTCCTATCTTTAATGTAATTAATGCTTTTTTCCTTCCCTTTCAGCTTTTCCCCTTGGTTTCTATGATAACCCCCCTTGTGTGGATACTCAAATGAAAGATACTTTCGAGACGAATCCAACGGTGGTATTTTTGGTATGTGTTCAAGACGACGAAATTAATTACATTTTTCTAACTTTTTCCAAGATTTTTTCACCTTTTTTCAAATTTTTTTGGTATATCCCTGAAATTTAAATGGCTCTAACTCGGCCTTTCATTTGAGTACCCACACATGGGGGTCATCATAGAACCGAAAGGGGCCTCTTTTTTTACCCCCCGGGCCCCATGGGCCTGAGCGCCAACTTTGACCTACTATTCCGATGTTTGGGGACCAAGACGAAGACAATGGCATATTTTTTGGCTGAAGTGCAGAATATGGTTATGTCAAATTATAAAATGTTTGTTAAAAGTGCAATATGTATAAGGGCATTCGTAAATATAATTTTAAGTGTGATATTACTACTCTTCATGGCGTTGCAAGCAGGTAAATATACAAGGAAAAAACATGACATAAATCGGTCAGAGTCCACACGTATGATTTCCAAGCTGACCGATGAACATTTAAAACCTGAGGAGTTTTCGATAAGGCACTTTGAACAATAATTTTATAATTTGACATAACCGTGATTACCTACTATGGAGGGCCGCCCAGCAGCCCTACACACAAAATACGATAATTAGTTCACAACTTACAGGAATATTCAAAAATTGATATTTCCCACCACTGTGAGCCATAAAGAAACCGTGCCGTGTAATATAAATATAAATTCTATCTTAGGGAAGTTGTCGGAAACATAGTTGTTTTTTACTTGTCTTTCACCTTTTTCATGTCATCTTTAAAAGTTTTTGCAAACCATCGGGCTTTTTTTCTTATTAATAAGATGACATGATGGTCAAGCATGGACATTCTATGTTTCCGATACTCGTCTTCCCTAAAGAACCTTGGATATTTATTTACGAGTAATCGCACGATTTCTTCTACAATTTGCATTTTCAGGCCAATTGTATGGCAGCTTTCATCAAACACCCTTGAAACAATTGCCGAAATGTCTTTAAAAATGTTGTATATTTCGTCCGTTGGATTTTTTAATACCAGATTATCGGTATAATTCTTTAATACAATAAATTGTCCAATTTGCAATTAATTCCTCCCAATCTAATTGCAACTGCCTTTCGCCATCTTCTTTACAATTAGATAGAGAGGAATTATCTTTCATCAGCATTTTCATTGACAGAAGTCTTGCCTCCGCATACTGCAACTCCCTTACAGAAGGGTTTGTGTTTGCACCTGCCTGAACTCGGAGAACAGAAAATTTATTTTCAAGTGCGTCCTGGTTAAAGCGACCTGGGCATATATACACCAGGGCATATATGCTCCTTTGCCATGATCTGGAAGTTTTTGAAAATTTTTTCCAGGTTTGTGAAGCTGATAATCCTTGAATTTCGCTGAAGGCTGTTAATATAATTCTGCGATAATTCCATTTTTTCTAATTGTGTATTATCTCTTTGGACACGTATTCGGTGCTCGCTACCATCGTTATGCGGTTTCGCATTAACAACATCAAATGAAAAATTCATCATGCTTGTAAAAATTGCTGTTGCTTATGCATTTGCCTGATTTTCCGGTTTCTTATATAAATTATTCGTCCGCGCAAAATTTATAGCGTTTGCCATTGTGTTGCTATATATCTGTACGACTGGAAATACGCGCATTTTATAAAAACCTTCAGGTTTTAAATGCTTTTCGGTCAGCTTGGGAAGCATACGTGTTGATTTAGACTCCCGATCTATGTCATATGTTTCCTTATATACTTCCCAACTTGCAACGCCATGGAGAGTAGTTATGTTAGTTTTGAAATGGCTGTTACGAACGCCCTTATACATATGGGGAGGATCAAAAAATTTATATATTTTTCTCCCATCTTTCAAAATGTAGCCTTTTTGTTTTTCTCCAGAAAGATTATCATATGCGCTACCGTTGGAAGCTGCTTGATCTGAAATCAAGCACAGTACCGAAACCCACATTTATCTTCAACGGCATTCACGACGTCATTAATAATACCTGCCAATTCATCTCCCTTGTAAGAATTACCAAAATGAAAGGAGAAATTGTATTTCCAATCAGAATAAGCACCTTTTAACATGAAAAACATCCCCTTAGTCCGGTTCCCTCTTCCGTCATCTACAAAGCCATCAACACTATCTGTTACAACATTATACACCAATTCATGCCTTATTGATATTTCATCGAACAAAATCATAACGATATTTTCGCGTTCGGTAATTTTTTCGCTTTTAGCTTTAAGTGCCTTTACAATAGTATCATTAATTCCCGGATGGAGACGCTTCACTGGCGACCATCGATATAATGAGCTATTTGAGGGTAACGGAAAACCAAAAGTTTCACGCAAGTATACTAATCCTCTTCTTGAGTTATAGTAAAAATTGAACAGCAATGACTTCTCCTTTTCTGTATACATTTTTCTGCCTAAATTACAAATAATCCCTGTAAAAATTTTAGCTTCTTCAGTTGTGGAGCTACCTATTTCAAGACAGTTAGCATGTTTATTTTTTAATTGCTTCTTTAATTCTTCTATTTCTCCATCTTTTATCAACATTTGTAATGCATGTTTATTTTCTTTTGATTTCAACGTATTTTTCAAGTTGAAATATTTTTTCTGGAATAATTTCTCTTCCCTGCAATTTCTGAATTTTTTCTTCTGCTTAACAGTTGCTTTATTTACGGCTTTTCTCAATCCATTATACTTTCTGCGGAAATACTTTTCGTCGCAGCAATTGTAACAACCAATGTTCCGTTTTCCTTCAACTTTAGTCTCGACATTTTTCCCATGCATTCTTTCTATGTCACCGTCCATTTCAATCACATTCTCTTGCAGTTTCTTCTGATGCTCCAGTAGTTCGCAGAAACGTCGTTGAGCATCCAATCTCACCTTGGTCACTGCGAGCTCCTCTTCTTCCATGCCAACAGCGTAGTCTTCAACAGGAATTACATCCTGATCTCCATCACTGTGTGCAAATAAAAATGGGACTGCATCAAATTTCAATTTGTTTCCGCCAACATCTTCATCAACAAAGTGTATACTGCATATGAATATGTTCTTAAAATGCTTGCATTCTTCTTTGATTGTACATAAAGACAACCACAGTTTCCGCTTTTCTTCATCCTTCGGGGAGGAGAACATATTTTTCTCCGGTGGCGATGAGTTTGTGCAACCCTCGACACTGCATCTTCTCGTCCAATTGACAGTAACACACTTGGATTGGTAGAGGTTCGTGTCGTCATGACCTGTGGGTAAATTTTTCTGGTTACACAACATACACAGGTTTATATTTTTTTATTTAAGATAGGGGATAGTTTTTATTATAATTCTTTATCTATATTTAATGTTTTACAGGGTGGAGCGCGATAATTTGCTAATTTGGGAACGAAATAAAAAAGTATAAACCTTACAAAATTGTATTTTATATCCCATCCTATTAATATTATAAATTAAATGGCCCGGCAGACTTCTACCTGCCTCCGAATTATTGTAATAGCCTTCATACACCGGAACGCATTTAACATAATTCCGCGTTAATCCGCATCTTTGATAGATGCGGCCAAAATGCTAAAATTTTTACATGTATTTTGTTGTTGGAAAGATGTTAATATATTTTCGCATCCATGAAAGATGCGGAAAAATACACCTAGTTGTACTATGAAAATTGGAGTTTAAGCGATTTTTCTCAGTAATGTTGATTAGGCAACCACCATTTTCGTTGTTTGTTTACATTTATCGGAAAAAATGCCAAACAACATGGACGGACAAAAAATATTCCAATTAGTTAAAACTATTCGCGCTTCGTGGAATACTGCCTCCGTAACAATTTTAATAGGTTTGTGACATGAAAATATTGCAGTTCTACAAGACAAATTGAAAAATGTGTGAGCTAGACAACAGCTGACAAAATGCGAAACTGCAGTGTAAAACCACTTTTTAGCATTCCGCATCTTCAGCTCTAAATGCGGAATGCTTTTTTGGTGTAAAAAGGCTATAAAAGATGTTGAGTTCAGTTGAAATCTAATTCCAAACGGTTTTTTACATTGGCCTCTGAAATATTTCAATTTAAAGGGCGAGATTTTCCTGGACTAATTCTGTACTTCATATATTTAAAAGATTATTATGTATTACTAGCTGGCACGGCAGACTTTGTCCTGCCTCCAAGTTATTATAAAAGATTTTAATTACTTTGTTCTCTGAAATATTTAAATTTAAAGGTCGAGATTTTTCCGGCCAAATTTTTTAGCCCAAAAGTACTATCTTGTACGAAAAATCCCTTCTTTTGACTCAACAACCCCATAAACCGTTTGGTCTGAGTGATACCAACAGTTTTTCCCATTTTCGGGTAAGTCCCCTTACAGTTTGATATGCGAAAAACCACTTTGTGAAGCTCTTTAATTTTATAGGAAGTGTGCCAATACAAATGTTCGCCATTCTACCTTAAGCCGTTTTGTGGTCTGGGACATTTTGGTACAAATCGGTTCAACCGTTTTCGCAATTAGTGGTGACATCAAAATGTACATCCATTTTTATATATAGACTTCTCAATAATTTTGATGTTTTAGAGATGTTTATATGTAATGTTATCACTGGTGATTAAATGACATTCCAAAAATCATAATCTAAACACTGCCAACTGAATAAAAACATACATCCAACATTTTCCCATGTACAAAAATACATTTTAAGTTTGAGTAAAATCGGACAACCGATATACATTTTTGAAATAATTCGACTCCAGGCAACTCAACAGCGGGTCCATTATACAGAAAAAAAGCTATTTTGCCCCTTTTTATCCCAAGGAGTTTGAATTTTCTAAAATCCCATCATTTGCCTCAACAACCCTACGACCGTTTGGTCTGGGTGATAGCAACAGTTTTTCCCATTTTCGAGTTTGTTCCGGTTCAACAGTTTTCGCAAATAGTGGTGACATCAAAATGTACATCTATTTTTATGTATAGACAGAAAATTAAGTGTGTCATAAGCTAAACACCACCAACTGGTTCCAAACATACATCCAAAATTTTCTCATGGCAAAAAATTCATACATTTTAAGTTTGAGTAAAATCGGACAATCGATATATATTTTCAAAATAATTTAGCCGCAGCCACCTCAACAGAGGGTCATTTATATACGAAAAAAAAACAAATATACATTCTTAATTTCAGTCAAATTGTTGTTTCGTTAAAGTTTTAATAATAATTTCACAGCGGCACCTACCGGCACCATTTATACAAAAACTTAATTCTAATGATTACACAAATATACAAACTGCATTTCAGTTAAATTGGTCCATTCGTTGATTAAAAATACACCCAAACGCCACCTACCGGGTCCATTTGTACATAAAATGTTTTCTCATGACCAAACGAATATCCATTCTAAATTTTAGTCGAATTGGAACATGCATTCAAATTTTCGATATAAATCCACCCTTGCGCCACCTGCATTAGAAGGGGGCTTGGGCTGAAGTGCAGGATATGGGGCGGGAGCACAAATAAAACAAAATACGCAATCCTCGTCGTCTTACTCCCCAAACAGCGTAATGGTAGGTCAAAGTTGGCGCTGAGGACCATGGGTCCCGTAGGTTTAACAAAGAATCCAAAGCGCTCTTTAGGCCCAGCGCCAACTTTGACTTTGATTTTCCCGAGTGTCATAACGGTTTTTTACGGAAGAGGATACTAAACAATGGGCCATTTCTACTTTGGGTAGAGGTGGCCACTTTATGTGGTTTTTTTCTCTTTTTATTGCAGAAAAAAAAATTTTATTGAAAAAAAACAAGATTTATTTCTTACCTAAATTAACTGTGGGCATCGCTCCAGCCTTCAACCTGTTTTTGCCAATGCAATTCGCCTCGAAATGGTGGCTGCATATTTTTGCACCTTCACTGATTTGGCCCGGATCAATTTTCAGATTTTGGCACCATTCTTTTTTTTTGCCGTTCCCCAAATTTAAACATCTTGATCTGACCGTTATCCTTTCCGGGACAATTTTTCACAATGCACTTCATTTTTAAATGCTTTTTAGTTTTATTTCACACAAAATCACACACAAACAGCCCGTATTGACAATTTCAAATTTTCGAATGAATTTAAAAATGTATGTCGAAACCATATATTTTTTTAAAAGCCTTCTTCTTCAAAATTAACATAAATTGAATATGTATTGTGCTAAACAAATCTATATCATTATGGAAAAAGTTGATATCTCCGTTATATTCAAAAATGTTCTTTTTCCTTTTTTCTCCTTTAGGACTTGGACAACAAGTTGGCAAAGGTTTTTATGTCTAGGATTAGTGGTAGCATATTAAATGCCTATATAAAAAGCTAATATTCTCTTATGTCTTGTCTCCAAACTTGAATCGGTTTCCTCCCAAATTTTGAAAATTTGACAAACCAACTTTTCCCACAGTGGTATAGAAATTTTATGCGGCATTTTATTAATTTACTTCAGTAACACTAAGTTTATAAGGCCAAATAACTTAGTCTAACTTAACTTTCAAACGACATAACAACATCCTTGAAACAAAACCTATTTAAAGTTTGCAGCGCCTTTAATAAATATATATTTTTAAAGCCCATTTCAAATATTTCCATTAAGCTTTATTTCATTTATTACAATAAAATTATATATATACTTAAGTTTACTTAAAAAAAAAAATTAATTTCCCTTTACACCCCATGAATTATTTATGGGACAGCTTCTCCCATTAGTTAAGTTCAAGTTTTCTATAAACATATGCCACCATTAGGTTATTGTCCAACAAAATGTTTCATATAAGGTGGGAATGGCGGGTCAAGCGATTGCCAATATCTGAAATGAAAAGAAACCATTATTTATGATTTGAAATTGGCCCGTTACCAGTTTCAAACCTGTATGCAATAAGTAATATATCAAATTGCCAAAGTCTATCTAATCTTATGTGAGTACTCGACTCTCAATTACCCAACAATTCGCAATACCACTAATTTTTGCCAGCTGTTGTGTCAGTGGCATACTACCGTGAATTGACCATTAGAAAAATATAAATATTGCGTTCATTTTCACCACTGTGTCACAGTGGGACCGGCCGTGGCATAGTGGTTAGAACACGCGACTACCATGCGGGAGATCGCAGGTTCAAACCTGGCTCCAGTCATCTTAAAAGAAAAAAATAAATAAAATTTTCTTTCATTGTCGGCTCCCCTCGAATGTTGTTTGACAGCAACTTCGCAGTATTAAGCGTCGATTCAATCGTCGTGTCTAGTAAGAGCTTCTCAAAACAGTGACGTTCGCATTCGTCGATAAATAAGTAGGTGCCGTTAGTTGTGAATCTAAAAATAGAAAGCGTGTTAATTCACAACAACGCGAGAAGCTATCCCATACCTCATTCATGGGGTGCAAAGGGAAATTAAGTTTTTTTTTTTTTTTTAAGTCACAGTGTCAAATGACGTCAAACTTGTTGATGCAGTTGCCAAATATTTGACAATTCCCTAGTCTTCCAATAAAATTTGTTAAGTATGGTTTACACGCTATCCACCCATATCCTCTATCCCCAATTTTAGGGGATAGGAAATGTCACTTTGCCATAAATGAGTGAATACAATATATTCGTATTTGCTATAATATATTTTTGTAAACAAACTTGTTTTATCATAAGTTCACAAAAAAATAATCTGTTGACAAAACCTTTAAAATTTAATAATGGATGATATTGTAATGTTGGAATCGTCATCATCGTCTGAGGATGAGGAAACATGTAGATCGTATTGGGTCAGACCGTTTTATCAGGACCGTGAGAAAGATGGAGCTTTTAAAGTAATTTTCAAGCGTTTAAAAAATGACCCCGATCTTTTTCATTGTTACATGCGTATGGATGCAACGAAATTTGAAATGCTGTTTGGAATGGTTGATCCCATTATTTCAAAGCAATGCACTATTCGTCAACCGATATCCTCGCGTTGCGCTTGGAATCTGTACATGAATGTGACGAAAATGCATTCTTTAAATTTTCGGTAAATTATTATTTTAAGGTATTTGGCAACTGGTGAATCGCAAAAGAGTATATCACTGTCGTACAAACGTTCTCCATCTGTCGTTCATAACATAGTTAAAGAAACGTGCCGTGCTATAGTAGATGTTTTAAAAATAAGGTGTTTCCAAAGCAAAGTACTGCAACTTATTTGGATGTCGCTCGTGGCTTTAAAGAAAAATGCCAATTTCCACATTGTTGTGGTGCAATCGACGGAAAACATATACAAATAGAGGTAATAAAGATATGTATTTAGCTGACTGTAATATTAAAGTACAATTTAATTAAGGCTCCTGCTAAGTCCGGCTCTATTTTTTTCAACTATTAAAAAAAAACATATTCTATTGTACTGTTCGGAATATGTGATGCCAATTACCGTTTCATTGCTGCAGAGGTTGGTGCTGCAGGCAGAGAAAGCGACAATGGAGTATTTAACAGATCTGAATTTGGAAAATTATACTTCTATAAACCACTTCCAGACTTCCAGCGACATCTGATATTAATGCAACATTTGTCAACATGTCTTATGTTTTTCTTGGCGAGGACGCATTTCCATTGGAAACAACATTAATGAAGCGTTTTTTAATAAAACGTTGGATGAATTAGAAGCCATATTTAACTATAGGCTAAGCAGAGCACGTAGAATGATCGAAAACACGTTTGGAATACTTGCTTCAAAGTGGAGAATTTTTCGAGGTCCAATTAAGGCTGACGTTGATTTGGTGGACGATATTGTGCCTTCATGTGTTTGCCTACATAATTGGCTGCGAAATATGAAATGAAATGCAACCAGTTTTTCAATTCTAAACTGGTAGATACAGAAGCAAATGGTGTGGTGCAAGAAGGATCCTAGAGAGGAAATTTAATAAACCTACGGGCTACTCAAAAGAGAAATTCTTATAAAGAAGCAAAAGACACGAGAAAAAGTTTATGAACTTTTTGGCACAAAGTACTTTTTTTTGTACCAGAGTACTTTTTTGTACTAAAAAGTACTTTTAATGTACTTTTTGGCACAAAGTTCTTTTTTTTTTGTACCAAAGTACTTTTTTGTACCAAAAGTACTTTCAATGCACCTTTCGGCACAAAGTACTTTTTACATTACATTAAAAGTACTTTTGGTGCAAAAAAATGTACTTTGTGCCAAAAAGTACGATTTCCTGTAATATTAAGAAAATTTGATATATCAACTTTTGCCATAACGGCATAGATAGACCATTGTTACTCCTTATAAAGACCCAAATGTAACTATATTTCAATAAAACAGGTGATATAAACAACAATTGTTTTTTTTATTTAATTTAACAATTTATACTATATTTTTATTAATCAATATATATAATTTTTTTAACATTAATTTATTTCATCCACAACTTCTAAAACTCTACGTCTTAAAATTTTAAATTGGGTCATATCGAGATCTTTAATCTCTGCATATAGCATGTCACAAAAATGTTTTTTAGGGTCTGCTTCATTATCTTTTTTAGATTTTTAAAACCTTTCTTTTAATTCTAAATCTTGACGTTTTAACTTTATTTTTTCCTGCAGAAAACAGTTTTTTCTCTTTCTTCCAGAACTCCAGAACGTATTTTCAGAATCTTTTCCAAAGCCATTACTAGAAATTTCGAGATCATTTTGTGTGCAATTTTCTACCATATCAATCTCTTTATCTAAATATTCTATTTCTAATTGCGTTTCTTCATTTGTATTTAATTCTAGAATTAATGTTAAGTAACAAAATATTATGCTTATTTTAAGAAGCAGGTATTATACTAATATGTGTGTAAGTACAGCAGTGGAACAAATTCGTTATTCTATATGTACCTAATGTTATTATCTTACCCTTTACCGAGTCTTTACACATTTCTTCCTTAGACCACAGGGGTTTAGAACTAATAAAATAAAGTATGTAATATGTGTTTGCAATATTATACATATATATGTGCCTAAATATCGCATACCGTCTCGGAGCCATTGAATTCTTTAAAAAATCTAAACGTCTTGCCCAAATAAATTCGTTTGATGTACCAGCACCACCGCTTCGCCCCATGTTTTGGAACGCATTAAATTGATACTTCAAAGCTGCGAATTTCTTAGAAGCTGCTGACACGTTCTTTTCGTTTACTGAAATATCTAAACAAAATTAATGTTAATATGAGAAGAACAAAGATTTTTTAAGAAACGAAGAACAGTCTTAATGAGCCAGCTAGAGGAATGCATTGGGATTCTTCACAAGGTGACTCTCGGCACATAGCCCATACTATATTAAGCCAGGCTATTGCTCATGAGATCTTAAAGATGTCTACAAAATGTCACGTCTTCCCAAATTGCACTTTGGGTATTGATCCGCAAATTACCTACCGAGATCTGAAAGAACGTTTTTCCATCCGGTTTGCCTTTCCAAATTATTTGGCTTAATAGCATTTTCACACCGGAACGCATTTAACATATTTCCGCGTTAATCCGCATCTTTGAAAGATGCGGCCCGAATGCTAAAATTTTTACGTGTATTTTGTTGTTGGAAAGATGTTAACATATTTTCGCATCCATGAAAGATGCGGAAAAATACACTGAGTTGTACTCTGAAATTGTGAATTTAAGCGATTTTTCTCAGTAATGTTGATCCGGCAACCACCATTTTCGTTGTTTGTTTACATCTATCGGAAAAATTGCCAAACAACATGGACGGACAAAACATTTACATTTTTGCCAAAATATTAATAAATGATTAATCCAATTAGCTAAAAGCATTCGCGCTTCGTGCAATACTGCCTCCGAAACAATGTTAATAGGTTTGTGGCAGGAAAATATTGCAGTTTTACAAGGCAAATGGAAAAATGTGTGAGCTAGACAACAGCTGACAATATGCGAAACTGCAGTGTAAAACCACTTTTTAGCATTCCGCATCTTCAGCTCAAAATGCGGAATGCTTTTTTGGTGTAAAAAGGCTATAAGTCTAGTATATGGACACAAGCCCGATTGGGTTACAATTTTAGGTATATATAAACATTGCTATCCTGAGTCTAATAGTGTTATTTTTTATTGGGGGAAAATTCGTCCCTTAAAGTTGGAATCTATATATATAAATATCTCCGACATCTGGTGACGGATCGAGACTATATATATATCATTGGAAAGCCCTCTGAAAAAGCTTTCCAACTGTATATACAAATATATACAAATATATATATATACAAATTGTTTTATTAACCCATTATGTGCTAAAAAAAAATCAAATTAACCCATTTTGGACCACGACTTTTTTTAATTAAATAATTTTATTTCCAAAAAATGCGTACATAACGGTTAATTTTTTTTGCTCCAAACGAAAGAGGACACTTTAATCTTTCCAATGAGGTATCGCACGTGTATATACAAATATATACAAATATATATACAAATTGTTTTATTAACCCATTATGTGCTAAAAAAAATCAAATTAACCCATTTTGGACCACGACTTTTTTTAATTAAATAATTTTATTTCCAAAAAATGCGTACATAACGGTTATTTTTTTTTTGCTCCAAACGAAAGAGGACACTTTAATCTTTCCAATGAGGTATCGCACGTTGGTCTAGCTTCGAAGTTATTAAGCTTTTAAAATAATAAAATATAAAATAAAAAGCAAAAAATAAAAAAAAATTTAGAAAATGAAAAAGTGAACTGCAATTAAATTAAATGAGGGGTGGGCGGACGCCCACCCCGCACAAAGGAATGCCATGACATAGTACGCAACGAGATTGACTGCGGCGTATGCGGTGGGGGGCGTGCCCCCCCCCCCCCCCACCGCATTCGCCTTGCATTGCAGAGAGAGGGGGAGGGTAGCGAGACTAATTACGGCGTATGCGGCGGGTGGCGTGCCCCCCACAGCATTCGTCTTGCACTGCAATGTGTTTAAGACAAATTAAACTAACTACGACATATTTTGAAGCTCAATATCTTAGGAACCTCTAAGGCTAGACCAATGTACCATACCTCATTGGAAAGATTAAAGTCTCCTCCTTCGTTTGGTGAAATGAAAAATGAAACCGTTATATACTTAGTTAGATTTTTTAGGACATAATGGGTTAATAAAACAATTTGTATATATACGGTTGGAAAGCTTTTTTAAAGGGCTTTTCAATGATATATATAGAGTCTCGAGCCGTCACTAGATGTCGGAGATATTTATATATATAGATTCCAACTTTAAGGGGCGGTATCTCCTAAACTATGTCCGTCCCCAACAAAATTTTTGTTTTATTCTCATTAAGCTCAAATCCCTACAACCTAAAAAAAATAAAAATCTAGATTTGTTACAATTATTTTTATATGTTGAGTCCCATTATGCTCGATTAGATCGAACGCTCTCTTCTAAAAATAAAACATGATTAAAAATCATAAGATCTAACTAAAAACACAAAAAATCTTACCAGTGCTTACGTTTTCCATTAAGTATGGTTTACACTTAAATTTTCCTGACAACACTTTGACATTGTAAAATTTTATAGCATTTTTGAAAGCAGACTTGTTACAATTATTTTTATATGTTGAGTCCCATTATGCTCGATTAGATCGAACGCTCTCTTCTAAAAATAAAACATGATTAAAAATCATAAGATCTAACTAAAAACACAAAAAATCTTACCAGTGCTTACGTTTTCCATTAAGTATGGTTTACACTTAAATTTTCCTGACAACACTTTGACATTGTAAAATTTTATAGCATTTTTGAAAGCAGAGTACCTTTTTATAGCAAAGTGGTAGGGAAATCAAATTTTTTTGACTTCGCTATCTACTTTGCTATAAAGATATATGTATCTACTTTCCTATAATTTTTTAAATATGACGTTACTCTTTTCTCTTAAAGCTTTTTCAATTAAACTATCTCTTTTGCACATTTTTGAGGATAAAGGTAGATATGGGTGGATAGCGTGTAAATCAGCCTTTATAAACACATGCGTCGTAGGGGCTGATGGAATCTCTTCCCCTTATACTCTTTGATTTAGACATCAGAATATTGATTTATCGCCGCAGAGAGGGGCGATTCAAAATTATTTGAATCAAATTTTTGAAGCAGAATGTTAAAAAATTACTCGTTGAGGCGTAAAATCAAATAATATGTTAACATTCAGGGGGTAGATGTTACGTCCGTTTTTATACAAAAAAAGGGTTTTTATAAAAATATAAGATTCCAAGAATTTCCCATATATTTCCACAGGGTTGCATTTTAGAGCCCTACCTCCCAATAACTTTTTTTTCGGACGAATACCCTCTAACTATAAATGCATAGAGATATAGGAAACCCCGTATATCAACGAAAGTGGTACACTAAAGCCGCAGATATTATGGTATATTTTTCCGCAGAAGGTAAATAGCGATAAAACACTAAACCGCAAAAACCCGCAAAATTTTTGCTTTTTTGGTGTAAAAAGGCTATAACATATTTTAGCATCCATGAAAGATGCGGAAAAATACACTGAGTTGTACTCTGAAAATGGAAATTTAGGCGATTTTTCTCAGTAATGTTGATCCGGCAACCACCATTTTCGTTGTTTGTTTACATTTATCGGAAAAAATCCCAAACAACATGGAACACAGAATTTAAATTTTTGCCAAAATATTAATAAATGATAAATCCAATTAGCTAAAAACATTCGCGCTTCGTGGAATACTGCATCCGAAACAATGTGTAGGTTTGTGCAGGGAAAATATTGCAGGTTTTCAAGGCGAATGGAAAAATGTGTGAGCTAGACAACAGCTGACAATATGCGAAATTGCAGTGTAAAACCACTTTTTGCATTTCGCATTTTCAGCTCAAAATTTGAAATGCTTTTTTGGTGTAAAAAGGCTATAAAATATGAATGTTTAACGTTTTGACGCACTGAAGAATTTTAGCAGGCTGGCGTGGCGTTTGTTTAGTTTAAACATTTAAGTAAAATGGAAAATTGGAAAGCAGGTTAATATTTTGTAATCCATTTAGCTAAATAAAATTATAATATAAATTTCTTCTAGAAAAGCAGCATTGAAAAATATGGTACTCTGGTACAAAAAAAAGTACTTTGTGCCAAAAAGTTCATAAACTTTTTCTCGTGTCTTTTGCTTCTTTATAAGAATTTCTCTTTTGAGTAGCCCGTAGGTTTATTAAATTTCCTCTCTAGGATCCTTCTTGCACCACACCATTTGCTTCTGTATCTACCAGTTTAGAATTGAAAAACTGGTTGCATTTCATTTCATATTTCGCAGCCAATTATGTAGGCAAACACATGAAGGCACAATATCGTCCACCAAATCAACGTCAGCCTTAATTGGACCTCGAAAAATTCTCCACTTTGAAGCAAGTATTCCAAACGTGTTTTCGATCATTCTACGTGCTCTGCTTAGCCTATAGTTAAATATGGCTTCTAATTCATCCAACGTTTTATTAGAAAAACGCTTCATTAATGTTGTTTCCAATGGAAATGCGTCCTCGCCAAGAAAAACATAAGGCATGTTGACAAATGTTGCATTAATATCAGATGGCGCTGGAAGTCTGGAAGTGGTTTATAGAAGTATAATTTTCCAAATTCAGATCTGTTAAATACTCCATTGTCGCTTTCTCTGCCTGCAGCACCAACCTCTGCAGCAATGAAACGGTAATTGGCATCACATATTCCGAACAGTACAATAGAATATGTTTTTTTTTGTTGAATAAAATATTTCCGTAATGCTTTTTACGGCTGTCTCAAACTTTTTACTTAAAGTTGAAACCAACAAAATGGGGCTGTTTTTAAATATAAAAAAATCGCACGAAAAAAGTATAAGCGGTAATTTCGGGTATAAATTCAAGAGTGTTTTTTATTATAAAGTATGGCTTAAAATTACAACAATAAAATTTCCCAAGCTGGACGAATGAATACAAAGGAAAAGTAGAAGAACAATTGACAGGACTTTAAGGAAATATTTGACATTAAATTAAATAATTCATTCAAAAGGAGGGTGGATAGTTAATTATGGCGAAAAGTAAAATTTAAATAAAATTGCAAATAAAATAACAAAAGCCATGTCAAATGGCTGAACACATATTAATAGCCTTTTTACACCAGAACACATTTAACATATTTCCGAATTATTCCACATCTTTGATGGATGCGGCCAAAATGCTAAAATTTTTACATGTGTTTTGTTGTTGGAAAGACATTAATAGCCTTTTTACACCAAAAAAGCATTCCGCATCTTCAGCTAAAAAATGGTTTTACACCGCAGTTTCGCATATTGTCAGCTGTTGCCTAGCTCACACATTTTTCCATTTGCCTTGTAAAACTGCAGTATTTTCCTGCCACAAACCTATTAACATTGTTACGGAGGCTGTATTCCACGAAGCGCGAATAGTTGTAACTAATTGGAATAACCATTTATTAATATTTTGGCAAAAATGTAAATTTTTTGTCCGTCCATGTTGTTTGGCATTTTTTCCGATAAATGTAAACAAACGACGAAAATTGTGGTTGCCGGATCAACATTACTGAGAAAAATCGCTTAAATTCCAATTTTCAGAGTACAACTCAGTGTATTTTTCCGCATCTTTCATGGATGCGAAAATATGTTAACATCTTTCCAACAACAAAATACATGTAAAAATTTTAGCATTTTGGCCGCATCCATCAAAGATGCGGATTAACGCGGAAATATGTTAAATGCGTTCCGGTGTAAAAAGGCTATAACATCTTTTAGCATCCATGAAAGATGCGGAAAAATACACTGAGTTGTACTCTGAAAATGGAAATTTAGGCGATTTTTCTCAGTAATGTTGATCCGGTAACCACCATTTTCGTTGTTTGTTTACATTATCGGAAAAAATCCCAAACAACATGGACGGACAAAGAATTTATATTTTTGCCAAAATATTAATAAATGATAAATCCAATTAGCTAAAAGCATTCGCGCTTCGTGGAATACTGCCTCCGAAACAATGTTAGTAGGTTTGTGCAGGGAAAATATTGCAGGTTTTCAAGGCGAATGGAAAAATGTGTGAGCTAGACAACAGCTGACAGTATGCGAAACTGCAGTGTAAAACCACTTTTTGCATTTCGCATTTTCAGCTCAAAATTTGAAATGCTTTTTTGGTGTAAAAAGGCTATAAAATATGAATGTTTAACGTTTTGACGCACTGAAGAATTTTAGCAGGCTGGGCGAAGGCGTTTGTTTAGTTTAAACATTTAAGTAAAATGGAAAATTGCAAAGCAGGTTAATATTTTGTAATCCATTTAGCTAAATAAAATTATAATATAAATTTCTTCTAGAAAAGCAGCATTGAAAAATATGGTATTCCGCATCTTGAGCTGAAGATGCGGAATGCTAAAAAGTGGTTTTACACCGCAGTTTCGCATATTGTCAGCTGTTGTCTACCTCACACATTTTTCCATTTGCCTTGTAAAACTGCAATATATCCTGCCACAAACCTATGTACATTGTTACGGAGGCAGTATTCCACGAAGCGCGAATAGTTTTAACTAATTGGAATAACCATTTATTAATATTTTGGCAAAAATGTAAATTTTTTGTCCGTCCATGTTGTTTGGCATTTTTGTAAACAAACACCGAAAATGGTGGTTGCCGGATCAACATTACTGAGAAAAATCGCTTAAATTCCAATTTTCAGAGTACAACTCAGTGTATTTTTCCGCATCTTTCATGGATGCGAAAATATGTTAACATCTTTCCAACAACAAAATACATGTAAAAATTTTAGCATTTTGGCCGCATCCATCAAAGATGCGGATTAACGCGGAAATATGTTAAATGCGTTCCGGTGTAAAAAGGCTATTAATGTCTTTCCAACAACAAAACACATGTAAAAATTTTAGCATTTTGGCCGCATCCATCAAAGATGTGGAATAATTCGGAAATATGTTAAATGTGTTCTGGTGTAAAAAGGCTATTAATATGTTTGAATAAGAGAAAAACAATACATGCGAATTGAGCGACAACAATTGTGCCACTGTTGGACGTCTACGATTTGAGCAACAGTAGGAACTCAGTATTTCACTAATCTGGTAGCACGAGCAGAAATGATGCCGTTTTCTAGTTTTAGAACACTTCCCATTTTCGAAAACATGTTTCTTCGCACATCCAAGCGTCAAATTGAAAATTGAAAGCTAACAAAAATAACGGCGGTCTGTTTTCAGTAAATTATTTGCAAACATAAGTTTTAGTGTAAAACAGTGCTGTGGATTACCTTAAGCAGTGATATTTACAAGCGTAAATGTAAACAAGCAATAAGAAAATATGGAATCCAGATTACCGAAGCCGTCTGCATTGAAAAAGCCGTTGCCTGTGGCAAAATCCATCCTTCCAATGGATAGAATAAAATCTGCTTCAACGTTTACATCAGGATTTGGCAATAGCAAACAATTATGCACAAGCGCGCATTCTTTGAATACTATTCAGCCCCTAGCACGCGACCTTACCAATGTACAAAATTTTGGCAGCACATTCAATAGAGGTAAAGTGATCCTGTGTCAATAGATGCAATTGCTTCATGTTCTTATTTTTGTACTTAATTAGATCGTGCAGCGTCTCCTGAAGCTGCTAAATCAAACATAAATCTGACACGTTCGAAGTTGAGGCGAAGTCGATCAGCTTGTGATATTCGTGATATGAGGTCACTAAAACGAATTGATTCCACATTGGCACCTATACCTGCGAAAACTTCACGCTTAATATCATTGGCAAATAACACAACCACAAATTTAGGTAGCAAACCGCCGCGCATTGGCGCAACAAATACGACATTCAGTTCAAATGGTAATCCTACGAAACGACCCACTGTGGGACAGACAACGAAGCCAACTCTAGGCCGGTCTTTAACATCTGCTTCACAAACGACGAACGGCAAAAAGCCAGGGGCAGCATCGACTGCCAATGGGACATCAACGACGGGAGCAGGAAAGCCAATTAACAAACGTATCCCCCCATATGATTTTAAAGCGCGATATAACGATCTGTTGGAAAAGCATAAGGCTCTGAAAGAGAAGTTTGAGGAGAAGAGTGAGCTGCTAATCAATCTTGAAAATCTACCAGAACAACTTGAAGAAACACAAAGCGAGTTAATTACAACAAAGGAGGAACTTAAAATAGCACAGGCAACAATTAGCTCGTTGCAGCGTCAGGCTAAATTACAGCAGGAGAAAATTGTGTCTGTTACGGATAATTTAAGCCAGACTACCGATGAATTGGAAAAAATTAAAAAAATATATACCGTAAGTATCAGTAGATGCTCTTAAATTAGAACCTCTTTGTTGCTGCGGTAGTTCTTATTTTCATAGCAACATTAAGTATGTCTTTGATTAGAAAATTTACAAAAATAAAAAAAACACTTCTGCATAGATGTGTATACATACATACCATCACCCTTAGGGCGATTAAAGTAGACGAGTTAGATTGCCGTCTGTCTGGCTGGTGAGCAGGATAAATCGAGTAAACCTTAGCTGATCGGTATGACAATTTACCAGTATTAATATTTTCCAAAATAAAGTAATGGGATTATTAATGGGCAGAAAAGCCCCACACCTTCTGGCACCTCCCATACTAAATATCCTGTTTTTGGAAAATTAATATTTTGTTCATAACTTCCAAACGGACAACTGGAGGATATTTGAATTTGGTCTGTTTAATTATCTTGTAACAGTAGACAAACCCCATTTCGTACCTCCCATACAAATGACCGAATTGAAATTAAAACTGACGTTTCTAATTTCAGAGCATTCAATGTATTAAAACTTATTGTAATTTCCATGAAATTCTACTGTATTTTAAATTGAAATTCTTAGGGAAAAAATGTTCTATTTTTTTTATCGTTTCGTCCCGCGTCTCACTAACCCACCCCAACCGAAATAAGGGGTACGCCCCATAGCGTAGGGATAGCGTACACATCATGACCCGAATCCTGATGGGTTAACAGATGAGAGATGATAATACCAGCTACAGATATGATATCAACAGCCAGCATTTAATTAAAGTTACATTACACCCATCACCATACATTCAATATGCTATATAGCTTCCCAGTAGGGATTCGTTAACCCATTAAGGCCCGACCATATTAAGAGACTCGATAGACAAAAATAGATATTCACCCCTATTCCCGTAGACGTCGTCGACATCGTCGTCGTTTTTATGTCAACATCACTTCGAGTCAACATCGTTGTCACATCAATGCTATTTCGGTATTCTGTAACTACTATGAGACGACGTCGACTAGTAATCGATAACATGAAAGAAATAACAACAGCTGATGTAACATTTGTACATCAGCTGATTCATTTTGACTTTTATTTTCTGTTGTGAAGAAATGTTTTTTGTGTCCGATTCAGATTCAAGCGATGAGGAAAGTAAAAATAATCTTATACTGGAAAGGATAATACTTCGACTATGATCCGATGATCTTAAACTTGCCAAATAACGAGTATGTTCATCGGTGTTAAAATCGTAATTTGAGGTTATCTGTTGGCCGGCCTTCCAACTTTTTTTAGATTCTAGAACTACTTAAGTCTTAATAAGGAAGCATTTAATTACGTAATCGTTCCTATAGAAATAGTTCCTATCATGAAAAGTGAACTCAGGACATATGTTTCAGTCATAATTAAGTTGTCAGCAACATTGAGGTCCTTTGGACAGGGGCCTTACAACCTAAGTGTAAGTGCAGCCAGTAGTTGCAAGATTCCTGTCTGAATGCATTAGAGAGGTGATTTGTCCACCTTGGATACAATTGGAAGTAACTGAAGATGACAAATCGGAAGCATAAACTAAATTTTTTTTTAACAAAACAGGGTTTACTGGAGTAATTGGATATGTCGATGGAATCCATATCAAAATTTTTGCTACAAATAAAGAAGACCAGATTCGTAACTACAACCGCAAAGGATTCTTAAAGGCGCTCCAAAGGAATTAAATTGTTTTTCACCAATTTTCTCACATTACCCCTTAAAATTAGACAAAATCCTTGTACCTATGAGGGATTTTGTTTCCAAGCCCCTATTTGTTACTCGACATTGTTATTCTTGACGTCATTAACCAAAACCTTTTTTTAAATTTACAAAAACTAAAGTTATTCTTTCAAATTGTTTCAAGTCGTTACTAACAACTGTGACGACAGATTCAGAGATGTTTCGATTCAACGTCGTCGTCACATTTCCTTACAGAATACCAAATTTGTGTCAATAGTAACCGATAGTTATCGAAAACGACTACGAGAATACCGATTTTACAGCGTCGTCACAAGACGACGTCGTTTTGCGTCGACGACGTCTACGGGAATAAGGCCGATTATATCTGAAGTCCCCATGGTCTAATTAAGAAAAAAAATTGTACCTTAAACTTCCAGGTGCGTAGGAAGGCCAGGGGAGGGTGATGCGAAAACGCATCACTGGGCCTTAATGAAACGTTGAATTCATTACAGTAAATATAAGAAAATAGGAAATACATTATGAATACAAGAAAAATTATATTTTATTTACGTCGAAAAATATACGTTTTATTTAGGTAATGGAATTCTATGAAAGGAACATTGAAATTATTACAGGAAATATATGAAAATAGGAAATATATTGTGAAAATAAGAAAAATTATTATTTATTTATGTCGAAAAATATACGATTTATTTACTTGCGCCAACTCTCTTCGATCGAGGTGTTTTCGAAAATGTTGTTTCATGGAATTCTTTGAAACACTGGGGATGAAGCGCACGTCTGCATTTGGAACATTCGTAGATCGACTGACCTGTACAAGTCTCTAATGCACACCGTCTCCTTGTTTGTCCTTTTATAATGTTGTGGTCTAAAGAGTCATTTCGAATGCTGGCTGGAACACGATGTGCAGCTTGTACTTTTGTTTTGTTTGTACGAATCAAGCATTCTGCCACGAAAACACGGAAGTCCACTTGGGGCATATGATTCTGTTTGGCAATTTTTGAGCATATGCAATGAATTTTCCAAGCATTCACCATTGCGGCATCCAGTAAATTAGTGACAAGTGCTAATTGTGGCAATTAGAGCGCCAACAGCAACAAATACAAAGTTTTGAAAGCTTTGTTCTAGTTTTATCTCAAAGGCCCAGCGATGCGTTTTCGCATCACTCTCTTTGAAGACATGTGAATAAGATCTCAATCACATGGTTGCATTGGAACTAACTTAAAATGACGACAGAAGGAACTCAACTTATGATTCATAAGTAGTTTTGTTACTTGGAAAATTTTTCCAGAAGTTGCAGAAATTTTAAGAAATCGAAAAAAAAATCGCATTGCCAAAATTTTCCCATCAATTTTTCTCCAAGATGCACTCGATTTACAAAGTGGCGCCTATGAGCAGTATTGTAGTAAAAACTTTTAAGTTTTTGGAAACATGTTTATAATCGCTATAGCCCTAGCCGTTTTTTCTTAAGGTTTCCTACAAAATGCGATGCGTTTTCGCATCGCTAGGCCTTAATGGGTTAAACTAGTTCAAAAACGTACTATGTAGTTCAAAAGTATGGAATTGTGAACTAATCCCAAAATGAACTAGTTCTTAACGTTATTAGCTGATAAATAAGAAAAAGAGCATTTTGAAATAACTCCAGAAAAAAATATATATTTCAATTATTGTGTGTATTTAATTTTAAAATCATATTTTTCGCTCACTTTAAAATGTATTTTGGACGTCGTATAAGTTTATTTTTCGTATTTTCATATTTAAAATGCTAGTACAGTACTAGCTCAAATTTTCTAGAACAATTCTAGTTCTTATTGACTTTTTTGGAAGTAGTTCCAAACTAGTTCAAAGGAGACAATCAACTACCGCCCAACTAGAACTTCTGAACTAGTTCTATTCTTGTACAAAAGGGACAATTCCCTCCAAGCCTAGGACAACTACGTGTTTAATAAGACAGTTGCTTGTATGGAAGGTAAACTAGTTCACTGTCCTATGGCCAATTTTATAGCCACATACGTGACAGGTCGTACGTTTCAATGAGATAAGAAACAATGAAAAATTTGATTTTTTTTCATTACTTTTTATCCTCTTGACCGATGGACCTAAAATATTAGCAAATAAAGAGGGTAACGTTACGTGACAAAAATAGAAGTAATTATTTTTCTTTCACAAAATACAAACCATTGCGAATTGAGTCGGACTTTTTTGGTAAAACTTTTTTAATATGATATATGATAATTTCCTTTTTGATAGCTTATGACAAAATTATTTAAAAAAAAAATTTGAAAATATTATAACGTTTATATAACAAAATTTTTGGCCACGAATGGTCGAATTTTTTTTTATTCCCCAAAGTGAAACTGCATAGATTGGAGCAACTCTGGAAAATCTCATGTGCTTGCACTTACTCAAATTCAAATCCATACAATTAATTAACCTCACACCAATTAACGAAATTATTTAAGTCCACCTGCAATTTTTTCGACTTAAGGGGGGGCAATTGAAACTAAGGAAAAATTTAACATCGTCGGCATACATAAGTATCCTAGAATTAACAATAGTATTCAATATGCTAATTCTACTTGTTAACTAACCGATAGTCTGGACACACTCACCGGTGTATAGAAGCTATTCGTAATAAATTTAGTAATGTACATGTCTTTTAATGAAGTAAGTATTTAATCAAATGTTTGTTAAAAAAAATTTGAATTATTTTATGGTATATTCCCCCTTATTACGTATGTCGTAGTCGACTTTGGACAACATTTGATTGTTTTTTTTTTTATTTGAATAAAATTTGTAATAAATTATAAAAATTCTAAGTGTTGAGAATGTTTCATCATCTGATAAAGTAGAACATGACAGGAGCAAGGAAAGTCATATTTCAGTCTCACAAACGACATCAGCGATTTGAAAAACGACAAGGATTCGACGTGACTACGACATACATAATAATGGGGATTATATTATTGTTTAAACTCAGTTATTCATCATTTTCTGAAACTTATAAAAGAATTTACGAAGGAGATTTAATATGTGTATTGCAAAAGCCAATTTATTGTGAATATTTTCTTTGCTATTTTTGGATTTGCAAAAATGTTTAATGCTTAAATTAATTATTTTAAATAAAATCGTACGAAAATTGTTTTTGGTTTCGTTATCTCATTTTATTACTTTAATTTTATTTACTTCCTACTAGTACTAGCCTAGTAATGAAATGTTAGCTGAATTCAAAAAGTTTTTAAATATCGGAGAACTATGATTTGTATAACATTTTCGTATTATTTTACCTTTTTCGTAAAACCGAACAAAACCGGTTAACGCGATTTTTTTTTGGTAATTTAGGTATTCGAAAACCGAAATGTTGGAAAAAACAAAACATGCAGGTATTAAGCACTATAACGGCAGGCCCAATGTCAATGTACGAGGTGAAGGGTAAGCTCGTAGTGTGCCGCTAAAATGCTTAAAAAATTGATGATCCATAACAAGTGCATTTTATTTGATTAGTTAAGTTGTTAATAATAAAATACAAACCAAAATGTTATGGATATCCTCTAGTACATTAAGTGGTTATGAAGAACTATACAATTTACTTATTTGTTCCTTAAAAACAAAAGAAATTCGATTGAGGGGCACAGCTTCGGTCGACCATACTTTGTATTTATTAATTTTGTTGCAAAATCCCATCAAACTTTAATTTTTAACTGTACTTGGGTCATTAAACGTTGTCTGATAAAACAAATTTATTTGTACGGGATGCACAAATTTTCCACTAACAGTTCATCCTTATTAATTTTCATTGCACATTTCTATAACTTTAGCAAGTCAAATACACATTATCTAATCTATTTAATTTTTAGACCGGTGTCTTTATAATAATTCCAGTAGTTTTGCCTTTTTTGTCCACAATAATTTTCGCACCTTCCCCTATTATTTTGCAATACATGTATCTCAATTGCATATTTCAATAACATTAGCAAGTGAAATACACAATAATTTTAGGCCTTTTATAAAAATATAGATATAAAAAATATACTCGGAAATTTCAAAGATTTGCGCAAATACTACATATATTTTGTTTTTATTTTTTATTGCAGGAATTAAAAGCCAAACATAATAATTTGAACTCAGAAGTTTTGGAGTTACGCGAAAGATCATCTCAATTAGCTGAACACAACGAACATCTTTCTGGTGTAAATACCATCTGTAAAGAACAACTTTTCCGTTCAAATATGGAACGCAAAGAACTGCACAACACCATAATGGATTTGCGAGGCAATATTCGTGTATTCTGCCGGGTACGACCAACACTTGACTGTGAACAGGATAAAGTCCTTTGCGGATGGAACTATATCGATGAGGCAACTGTAGAGATAGTAAATTTTGACAGTGCTGGCAAAAATAAGACAAACGCGCATATGTTTAGTTTCGATCAAGTATTTCATCCGGCTTCGGAACAATTGTCCATATTTGAAATGGTTTCTCCCCTAATACAGTCTGCTTTGGATGGATACAACATTTGCATCTTTGCCTATGGGCAAACAGGAAGTGGCAAGACTTACACCATGGACGGAGTTCCAAATAATCCAGGCGTTATTCCACGAACTGTAGACTTGCTGTTTGAATCGATCAAGAACTATCGAAATCTCGGTTGGGAATACGAAATTAAGGTCACTTTCTTAGAAATCTACAATGAAGTTCTTTACGACTTGTTGAGCAACGAACAAAAGGACATGGAGATTCGTATGGTAAAAAATAGCAAAAATGATATATACGTCTCAAATATCACCCAGGAAAAGGTAGAAAATGCCGACCGCCTACGACAACTCATGCAGATCGCTAAGATGAATAGAGCAACGGCAGCTACAGTAGGAAATGAACGGTCTTCCCGATCTCATGCCGTTACGAAGATAGAACTAATAGGCACCCATGCAGAAAAACAAGAAATATCAATCGGTTCCATTAATCTAGTAGATTTGGCTGGTTCAGAGTCTCCCAAAACCAGCACCCGTATGGCCGAAACTAAAAACATTAATAGGTCTTTATCGGAACTTACAAATGTCATATTAGCTCTATTGCAAAAGCAAGATCACATTCCCTACCGCAATTCAAAGTTAACGCATCTCCTAATGCCTTCTTTGGGAGGTAATTCTAAAACCCTCATGTTCATCAACGTAGCACCGCTTCAAGACTGTTTTGTTGAGTCATTAAAATCGTTGCGATTTGCGGCTACAGTCAATCAGTGTAAAATGGCTAAGGCAAAACGTAATCGAATACATAACAACTCACTCGTTAATACCAGCGCACTTGGTAATTAGAATGTCGATATTGTTCTCATTATCGGATAACAAGGTGTGTGCATTACTGCATTTCTAATATATGCTCAACAAATTCATTCAGTATAGCATGTATATTTGTTTTCTTGATATCTAACTACATTTTTCGATGATAATCATTCAATTTTATTCGTTTCTTAATTCGAAAATACATTTCATTTCTTTTCGCATTCTGTTTTATTGTTCCTGATTTTGGTCCGTTTTTTAGTGTTTAATCAACCTATTTTTAAATTTGTATTATTTATAAATCATATTCGATATTTATTCATTGTAAGGTAATATTTAGTGATTATTAATATTCTGATCATTATCAATTTGAACTTTTTGTAATAAATAAAAATATTAAACTCTAACATTAAGTTTTAAATGCGCTGGCCATAATTTCTTGTTTTTGACCTACTTATTATTGTTCAAGACGCATTAACTTTGCCTTGTGCTACCTACCCAATGACGGAACGAGTCTGGCAAAGTATGTCGGATATTGTCGGTGTATTTATTTGTCAGGAGAATCTCTTGCAATCATTTTCTTCCAAATTATTTAAATTCTGTATTAACTACATCGGAGAGTAGAATAAGTTGGTGGATCGGTAAAAGGTGTTATGCGCACCAAAAACGAAAACGACTTTACATTAGGGGTGTTCTGCAATACAATTCAGCAATTCTTCTGACTGGTTGAAATAGCAAGTACAAAGACTCTCTAAAGTAAAATACTTTAGCTTTATTGGTATGAAATAATGACAGATTTCATACAGAAATGATCTGAAGAACAAGGATTTGAATGGTTTTTAATTGAATATGTTCTTTGGAAGTAATATTTTTCGATTTTTATCACTAAAATTGCTTATAAAAATTAAAATAGAAACGTTTTGCCACTTTTCTACTTATTTGTTATGACGACAATTGTCTTCTTCGCGCTTCTTATTCAGTTTTCTTTATCGATACCTTAATATAAAAAAAACTACTCATGAAAAGCAAAAAGCAAAACTGGAAAAAACGTGATAAAACTGGATGTAATATAAAAACATTTAATTTTTTAATGCAATTATTGTTTAAAACTTAAGCGGAACTTTGTCATATAATTTTTATATGATCTTACATGGTAAGGTCTTTTTTTTTTGAATTTTATGAAAGAAAAATGGGTTGCGGCTTTTTAGAACAGATAAAATAAGGAGAACAACATCCATAGGTCCATGATTCGTCGTCACCTGCAACGATGTCATTCTTCAACATTTTTCACACCAATTTATTTAAGATCTAATATGTACGGATCAGAAAATGCTCAATAGCAGTATGCCAGTTTCTAGAATTATAACCTGCTGTTGTAATATGTATTACCCTAAATAAAACATCATACACTTGAAAATGCAAAGCAAAACAAAGAAAGCAATAATAGGAAATTTTAAAAAAATGCAGTGTAATTTCCTTAAATCAGAAATTAATTCCAAAAATCATTTTTTGTTTTGTCCATTGCTTCCTTATTTGCTGTCGTTTCTGCACGATATTTTAACCTCTCGAGACTGTCGATACACATATGTGTACCTTAATTTATTGAAGTTTTAAAAATTAACGGAGTTTTTGTCGTCCAAAAAATAACAGGTGGCATTGCTTTGAAGTTGAAGACATTCGGCCTTATTCCCGTAGTCGTCGTCGACGCAAAACGACGTCGTCTTGTGACGACGCTGTAAAATCGATATTCTTGTCGTCGTTTCCGATTACTATCGGTAACTATCAGTGATCTCCGGAGGTAGGAGTTTTCGCCACTACTGGTGTACTCGCTGGTTATGCGGCTGCGGTAACGAACTGCTTGGATATTTTAGTGCCTTTTGTTTTATTGTTTTCTTTTCCGGCATAGTTTGCCACCGCATAAAAAAAACATGAACAAAAAAATTACTCTTTGTTGTGTGAGCTTTTTCTATGGTGGTGGTTTAGCACGACAACGAAGAAACACAAACAAAAATATTACGAAGAAGAATACGACGTCGGTGCGATCGCCACCAACATACTAACCACCTCGCTGTCGATTTGTTACGTTTTTTTTGCTTATGTTTTGGCGACAAATGTTAAAACAAGTTCATTAGACGGACAGATTTCCAACAGAAACAAAAGAGTTTTAAAATGTCAGATCATATATTTGTTTTAGACAAAATTTTGAGGGGTGCTTATTCGTTGTTACCTCGACGAAAGGGAAAGAAGGAAGATGGGTGAACTGTCGCAGTTGTCAAGTTCATCTTTGTTTGTCCTTTTTCGTTGCCGTGCCAAACCACCACCGTAAATCAAGCACACATAATAAAGCGTCATATATTTTTTGTTACGATGCTAAACTATTGCAACAAAAAAAGTAAACACAAGAAAGAGCTTTACTCCACCGCATCAGTTTTCGTTCGACATTTCAAACACTTGCATATGAAAAATACTAAGTTCGAATGCGGTGTACCTGCGGTTGCGGTCTACCGGTCTGATCTCTGGTAAATTTGGTATTCTGTAAGGAAATGTGACGACGACGTTGAATCGAAGTGAAGTTGACATAAAAACGACGACGATGTCGACGACGACTACGGGAATAGGGGGAATTATTTCTGCGTTCGAATTTGACACTTCGAAGAAGTTTCTATTGCGTCGTTTTTATATTAAGGTAACGTCGTTGTTTTTTTTTAATTGCTAAAGGGCCCTTTACACTGGCAGACTTGTCTGGGAGACAAAGAATCCTTGTAAACATCTGCCTTCCCCTTTACACTTCAGACGTATCTGTCGAATTTTCATTTTTCACCAGCAGTCAACACGAACGGTGTACCGGAACATGCCCAATATTTGTATTTTATCTTCACAAAAAGTTAGCACAACACTTTTTGAATGTAAATTTCTTAAAATATTTCTTCATTTGACTTATTTGCATATTCAAACTAGTTTAAAAATTTTTCCTATTTTTATTTTGAAATTTTTCTTTGACACGAAAAAAAAGTCTGTCGAACCTGTCCATACATTATCAGACAAGTGTGCACAGACCGAATACATCGCCCTAGACTGGGGGATAAGTCTGGGCAGACATTATATCTCACAGACTTGTCTGCCAGTGTAAGAGCGCTTAATATTTTTTAAGTATTGACATTCACCAATGTATTAGAAAACAATTTGTAAATTCATAAATTATATACAAATTCCTTCCTGCTTTTTGTTAAGCTTTTCCCTGAAACATATCTATATTTTATTGATAACACAGGGGAACAAGGTATTTGTTGTTTAAGAACTGAATATTGGTTTAAAGGTAATTTTGGACGCTGAATCCAAATCTGCACTTGGTTTTTTTGTATCAGCTCGACTTTTCGCGATATACCTTTATGTCCAAAACTAAGGCACTTCCACTACAAATATTTAAATAACTTGAAAACGGTTCACCATATTCAATTAAAAGAAAAACACTTAAACTCGTCAACAAAATTATCTTTAATCTGTGCTTACATTGTTTTTAATTTGGCCTAGTAGTTTCAGAGATATCGTTGTAGTAAAAAAAAAATAACAATTTTACAAAAAAAAATAATTGTTTTTTAAAAATTCATAAAAAAAAATAATGCAACAAAAATCACAGTGTTGGTCTTAAAACATTTAGTTTAATATAGTTTGAATCAAATGAGCTATATTTCATTGAAATCTGTGCATAACTTTTGATTTTGTCAACAATTTACTGAGATAACTAAATTTACAAAAATCGCGATTTCCATACAGAAATAACATTTATTAATATGTTTGTGAAAGTGTAACTCGAGCAAACCTTAACGTTAATCGTTATGAAAATTTATCAGTATTAATATTTTTTGAAACGAACTTATGGAATTGTAAATGGGCGGAATAGCCCCACCCCTTCTGGTACCTCCCATACAAAATTACCTATTTTTGGATAATTAATATATCTTCGATAGCTGCCAAACAGACTACCGGAGGATATTTAAATTTAGTCAGTTTATTTATCTTGCAAAAGTAGACAAACCTTAAAAAAATCGAAACCGTTGCCATACCCCTTCTGGTACCTCCCATACAAATGACCGAACTCACCCCAATAGTCTTACATACATATCTTTTTTGTAAGTACACTGAATTCAGTCAAACTATGCGGTAGTTTTACGGTTATGAAAATATGAATCAGGAATGAATTTGCACTATATCGGATCATCCCTTCTGGTACCTCCTATACAAAATGACCTATTTTTGGACAATTAATATTTCTACCTGAACTTCCAAATTGACAACTGCCGATTAATTAAATTTGGTTAGTTAATTAATATTGTAATAGGAGGCAAAACTATAAATTAAACTATAAATAAATTTTCAAATTTGTCATGATTTTTAAAAATACAAAATTTTAATTTTTTTTGGGTAGAAACAAAAAAATGCGAAAAATCTGTTATCACCGAACTTTGCATAACTCATTAAATTTTCAATCGATTATTATGTACATACATGTTTTAGAAAGCTTTTTTAATATGATATTCAATAAAGCTAATAAAAACAACAATTTGCCCCCAACCGATTAACTTTCAGCGTGAAGAATATTAAAATGTGTAATTTTTTTTGTATTTTTTTTTTTTTTTGAATAAAACAGCCGTTGCTCAGTCATTTTTTTTGTGATATTAAAAAATTTGATTTTTTTCAAAGGTAACAACGATATCTTAAAAAAAAAAACAAAATTTTAAAGTCCGGCTTATGAATAAAAAAATTATGATTTTTTGAACTATAATTTTGTAGAAAAAAGTCGAAAATACGATTAGTACCTGTAACTTAAAAATTCGAGCTGATGGAGAAAAATGGAGATTAGATTTGAAATCAGCGACCTCAAATTAGTAAAAAACTGCTATAGAATTCCAAACAACACTAATTGAATTTCACTGAATTTCTTACATTATGTTTCCTACACAGCATTAGTTACCACGTATTTCTACAACCACCAGGAGTCAAGCATTATTTTTTTTTGTTCGTAAATTATTTCTTTATCATTTATAACAATTTCACAAACTCTCCCGGGATCTCCCGCTTGGTAGTCGCGTGTTCTAACCATCATGCCACGGCCGGATCTTTCCCACACTCCGAATTAATTTTAAGTAATGGCTTCTAATGCATCCTTTAGAATATACTGAATTACTACACATGGGTTGTATTTTTGCTGAGTTCCTGAATTACGCGATCGATGACGACATAAAGCTGGTCATTGCCAACAAAACTCTAATTGAACACCAATCAGCGTGGCAATAGCACATGTTCAGTTTTACATATTTTGTTTTATTTATTAATATTTTAATTGGACGAAATTTTTTATAAAACTGATAAGGATATTTTGGTACTTTCAAAAAAAATAAGAACAAAATTATGGTAAAACTAATTTACAAAAGTAATAAATTTGTATAAGATTTATATAAATATTTAGACAGGTTTGTAAATTGCTTAGTAAATATAGTAAGGGCACTTTAAGAGTGTTGTTATATGTAATTCGTGTAAACTATTGGATATAACACATTTTCTTCGTAATTATAATGGATTTAATCGAAACATATAAGTAGACTTATGCTAGTTTGCAAATAGTTTTTTTTTATTTATTAAAACTATGCAGTATGGACGGAATGTTTAAATGTCTTTTAAATGATTTGTGCGCAAAAACGTCGACTTGATTACAATAAAACAATCAGTCGTATAATGAGGCAGATATAAATGTCAAAAATGTGACAATTAATAAGGTATTTAAATTAAAATTGTAACGGCGATCGGCATGGTTGCGTGTCGTCTTGCCTGCAATATGCACTTTATTAGTATTAAAAAAGGAAGACATGCTGAAAATAATTACCCATTTGGAACCGTAAAGTAGGACTGGACATACGGCCGTCACCTCCATTACTAAATGCCAAAACACGCATATTATAGCTCTTTCCGGGCGTGAGATTTCCGATATAAGATTCTAGTTTTTCGCCGACTTTAACGATAGTATCATTTGCTGTTATCATATTCTGGTCGCTTTCCCAAATCCTGACTTTATAGCCTTCAATGGGTTCTTCATCTTGGGAGGGCGAAACATAACGCCACACAACTCGAACAGTTGAAGGGTTAATACCGTACACATGAACAGATGAAGGTGGTTTTTGTGGTGCTTTACGGTAAGTGCGTTCTAAAAATTAAATCAAAACGATTATATCTATATATGGCAAATGTCCACAAAATATATTAAGTACCTTCGAACCGTTCACTTTCGGGACCTTCTCCTGCAGCATTATAAGCCATAACTTTAACGAAATAATAGGTGTCTGGTTGCAGACCCACTATCAAAGCCCAGTTTCGAATAGTACGAGACAAATAATAAACAGCGTCTTCTTCCTGATGTGAAGTTTTCCAGTATTTGATCTAAAATTATCAATAAAATGTGTTAATAAATAAACTTGCTTAATATTTATGCATTTTATTCTCTTACCCTGTGACCAATAAGTTTGCCTCTTATATTCTCTCTAGTCATGTCAATCGGTTGCCAGGTAACATTGAACGCTGTCGAGTTAAAAGCCAAGGCGATAGGCTTTTGCGGTGCCACCTGCGGCATATCTTCAGCAGAGTAAATAACGACCGGCTCACTTTCTGGACCTTTGCCCATGTTGTTAATGGCTTGCACCTTTACCTCGTACTCAGTAAAGTAGCTGTTCAGTGGAATATTTACTACAGCCATTCCAATGTGATCACGCCTATTAATAATTTCAGTTGCCCACTCAAACTTGCCTTTCAAACGCCAGAAGACTTTGTAATGTATTCCGTGGCTATGCTGCTCTTCTGGTAGCAAGGGATCCCATTTGATAGTAAGATCGCCTATTTTACCACCGCCTCCACCAACATTGTGTGGTGCTATATAAGGCTTATCCTCATGTGTACTGTAAATTGGTGAAGGCGTCGAAGGGGTCCCTATGCCCAAATCGTTGACGGCCGCAACACTAAATTCATATGAAGACCAAGGTGTCAAGTTTGTTACTTCAGCTTGTTGTCTGCCTGTATAGCGATCAACTTCTCGGGCTTGCACATGCGTCGATACATTCACCCATGTGCGATTCCAATTAGTTCGTCCTAAAATATTGTAGTAACGAATTGGACGACCATTGTTGGCGCCATCAACCCACTCGATGAGAGCTTTTGTCTTGCCAATGTCGATAACTTGTACACCACCTGGGGCTCCTGGAGCGCCTTCGATGACCACATTCGTTTTAGCAGATATCTCATTTACGGAAGATTTAACCACACATTCGTAATCTCCGCCATCTAACATAGTTACATTATGCACCGTCAAACGATTATAATCGACAATCTAAAATAGAATTTGGTAAGCTTTTCAAACATAAATAATTGCTTGTTTTAAACTTACAATTCTCTCTGTGCCATCATGGTTATTGCGAAGAGTTTCACCATTATGTTTCCAAATATATGCCACATCGAGTAGTTCGTCATAGCCAGCCTCGCATTGCAAAAATATTAGATCATGCACTTGTGTTGTTATTCGCAGTGGCGGTGTTTGTATGAATCGTAACTCCTCTAAGCAGATATACGCAAGGATAAAGTTATTGCATTATAAATTTGAAAAGCTTACGCCTACTTACGTAAAACTATAAGTCGGGAACGCGATTCGTCGGAACCAGCTTGGTTGGAAGCAACACAGGTATAAATACCTTCATCATCACGAGATGTGGGCGAGATAATCAGGGTGCCACTTGGCAAAATACGTCGATGCCCTCCAGCGCCGATTAATTGACCGTCTTTCTTCCATTGGAATTTGGGGCGTGGGGCTGCTTCAGGGTCGCATTCTATGGTAGTGTTGCCATTATATACAGCGTAGATTTCAGATTCCAATGGTCGTTTCTTAAATGAAGGTTTCATTGAGAGTACACGCAGTTGGGCAGAAGAATAGGCAGTTTTCAACTGATTTGAAGCACCACACTGGTACATGCCATCGTCGCGATCCGGATCCAAATACTTTATGGTTAAAACGTTGTCCTGTATGATGAATCGATCTTTGTCAATAGTTTCTGGGTTCAACAGCTCTGCGTTCTTATACCAAGTGTAATTGACATCTGGTATGGCAAACGATTCACAGATGAAAGTAACATCACTATTGTGATCTTTAACTTTGTCCTTCAATGGTATTGTAAACTGTGGTTCCTTCTGTATATTGATGAATATTGACTTCTCCAAAGATTTCCGAGGATTTGTAATTGTGCATGTGTATTCACCATTATCATTGGTGGTGGCATTTTGTATTACCAGGACGCGGTTATAGTTTGTAGTGAAGGCATTGCGTTGAAGCGGTTGTCCACGTCTAGTCCAATTGTACGAAGGTATGGGATATCCAAACGCCATACACTCTAAACGGATTTCATCACCGGCAATGGGAGCTTCTGGAAATATCTGCAATGGAAAAAAATTGCATTAACCAACAATTTGTTTCTGAAAATTAGTTGATGCTACAGATATTTCGTTATCCGATAGTAGAACTACGGTCAAAATTTGCATGGCATTTTCGGTTTGCAATGCAATTATATATAAAAGGTGAAATATTTGGTCCTCTCAGAGTGAAGCAAGGTGTTTTTAATTTCTAAATTTTTTTTCTGCGGTCGTGAATAATTCTCGTAATTTCCCAGTAGGGAATCGTCAAACTAGTTCAAAAACGTATCAGTTCAAAAGTATGGAATTGTGAATTAATCTCAAAACTAACTAGTTCTAAACTATCGAAGTTTGAACCAGTTGAACGTTATTAGCTGATGAATAAAAAAAAGTAAATTTTGAAATAATTTCAGAAGTTACATTTCGAAAAGATAAATGCAAAGAGAATATGGGAAGAGATTCCATCAGACCCTATGTCGCGTTAGTTTATGTCGATTTTTGTTTTGTCACTAGGCCCGACAGATATGCGAAATAACAGTTTATTTTTTTTACGGATTACAGAACTTTGGGGCAACGGAAAGTGTTTAAATGTAACACAATCCTCTTTTAATAATTTTGGTCAAACTTATTTGCGATATTAATTTGGTTGTTTTTTTTAATTCCTCTTTATTTCCTACTTCTATCTCTCAGGCCTAGTGTAAGAAAAAATACGGGTTTAATGGAATCCTCCTGGACAAATGATTCTAAATGACTTTTAGATAAAAAAAAAAATATATGGACATTTCCACAATTCCGCGATCGAAAAACAAAAAGTTCTTAATTTTTTTTTACTTTTATTAAATGAAGGTTTCATGCTTTCATTTCAAGCTTTTTATATATTGAATATTAACGGTCAAATTCAAATAATTGGTGCTGGATATTTTCGGCTACGTCGCATGTACATGTTTGGCATAATTGTAGATATATCATCAGCTGTATGATGATGTACTATTGTGCATCAGTTTGTCGCAAAGGGGTCTGAAGATGAACTCGTCGTGGAGTTCGAAACTCGTTTTCATAGTGCGTGACACTGAATTTGACCATAGAATATCAACAATAAAACACTTTTCTGATCGTTTAGCCAATTTGATATATCATTTAATACACTAGCACAAAATTGGTATTTTATTATAATGTTGTATTTTTCAACTATTTTAAAATGTATTTTGGACGTCGTAAAAGTTTATTTTTCGTATATTCGGATTTAAAAATCTAGTACAGTACTAGTCCAAATTTTCTAGAATTATACTAGTTCTTATAAACCATTTTTAAAGTACATAGTTCCAAACTAGTCCAAAGGAGACAATCAACTACCGCTCGACTAGAATTTCTGAACTAGTTCTATTCTAGTAAAAAGAGACAATTCCCCCGAAGCCTATGACAACTACGTGTTAAATGAGACAGTTGCTTGTATGGAAGGTGAACCAGTTTACTGTCCTGTGGAGAAATATTAACTTACTAGTTCCGAACAAGTATTTTTCCCTACTGGGTTGTTTCGTCTTACACATATCGGAAAAGAGCTTCTTCGCAAAATAGAAATCTGGAAAGCTTTTAAAATTCATAATCCACAGATGCAGGTAATGTTTTTAAAGTTGTTTTCTTCAAAGCCAAACATTTATTTTTGTTGTTGAATTTTTTCCTTTTTTAGGCTTATCTTAAAAGACTGTGTTTTCCATCTGATCATATGTCAAATTTTCAAAGAAAAAAATATACCGAACTTAATAAATGTACCTTATATCGCTCAGAGAGATTAGACAAATTCAGGAGTTCATTTGTTGAATCCTTTAATTGCTATCCTATATTAATTGCTTTCAATATGTAATGTTTTTGTATTTATTTAACTTGTAATATATCTTACCTTCGGAAATGAATTGGCGAATATAAGAGCTTGGTAGTTACTATTTGGTTTAACGCGTAAAGGAAAGAACGGGCCATTTCGACCGGTATCGGACACCAACGTTTGTACCGTGCACGAGTAATTTGCTCTATCCACAATTTCAATAGATGAGAAATAGAGCGCTCCATCATTCGATACGAACACACGCTGGTCTTCATCCACAAAATTTGGAAAATAATCCCTTGACCAATAGTACTTTACTTCGGGGTAATGCTGCGGTGGATCACAAAATATTGATTTGCCCCAGTTCATATCACCTGTTTCAGCAGAACGTTTTAAATTAAACTCCATTATAAAGCCAAAATTTAAATGGGCGCTCTCGGAGCGAATTCGTCCGAACTTGTTCTCAGCCACACAATGATAAGCTCCCTGATCCAAGGCCTGCTTTGGATCGTAAATAATCAAATTGCCACCAGACACAGTGTAACGATCATCTTTTAAAGGATCAATGCTTTTGTATTCCAAAGTGTCGTTTACATAAATTTCGCGGTACCAGCGGTAAGAAGGTGTTGGAAAGCCACCTGCTAGGCAACTCAAAGTAACGTCATTTATCAAACGATTTTTACTTGTATCAAATGTTGTGTCGTTTGGTTGCTTTACAAAGAATGGACCACGGGGTATTTTATCCAGATCACGAATATCTAGGCCATAATGGAATGGGCGTTTATCGTCCGACTTCAAATTTATATTATCCGGGTTGTGAAGTATTTTTGATTCACAGATAAACAGATTCAGTTCGATATCGTATGCAGGCATAAACATCCACCTGTCGTTCTTTTTCGAGAAAGCGTAAACAAGACGATCTCGTACAAAGGCATTGTCGCCATATTGGCCAGGTCCTGCAATAGAAGGGTTGCGGCAAACCAAATTAAATAGTTTAAAGATACAAATACTGTCAACCTTTGAGCAATTTACTTACCAATAAATCCTCTTAAATTATTTGAATTTCTATTTCCGGAACCTCCAATTGTGTTGTAATATTGATTGGGATTATTACGGTTAAAATCGTTGCTAAAGCTATTTTGCACCAAAAAACGATTATCGTGTAAGTCTTCATTTTCTATGGCCTGATTTTCATCAAAAGAGAATCCATCTTCCACCATAAGAAACGGTGAGTTGTCATCGTTGACCCAACTATTCTGTCCTGTTAGTCTCGCCGATAGCCAGAATCGGTTTTGCTTCTGGTTTTGCAATATCAACTGCTTCAGCACGAATGAGTGCTTCTCAATATTGTCCACATTTATTAACTCGGCATTGTATGCTTTACAGATTTTTTTTGCTTCCAGCCAATTGCGTTTAGGAGAGCGTATGAAACGGTAACAGGTTTGACGGAATGATATCCAATGTTCGGGGCAGAAGTTGTCTTCATCACTATATGTATCGGTAAAGCCAACTCCCGTCGAAGTGTATCCAGTTGTGCTGCCTCCTACGTTTCGATTAAATGGGTCATAATTGTTTGCGGAGCTACCACCCAAGGTATTTGAGTTTAACTGTCGGTTCAATGTGGACTGTGAGTCGTAGTAATTGTTGTAATTGCCTTGACCTAGGCTACTACCTGCAGCATTGGGATTACCTCCAAGTTGATTTTGATCTTGCAATGAATTTTGTAAAGGGTTATCGTACTGTGTGGTACCAGACAAAGTATTCTGCTGCGAATTCGTGTACTGAGGATTGTAACGTGGTTGATATGCTTGAGGGTCTGATGATAACTGCGCATTTACTGAAGCAGCAACGAGCAATATTACTATGATGAATAACATTTGTACATTGTGGTTGCTTGGTATGTAAAACATTGTGGTGTGTACCATTTTCCATTCGGTATTGTATGATATGTTATTGTGGCAGAAATTTTTACATTAAAGGCACATTGTTAAAAAATCAATAAATTCGTTCGTTAATTTTTAATTAAATGCATTTGTTCACTGAAAAAAAAAAGATTTAAATATTTAATGGTAGAGTTACAAATATTTCATTATCATCTGTAGATTGTAGGCTGGCCGTCATTATCTACAGGTCAAAAATTGCATATATGTACGTATGTATATTAATAGCCACAATAAAAAAAAACATTTCTGATCGTTTAGCCAAATACTGGTGTATCATTAGATACGCTAACATAAATTGATAAATACACTAACTTATAATTTTTTTACTAGCTGTCCCGGCAAATCTTGTTATTGATAACACTAGTTTACAGTCATTTTGCATCAGAGTTGTAAATAATTTTTTTCTATAGATTTCGGCGTCCTTAACACGAATATGAGATTTAAAAATTGTTCCTCTGATTAGTTTTCAAGATATGAATTTTTGAATTATTTTGCAAAGTTTTTGTGAGATGCATCAGCTTATTGAAGAATAATTCGAAAACGCATCCAACGATTTGAACAAGAGTAGTCACCAATTAAAGGTAATGTGCTCCCCTAAAACCTTTCTATACAAGCTTTTAACATCGGTTGGGTAGTTTTGATAGTAGGAGTATTTAAAGTTTAAAAAACTAATTTTTTTTTGAAAAAATCACGGTTTTAAATTGATAAAAAAATTTATAACAAATATTAATCGCAAAAATAAATCCAGTTTCATAAATTGAGTATAAAGAATAGACTTCCCCGAGCAAACCAAGCCATCGTTTATAAAAATTGGGTGATAAGAGGCAGAGTTACACGTTTTGTAAGAGGGCACTACAAATAGTAAATTTTTTGATTTTTAGCATATCACTGTAGGCTTAAATCTAAACTTTACTTTGCATGAAAATAACGACAAAAAGTGTAAATGCCACTGTATTCTGGGTTGATCGTGCATCACAAAAATGCTTAAGTTGAAATCCTAGCTTATCCTTTTTAAAAAATATCGATATTTTTCATTTCTTGCGGCCGGGACCAAAAGTCTTTTTACTTTTGAAACGTAGACAGTAAAAAACTGGACGAACGAGATAAAAACTGTTTATTAATTATAAAAGTACACAAACAGGGATTCATGCATGATCATTGATTACACAGTGCAGCAGTAAAAACTTGAACCAATTGAGACCGCCAAAATCTTAAAGCTTATGATATTAGAAGAAACCTCCTAGCTGGGTTTTGAATTATTAGCTAAGGTTTTTTTATAATTCATTTTTGAAATTTTAAAAAATCATGTACTGATTCTTAAGGCTATATCACGTGAACTTTTCAAAATTTTGATGTCTCTCTTTGGTAAAATTTTAGCTCTTAATCAGATCTAAAAATTAAACCTTTAGATAAAACCAAAAACACAATATAATCTCACTCAAAACAACAAAAATGTAAAAAAATCGTAAAATTTCATCATAGATTTTTATTGTTTTTTTGATTTATTTTGTATTTATTTCATTTTAAAAAGCATAGCAATTTTAAATTCGATATACGTACAATTGAAAGTGATTTCTTTACAGTTTTGCTGATTTGAGTAAGATGTATCCCAAGGCATAATTTTTAGATCTGATTAAAAGCTAAAAAAATTGCTGAAGAGAGAAAAGCTATATTTGGAATAGTTCACGAGATATAGACTACTAAAATACTCGTCTCAGTCGAAAACTTCAAAAATGAATTAAAAGAAAACCTTAGCTAATAATCCAAAACCCAGTTAGGGGTTTTCTTCTACTATCATAAGCTTTCAGATTTTGTGGGTTTCAATTGGTTCAAGAGTTTGAAGTTGGAAAATGTGGTACTGTGTTATTTTGACATTGCTGCAACCTGTAGAAAAGTGCAGTTTAAGCCTACATTTTTGAAAAATATCGATATTTTTCATTTTTAAATTTAAATCTCATATTCGTGTTTAGGAGGCCGAAATTTATAGAAAAAAAAATACTTAGAACTCTGCTGCTGACAAAAAATAAAGATTTGTAAACTGGTGTAATAGATATATAGTTATTTGTTAAATAAAAGTGACATAATATGGCCTATGAATATCTCTCAAAGTAGAAAAGCAGATATGCAAAGTGATACTCGCTTATTAACTATAACGTAAGCTATTTAAATACATAAATATATGATGTAAGCTGGAATCAAATGTATCCTAGGAAACTTTTTACCTTATGTTTGTAGGATTGTTTGGCGTCTCCGTGGACGGGTCACGCCTAATTTTTGTGCTCAACTTTGTAGGTGAGGTGATTGTCTCTATGGACGGTATCTATAAATGTTCAGTAGCTTAACTTTCAACTACCTTGCGCCTATATAAAGATGTGTACAAAATTTTATTCGATTACACAAAGACAGACTGATCCCATCGCCACGTTCATTTAAAACCTATTTTGGCATTTATCTTAAAAAAAAAACTATAAATTATATATGTATAACATGACTTTAACGATGTAATTCGGTCTTGTTGTAAAATAATAGAACCACAACAAATTTCTGATTAATTAGAACGTATAATTTTGGATCTGATTAGATACAATAAGAAGTTATAATCTAATACTGCCGATCTAAAAAGTGGAGAGCTACACTTTTTTTAGACGACAACACAGCTTTTGATAGAAATTTGTTTTTTATGTATCTTCTGTTGGGAACATTTTTTCTGAGACTTCTTGTCAGTTCTAGGTCAGAAATCTGAGAGTCTGAGAATTTGATCAAGTTTTCTATCGCAAAAAAAATTGAATAATTTGAATTTTTAAAAAAAGTTGCTGATATATCTTTTTTTGCTGATATTCGGAAAGATTTTTAGCATGTTTTCGATCTTAAGTCTTAAAAAAAATTTGCAAAATTTTAGCTCTATCAGCATGAAGATAGCAAATTGATTATTTAGCTTTTAATAGCTTAGAACAACAAGGAAACTCCTCAAATTCGGAACTCTGATTTTTTTCGAATTCCATAACATGTCTTGCGTCTTCATCATGTCATGCTAGGCGAAAGAAATCGAACCCAACGAAAACCATTGTTTATACAAATACCTGTTTCTGGTTCACCTGAATCATGCAAGCAGAGTATAGTTACAATTCTAAAAACTATGTAATGGAGCTGGTTGTGATCACAAACTGGGTAACAATCACGACTACATACGTGCGTTTATTGAATGTCTATCTGTCAGTGGACATTTTCAAATTCAGCTTAATTATATCGAATAATTAATTGTATAAGGTGTGGTTAAGTGTTAAATAAACAATTACTATATATCCAAATTATAGAAAATCGTAATGTTTTTGTTTGGTTCACAATTTGATCATGCACCCATCTCCATTCCAATGAACGCATTGCCACATTGTGGGATAACAGAGAAGTTGCGTCTCTGCCGACGTCATGCTTAGTAAGCTTGTCTCAAACCACACCTTAATAACTAAAATGAGCCCTATATCATATATGCACTATATTCTGGATAGTTTGTTAATGTCTGACATTATGTACAAGCGTTTAATATTTTTTTTTTCAATATTACCGTTTTTATTCACAAGGATAGAGAAACAAAATTAAAAAAAGTGAAGTATATCCAACGAAACAACACCTAATCAAACACAAAAACACATCCGATAGGAAAGATGAATGAAACAAACTGAACTATCAATAAAAACACTTCAAAGAATAAGTGGTTACTTTGCACACATTTACGTAAGCAGTGCTGCCAGAAGTAAACTTAAAAAAGTGCTAACTTACAAAAAATAAATGCTGTAACGAAATACTTGGTGCTAAAAGTTTCAGATACTACACAGAAAAACACTTATGTATATTTGAAATGTGCGGAGAATATGCTAAAATGTAACCTGTATTTTGTTGTTTGCAAAGAAGTTATCATATTTTAGCATCTATGGTATATGTGGAAAAATGCACTGAGTTGTATTCTGCAGCTGAATATCAACGATTTTTCTCAATAATGTTGATCCAGCAACCATTAATTTCGTTGTTTGTTATTTAACAGAGAAAATGCCATACAACATGACGAACAAAAAATTAAAATTTTTGCCAAAATATTATTAAATGATTATTCTTATAAGTTAAAATCATTCGCTCTTCTTTGGACTACTGCCTCCGAAGTAATGTACCCAGTACCCTGCCAACTCTCTCTCGACTGAAATTAGATAGATATGTTAAGTTTTTGCGATTTGTTTACCCAGCAAAACAAAAAACGCAATATTTTCTTTTAAATCTCTTTTTTTCACGAACGGACACTACTGCAGAAGAGAACGCTCCAATCCATGACAATGGTATTAACTGTCCACCTCCGAGCCAGAGCGAGATACTTGTAGCAATATCCCGCCTTAAAAATTACACAGAGGCTGGAGCCGATGGTCTCCCGGCTGAATTGTTTAAGATAGGTGGGTAGGAGCCTATTAGAAGCATGCATCAGCTCATGGAGAAAATCTGGCTAGAGGAGAATATGCCTGGGGGTGTGAGTCTCAGTCTGTTATGTTCCTTATATAAGAAAGGACAATATAGTGAGTGTCATACCATGGAATAAGCCTATTGCCAATTGCGCACAAGGTTCTTTTGAGCATATTGTGTGAACGTCTAAAGCCAACTGTATAAAAACTAATTGAACCTTATCAGTGCGGCCCTAGACCTGGTAAATCTACAATGGATCAAATCGTCATATGAAATCAAAAAAGTCGTAAGTTACCAAAAATTAAAAATCGACTTTTTGATTGAATACTATGCACCGCATCAAAATACATGTACCTGCTAAGTTTTACAGTCATACGACTAAAAAATTCTACGGCTTTTTGTTTGCAAGCACAAACAATTTTAGGAAGTTTTTTGTTTCCTTTTTGATTTCATATGACGAAATATTCACTTTACGACTAATACTGGAAAAACTCATAAAAAGCAGGTCGAAACCTAACTCCTCTTCGTCGACTACAAAGCTGCCTTCGACTCTCCGATAAGGAATAGGCTATATGAGGAAATGTCTGAGTTTGGTATTCCTGCAAAGCTAAATCAACTTTGCAGATGTACCTTGGAAAACACCAAATCCTCGATTAAGTTTGGTAAGGATCACTCTGAACCATTCAACACGGAAAGAGGTCTCAGACAGGGTAAAGCTTGTCCTGTACACTATTTAATATAGTTTATTAATGAATAAAAAGTAATATGCATATTAAGGCGGCAAGAAGAAAAGTTCCTGTTGGTCGCACTAGACTGCTAATTTCAATTTTTTTCATTCGAATCGGACCTATATTGTCAAATTTTCTTGCGCTTAGGTCGATTTGTTTACTTTTTGTTCGACTTCTATCAACACAATTTAATAGTTCGGGACTTTTTGCAAAAATAAATATACGTTTTTATTGCAGAACCTTTAGTTGTTGTTCTAGTGCAGTCTCCGTATTAAACACACCTTAAATCAATGCAACAAATTTGGCATTGCAACAACAACAGGCAATTTATTTTGTAGTGTCTCTCTACTGTCAAAATCTCCGTACAAAACGTTGACAACCGAAAGGAGTATCGAGGCGAGTACATGTACGTTGACAGTGCAGAGGCACCGCAATCAGAAGTATAGACAAAAACAGCAGACTGTTAACGCCACTTGTGTGAACACATCTTGTTTCATATGATTATGACACAACACATCGTAATGACATTTACATAACCATGTTATTACAAATGTATTATTTGTTGGTGTTGGAAAGCGGAAGTATTTGCGTAGCTACCAGCTGACAGCAAAGAACACTAAGAGGAAATTATGGAATAGGGACTTGTTGATTTCGATTGATAATTCCAATTCAATTCTAGATACATTGGATGCTTCTTTTAATTACGGAACCGTGAATAATGTTCTACATAAACCAACGAGTAGTGAAATACTAAGGATATCAACAGGATTAAACGCATCAATAACAGTGAACAATGTCTTCCTATTCTCGTGATACCGAATTAAGGAGTGTACAACCCAATGATTTGTACCATTTAGCTGTTATCTTGGAGGAGAATGACTACTGGAGAAAATTGATGGAAATTATTCCCAGAGAAATAAATAACCAATTATATGCCACATGCACGGACCACGCAAATGCACCTTCTGGCAACAATAGAAAATACGAACGTGACCACATACGTTTAATAGAAAATGCCTTTAAGAGGTCGGGAGAGTCAAGGCTATGTTCTCAAATACTATTTGATGAATGGGGATCATCAGGACGTAAACACGAGCGGCCAACACTAGGTGTGCTTCTACATTTGCTGTCACAAGCCCAGTTGATTCGAGCTGCTGATTATGTTGCTGTTTCGCTATTAAAAGGTACTTGTATTTTATTTATTATATAGTTTCAATAACCGAGCGTTTACACTGGGCCTCTGAAGGGCACTATACACAGGCAGATTTGTGTGGGAGACAAAAAATCCGTGTAAACGAACTTTTATTTTTCAGCAGCAGCCAACAGAAACGGTCTAGCGAACCATGCCAAATATGTACGTGTATTTTATTTTTCCAAAAATTGAGCGCAACACGTTTTGAATGATATTTTCTTCAAAGATTTAATTATTCGACATTTATTCGTATATTTTGTTGAATTTAAAAATATTTCCTAATTTTATTTTGATATTTTTCTTTGACACGAAAAAAAAGTCTATAGAATCTGTCCCCATATTACACAGTGCAACAGTGAAAAAAACACCCGAACGAGACTATATAGGTTCGATAGTACAACCGGAACTGAGTAAAACCCTAGCTCAGTTTGGCTAGATTGGCTACCTAATTTTTTTTTTGGCCCCCTAAACTTTTTGAAATCCTTGGACCCCTTGAAAAAAGGTGACATCAATTGTTGGCTAACAGTTTCTACAGATTTTAATCTAGCTCCTTCTCTTCTTCAACAAAGTTTTAGCTAATAGTCCGCTTAAGAAACTGATGTAATAAAATTTGCCAAAAAAATTAGACTTCCCTCGTTTATTTTCAAAAAACTTCGATAAAAATTTTAATTTTTTCACATTTTTTAATATAAGTCGTAGGGAATCCAGATTTTTTGCATACTCTATTCAGTGAAATTGTAGTTTAGGTAACACCGAATAACTTTTCTGAACAAACCTATGCAATCTGAACAAGTCTAGGGATATTAAATAGCTCTGAAAACACACTATCTACTTTAAACAAATCAGTTATTTAGGAGTTTTGGGCCATTGTGCAATGTTTTTACTTGCTATCTTTACCAAAAACGTACTTATTGTAGAACTGAATAACTTCTGTAAACAACCAATATGATCGGAATACTCCACCCCCTTAATTGTTCACAATGAGCATTAGGGTGTTCCTTATATGGCATTTTTTCGAATTTCGTTAAAAATATGTATTAATCGCGATGTTGGTCATCTGTCTTCACCTTACGTTTCTTTTTGCCAATATTAGGAATATATTGTGAGAAATTTTGTATCAATAGTTGGACATTAGGGTGTGCCGCAATGAGGTTAAAGTTGAAATTTGTTCTCAAATCAGTTTATTGCCGCTGAGTATTTTTCTTTCGTATATAGACTAAGTAGTAATAAGCCGTTCAATAGCTGAAATAAAAACCTAAAATAATATGTGTTTGCTTTTACCATATCTCTTATAGACGCCGAGATATTTGATATAGAAGTGGGGGTATTTTTAAAAAAGTTATTAAAAATGTTGAAATTGAATTTCGATGTAGATTATTATGGGCAATTATATATTTCAACTTTTAAAGGTTAATCAAGTTAAAATCTATATGTTTAAAAAGTATATGTGTATATTATCACTATCTCTATAAATTCTCGAGATATCAGGGGCTTAAAAAGCATAGCAATGACTACTTAACTTTTGTTTCACCTGTATATCCATTGTGTATGCTTACAAATGTCACCAAAACCATTAATATCCAATGGTCTTTTGAGGGGATTTTTTATTTGTATCATATAAAAATCGTTATTGGTAAGTATTCAATGGGTATTCAGATGGAACAAAAGTTCATTAGACATTGCTATGCATACAGTCAAAAATTCCGTTTTTTACGCCTGATATCTCGAGAATTGATAGAGATAGTGATAATATACACATTTACTTTTTAAACATATAGATTTTAACTTGATTAACCTTTAAAAGTTGAAATATATAATTGCCCATAATAATCTACATCGAAATTCAATTTCAACATTTTTAATAATTTTTTTTAAAATACCCCCACTTCTATATCAAATATCTCGGCGTCTATGAGAGATATGGTAAAAGCAAACACATATTATTTTAGGTCTTTATTTCAGCTATTGAACGGCTTGTTACTACTTAGTCTATATACGAAAGAAAAATACTCAGCGGCAATAGACTGATTTGAGAAAAAATTGATACATTAACCTCATTGCGGCACACCCTAATGTCCAACTATTGATACAAAGTTTCTCACAATATATTCCTTATATTGGCAAAAAGAAACGTAAGGTGAAGACAGATGACCAACATCGCGATTAATACATATTTTTAACGAAATTAGAAAAAAATGCCATATAAGGAACACCCTAATGCTCTTTGTGAACAATTAAGGGGTTGGAGTATTCCGATCATATTGGTTGTTTACAGAAGTTATTCAGTTCTACAATAAGTACGTTTTTGGTAAAGATAGCTAGTAAAAACATTGCACAATGGCCCAAACCTCCTAAAAAACTGATTTGTTTAAAGCAGATAGTGTGTTTTGAGAGCTATTTAATATCCCTAGACCTGTTCAGATTGCATAGGTTTGTTCAGAAAAGTTATTCGGTGTTACCTAAACTACAATTTCACTGAATAGAGTATGCAAAAAATCTGGATTCCCTACGACTTATATTAAAAATAGTGAAAAAATTAAAATTTTTATCGAAGGTTTTTGAAAATAAACGAGGGAAGTCTAATTTTTTTGGGAAATTTTATTATATCAGTTTCTTAAGCGCACTATTAGCTAAAACTTTGTTGAAGAAGAGAAAGAGCTAGATTAAAAACTGTAGAAACTGTTGGCCAACAATTGATGTCACCTTTTTTCAAGGGGTCCAAGGGATTTCAAAAAGTTTAGGGGGACAAAAAAAAATTTTGGTTGCCAATCTAGCCAAACTGAGCTAGGGTTTTACTCAGCTCCGGTTGTACTATCGAACCTATATAGTCACGTTCGGGTGTTTTTCAAAAAGTTTGATTTTGTGTCATAGTGTTATTAGATGTCTGCCCAGATTTTTGGAAAAATATCGTTTTAATTTTTTACAGACAAGTCTGCGCAGGTCGAATACATCGCCCTAAACTGGGAGATAAATCTGGGCAGACATTACATCTCACAGACTTGTATGCCAGTGTAAAGTAGGCTTAACTAAGAATATCTTAGAGAACGTCGACAGAATGAGAACAAATTTCTTCATGTTAATCTTAGACAAGGAGAATTCGTATGGCAAAAGTACAGAATAAGGGACGGGAGCTCAAATAAAAAAAATATGCCATTCTCTTCATCTTGGTACCCAACATAGGAACGGTAGGAACACTGGGGGTCAAAAAAGGGGACCCTGCGGGTCATTTCAACGGAGAATCTTTCAGGTCCGAGTTAGAACTACTTTTCTTGGGTCACCACCGAAAATGTTAAGTCAAGTGATAAAAAAAAATTAACTTATATGTGTGGAAATTTGAACTATGGGATATCAGATATTCTAAACACATTTAAAATTTAAATATTTTTTTATATCGTTGCGATTGAGCTTATGTTTCATATTCGTCACTTCTTCCTTCGAAGTTTTAATTGTGTGTAGTTTTGTATTTTTTGTTTGTGAAAAAGTGTTTTTTGTACTCATCACAAATATTTATTTTTTTCTAAAATAAATAGTACTTATTAATGATGGCGACTTTACTGTTGTATACCTATTTATAAATGTATTTTTTTTTTGGCAGCTCATCTTGTAAGATAGATCAGTCTCATAACACTTATTATAATACTATTTATTATAAAACTATTTGAGATTTCATAGGTAAGATAATCTAACTTATAATTACGTATCTTACTACAATTGTCTGGGGTTGAAGTTGACGTTTGTTGATATAAAAATCTTTTGTTTTATCACAATATTTTTGGGTCACACGTGGTTTCATTGAAATAATTTAAAAAATGCAAAAGAAATTTCAAAATCTTTAAAAACTTTGTTTTGTATACTCAGTCTGTAATCAAAATTTAAAACATGTTTGTTAATAATATATTTTTATATAAAATTAAACTTTCTGAGATAAACCATAACACACAATCCTACAAACAACTAAGAGGGCACGTAGATTAGCAATCCGAAGATGCCGGGTTCAATTCCCGTCTGGGGCACTGGCCAAATCAACATCGAAGAAAAACAAATACCTTCGAGTTCTCCAGCCAACAAAACTCATCCTAAATGCTTCCACTACGAAAATCCAGATTGCGCAAAGACCATGGACAAAGGAAATGATTTATCACATCGCATAATAAATCAACAAAACCAAAAGAATAATCATCCCAGCTGTTACAACGACAACGAATTAACAATTTTACATATAATGCTTTAAGATATCATGGAATGCTGAAAATGCTATTCCTTAATAACAAAATTAATGAATGCGCGAGTCAATAGGATATGTGGAAAACAATAAAAGAATTGGTGTTGAAGGACTGTTCGGAAATAGAGGAAATATAAATAAATGGCGGATAATGATTTTGTTGTCACAGCTGGGCTGTGTCCGTACCAGTAAAACACTGGTCTCCTTATCGAGATGATACTCATGTCAATAAGAGGCATCCGGTAACGATCCTTAGTGCATTGCTTTGTACTGTTTGTGAACCTTGCCATTGAGTGTCGCTTAGGAATGAAGCTCAAATTGCGGCTCGCAGTTAAAGACCGAGCGACCAACCGCTTTGTACGTCATAACTATGGTTTCTTTGTCCTTGCCCCATGATGTGACCTTAAGAGCTTTGAGGTCCTTATTCCGGGTTTTTACCTATGTAAGTGGCGTGCTTGGAGAAGGTAAGGAGGTTGTCGAAGATAACCCCGAGAATTTTGGAGTTTTGTACCGTAGTTATACGGTGGGCATCGACCGAGATGTCCAATCCCAACCTTAGCTGCTTAGTCCAAGAGGTAAAAAGTGCACTGTAGATTTAGACGGTGATTACTTTATTTTGCGATCCTGCAGGAAGTTCTGTAGTGTGGCTAGGTAGTCAGTGATTCTAGCGTTGATGTCATCTATGTTGACGCCTGATGAGTAAATAATGCAATAATCAGCGTATGACACCATTGAGACTCCTTAAGGAGGTGCAGGTAATTTCGAGAGATAGATATTGAAGAATATGGGTGACATTACTCCTCCGTGTGGTGCGCCCATCTATATATTTCGATATTCGGATTTTTGGACTCTAATTAGGTTTTGGCATTGAAATAACCCTGACTTTTCAAACATACGGGATGATCAAACTGGCCATTGATTTGTTTAGAACTGGTGTGAGATATGTTTTAACATCAGCAATGGGCGCCGTCTGGGCTAAAATTTTTTTAGGGTTTTGACTTGGAGATTATTGTTCTCCAAGTGAAGTGATGTGAAGGGGATGGGTGCCAAGTATCTTTCGGGGTTCTTGGCTTTCCGTACAAAAACTATTTTGTCCCTGTTCTGCGTAGGCAAGTATTCAATATATTGCCAGCAGAATTTTGTTCCGCATTTCTTTGCAACGGCATGCTGGATGTTGTAAAATGCTATAGCTGTGGGGTTATTGTTTCGTTTCATTTCAGATGGACTTCTGAATGAAATAAAACAAGCATTTGAGAGTATTAATGGAGACTTACAACATAATACCAAAGCTGCAGAAATTTGGCTGAATTGCGATGGTTTAGAAGCTATTTGCATCAAAGAACTCAAAGGAAGAGATGTGGGGAATACTTATCGAATTCAAAATAAATATACGTGGGTGTGCCTAATTGTGTTATTCTCGAAACGTTGCTGCTTTTAATTTACATTAATGACCTTCGAATAGTTTTTCGAAAAGGATTTGATAAAAAATATCAACTATGACTGTGATTAACATTCACAACACGAACGTTAAGCCGCATTTTGAAAAATTTTCAGCGCTATTGCTTCTGGGAACTCATCAAATGAAGGACACGCTTCAAAAACTGCTTTACGCTCTTTACGACCGCCTTAATTGTTAAATGAATTAATGCATAGGAAGAGGTTCTAAACATTTAAATTACAGACTTATTCTGTTTTAGTACGTTAACAATAAATTGTTAATATAATAGCACATAAGGTAAAGACCGGGAGTGGCATGATGGTTAGAACACGCGACTACCATGCGGGAGATTCCGGGTTCAACTCCAGGCTCCAGTCATCTAAAAAAATAAAATAAAAAATGAATTTTTCTTTCATTGCCGGTCCCTTCGATGTTGTCGTCAGCAACTTCTCAGTATAAGTGTCGAGTCAATCGGCATGTCTAGGAAAAGCTTCTCAAACAGCATCTCGTCTATAAACATGTAGGTACCGTTAGTTGTGAATCTAAAAATAGAATGCGTGTTAATTCCCAACAACGCGAGAAGCTATCCCGTATCTTATTCATGGGGTGTAAGGGGAAATTAAGTAAATGAGGTAAATATACAAATAAAAAAATTAGGAAATGCAAATAAATAAAGTTCTCTATTACTCTGAAAATGTTGACAATTTTACAAAAGTGAAAGTATGTACAGTGAGTCAATTAAGTATATTGCTTTTTAAAAATATAAGAAAATTTCTTATTAAAACAGCTCCAAAAATCGTTATTTTGATAAAATAAATTTATTTTATATAACATGCATAAAAAAGAACATAAAGAGTAGATAGTCTTTTTTAAATTCAACGAAACAGCAGAAATGACATAGGTAATGCATTAAAAATTATGAAATTGTAACAATCTAATATCAATAAAGTACTTTGCTTTTTACATTATTTTTGATAAAGGACCTCGTAAGCTCTATATTAATATGTCGTATGGTTACTATTGTTGGATATTACTTCATCTAAGAGTTTGTCCAATGATTCCACCAATTTGCGGCAGGTTTCTACTGGTATTTTTTTCCCATTCTTCTTGCAATACTTTCTTCAACATCGTTTTTGATGAAATTTTGTGATTTCTCACCCTACCCATCCAGGTACGCCCAAAGATTTTCTATGGGGTTAAAGTCGGGACTGTGGGGTGGGGTAGGAAAATGGGGTTGTCGTGTTGGAAAGAATAGTTATTCATGTCTAGGTCCATTTTTTGTATATTAGCATGCAAATCATTCTTCAAAATTGACAAATAAATGTGGCGATCCATAATCCCATCTATAAATACAAGATTCCCTACTCCCAGAGCCGACATGTATCCCCATACCATCACTGAACCACCCCCATGTTTCACAGTAGGTTTAATATTTCTTATGTTGAGAGCTTCATTGGGCTTTCTCCATACTACACGGCATCCATCCGAGCCAAATATGTTGTATTTACTTTCATCACTGAATACCACAGTTTTTCAGAAGTCGAAATTTTTGTTTCTGTTCATCACGTCGAAAGATAAACGCTTCTCTCTATTAATTTCCGAAATGAGTGGCTTTTTCCTAGTCATACGACCATTAATATTGTGGGCCCTGTGTACCTTACGGACACTTTCATCACAGACACTAGTTCCTACATCCATTCTTAATGAATCGTTTATTTTTGGAGCTGATAAGTGTGGGTTTTTCCGGTTCTAGTTTTGGGCCACCCGTCCTTGCTTTATTTTCGATATTTCCACGTTCTTTTATTCTTTTAATAATATTTTCTATGGTTTGACGACAGCGACCAAACATTTCGCATATATATTAAACAGATTTACCCTGATTATGCGGATAATATATGATTTTTCTCTGAGAACAATTCAACTCAATTTGTTTTGGCATTTTTACGGTTTTACCATAAACTACAATTAAAAACAATGAATGAACTAATATATTTTGTAGAAAACAAAAGTTGCTGTCAAAAGAAAGGAATGCATTTGCAAAAAACGTGTGATTTAACTAGTTTTTTCAAAAAGCAAAATAGTTTATTGAGCTTAAACTTTTTTGATTCATGTAACTTTCGTTAAGTATCTTCATAACCAAAAAGAGTTTGGCAGTAATTAATGCAAAAATTTGATCCCTGAGTATATTCTATCAAAAATATTCCTTAAATGTCATATAACTCAATAGTTATACCTGTTTATATTTTAATTTGTAAGTTTTTTCAAGAAGCAAAATACTTAATTGATACACTGTATATGCGCCTAAGAATTTGTCCCATTTTTTTTTAGATTTTAACAAATGTTTAAAATCTGTGCTCCTTATAATCATTGTTAACATACATCCTATTTTTTTTTAGAGTCAAAGCCGATGCGCCCCACTGACGGCCCTGGCGCTGAAATACCAACTGATATGCCAACATCCTTTTACAACGTCGTTGATAACATGGCCAATGATAGTGAACATTATCCAGACACAGAAATGCTGCAAATTAACGCCAACGGCGGTATTAGTCTGATAGATAACAATAAGGATTATTGGACGAAATATCGTGAGCCCCCTGGCAAACACTTTGCATCTTTATCATCGACATCTAATCAGGACGACGGTGCTCCAATACCGCCGCCTAGATTGCAAAAATCAATACGATTACTCAAGAGGCAGGAGCAATTGCTACAATCTCAAAAATCAGATCACTTTCAAATGAATACCGATAGAGGTAATCACGATATCTACACCATTAACGAACATGAACCACAACATCAAGTAGCAAATGGAGATGACACAACAAAAGCGGCAACCGCAAATAATATACCAAAGATTTCGCTACTTATGAATGCTACCAACAGTGCGATGGAAGAAACAGCCGATGAATCATTAGTGGCTTATGGCGATTCTCTACCAAAATTAAGCTTTCTACGTGGCAATTCACAGGGAAACATCCAAGTGTCCGATGTTTTAAACGGTTCGAATAGCATACCAAATATAATTAATGCAAAGAATAGTGATGCAGTTCAAAGTATGACCGATACAAATTGTAGTGTTCATCCCAATCCATATTTACCGGCAATAAGTGCTTTAAACCTTAATGGCGAACGTGATATAAACGCCGATAATGTGCCATCCGCTGCAATTGATTGTCTTGCTACAAATAGTGGAAGCAATAATATTGAGATTGATTTTAATGTGCCAAGTGTTGTCACCAAAATATCCAAGGATCAAAATTCTGCAATACTATATGTCGGTGCCTCAGAAGTATATGCCTACAATGAAGCTATACCTGTGGAAGATAATATTGCTGACGTGGTTAATAACTACGTAGATGGTGGCTATGGGGACAACATCGAAGGTGACGATGACGAAGATGTTCCTAATTTAAGCATCTTCAATGACTCAAGTTTGACAAGCGTTACTAACACAAGTGGCGATAGTAGCTTCGATCAAAGTGTGAACGACAGTAGACCAACTTCTACGGATAGTGCACAACTACCAAATATAATTTAGATCATCTACACCCAGCCAGTACTTTTTAAATCCACATTTTTAATGTTTTAGAAATTTTTTGAGATGCTCAATTCATTTACAAAATTACTAAGTAATTCATTCCATTTTTATAAGACTTATTTGTATTTATATGTATGTATATATGTTAAATTCATTCTTAGTTGTAAATTTTTTTGTATACAACTTGCAACGTAACCAAGCTAAAATATTGCAAGGCTTTATAGTTTAGTCACACCAATGAATTAAATTAGCAGTAACAATGCTTTTAATAAAACCAGATGCGGTTGACAGATCTAAAACCCAAACAATATCATTGAATATGGATAAGAGTAGACCACGCACCACACACTATATCTGAAACATTGCTTTCTACTTTAAGCACTCGTTTTAATGTGTCGCAATATTCTGGTGCGTCTATTAAACCTAACTGACCATGTGCATTATATCCACAAGCAAATATTGTGCCACAACTCATTAGCAGAATTGTATGTCTAGTTCCACATACAACTTTTAGTGGCAAGCAATCATTATCGTTGCTTTTCGATGTGCAGCAACAAACTGGTAGATCTATAAATTGCGGCAATGGATATACAGTGGGTTCTTTCAAGGTGTAAGTAGTGTTCTTGAAGAGTCGTAAGCCTAGTTGGCCATTCGAATTGTAACCCCATGTGTAGAGATCCCCGAATACTGAAATTGCGGCACTATGCCAGCCAGATGATGAGACCCAACATATCTGAAATGAAAAATGTGTGCAGTTAATAGTTTTGCAGTTTATGCTATATTTGATAAACTCAATATTTTGTATAAATAAATTTATTAGCAAATATCATATCTATAGAACAGAAATATTTTGAAAACAATATAAGAATAGTGAAGCTAATACTATAACACTAAGCAATAAAATTAATAACAAATTCAGGGCCCTTATCGCGGCATTCGTGATCGAAATGTTAAATTTTTGGATCCCGGCAGCCGTTATCGAATCCATAATATGCGAAATGTTATTCGATAGCTCAGCTGCCCTCGAGTAGCCATTTGTAAATAGTTTTTTTCCGCAGTACTAACGCAAAGCGTAAGTTGGTTATTTTGTTGTTAAAAATACAAGGAGTTTATTAAATAATATTAAGAAAATAAATAATAGACGAAAAAAATGCATTCCGACTTGAAAAAGAATCACTAAACAAAATTTGTATTCAGTGTAGAAATAACACCAACAGAAGGGGTATATTCACTGTGAATGCAAACAGAAATTTGGATCGAGAGCCGTGATCCAAACAAATTCATTGTTCGAAATATGACTCGACACGAAAGCGTACTCGATGCCGTGAGTATGACCTGTTTTTCACTTTTTTTATGGATAATGGTCCCGCGATTACAAAACTAGTCTCAATTTTTTTTACTCCACCAAATTTTTTTTTTAGAAATAACAATTATTTAAATTTTTTTCAACACATTTTGCATATCTCAAAAAGCATTTGTCCGACAGTACCAGTAAATGTATTAACAAATTGTAGATTTAATGACTTTAGTCTGTCTTACATTATTTTTTGTTCAAATTTTTTTTAAAGATATTTAATAAGCTTTTTTAGAAAAATATTCACTTGTTATTCACACAACTAATATAGCTAATATACGAAATTTCAACAATATCAGAGACATACCAGTAGGAAGTGTCTGCAAGACATCCTCAAGGATAGGTGCATGACCGTAGTAACTCGTTGATGACATTTAGGGGACCGTCCATACAAATCATCGACGAAATTTTCATACAAGTGTCCGCTTTGTCATGCACGACCTGATGAGCGTCAATGTCGGTCAACTTTTCGTTGATGCCTGTTGAACGCACCGTTTAACCAGACCTGAGTGTCAACATTAGTTTTAAGTTCTCTTTGCATCTCAATTCAATATTTGTTACTAATTGAGTAGTTTTTTGTTTTAACTCATTTTGTTTTTTACTCATATCTCTCACTCTCATTTTGTTTTGTTACCGCAAGAAGCGGATTTTGCGTTTTATTAGTTTTTAGTTTAAGTTTATCATTGAACTTCAATAAAAGAAGTCGTCTGAATTCAAGAAGAATTCGAATTGGTCTTTTCATTAATTTGGAAAAATCCTATATTAGTAAAATAAGGCCTCCTAGTTCCCGACCAGGAGCCAACAATGCCTATAAGAAAGACCTGTCGCCCACACAATCATGCACGACCTGATGGGTGGCAATGTCGGTTGAATTGTCGTTGATGACTATATAAGCGACACGTCGCCTAAACAATCATGCACGACCTGATGGGCGAAAATGTCGGTCAAATTGTCATAGATTCCTATGTATGTCTTTAATTGTCATTCAAGCCATATTAGTATGACTTTGTATATACATTATATACATTAGGTTAGGTTTTTATTAGTATGACTAATTGTTAATACTTTTGGGAAACTACTGACTAAGAGAGAAGTGAAGGATATAAACTTTTATACGGCATTCACCTTCATTCGAGAATTCAAACTATAAAATTGCTGATGTTTACTCGGCCGTTTAATAAACTGAAAATTTTCTTACTTCAGATTTAATTTTTTTCCTTTGATTTTGTTGAATGTGTTTGATGCACGACAACATTAGTATTTTGTCGGTCAGCTTGTCGTCAACCGAGTGTTTTGACGACAAGTACATACTCAAATTTTGTCTCGAGGACAACGTGGACGACAAAGTCGTGTATGATGGAACTTCCTACTGGGATAAGCCGAGTTTGCTGTGCTGTTAAACAAAAATTCGAAATACTTGATAACATTAGATACCTTGACTGAAGTGTGAATAATATCAAATTTCCTCTATCCATATTTTTGTAATTGACTCATTATATTTATAGCAGATCCGACTACGACCAAAGTGCTACTTATCTGAAGGCATAATTTTTCGGTATAGCTTTTTACATAACTTCGAAGTGAAATATGTTACAGGCTTTGAAATTATTAAATCAGTTCATATTATGCTAAAAATCAGTAAAACATGCTTTTCAATAAATGACATCGATACTACACTAGAGAAAAAAATTTTACTGTTTTTTATTTTATTTCCATTTATTGTACAAAATTTTAATTTGTAAGTCCAATGACCAATTTAATGACAAAATGCTGCATACTATCATTTATAAATACTATTCCACAAAGAAACAAAATTATAAATATTAATATGTATATATTTATATATATAATATATAAATAAAAAATATTTTTTAATTAATAATTAACAATTTTTGATTTAACCCATTAGTGACGACTGTTACCATATGGTAACGTCGACAGTGTAGATATTGCACGCAATAAAACAAATAAATGTCAAGAATTTTCATTTTTGATTTAATCAAAGCCTGCTTTGATCTTTTATTATTGATTTACCGCTATGCGATCAGACGTCAGTAGCGAGTGTGGGGGATCATTTAAAATAGGTTTTTTTCACATGTGCTCAAAGCAGTAATATGGAGGGATATAAAAAGTCACTCCATATCAAGAATATTTTTTGGCTGCTTAAAGACTGATATATTAAAGACTTTTAGTTTTTGTTATTTGAGAAGAATATGAAATATCATAAAAACGTATTGCATGAATTATTTTGTACTTGGTTCTTTTTATTTACCTGTTTTAAAGCTCTTACCATATGGTCACAGTCGGCATAACACTTATTTTTTTTTATGTAAAATTTGTTTTTAAACTAATTTATATGTAGTACTGACAAAATCTTTAAGAAATTCCCATTATTTCGCTCTCGTCATTAAAGGGTTAAGAATCTTAGGTTACCGAAATGAAAAGAAGTAGAACATACATATTTAAAAAAAAACATTGAAATTCCATTTATAATTAGAGGAGGAATTTTGTCTGTAAGTGTTTCAAAAAGACAGTATTAAAAATATGTGCCCAGTTTTATATCACGAATTCTACGCAACGTACAATTTGAATGTGCAAACTTTTTTCTACGAATTTGTTAGATCTTGTTGTTTTGAATGAGCTATGATTATTGTTTCATAGTTCGTTTGAAGGTCATTTACTATTGGCAATTATTGATAATATAGTTTATTAGTTGCCAGACTATCTCATCAACACCCTTTGCTGTGATTTCTCCACTATCATCACAAGCCTTACCCGTTAAAAACTCCACAAAAGAACTGTGAAGCCAAACACACCATTGCGAAGATAGCCTCAACGAAGACTAGCATATATTTTCGATTTTCAAAAGCCAACTCAAGTCATGTTTTTAAATTAATTTATTTTTAAAATGCGTCTCGTACAAGCTACAAAAAGTAAACCCTAAAACTTTTGCATCTAATGTCTACGAATCTTTTTCAAATACCTAAAATAAGTATTTTTTCGTATTTACAACACATTATTCTGATCTAAAGTTTATGGATATTGGAATTGAAAAGAATCATGTTGCAAATCACCCCCAATGTTGGTCCATTATACAAAAATATATGAAAAGTCCGTTCTAATTGTATTTTACCTTTTATAATTGAATGTCTTTATTTGTAAAAATTTATTAAACTCATTTAAAGTAAAATTAATAAAAAAAAAACAATACGACAGATGCAACAGATTATAGTCGACACGAACAACCATGTCAAACCCACGGTATTATTTTACAAGTATGAATCATTTCTGCATAAATCAAAACACAATAGAAGGAATATGTTTGAGCAAAATTTTAATTAATTTCAATGAAGCAAGCGACGTGTTTTCGTCAGTTTTAAGCATTGACGTTTACAATTGTTAAGAGTTACACAACAAAATGTCCTGGGCTTGCTGATAATACGGCTCTCGTCATAGTGTTTAAAACAAAAATATAATACATTTCTCAACTGTAATAATGAACTATCTGTTCATTATTGCGCTCAGGGGGGTTACTATGTGACACGATTCGATAGTTAAATATTACGAAACGGATTTTTTCTACCACCTAACTCGAATTCGCAATACATTTCCTACTTTCTGCTTGCCATATCCGGCATTTTTATGAATAATAAATTATTTTTTATTCACTTTTTCTTTTTGGATATTTTGCACAATAAATGCTGCCAACTTTGATTAATACATTCGAAAATATTGTTAAAAATACATCAAATATCGTAATTTTTTAAAAACGCACTGTTTTGGTTACCTGTAGTATTATTGACTAACGTAATAAAACCTTTTGCCTACCCTGGTAAGCTTGAAAATAATTTTTATAATTCAAACATTGATTTTATGCCTGGAAGATAAATTTTTATGTTGGGCTTAAGCGTATGAATGCCTATTGCATAACTATTGTTACAGCTAAAATTTTAAAGACATATTTAAGTTAAATTCGGTGTATAATCCATACTTAACTCTACGTGGCAGAACGTACCTTTATGCCCGCCAAAGCTTCAACAATAGTTGGTGTCTCTTCCACCTTAAGTACAGTCCGACCTAACTGACCGCGTCTTTAAAAAAAGATAAAAGAAATTATTACATCTATTTAAGCTATGTAATAGCATCATAATACTCACAAACCGTTGCCCCAAGAATATACGTCGCCGTTGTTTGTTAACAAGAGGGCATGTTCGAAGCCACATACTAATTGCCTGGTACGCACGTGTTTAGGAAACTGATATAATTGCATTGTGTCATTAAAAACCTCATTAGAGTTTCCAACTGCTACCATCATGTTATTACCGCAAGAAATGTAATCTATTCTCAACTCCATGTTGGCGTCTAACTTGTGTTCGCCAAAATTGGTACGTTTCCGACCAACCATAGCCGACCGTTTTACTTGGAATTTGATCTCCTCCATTGATGCCGACGTATGGTTGGACAGCCTATACAATTTGCCATTTTCTGTAAGAATTAAACAGTATTGGTCGCACAAAGCCAATGCCTTAATGCAAGAGTCCGTTTTTGCATATTTTATGCTACTGGGTTCTTTGTTAATAAATCCCTGAAGACATAATGTACATTCTTGACCGACGGCCAATTGACTCCAAGAACATGCCATCACTAACGGAAATTTAGTCTCTGGCAAGGGTATCTCGCATTCTATAATATATATGTATTATAAGTCTGTGCAAAATACGTGATACCGTCTGTATGATATTAAATATGCATTTAGCGCCAATTACCTTGGAACTGGGATATCATTCGTTTGTTTTTAGACAATTCCAATTGGCAAAAACCGTTGAAGCCGCTTACAAGCAAACATCTACCGCCTTTGACTTTTTTCTCTTTTACACTATTTCTGGTTGCTAAGTGATCTCCCTTGTCATAACTGCCGACGTCTAAAATTCCACCACCCTCCATAATGCCGGAAGCTAGAACGTTCTCATATGTACATACTATGTATGTTGTTTGGACCTAAAGTTATTCTCTTCAGTACGTTATAAACTGTGTAAGTGTACTGTTGCTTTTGTTAACAGATAATTAAACTTTTATCGTAATCCGAATTACTGTTTCTTTTGGCCAATCATTTAACGACAGTGCAGTGAATAAGATCAAACTATGGTATGAATTTTTGCATTTTGAATAGATATTTAAGAAGTAAATTTATTTTTTACACTAGCTAGGTTTGCTTGCAAATTGTCACTAAAATATCTAATCGCCAAGGCAACGGTGTGTTTGATTGCCATATCTGGAACATAATATACCGTATATACGACAACATTATTGTATTATTATCTTGCAATTAATAGTAAATGTTTACGATGCACTCAATCTGATTCAATCACCTTACAATTGATACATCTTGGATGCACTTATGAACTTATTTTGTATATCTCCGTGAACGCTGTAGTTGTGGTAAAAAAGGTACATCAAACAAACATCAACAAAAACAACGACAACAAAAACAGATGTTTATGATCGGATATAGGGTAAACATTTCTCAGGGTTACCACTTATATTCTTATCCAGGAAATTTATGGCTTTAAGCTATGTACAGACGGTTATCACATCTTACAGTGGTGTACGATGTGCCAAAGTACTGGCAATGACTGACAAAGAGAAATTGTTTGAAAAAGGTAAATTGTAATTTCAGCCAATTTGTAAGGAATCATTACAAATTCATTGTCAGACAATAAATTTATCCACCAAAAAACTTGCCAGTTCACAATGTCAAAAATTGGCACATCCGTTGCTTTTGCCAGATCTTTCGTTTGTTTTCATATATTTATCAACAGTGTTACCAATAGATATATTATCTGACAATGGTACTGTCTCCGGATGCACAAACTTTGCCCATCTGACAATAAAAAGTGTCTTGCATTTATCTTAAGCTACGTACAGACGGTTTCCAGATCTTACAATATTGCCTGAAAAATGTCCAACAACCGTGTGGACTTTAAATTTTGTATGGCCACGTTTGCAGAAAAAGCATTGCCATTACATTGTAAAATACAAATATTGCCAGCGACAGATGTGCGAAGTTTATGCATCTGTTTAATTCACCATTTGAGGTGAAATAATTATATTGGCAACAATGTCCATGTCAGTACGGTACATTAGCAGATATGACATAATTGCTATTTCTGGCAACCGTCTATACTTAGCTTTACACTAATCTGGCAATGTCAACGAAAAGTGTTTGACCGGTTGGCAAATGTGCGACAGTATTATTGTTTACTAATGTACTGAAAATTCTTTCTCTGACAACGTTGCAAGACAGTAGTTAGATATTTTTTGAACATTTTGTCTGACATTATTGTAAGATCTGACAACCGTCCATACTTACATAGCTGTAGCAGTATAAATTTTTGTTTATATATTTTTGTATTCACTATAACAACTGATAAGACAAATTTTAAACGCAAAACTTTGGTATTTTGCAATGTCTAAAGCTTTTGAAATGGTCAAAACAACACATCGACAAAAATATACTTTGACAGAAGGGCAACGATTAAAATGAGATTTTTTTCTTCCGGGCGATTAGAGAAGAAAAACTAAAATAGAAGTTGATCGTTTGGGTAACAATCGCAAGTCTACTTAAACATAATAATTCGCTGAACCGGATATGATTCTGTTTGTTTATATCATTAACCCATTTGGGGTGAAAATTTAAATTAAGCCATTTTAGATCATGAGATGTTTTAACTTAAACAACATCATATTAAAAGAATACCTTCGGGATGACTTTGTCGCACCTTATGATGGACGAACTTTCTTTACAATGAGCATATCGGAGAAGACACTGCATTTATTAACGCTGAAATTTAATTTTTCATGATTTCAACAGCTGAATAATGAAAACCAAGTGTTAACTAATTTTTAACAGACAAATCTGTACGATTTATCTACTTTTAATCACAATCAATTTTTGGTACTTGAATTTTTCGCGTAAAACTATTTTGAATTTGTCAGATAAATCTGAAATTAAAGAAAACGTTAGTTTTATTCAAATTCAAAATTGGTAGTAAAAATTTATAATATAAATTTTCAACAGGAATACTAAAAACAAATAGTGTTTTATGATTCTTTTATGGATAACAAGATAGTTTTCTGACTAAGTACAATATATACAATACATGTTAAATTGTAATCTAACACCCCTTCTCAATCAATATATTGTTAAACAATAAAAACAAAAAACATCGAAATTTAATTACAAAGTCCATTGGAAAATTTCAGTAATTTAATTTCCTGAAGAGATTTTGTAAGCAAGTCCGCGATCAGTAATCGCGAATAAAAAAGTATTTTACATCAATATGCTTACTTCTAGGATTTATTTTTTCTTCTTGAAGAATCTTTAAGCAGTTTTGGTTGTCCTCAAACATAATTGGTATTACTACTTCTATTTCAAATTCATTGATTACTTGCATAATCTATATTAATTCCTTAGATGCTTCGGCTAACGCTACGTTCTGATTCGGTAAGGATAAAGTAATATTTTGTTACGACTTCCATAGCATATCGTTGCATCTCCAAACTTAAATACAAAGCCACTTCTTGACTTTCAGTTACTCACAGCACGACCATTTATTTTGGTTGTCTCTTGACATTGCATCTTGATAAGTTACGGGATCCTCTTGACAACTAACTTTGAAACCAAACCTTTTTGGTGGAACACCCTTGTTTAATCTTGAAGAAATTATTCTGCAGTTGCTTTTTATCAGTTGATATAATTATCCTTTCGTCTTCTGTAGATATTAAATCTTCTGCTGACTCCAAACCGTTAAAATGAAAAGTACTTCAAACTCGTCAAACTTTAATCGTCAGATTTGCTTACCTGCTTCACCTTCTTATTGTGCTTTTTTTGAGAATCTTCGATTGCTAACCTATTATAGTCAAAGTTTTAACTTTGCAAACCTTACTCAGCACTGCCAACATGTATCACTTAAGAGAACTCATATTTACGATTATGAAAACATTAAACCAAAAATGATAATCAACTTAGCGCATGCTTTCTGACAGTGCCAATTGAAACACCTAAGATATTAAGCCAATTCGGCCCAGCCATTACTAAAACGAGACTAGGATACGTTGTGTATGTTCTCGTTCCGGCTGAAAAGAAAAATACAATATCTTGCCACATATAAAGGGTGGTTGAATTGTAAGGGCCGATATTGAAAGTTCTTTTCTGAATTTCGTTTGACATTTCTCAATTTCATACTAACTCAATTTGGACCATGGAAGGATACACAATCGAGCAACGCGTTAAAGTGATTCAGGCTTATAATGAAAGTGGGCGTTCAAATCAAAATGCATATCGGGCACTCCGTGATTTTTTCGGTTAATTTAATCGTCCAAATGTGCGTACAATTGGAAAAACTTGAAAAATTTTAGCAAACCGTGTCAGTAGGAGATGTGAAAACACCAGTGCCTGCGCGTACAGCAGAAAATATTGCTGCTGTTCGCGATAGTGTGGCTGAAGAGTCGTCCACTTCAACTCGTCGTCGTGCCCAACAATTACACCTCTTACGCTCGTCGTTGATGAACATTATGCATAAAGACTTGCATTTACACGCTTACAAGGTCCTAATGACTCAAGACATAAAGCCTCCAAACGTCGTCAATGGTCAGAATGGTGAAGTAGAAAATCATCTTTAGTGATGAGGCATATTTTCACCTCAGTGGATTCGTCAATAAGCAGAATTGCCGCATTTGGGCGAATGATAATCCAAGAGTGATTGTCGAAAAACCAATGCACCCACAAAATGTGACATTTTGGTGCGGTTTATGGGCTGGCGGCATCATCGGGCCGTATTTTTTTCCAAAATGAGGCCGTCCAGGCAGTTACTGTGAATGGTGTTCGCTGCCGTGAGATGATAACGAACTTTTTATGGCCTGAATTGGAAGGTATGGATGTGTACGATATTTGGTTTCAACAGGACGGCGCCACTTGCAACACAGCTAACGAAACAATGGCTCTTTTGCCCGACAAATTCAATGGCCGTGTTATCTCACGTGGTGGCGATGCCGCCAAGATCATGTGATTTGACACCATTGAACTTCTTTCTTTGGGTTTATTTGAAAGAAAAGGTGTAAAGCCAGCAACAATTCAAGAGCTAAACGATGAGATAATTCGGCACATTAACGACCTCAATTATGCCTCGGCGTCATCGCAAATTTGAAACATGGGATGGAGGTGTGACGCCGAGGTCGCGGTGGCCATTTGTCCGATATTTTGTTTCATACATAATTGAACCATACCAATATTACCATAATAAAAAGAAATGACAATAAATTCCTAATAATTTGTGCGTTATTCAAAATTAACATCGGCTCTTAAAATTTAATCACTCTTTAGATTGTTCAAATATCGCACTGTGCTGTAATCTTAGTTTTTTTTTCAATGTTAGTCTCTATAATTTTAATGTATATAATAATAAATGTAACTCTGATGTAAAGAAAAATTATCAAAGATTATATATCATACTATCTTTCCCGGCTCGCGTTGCCTCACCCATTGGTCTGAGTGATTGTATCGGTTTAGTACCTTTTTGTCCCAAAAAGTACGCATTTTAAAAGATATATTCGTATCGCACAACTAAAATGGAATTTTGAAAAACCCCATTTGACAGTTCTCTAATTCTATAGGGAGCAATTCTATATACATTTTCGTAACTCTACCTTTAGGTATTTGATCTGGGTGATATCATCAGTTTTATCCCTTTTTCGGTATTTTTAAAACTTATGATCGAATTTAAAAGTTACTTCACATCTCACAATTTTTGAGACTATACCTTTAGCCGCTTATTACCATTTTCAGTCCTGTTTACCCCTAAAAGGTAAGAATTCCGAAAATCCTCCTTGCTTCGTTCTAATTCCAAAGGGAGCAAGCCTATTTTATTATTTCTATTTATCCAGAAACATCGGATTTAAAAAAAAAAATTCTTCAATCCAATTTGATAGTAAGCATTTCCATATCAATTTTCGCGATTATACCATTAGCCGATTGGTTTAGGTGATGGTTCAACTTTTATCCCTTATTGCTAATTTTTAACCCATAAAAGTACGAGTTTTCAAAAATCCGTTCTTAGATGACGTTTACTCAAAAAGGGGAACAACCATCCGACCGATATAGGTACCAAATCCCGACTTCGTACCTATAATGGTTCAAAAGATACAGTCATTTTAAAATTACAGTTGTATGGGGCGGTGCCACGCCCATTTTACCCCCTTTCAGTCCGAATTTCCAAAAATCCCTTCTTAGTGCGCGCTTACGTCATAAAAGAAACCTACATTCTAAATTTCACGGTTCTAGCTTTAGCCGTTTGGGCTGGGGAGTGATCAGTCAGTCACCCAAGCCTTTTATATATACAGGTTATTATTATTATATATTATATACTAGTGGGCCCGGCAATGCTTCGCTATTGCATTTTAACTTGTAATATGTTTCACATTTAGGTCTACAAAGTACATTGAAAACGGTCCTTAAGCTCGATAATGATATGTTGAGTTTATTAACTTATGTAACTAATTTATGTAACTCCTTAACATGAAAGTTAACTAATTAAGAGTTGTTGTTTTAAATTCTAAATATCATAGGCTCTATGACGATAGTAAAAAGTTCAAAGTCATATCTTTTACAAATCGGAAACAGACATTCCGTTAAAGATCAAAATTCAATGTAGTAGCGGTAACAGTCTGTATACTAACTATCTCTTTGGGCGTAATAAACACTTTTGACATGCCTTCTCCGCCTATTGACCGAAAATGAAAATTTCGTTTGAAGCTTCATGCCTTTAGCCATAAAAACCTCTGTCTTCTTCTCACATGGATCAAGAATATTTCCGAATACTATCTTTGTATTGAACTCGTATCACCATTCTATGAGATAATTCAGTTACCAACGTTTGGCTTTACAAAGTGATGATCTCACGCGCTGTATGGCATTTTACGCCGTCGTGTTGGAACCATTTCTCCTTCAAATAATGTGCAATGACATGATAAATAAGAAAAATCAATTGATCGTCCACTGGTTTTAGTTCTTCTACCAGTTGGATATATGAATATAGGCCAAGATCTTTCCTCAGCATTTGCAGAGACCGAGTTGCTGAGAACGGCGTCGGTTCGATAAATTCAAGTCCCCTGTCACACCTACGTCTACAGCGTCGATGGCTTCTATTAGCTGCTCAGATGGATCATTATATGCACCCTCAACTTCACAAAGGGCTCCATAAGTTTGGCGAACAGAACGCGCATTTTAAAAATAAATTAGCAAGATTTGTAAACGTTGTTCTTGTGTAGTCTTTACATGGTGATTTTTCAAACAAAGTCTCAATGAAAGTTTATCACACTTCACACAACTCGCCTGAATGACGAATAGGTTGACCTAAAATGGCAACAAAAACGGTAAATGGGGTTTTGTTGGGGGTCAATTGTACATTAAAAATCCACATGAATCAAAATCCTAGCTGATACTTTTTTTAAGATAAAAGGATTTTTCGTTTATTTACTCTGTTTTGCGCTTCTTTTAGAAGTGACGTTCGTTGCCCCATGATTGTTGAAAGCTTACAGACTTCACTTTTAAGACACTTCTATCAAAATTTAAGTTTTCTGCACTAAATTAAGCTTTCCCAGCGCGAGCTAGGAATTGATATTACACACAAAGTTTATTGGTGACATTTTTTAACAATTTATCGTAGATTTGGTTACAATTTTTGCGAATAAAAAAACTGGCCCACCTTACTGTTCAACTGACATTTATAACTGTTTATTTTAAAAGGGGTGTGGTACACTTCCACTCTTTCTGCAATTTATACTGCTCCAACAACATTTATACCAAATCTCTTCTTCATACCTCTGATAGTTCAAGAGATATAGCCCATTTTGTTTTTAAGTTGTTTGGGCGGTGCCACGCCCCTCTTTATTCAATTACAACCAAATATAGCCAGGGACTATCTACAGGTCAACAGTACCACTTGGTAAAATTTTCGTATCAATCTGTCTATTGGAAAAGCCTGAAAAGCGATTTTTTAAAAGGGGGCGTGGCACCGCCCACTTCCACCCTGGCTGTAATTAATACGGCTTCAACAACATATATACCAAATCTCATCTTCATACCTCTGATAGTTCATGAGATACAGCCCTTTTGATTTTCAAGTTGTATGGGCGGTGCCACGCCCCTTTATCCAATCACAACCAAATATAGCCAGGGACTATCTACAGGTCACCAGTACCACTTGGTAAAATTTTCGTATCAATCGGTCTATTAGAAAAGCCGTTAGAGCGATTTTTGAAAAGGGGCGTGGCACCGCCCACTTCTACCTTGGCTGAAATTAATACTGCTTCAACAACATATATACCAAATCTCATCTTCATACCTCTGATAGTTCATGAGATACAGCCATTTTGATTTTCAAGTTGTATGGGCGGTGCCACGCCCCTTTGTCCAATTGGACCGAATTGTAAATCTAAACCATCCGGGGCGCCACCCATACGCATACAAAAAAAATTATGCAAATCGGTCCAGCCGTTTAGGAGGAGTTCAGTCACAACACACGTACGGTAGAATTTTATATATAAAGATTTGAAGTAAATTTATAAAGCAGAATGTTAAAAAAATTACTCGGTGGAACGTAAAAATGTAATTTTAACATTTGGAGGTAGAGGGGACGGCCGTTTTTATACAAAAAAAGGGTTTATAAAAAAATATAAGATTTCAAGCATTTATATGTTTCTTATAGAAGCATGTTAAAACAAGTTACACATTAATATACACTTTTTGTCCACAGACAATAAAATAGTGAAATAGTTGTTATGCGAATTCGTAACACATATTTCATATTACCCTTATTCTGGATTTCGATGGGCAATATTGGCAATAAAAAATACCACAGAATTAACTAAGTTTTTTTTGTTTCAGGGCCTTTTGTCTTTGCTGCGAAAACTAAGACCAAATCCTGATAAAGAAGCGAGAATATTGTTACTTGGCTTGGATAATGCAGGAAAAACTACAATATTGAAACAATTAGCCAACGAGGAAGTGACAACAGTACGTACATGTACCACATACTACATAGATTACATTTATTTGTCATATTATCTGGTTTATCTATTTAACACAGGTAACACCAACGGCTGGTTTCAACATCAAGTCGGTTGCAGCTGATGGCTTTAAATTGAATGTTTGGGACATTGGCGGTCAATGGAAAATTCGACCATACTGGAAAAACTACTTTGCTAACACTGATGTTTTGGTAAATACTGCATTCATTATGTTCCGCAGTTTGATAGCTAACTTTTTTTTATTTTATTGTAAATGACTATATTGCAGATTTATGTAATTGACTGTACCGATCGTGAACGGCTTGCTGAAGCTGGCAATGAACTTTTTGAAATGCTGATGGACAATCGCCTTAAGCAAGTGCCCCTGTTGATATTTGCCAACAAACAGGATCTGCCAAATGCAATGACATCATCAGAAGTAGCTGAAGCAATTGGACTGGTTCGACTAGAGGAACGTACCTGGCAAATTAAGGCATGTTCCGCGGTTGATGGAAGTGGAATTAAGGCAAGTCATACATAAAATGTGTGTGTGTGTGTGTGTGCATATTAGGGATACGATAGTGTTGTATGGAGATCCTTACCCAATGTGCACAAATGCGGACGCGGATCCGAAACTGATCAGATCCGGATCCGACAAATCGGAATCCGCGCAGTCGGATCCGAAACTGATCAGTTCCGGATCCGACAAAACGGAATCCGTAAAATCATAATTCTAGTAAAAATTCTCAAACTTGGTTGAAAATGCATTCATATTATTTTTTTTTTATTGTTGGAAGTATTATATAATTGTAATTGAATTGTATAATATAAACATATATAACATAATATTAGTTTAGTTTATTGAATTAGGGGCAAAAAATACAGTGTTTTCCTATTTTAATTTTAAAAATCTTGGTTATGTTAGTAAGCACATTCTGCTGCAGCTCGCCTTCAATTCGTATTTGTCATAATATTAATGTTACTGTCATTAGTAAACAACCTACGTGCATCTATTGGGTAACCAAAAACCACATGTTTTCCTGAAATTTTTTTAATTGTGTCAATTTTGAACACTTTTTCATTACATGATTTCCGTTTTTGTGCGCCATGCGGATCAGGATCGGATCCGATACTGATCCGATTTCGTTTGAAATTCCTTTTTTAAATCGGATCCGTTTTTTATCCGCATTTGAGTCCGATCCGGAATCCGATTCGGATAAAATGTCCGTAGAATCGGATCAGTATCGTTTCCGATCCTGATCCGCATGGCACACTGGGTAGTAACATCATTTGGATACGAACCACCCCAAATTTTGTATGGTTAGGACAAGAAATGCATGAGCCAAAAATTTGGGGAGATGGGTTGGAGTCAAATGGCAGCGCATCAGAGAATGACAATAAGTACTCGGCATTAAAGTATACTCAAGTACATACACATAATTTGTATAATTGCGTGGAACTATAACTTACAGACAGAGAATGCTTACAAAACCTTGTTTGCTTTGAAAAAGTTTTTTTTAGCTAAGATAATGATCATCCTTTTTGGTCGTTCTTACATTCGTTAACTCTTCTGAGCACTTCGGGTGCCAAAATTATTCCTGTATATTCCCATACTCGGGTATAGCAATAGAAATTCGACAAGTATAACTAGCACCCACCCGCGTGCTTGGGTGTACCCATGCACGAGTGTGTGCGGGTATGGGTATGGTTTGATCGTTTACTCTTTACACAAGTACATGTTTGGACATTAGTATTTCAACAGTACTCGAGTTCCGCGATGTCGTATTTCGACCGTATTAGTTCAGAGCATCTGAAGAACTGTTACCTAAAGACGACTCCAGCATACGAATCGTCTACGATGAGACAAACAAATCGTGAAATACTGTTTTATTCCAAATACAAACGGGTCGTGAAACATTCGCCTTCATGTGTGGTCTACGATGCGTCGAAAAGAATCGTCTAAGAACTGTATATTCCAACTACAAACGCTATGCGCCAAAGACAATCGCGGAAGATAACCACAAAGAAGAATGTAAATTGATCGAAAAAAGCTTAAAAGTATTCTACAAAATAAAAATAATTGTTTCTTGATTTATGTTATTCATTATTATTTTTGTTCATTTTGAAATTTCTAAGTAATCTTTGGTAATTGTTCGGCTTCCAGGTCTATTTATTGAAAGATTTTAGATTTTTAAATTTTCCAATTTTTATTTCCAATATTTCGACTAAAATCTTTATTTATTTATTCATAATTCATAACGTAATACAAAAGCCTTATTAGGCCAATATAATATATTATATACTCAATATCCTGAGTTTCAAATACTTATATATACGATACACTTAAAATATATACTAAAATCAAAATTTTCTAAATCGGCCATAATATAAATCCATATTCCATAATATAATGAATGATAGAAAGATAAAAAATTAAGTACAACTTAAGCAAAAAAAGTAGTCCTGAAAAATAATAAGTAACAACTCCAATCATAAACAGAAAAAAACTACAGAGAATTTTTATAAAGATTATATTTTTAAATAGATAAGTGAGCAAAATATTCCAATATCTTTAAACGAAAAACGTTATTTGAATGAGAAAAAATCTGCAATTTTCCTCGTAATTGAATCCAAGTTCTTGCAATACGAACTATAAATGATCTCTCAAATATAGAAAAATTAATTCCCGGTATTATTACCTGAGGTCTTCGACTCGAATGAGAAAAAGTAAAGCTATTACATAAAGGAGCTGGAATAACACTCTTAATTACTTTATAGAAAAGGAATATATTTCTACATACCACAAAATTATGAAAACAACAACCCAAAAAATCTTTCACATACTCAGAGATATGCTCTCTCCTACGAACACAATAAGCAAAACGAACAATAACATTCATAATTCGTTTCAATCTTAATAAATTTTCAGCATTAGTTCCAGAAATCACTTCGAGGCCATACAAAATAAGAGGCATAAGTATAGCATGAGCTAATTTACATTTTACTTTATGTGGCAGAAAAACAGCTGACGAATAGAGTCTACGCAAAGAACTATAAACCCTGCGATGAATAGAGTTAATGTGATCTTCAAACGTTAGCCTATTATCAATGATAACACCCAAGCATTTGTGGCGATCAACGAAATCGACTCTTAGTCGCCTTAGTCTTACACGGATTTATATGCAAAGAATTTCTAACCGTCCATGTGAGAATACGGTTAAGACTATTATTAATCTCATTTTCCAAAGTTATAGAGAGACAATCCGCGGAAAATAATAGCATAATATCATCTGCAAACAAAAACATCTTACACACAAAGCATTAACAAAACAATCATTTATGACATTAACATCCAACTCACTTGACATGTGGCTATCACGAGTACAACCAAGACCTCTAAGTATATGCCATAGCCCAGCAGAATCCAAGCCTCTAAACAATTGGGCAAAATATTTTCTTTTCAACTTCAGGGAATTATTGAATATTTATAAAAATATAAAAACTACCGTCTTGAGTAAGTTATAGTTAACTGATTAATGGCGAACTCGCAGGAACTAGGCATTTAAGTTCGTTATATCCGAGGTATTAAAAAATAGACTCTAAATTATCTTTTATTCGTTTTATGCAATTTTAACAGTATTTTATTAGATTAAAAAAATGAGTTCAGTCAACTTTAAAATAAATCAAACAAATCTTCAGGAATAAAAACAACAAAATAACATTTTACTATTTGTTTAAATGAAATTACGTTACCGTTGCCGAAATTATTATTTGTTCGTTATACGTAAAGTTCGCTAAAAACGATGTTCACCATAACAGTAAAGATTTATATGAAGAAATGAAGCAAAGCCGTTGGGACCAGAAAAAGTGTACGTTATAACTGAGTTTGTTATAAACGAACTCGGCTGTATATAAATAAAAAAAATCAGGTATTTAATAACACTGTAAAGCTAAGTATAGACGGTTGCCAGAAATAGCCATTTTGTCAAGTCTGCCAATGTACTGGCAATGTGCTGACATGGAAAGTGTTGCCAATATAATTATTCTCTGCAAATGGTGAATTTAGCAGATGCCGATATACCTATATCAGCCAGCATATACCTATGTATATGTGTTTAATGACCTGGAAACCCTACACATATATTTTATATTATTACAAATATAAAAACTGAAACTAGAATAAATGTTAAAAAATCAAAATTGAAAATGCGAAATTAGCAATTGAAAATTGACAATGAAGAATTTAAAATTAAAAAGTAACAAATTAAAATTAACAATAAAAAATTAAGACTTAAATGTTAAGAAATTAAAATGAACAATTTATAAAAAAATTAAAAGCTAAAACTTAAAATTTAAACTAATTTGAAAATTGTATAAGCCTATATTGACGTTTGTACATATGTATATGTTTTTGTATCACGGCAAAGTCACCAGCAGTATTGAGCCAGCATATACCTTATATCTTTGCCTTTGTAACTCTTTTTAATTTCAGCGGTATCTTGGTGAAATCTTTCACCATGCTCGTCGCTGTAATCGCCTAAGTTTGGCGGAAAAAAGTTCAAGTGATTATGAAGAAAATGTATTTTTAGCGACATATTGACCCCCACCGCATGGTACGAAGCAATCAGGTCTCCTACAATTTCCTTATAATTTTCCGCCCTCTTGTTTCCAAGAAAATTATTTATAAGCATATTTCGAATGTATACTCTGCTTAACAGTTGTTTGGAAAATAGAGGCATTAAGCACTTACCCGGCTCGATCTTAGCTTCGCTCAATTTTGGAAAGATAGTTGCAATATGCTTAAATGCGAATTAAACCCATCTTAATATGGAGAGGGGGTAAAATTACTTTGCTGGATTCAACCAATGGTACAATGTCTGTACTAAATTGACTCAACTGAGCATCTGTACGAGGTTCCCATTCAAAATTGGTATAGTGAAGATCTTTTCTGCGTTCCTCCCAAACGAAAAAAAAGCATTGGTGCATCGAAAATCCTTTTTTTACATCGGTTAGCAGAGAAACAACTTTAAGATCGCAACACAACATCCATGTGTGTTTGTTGTATTTTATTGCATCCAAAATTATCTTCATGTTGTCGTACGTTTCAACCATACAAGTGGCGTGAGCAGTTGCTACGGATGGATATTTATTTCCAATATTAATCACTGAAGAATCGATAAACAATCTCCATTCCTGTGCTACATGTGGATAACCAATTTTTTCAAACAACGCATAAATATCATTGCAATAGTAAAACTGCTTTCAAAAATCGTCATAGAAAACAAAGTGTTCACAAAATGGCTCTGTATTAAGGCTGATTTACACGCTATCCACCCATATCCCCTATCTACTGTCAAATCAGTACATTTTGATTTCCTATCCACCTTCCTATAATTCAATATTACTTTGCTATAATCTTGTTGTGTTTGTCTTTGCTTACTCTTACATGTTTTCTAATTAGGCTATCTCGCTCATGTTGTTGAGGGGATATGAGGGGATATACTTAAAGTATGGTTTACACGCTATCTACCCATATCTACTCATATCCCCTCAGCTGCAAGAGCGAGATAGCCTAATTAGAAAAAACGTAGGAGTAAGCAAAGACAAACACTACAAAATTATAGCAAAGTAATATTGAATTATAGGAAGGTGGATAGGAAATCAAAATGTACTGATTTGACAGGAGATAGGGGATATGGGTGGATTAAAAAAAAAATTCAGCGATATTTCAAAAAATATTTCATTTTTACGCTTCTTTATTTTAACAAAAAAAAATCAAAAAAAATTATATTTCAAAATAAAATAAATTTTTTTTTTAAAAACATCGCGTGTCCTGCGGCGCTAAGACACGGGCTACCTCAAACAAAAAAAAAATAAAAAAATTGTACAGGAATTTCACATAAACAGTTCTTTTTTTTAAATTATGCCCATTTATTTCGACTATTACTTAAATCCACATTAACTTTATCAAGATTATAAAGAATGTCTTTTATTTAAATAAAAACACACTTTAATTTTCACTACTTTCACAAAAATATACATTAAAGCATTAAAACCGCAATAAATCTCCATATTAACACTTTATATTCACTATTACACCTACGATGACCTCGTGAGCAACATGAAGCCTATAGGTGGTCCGGGGAAAGTGGTGGAAATTGATGAAAGCAAGTTCGGAAAGTGGAAGTATAACCGCGGAAATCGGCTGGAGGGTCAGTGGGTGTTTGAAAGATTCGACAGAAAACAGGTTCCTGCTTTATGTTACCAGTGGAACAGCGTGATGCTGCCACACTGGTACCTATTATAAAAAATTGGATTCTTCCGGGTACCACAATTATCAGCGACTGCTGGAAATCTTATCATTGTTTGGGCGATGAAGGTTTTCGGCATCTTAAAGTTAATCACTCGGTTAACTTTAAGGTTTCGGAAACTGGAGCCCACACCAATTCTATTGAGGGATCATGGGCTCATGCAAAGAGATAAATTCCTGACGCCGTAAGGATTTTATGGCTGGGTACCTCTCAAAATACATGTTTTTGAGAAGATGCTCAGCCCAAGGAATTGATCCTTTCATAGAGTTCTGCAAAATCGCGGGGAATCTATATAACCCCAATTGAAGAGGCGTCAGACTCATCAGACTCTAAATAATGCGGTCCCCGGAAGAATTTTTTTTATAATTCGAAGCAGAAACCAGTTTCTCCCTTTAAAAATCCACAACCCCTCGACCCTTTCCTTTCCGAATTTGCTTTTCTTTTTTGAATTGTGATCAACGGCATAATTTTCAGCCATAATTTTTTAGTTTCACATTTTTTTCACTTTTTCTAACATTTTTAAAATTTTCTTGAATATTTCTACTTTTTTCCTCTTGTTATAAATTTTCTAAAATTCTTCTTCTTTTCCAATTTCTTTTTCAAATATTTCAATTTGCACTTTTTCTAGAATTTTTTTTAAATATTTTTTGAAATTGTCCATTTGTTTTTAAAATTTTTCATGTCATTTCATTTTTAATTTTTTTTTTAATTTCTCAATTCATTACCTTTTTTTCTATTTTCCATGATTTTTTCACATTTTTTAATTTTCACGGGGTATTTCAGAAAAAAAAATTTAAGAAATTTGGCGATTTTCCATTTTTCTTGTTTTTATTACATTTTTCTAATTTTTCCCACATTTTTTCAATTTTTTTTTGGTATAGCTCGGAAATTTAAATGGCTCTAACTCGAAAATATCGTCTCGAAAATAACTTTCATTTGAGTACCCACACATGAGTGGGTCATCATAGAACCCAAGGGGCCCCCTTTTTTGGCCCACCCAGGGCCTTAGCGCCAACTTTGAACTCGATTTTCATGTTTTGGGGCGTATTTGAGGGGTACCATTTTGTTTTGGGCTCCCGCCCCATTTTCTGCACTTTTGCCCCAAATATTTCATTTTATGTACATCCGATCGACTTTTATATCCATTTCAACACCGATAGAAATAATCTCATTACTACTGGCACATACCATAGGTTTGGAACATACGAAACAACAAAATACTCTTCAAACGTATTACAACGCTTGTATTAATACATCTTAAATGTTTTGGAGGTGCAAATAAGCCACAAACGAAGCAAAATTTATTTATGCAAAATTTAAGCTGGCTTAAAGTATGGTTTACACGCTATCTACCCATATCTACTCATATCCCCTCAACAACATGAGCGAGATAGCCTAATTAGAAAACATGTAGGAGTAAGCAAAGACAAACACTACAAAATTATAGCAAAGTAATATTGAATTATAGGAATGTGGATAGAAAATCAAAATATACTGATTTGACAGTAGATAGGGGATATGGGTGTATAGCGTGTAAAGTATGGTTTACACGCTATCAACCCATATCTACTAATATCCCCTCAACAACATGAGCGAGATAGCCTAATTAGAAAACATGTAGGAGTAAGCAAAGACAAACACTACAAAATTATGCAAAGTTATATTGATTTATAGGAAGGTGGATAGAAAATCAAAATGTACTGATTTGACAGTAGATGGGGGATATGGGTGGATAGCGTGTAAATCAGCCTTAATACTCCAGAAACCCGCTCCTAGCCATTTGAAGAACATTAAAAAAATGGTGTCAATTTTCGTTTTTGACAAATTTTAAAACTGAGCTTTGTCAGCGCACGCTTTTGGCTGTTTGAAAAATATTTTAAAACAAATTCATAAAAATCTGTTGACAAATTTTAAATTTGGGCTTGGTCAGAACCCGCTCTGGCCTTTTAAAAAACTACAAAAATTCATCAAAATCTGGGAGTTCAGCGAACGGGAAGAAGTCACTTTCGAGTCTCTGTATGGAAGCTTCGCTATAAAAATTGAATTGCTTGTAAGGAACTTAAATAAGATGATCTAGAAAAACTTGGAGATACGTATATTTTTTTTTGAAATATATATTTAGAATCTTGTCAGTTTGATCATGGGTAAAAAGTCGTGTCGTACAGTGAAGTAAGACAGTGATATATGTATATGTTTTCTTATAATTGGAAAATTATATATTCAAACAGTCCTGCCACCAAATGATACATATATATTTGTAATAAAAGCAAATATATAACATGGGCTATGGAGTTTTCACAAAAACACATTTGCTTTTAATTCGTTCTATTGTTTAGTTCACATTTTCGATCTCACAATGTATCAGAGCTTACAGCAAATAGTAGTGGTCGTTTATGTACCATATGTTAAGATGTTGAGTACCATCTATGTATCAAATTTCATTTCGTCACGTTCTTCAGTACTAAATATAATTTGTGCATTGCATTTTGATGCTCTGTGGATAAAAAAATGCATTTTCCTGGCTAATTCCGCCCAATATTCAAACATAACCCTTTGGTATGTATATTTATATCTGCAGTGCCAAATCTTTTATGCACATCGAATTTTATTTCTCTGGGCCTAAAAATACATTTTACATGAACAGAATTCTTTTAGAGGAGTTCTTTTTTCTTATCTCGAAATAATTCCACTAGCGCCAACTACCGGGTCAATTTATAAAAAAATTGTTCTCTTTATCAAACAAACCTACTTTCTAAATTTCACTTAAATTAGTCCATTCGGTCAATTTTTTGGTATAAATACACCCTATGCAATCTATCGGGTTAATTTGTACAAACAATTTTTCTAATGGTCAAAAAAATACACATACAAAATTTCAGGTAAATTTGTCCATACGTTCAACACAAACATGTTTAAGATACTGGGTTTGAGTAAAACCGGACCATCAATATATACTTTCGAAATTAGTCCACTCCAGCGCCACATACTGGGTCCATATATATAAAAACTTTGTTCTCATGATCAAACAAATATTAATTCTGAATTTCATGGTCCATTCGTTCAAACTTTCGGTACAAATCCACCCCAGCCCGCCTATCGGGTCTATATACATTTTAAATTGCAGCTAAATGGCTCAATTCATTCCAATATACCTTATAAATCCACCCCAGCGCCACCTACCTGTTTCATTTGTACATACAATATTTTCAGATGATCGAACAAACATACATTCTGAGTTTAAGTTAAATTGGTCCATCCATTCAATTTTCAATAAAAATCCACACCAGCGCCACCTAGCAGTATGAAAATACAATGGTACCTATTCTCAGACCTACCATACCATTCATAAAGACCGACATGAGATTTTTATATTTTAGAAAATATTTCGAATTAAATCAAAAGTTTTGGATTGGAATCGGTTGGAAATTATATTTCAAAAGGGGTTTTGAAGTTTTTTTTCCATAAATAATATAAAAACAGCTTGCGAGACTATACAGACATAAAAATAGAATATCTCTTAAATTTGACCCAATCTTTTAAAACGAAATATACCACTGTGTTCTATGGCCATAAATTAAGTTAAAGTGTGTCGGCGTTTTTCTGTGTCATTTTGACGGACTTACAGTGTAAATTATGATTATGTAACATATAAAATTATAAAACTAAAAAAGTAAAATACAAAAATATGAAAAGTTATGTTTTATGGGAGTCAATCTTCCTTACTCGGTCAACAATTATTTATAATTGCATCTTTAGCTTTTGCGAATATTGAGTGGCAAGCATCTAAAATTTTATGATGTAAGAGCGTAAAGATTTGATTTAATTTTTTAATATGAACATAATCTTCAAAATATTTCAACTTTTCGAGAAAACTACAAAATAAGAAAAAAACGTGCGTCCGCAACGCCAGGAAATACCCATATACATTAACATAGATATAGGTACCGATGTAGTTAAGATATAGATAGTTACATAGTTAGTACAATTCCCTCGTTTTCTTGTATTTTCTCATGAAATTCTTTTAGCTCTTCTAAAGATTTTACAGGTAATGGCGGCACTAAATCCATATGTTAAAGGGTAACTGGCGTACATTATTTCTCAACGCTATGAATTTATCTGTAAGCCTGCCGAGATGCTATTTTTGGGCACGCATTTCTCCAAAAAGCCAAGTAAACATGTGAGGTATATCTAAAAAAAAATATCAAACATATAAATTATGTAGTGTTATGTAGCCGGCGGCTTCTTTTATACCAGTCGAGTTATCTTTTGGTTTCATCTGTGGTGTATTTTTTTCCATCTAGTACAATCCGGTCGTTAATGTAATATACTCGACTCTTTGGGTGAAATTTTTTTAACTTTTTATTATTTGGCCAATTCACTTCCTCCATATTTTCCACTTGCATATTATTGGAAACGGATGATATATTAGTGAGATCTTTGATCTTTTCAGATTCTATCTCTTCCACATCTTCAACTGAGACATCATCACATTTTTTTTTGCTTCACGTTTGCTTTTGATTAATATTGCTCTATTTGATAACATTATAAAACAATTTCTATCCAATTTTCTCCGAACGACAATGCGTACACAAGAGCTTGTGTGGATTATGCTGAGGTGTGGTCTTCGTTGATGCTATCTTCGCACCAGTGTGTTTTGGCTTCTCAATTCGTTGATGGGGCTTTTAACACTTAAGGTTTGTGATGATAGTGGAGAAGTCACAGCAAAGGGTGCTGATGAGATAGTTTGGCAACTATTGAAATAGCTATCTGCCCTGCCAGCTGTCACATAATCCATTTCACACAACTCTGGTAAAACAAACTCTATTAAAAATAATAAAAAAGGTCTTGAACCGAACGATGAAAATAAATTTACTAGTGCTCTAGGCCTGTACCGGGATCCCGGGAATCCCTGGAATTCCCGGAAAATAGAATTTTCCCGGTATTTCCCGGCGTTTCTAAAGTACTTTTTCAAATGGATCGCGAGTCGGCAGTATTGAAGAACGACATTAGTACAACATTTCCACCGACATTTTTGTGACGTTTGCTTAACAACTGCGGAAACGCCGCTCCGGGATGGACCAAAAACAGTAATTTTTTCATATATATATATATATATATATATATATATGGAGCTTCGGTTTGTTGAACAAAGATGCACAGATGCACAGACTTCGTTATATTTTGTAAAAAAATTATGTAATTCGATGAAACGCTGTTCAAACGCCTGGCCGGGATCGAAGAAATTTCTATTATTTTCTATACATTTGTATGAAATTAGATGGGAAAACATCTATCCCGGACCGGCGTTTTTAAAATAATTACTCAAATGGATCGCGAGTTGGCAATATTGAAGAACAACATTAGTAGAACATTATCACGAATTTTTGTGATATTTGATGAAAATCTGCAGAAATGCCGGTCCGGGAGCGAAGAAGTTTCAATTATTTTTTTCAGTTTTCTCGTCTATCCCGTACCTACGTTTCTTAAATACTTACTCAAATGGATCGCGAGTTGGCAATATTGCAGAACAACATTAGTAGAACATTATTACGAATTTTTGTGATATTTGATGGAAATCTGCAGAAACGCCGTTCCGAGATAGACCGGAAAACCAAAAATGTCATACAAATGTATGAAAATAATAGAAATTTCTTCGTTCCCGGACCGGCGTTTGGACAGCGTTCCATCAAATCGCATAATTTTTTGGGCGAATATAACCAAGTCTCCGTTAATGATTTCTGCAAAATTTCAAGCCATTCTGTACATAACTGCTTAACAAACCAAAGATAAAACCATTTTTTTATTTCCCGGGATTCCAAACAATTTCTATGCAATTTTGTCCGATAGACCAAGCGTAGATCCTGCTGACGTGTGGTCTTCGTTGATGCTATCTTCGCACCGCTGTGCTTTGGCTTCTCAATTCGTTGATGGAGTTTTAAACACTTAAGGTTTGTGATGATAGTGGAGAAGTCACAGCAAATGGTGCTGATGAGATAGTTTGGCAACTATGAGAATAGCTATCCACCATGCCAGGTGCCCCATAATCCATTTCACGCCACGCGAAAATATCGTTAGGAAGGCCAAAAACAATCGTTATCTGAAAAAACCTTTCTATGCTCGTCAAAAATCGTACATGACGGTTCACTCGTCCAACAATCTTCAAAATTAATCGCACAAGCATCGTTTTGAAGAGCAAAACATAATTTTACTCCAACAGTCGTCTGTTCGATTAAAAAACGAGTCGGACAATGATCGCTTATGATATAGATTGGTTTTTTATGATATAAATTGGGCAGGACAGAATTTAATAAAATAATAAAAATTATTGAATAAAGTGAACACATAAAGATAAAAGGACTGACAAAAATGAGTTCCTTAATACTTTAAGTTAAAAATAATGTTTTTTAGAAATATATTTATTTTATGCTTTTCATTTTATGTTGTTTATATTATAAAAGACTGAAATTAATAAAATGTAATGTGTTAAAATTTATTATTTTTCTCAAAAATAATGACACAGTATAATTTATGACTCTCAACTAAACATATTTTTGCGACAATAGCGTGATAATTCAAAGGAGTTAGTTTTTATTCAGGAAAGCCAAATAAATTGCTAGTTTGTGTAGATTTTTCTTTATGGATATGCTAAATGTTTTTAAGTTCACTAGTTGATTTCCAAGTTGGGAGTCAATTGAAAACTTTAAACGTCTTTATCTCGGAAACGATTTTTTTGAGTTATGCTGGGAGCGATATGTATACGCACTCGCTGTGTTATTTCTCACTATTTTATGATTTTCGCGATTTACATCTCCAAAGTATCCTGTTATGAATTTATGTATGTGATATATGGGACCGGCCGTGGCATAGTGGTTAGAACACGCGACTACCATGCGGGAGATCGCAGGTTCAAACCTGGCTCCAGCCATCTTAAAAGAAAAAAATAAATAAAATTTTCTTTCATTGTCGGCTCCCCTCGAATGTTGTTTGACAGCAACTTCGCAGTATTAAGCGTCGATTCAATCGTCGATTCAATCGCTTCTCAAAACAGTGACGTTCGCATTCGTCGATAAATAAGTAGGTGCCGTTAGTTGTGAATCTAAAAATAGAAAGCGTGTTAATTCACAACAACGCGAGAAGCTATCCCATACCTCATTCATGGGGTGCAAAGGGAAATTAAGTTTTTTTTTTTTAAGTTAAGATATAGAAATAGAAGATTAAACCAGTTTTTAAGTTTTTTTAACCCAAGAGAAAAACATGTTAAGAAGAAGGTTCCACTTTTAGTGTAATGTGTGAACTTTAAAAATCCCACTATGCAATACTATCTGTTTTAAAATTCTGGAAGTACGTATTGGTTCGGCGTCTTCGGTGTCAAACAAGTCCACTTTCATAGCGTCCTAATATTAGACTGTGATGGCTTCTGCCGATTACCCCAAGGAGTGATGGATGGAAATGGTGGCTACGCAACGCTCTTTGAAATTCTTGACGACGGTCTAAACACAAAATTAAAAATTTGTTCAGCAGAAAAATACTGATTATCTTGCAAAGTAAAAATAAAATAAGTGAAAACCTCAAAATATGCTTTTATAAGCTTGATACCTCAAAACATGCTCGGAAGACCGTAATATGCACTTGCATATGCAATGAATACTTTTAGCCCTTATAATGAAGATTCCGCACATAGTGGGCTGCCGAACAAAGAAAATGCAGACAAACGAACATAGCTTAATTGATTAGACAGTCAAGAATAGTATTTGACATAAATATAAATGGTTAGAATCTTAAACGTTTCCTATAGGGCATTACATAGGGGCGAAGAAATAAATTGCTATCCAATTTACATTTATGGTAGATACTACCGATCCTTTAGGTACATTTTATATAATCGAACTGTTTCTTATCTGTTTATCTGTACTTTATGATAAATTATCGCATATGCATGTATATATTTAAATTGTTAATATTTTTTATTTTTAATCTTCTTTTCAGGATGGAATGGACTGGGTGTGCAAGAATATGAAAAAGTGAACGTACAGTTTTCGAGAGTTTTATTCTATATCTTACTTTGAAGAAAATCTACATGTACCGGATGCTAATTGTCATATTGTAGGTAAAAGGTGAATGTACAACTACAAATTCAGCATATTTTAGTAAAATCTCTTAGTATGTAAGTATAAATTGTTGTGTAGGACTTGGTGCAAAAAGTTTTCTTAAATGAAATAAAGTACGAAACGAAATAATGTATGTTTTATTAACATTTTCCACTCAAAAAAACCTTCAGAGATAAGTGGTAGTAAATGATTCAGAACCTGATTTAAAGACGTAGATTACAGTTAGATAACAAAATAAATTGGCTTTTCTTCATGAGAAGATTCAAAATACTATAATTTCGCAATTGAATTGCTGTGAAAATTCATATTTTTAAGTATTTTTTAGATTATACAGGCATATGTTTTTGCGGTGAACGCTATAAATCTTTGGAAACAAAAAATTAAAGATCTTGTAGTAGGAAAGATGTTTCATGGAGTAACGCTGTAAATTTTTTATCAATATTTTTATTTATTAGACTGTATGTCCATCAGCTAGAACCTTCTTTTTGTGGTAAGTTTAATGTCCCTATTTATTTAAAACAACTGCTATTGGTTAGTTGTAATTTTTTGGTTGAGTTGTTTAGATCAGTTGTAATTTTTAGGTGTACTACACTAGTTAAGTTGTAATCGATAATACCACATTGTAAAATTTCAACTGAAATTACAACTTAACTGAGATATGTTGTAAACCGTAATAGGGCCATTAGTTGTTAAAAATTTTAACAGCCTTAGGTCGAAGATGTATTAAAAAAGGGTAAGTTATCACTACAAAAAATTTGGCATAGCAACAACAACAGGCACTTATTATGCGTAGTGCCGCTCTACTGTCAAAATCACCGTACAAAACATTGACAACCGAAAGGCGCATCGAGGCGAGTATATGTACGTTGAAAATGCAGAGACATAATCAGAAAAAAGGTTAAAAACAGCTGGCTGTTGACACCACCTGAATAAAAACATCTGGCTCAGGGCTAATAAATTCTGACAGGTGGAAAGGTTGTCAAAATTTCGTTAACAAAAACAAAAATTAAAAACATAAATTTTAAATTCGATTGAAAGAAAAAGAAAAATTGTACATACACTACATGAAGGTTTTAAAAAAATGCCATTATCAAACATCTTAAATTGATCGCAAATTGCTTATATTTTGCAACTATTAGACAATTTTAGACAACAATTAAGATTATATTATTTGTATCACCAATTTTGGGGGGACATTAGCCCCAAAATGCATTGGGGATTATGTGTTATTATGGTGTTATGTCCGGGCACCAGTTATTATTGACTCTTGGTATCATAACGATTGCACTCTTATGTAGTTATTGTACCAACGACAAATACAGTTCAAAGAAAGTAGGAGAAATCGAGCAAAGCCCAAATATCGGTAAAATTTTAAGATTACTTTCTTTGCTATTCCTCTGTCCCATTCGTGATCACCAGGGCAACCGGAAATATGCCCTAAAAATCGTGTTTTATGCGCATAAAATATGACCTGAAAAATGGCAAAATATGTCCTTAAAATCAACAAAAACATGCTCTAAAAAAATTAAATCACACAATTTTTTTCATATGAATTAGAAATATTTTTATTTAAAGTAAAAATCAGCTTCAAAATAAAAAAACAATATTATTTTAAATTCAGACTTTGTAAGTATTTTTGGTAAATTTATTTTGGCATTTTATTTGAGATTGTTGTTGCAATAAAATACAAAATTTTGAGATAAATTATAGAACAAAAAATTTTGTCTATTACAACGTAAAATGTTTTTGTACATTGAGAATGATCTTTCGACATCCACAAATGTAATTGGAGCGATTTTAAGGGACAGTATTTCCTTTACTTCGTATTTTGATGTTAATGTTGGCGCAGATCCACACAATTCTTTACAAAAACTTTGCACTTCTTCCAAGTCAACGTTTTTTGATATAATTTGATTACATTTTTTTACTATTAAATGGAGCTTTTAAAAATACCTTCTTCACATTAGCAATAGTTTTATTTACGTTTTCATATAAATTCCTAATACATTCACACAATCGATGGACACCATGAGCAATACATGTCACATGCGTCACTTTCGGATAAAATGCCCCACTATAGCTTTTGCAGCCTTTACCATGTATGGAGCTGCATCCGTCACAAAAATCAAAACATTATTCTTATTGAAGTTGACGTAAAGATTTTTGATGGCGTCGTCCCACTGTCGAACAATTGTTGAGTAATTAGTCCTTTCCAAGGCTGCTGTATGTAGTAAAAATTTTCGAAATTTCCTTAAAACACCTGCTAAAATTTTTGCCACATTTCTGCCTGTTGCATCTATAGTTTCATCGATTGAGATCCATAGAAATTGATTTTTTAGTTTTGCTCGTATATGGACAAGTCATATATGGCAGTCATTGTATACATTTTTTAAATGTTTAGTTCGAAGAACTGTTTCGGATGGCACTTGGTAGTCCGTGTATTCCTCAAATAGTGTTCTTATATGTATTTTGATTTCTCATTTTGTAAAGTGGAATGTCAGCAGACACAAAAGCTCGGCACAGTTTTTCTTGAAAATCATGTTCTTTTAAGAGTCTACCGGAAAATTCTGGCAACAATAATTGTTTGGTCTATTATTTTCTCTTCTATGACTTAGTTGAATATGTTTGCCGCTTTTCACATGTTGCTTCACTTGAAATCTGCGATCTGCTGCAATAACTTTGCTGCAGATTTTAGAATAGAGGAATCCACCATCAGCTCGTATGTCAGGAAACTTTTCTACAACCGCCTTTAGTTTTGCTGATTTTGTCGGATAAGCTTTAGGCATTATGTCTAGGGTCGAAATCGGTGGTGGTTGAAAAGCACCTGTTTTTTATGTTTTGTTTACTTATTGAACAAGATAGCGCGAAAAACAGAATTAATAAACGTTTAACATTTCACAGTTGCGTAAAACATGTAGTAGATTTGGCTGTTACATTTTAAAAAACCAAAGTTGCGAAGACACTTGTTTTTACAAACAAAAAAATAATGTGAAAAACATAAAATATGCTGAAAAAGGGATATTTTTGAAAAAATATGGCCTAAAAAATAGAAATTATGCTTTAAAAAAGGAGGTTTTTTTTTAAATTATGCTCCTAAAACCAAAATTTGCCGAAATATGACTTTATGGGTAAAATATGCCAAAATATGTTCTAACAAATAGGTCTGAAAACACTTGTAGGACCATGAAACATGTAAATATATTATCCATTTGTTAATATCTCGTACATGCTGTAGCATATTTCCGGTTGCCCTGGTGATTAGTAATAAGAAGAAAGAAAAAAATGTCTATGTAATTGTGTAAAGTAACGGGGGGAAACTTCAATATGCAGTGAGTGTGGTCAATTTGAGTGTTTTGTGGGGTTCTAAAGAAATATAGTTAAAAGAAAAAAGGAAATTAAGAACCATGGAAGGGCGGGCTATTGTGGGAGAGAAAACATCAAAAATACCCTGGTGAAATTATGTGTTTGCCGTGTCTTTCGTTTTATGTTTTGTTCACTGTTTTGTTTCTTGTTCGGCCATGGGCTAGGATAGGCGGGTTGGAACTCATCCTGAGAGTCGCAAGAGCTGTCGAAACGGCACGTAACAAGTCTTGCCTGAGATTTGAACTCGCTACCCTTTGAATCTCAAATTACGCACTTAACATGCTTGAACATAATTTTAACAGAGTGCTGTTATTAACATTATGGAATAGTTAGCATCGAACAATATTATTAAAAACGATTAGCACTTCTTCGAACGTCATCTACTTACAACTGAGAGTTGTCTCAATTGCGACTCGAGCTAAAAATAGAAAACGCTTGTTCAGCAATGCTTATTCTTATCAATATTAGCCTATTTGTACCCTCCTTTCATCATGCTAATTGAAGCTCAATTTGAGTTTCAATAGCTGAGCTTTCGTTGTAATTGAAGTAAGCAGAATCGTTCTTACTCTATTGGCCGTCATTAAGGAAACATTCAAGTTTGATAAACTATCAGCTAATTTGTTAAAAAAAATGGTTGATTACACAAGGGAACAAGGGTTTTGTTGTTTAAGAACTGAATATTGTTTTAAAGGTAATTTGGGACGCTGAATCCAAATCTGCACTTGGTTTTTTTGTATCAGCTCGACTTTTCGAGATATACCGTTATGTCCATAACTAAGGCACTTCCACTACAAATATTTAAATAACTTGAAAACGGTTCACCATATTCAATTAAAAAAAAAAACTTAAACTCGTCAACAAAATTATCTTTAATCCGTGCCTACATTGTTTTTAATTTGGCTTAGTAGTTTCAGAGATATCGTTGTAGTTTTAAAAAATAAAACAAAAAATTTACAAAAAAAAAAAAAATTTTGTTTTTTAAAAATTCATAAAAAAAATTATTGCCACAAAAATCACAGTGTTTGTCTTAAAACATTTAGTTTAATATAGTATGAATCAAATGAGCTTTATTTCATTAAAATATCTGCACAACTTTTGATTTTGTCAACAATTTACTGAGATAACTAAATTTACAAAAATCACGATTTCCATACAAAAATAACATTTATTAATATGTTTGTGAAAGTGTAACTCGAGCAAACCTTAACGGATCGTTATGAAAATTTATCAGTATTAATATTTTTCGAAACGAACTTATGGGATTGTAAATGGGCGGAATAGCCCCACCCCTTCTGGTACCTCCCATACAAAATTACCTATTTTTGGATAATTAATATATCTTCGATAGCTGCCAAACAGACTATCGGAGGATATTGAAATTTGGTCAGTTTATTTATCTTGCAAAAGTAGACAAACCCTAGAAAAACCGAAAGCGTTGCCACACCCCTTCTGGTACCTCCCATACAAATGACCGAACTCACCCCAATAGTCTTACATACATATCTTTTTTGTAAGTACACTGAATTCAGTCAAACTATGCGGAAGTTTTACGGTTATGAAAATATAAATCAGGAATGAATTTGCACTATATCGGATCACCCCTTCTGGTACCTCCCATACAAAATTACCTATTTTTGGAAAATTAATATTTCTTCCTTAACTTCCAAATTGAAACCTGCCGATTAATTAAATTTGGTCTGTTAATTAATATTGTAATAGGAGGCAAAACTAAAAATTAAACTATAAATAAATTTGCAAATTTGTCATGATTTTTAAAAATACAAAATTTTAATTTTTTTTGGGTGAAAACAAAAAATTGCGGAAAATCTGTTATCACCGAATTTAGCATAACTCATTCAATTTTCAATCGATTATTATGTACATACATGTTTTAGGAAGCTATCTTAATATGATATTCAATAAAGCTAATAAAAATAACAATTTGCCCCCAACCGATTAACTTTCAGCGTGAAGAAAATTAAAATGTGTAATTTTTTGTGTAATATTTTTTTTTTTTTTTGAATAAAACAGCCGTTACTCAGTCATTTTTTTTTGTAATATTAAAAGGTAACAACGATATCTTTAATAAAAAAATAAAATTTTAAAATCCGGCTTATGAAAAAAAAATTATGATTTTTTGAACTATAATTTTTTGGAAAAAATTCGAAAATACGATTAGTACCTGTAACTTAAAAATTCGAGCTGATGGAGAAAAATGGAGATTAGATTTGAAATCAGCGACCCCAAATTAGTAAAAAACAGCTATCGAATTCCAAACAACACTCAAAAAGTTCAATTTTGTTCCCTTGTGTTATTAATGGTTAAATTCATAACTATGCTGGACATTTTCGGCTGATATCTACTTCACATACATATGTTTGACATAATTGTAGATATATATACAGCTGATGATGTACCATTGTGCATCAGTTCGTCACAAAGGGGTCTGAAGATGAACTCGTCATGGAGTTCGAAACGCGTCATCCTAGTGCGTGACATACTGAATTTGACCAAAAATATCAAACAATAAATAAAAAATACTTTTCTGATCTTGAGCCGAATTTGTGGTATCATTTCGATACACTAACGTAAATTAATATAAAAAAATAAGTTTAATTTAATAAGTGATTAAGTGCATATTCTTTTTCCATGTTTATATGATATTTCATTATTATTCATTAATTTTTAAATTCTAAGATAATAAATTTACAAAAATAGTTACATCGGGAAAATTGCTCTGAATTGAAGAACTGATCTGAGAGCATTCAAGTCGAAGGGCACTATATTCCTGAAAATTGGGAAGGTAATGAATAAAACTGATTCCTTTGTGAGGAATTACCTGATAAATCATAATTTTATTTAATAGAACCCACACAATTCAGCGGCTCAGGATAAATAAAAATAGGCTATACTCTTTACTACTGGAACATTACAATAATGCAACGCAAATATGCCCCGTAAGAGAGGACGAATATTAATAACATATTCTTAGACGAGAAATTATTGCAATTAATAAGTACTCCCAGTGGCGGATTTACCCATAGGCCCGGGCCTAGGGCGGCACGATATAAAGGGCGCCAAAATTTAAATCCTATTAATATTATAAATGTAAATAATTGTCTGTTTGTTTGTTTGTTTGTGGCTCAATCACGTTTAAACGGCTGAACCGATTTCAATGAAATTTGGAGAGGTAGTTAGTTAGTTAGAGAAAACATTTGATACACAGATAGTACTCGGCAACACGAATATGAATATGCCGACGAAATTTTAATTTTGTATTAGTGGGCGGAATGGGCAGAGTGGGCGTGACCAAACTGTATTTTATCCCCAGAGAGATAAAATTTGGTACACAAATGGCACTCGACAATACGAATAGGAATATGCAGACGGAATTCAAATTTTCGATCAGTGGGGGAAGGGGCGTGACAAAACTGTATTTTAGTCCTAGAAAGATACAATATATCGGAAATAAATTGCTCACCTTCACATTCCCGCCGGCCGAAAATGTAATTAAGCCCTAGAGAGATAAAATTAAGAATATGCCGACGAAATTTTAATTTTGGATCAGTGGGCGGAGGGGATGTGGCAAACTTTATTTTAGTCCTGAGAGATACAATTTGGTACACAGATAGTATTCGACAACACGAATATAAATATGAATACAAAATTTAAATTTTGGGTCAGTGGGCGGAGTGGACGTGGAAAGCTGTATTTTATCCCTAGAGACACCCAGATAGAACACGAATATGAACAGATAATATTCGATTTTTATCAAAAAATTCATTTATTATACCAAAAAGAACAATTTATTGTACCAAAATATGCTTTTATTGTACAAAAAAGTACTTTTATTGTTTCCAAAAGAACATTTAAGGTACCAACGAGTACTTTATGGGTACCAAAAAGTAGAATTTATTGTATTGAAAAGTACTTTTATTATACACAAAGAGAACAATTAATTGTATCACATTTCAATGTACTAATAAGTATTATTATTGTTTCAAAAAGTTTTTTATTGTATCAAAAATTATGTTTACTGTATCCAAAAGTACTTTTATTTTTATCAGAAAGTAATGTTGTTGAAGCATAGAGCAAGGGCTAAAATTCATAATATTTTAAATTTTATTTGCTGACACTTTTGACATGTTTTTCAGAATTATGTCAGTAAATTTTAAGGACTTTTTACACCGCGTCAGTTTGTTTTATCAACAATTTTGGCAATAAGTCGTCAAAAATATGTCGGTAAATTCTGGTAAAACAATCTCATTTAAACGACGCTGACACATTTAAAGGGAAATACTGACAATGATGTCAGTACTGTAAATGTATTATATTCGACAATGCAGACATGAATATACCGACAAAATACTTATTTTCGGCCGGCGGGAATGTGAATGTGAGCAATTTATTTCCGATCGGTGGGCAGAAGAGAATGTAGGAAAAATGTTTTTAGGGCTATATAAGGTAATAATTGTATACAGATAGTACTTCGCGCTATATGATAGATATGAAAGCTTAGCCCTTTAAGTAGGCGTGCCAAACATATTATAGGTATTCGTCAATTTAGCAACAGCGAAGCATTTCCGGGTCCACTAGTTAAATTACTATAAACGGCACGCCACAAAACAACATTACAAATTTCAAAAATTCCAAAAACGTTTACAATGATAAAACAAGATATTGTTGCAAAAACCTAAAAACCAGAAACTAAAAGGACTGTGTTTTGTGTTCCTTGTTTGTTATTTGGTAGAAGTGGCAAAAGAAATACTTTTACTGGCGAAGGGTTTAGAAACTGGAAAAACGCAAATGCACGCGTTGAAGCTCACAATTCAGATTTTCATAAAACTAATATTTATCATATAAAAGCTCGAGCAGCAGTTCACTGCCGTGTTGATCAACGTCTAGTAAAACAGCTCGATAATGAAATTTCATTTTGGAAAAAATTGTATACTGAATAATTGCAATTGTTAAATCACTCGCAATAAGAGGACTGCCATTTCGGGGACATACAGAACAAATTAGTGATTTGAGAAATTAAAATTTCTTAGGAACAGTAGAACTTCTTGTCTAGTTTGATCCTCTTTTATCTGAGCATTTAAAATATGCGCATCCTGGGAGTGAAAAACGTCGTACTTATCTAAAATCATCACGATGAAATTATAATCTTGATTCGAGGTCAAGTATTACAACACATATCAACGGAAGTGCGATTGGCGAAGTATTTTGGTATCATTGTAGATTCTACACCTGATATTGCACATGTCGATCAGATTGCTATAATTATTAAATATGTACGTAAAAATGGTGAAACCGTTGAAAGATTGTTAGAATTTGTACCAAATACTGGCCACAAAGCCAAAGATATTGAAAATGCAGTGCTGAACTCTTTAGAAAAAAATGGTTTGGACGTAATGAACTGCCGTGTTCAATCTTATGATAATCCAAGTAATATGTCAGGTACATATTCAGGACTTCAGGCAAGAATTAAAACAGTTAATCCTCTAGCAGTCTGTAGATGAAGCAGTCGATTTTTTCACATTGCAAGAACTTTATAATTTTTTTACAATATCAACACATCGTTGGTGCAGCGAACAAATTTAAGACTCAAAAGTCTCTCTCAAACTCGCTGGTCTGCTCGACATGATGCATGTTATGCTTAAGAAAAAGAGTGGTCTGCAATTATTGATGCGTTAGAATTTAGTGCACAAAACAAAGACAAAAAACCGCGTACACGATCTGAATCTATTGCACTACAACGAATTACAGAATCTAGAAACAGCTATTCAGTCATTGTTTGGAATGTTACTTTAGATCGGTTTAATGCTGCTAGTAAGTAACTTCAAGCATCTCAGGTTGATTTATCAACTGTTGTCCAAATTTATGGTCTCTAGCCTTATTTCTTCAGGATATGAGAAATTAACAATTTTCTGAATTTGAAGAAAAAGCCAAAGCGCTGTCTGGAGTTCAAGATTATTATCATTATGATACTCGTCACCAGAATACTTCATGAATCATGGGAATCACGGGTAAATTAAAGAGCTCCATTTTCTGGGCAAGATCACTTTCGTACAAATATTTATTATCCCATTTTGGACACTCTGAGTGTACAGTTGTCAGAACGTAAAAACACATTCGAAAAGCTTTTTGTAAACTTCAACTTTGTTGATTATTAATATAAAATAGAAACAAATGAGTTAAAAAGTCAAGTAAAAAACTCGCCAAAAAATATCCTGACGATCTAGAAGAGACATAAGCAAATGAATGCATTCATTTACATTATCAACTCAATGATTCATTGGCAAGTAATCTTCAAAATGTTTACCCTAATGTCTACAAAGCTTTACGAATTTTTTTGAGTATTCCTGTTACAAACTGTTTAGCAGAAAATCTTTTTCCACCCTGAAAAGGGTAAACAACTACTTACGGGCAAGTGTGGACCAAGATAGACTTAATGGTCTTGCATTATTGTTTATTGAAGGCCAATTAGTGCAAAAAATAAACTATTAGACTGATTAAAAAATATTAATTGTTTATTTTTAAAAAATATTATTGTTTTTCAAAAGTTATGTATAAAGTAACTTTTATTTTTTACAAATACTTTTGTAATTCCTTCATATCTGCATACATATGTATAATATTTTCATTTATTTTATTTTAATTTTGAAAGAAAATTATAAAATTTGTTATACTTTTTTTTAATTATAAAATTTGGTTTACAATTGTTTTTAAAACACGTTTATGTGTAAAAATTTATTATTTTTTTGTAAATATAAATATTGTAAACAAAATCTTATGCATGCATAAAATAATTGAAATCGGTATGAATTGGACAAAAGATTGGAATAATTATATGTTATGATTGAACAAAAACTAACAGTTGAATATTGCGAAACGTAAACGGAATGTTAAATGTACGAAGACTTTATTGGAAGCAAATAAGTGATTTTATTAAGTTTTAAATAATTTACTTATTTTTGAATTATTGAGATATGCTAATTTTGACTGCATCTTTATTTAGAATTGTTCAATATATTTCATTGGATTATTTTTTGTTCGATATTCTCTCTGCGCTTTCGGTTCTTCATTAATAAAGTTGAAAATGGGAAGTGGACGGAGACATCAGTGGTACACTGTATTTATATATACATTCAAAAAAATACTCAATGATATAAATATAAATTTTTTTTTATAAACCCTTCTATATAAACAAAAAGGGCGGCATGTCAAACAGTGCCTAGGGCGGCAGCAGTCCTAAATCCGCCACTAAGTACTCCATAAAACCACTTGTACGATATTTTTTTTCAAGCGCTAATTTGGCCTAGCAAGTCGAGCCTTTATACAAGATATTTTTGACGGGGAGAAGACGAGAAATACAAATCGAACAATTGAAAAAGACGTGATTCCAGGATAATAAACAAATTAAATATAACTGGAAAAATATGATCAAATAAGTGTTATATCATTAATGTCCAATAACCATTGAGAATCACGCGGCAAATTTTGAATTAAACAAGTTTTGGGCAGAGAAAAAAAAACTAAATACATACAAATTAAGAATCTCAGGACTATGGATTGGGAAGGTACAAGACCAGGGTTTCTAAAGTTGCCATGAAGCCTGCCACTTATAATACGTGCGAATGTCATTATTCCTTCTGTAACTAGTTTGGGTATTTTTTCTAGTACAGTACATTTAGTAGTTCACATTCCATTGCTTATAAGAAGGGGAGTTTTTGAATTTTTCTATGTAATGATAAGATTTGTACTTTAATTGAGTTCCGAACCCCCCACCGGCTAATAGCTAGCTTTTTATAAGGCTCCCGCAGACTTACATTAAAGTGCAGAATAATAATTCCAATAATAAAATCTTTTTTCGACCAAATGAGGAAATGGTCCATTACAGTATGTAAATGCATATATTTTTTTTTCTTTAACCTCCCAAAAGTCCATATAATGGACAAATGTCGACCGACCGTGGCTGTCCACCCCAGTAGGGGTAGGGCAATTCTGCCCATTTGCAATTCCTTTACTTAGTTGTGGAAAATGTTAATTCTGCAAAATTTTAATAAGGATCTGTTAAGGTTTACTCGAGTTATCCTGCCTATTTCTAAGAGTGACGTTAAAATTACAAACTTTAAAGCCCGGTAGCGACCCATAAACCATTAAGAAAAAAATCAAAAAAATTCAAGTAGGGTTTTTTTGTAAGTCTTAATAAAATGTTAAGTTGGCCTATGAAAAATTCCACCCTACTGTTCACTGTTGAGAGTTTTAACTGCAGTTACTCAACTACTAAAATTTAAAGTCCTTATCATAGGATGACTATCCTTTGGTCTGTTATAAAAACTTTCATTTCACTTCAGAAGCTGGTCAAGCCATACGGTTTTAAACGTTGTACAAGAAACAGAACCCGATTTACTTATAACACAGGAATCATTTGGGGTTGAATGATTACTTTAAAGAATAAAAAACGTTATGTAGGTATATCCAAGATCCGGAAGAATAGATCTCCCATAGGCCTAACGTCTTTATATGATGTTTTAACTAAAATTAAGTTTCATAGTCTTAAAAACTAAGTTTCTTCTTGTTTTAACGCATTTTCGCTGTCCGATGTCTTCAATGAACTATAACGGTGATTTTTTCCGTAGAACATTTCTATCTCTCTGTCTCTATCTCGACTACTTACGTAGCATCTTACGTGAATTTTTGATAGCTTTTAGCATGGGAAAAAAAAGTTTCACTACGACATATCAAAAAAACTAAGAGGCGCCCCTCCGTCCGATGGTTCAAATTTTCGATGACGCTGAGGCATAATTGAGGTTCAAAGCCGTTAAATTGCCGAATTATCTCATCCCTCTTGAATTGTTGTTGGCTTATCGACGTACACCTTTTCTTTCAAATAACCCCAAAGAAAGAAGTCCAACGGTGCCAAATCACATGATCTTGGCGGCCAATTGACCTCGCCACCACTTGAGATAACACGGCCATTGAATTTGTTCGTTAGCTGTGTGGCAAGTGGCACCGCCCCACAGTGGGTCAATCAGCAGTGCTAGCTGGATTTTATTAATTACTCCAGTAAATGAAGAGATATTTCAATGAAAATTTAAACTTAAGTTTTTTTAACCCATACACCACTTATTCTTTTATTTTTTTCTAGGTCAACTATATGTCATAGCTCCCATACACCTGACATTTTCTACAGTTCTTAACATTTTAGATTTTAAAGTATTTTACTTAAAGTATTTGAAGAAATATAATGTATTTATTTAAATCCCGTAATTTCTTATTCCTCGCTTCAAGGGCTTCTTCAGACATCATGCCAATAGGTATGATAGTATTTTATATAGTATAGTTAACGCTCGTATATTTTTTATACCATCACCCTTAGGGATGAAGGTATATATCATTTGATACGAGCCAAAAGTGTAACACATAGAAGGAGTGACTTTAGACAATAGGTTTCTTTGAACCAAATTCGATTCATGACTTTTTAAGTCGTTTGAGCCATGTCCGTCTGTCTGTCTGTCTGTCTGTCCGGCTGGTTCGCACGATAAATTTCGAAAGACGCAACCAAATGTTTTGAAATTTTGCACGAGTTATTATTTTCTCAAAACTACTTACGGTATTGCAAATGGGCTACATGGCCCCGCCCCTTCTGGTACCTCCCATACAAATACATCATTCCGCCCACTTTAGAAATCGAGTAATAATATCAATACACCCTACGGGATCGTCCCCAAATTCTGTATTTAGTAAAGCTATAACAGGATAAAGTTTTGGAAAAAATTTTGAAAGCCTAGCCACGCCCATTCTGGTACCTCCCATACAAATCTACCTTTCCGCCCACTATAGAGATGGTGAAAAATATCAATAAATTAAACGTGATCGGAACCAAATTCTCTTTTTAGAAAAGCTATAACAGGATAAAGTTTTGGAGAAAAAAATTGGAAGTCTGTCCACGCCCCATCTGGTACCTCCCATACACATCTGGTACCGCCCACTTTATAAATCGATTAATATTATTAAAAGACCTAACGCGATCGTGCCCAAATTCTGCATTTGGTAAAGTTTAAGCAGGATAAAGTTTTGGAGAAAAAATCTGGAAGTCTAGACACGCCCCTTCTGGTACCTCCCATACAAATGTTCCACTGCGCCCACTTTAGAAATAAGGTAATAATATCAATACACTCGACACGATCGTGCTCAAATTCTGTATTTTGTTATGTTATAACAGGACAAAGTTTTGGAGAAAAAATTGGAAGTCTAGCGACGCCCCTTATAGTACCTCCCATACAAATGTACCTTTCCGCCACTTTATGGATGTAGTAATAATATCAGTACAGCCAACGCAATCGTGCTCAAATTCTGTAATTAGTAAAGCTATAACAGGATAAAGTTATGGAGAATAAATCTGGAAGCCTAACCACACCCCTTCTCGTACCTCCCATACAAATGTACCACTCCGCCCACTTTCGAAATCGAGTAATAATATCAATATAATAGAAAATTATTTATTTTACTGAGGGTAAGGGTAAATGTAAGTCGGGCTGCCGGACTGAAACTTTCTAACTGATTTTAATTACAAATCGGTTAATTTCAATAACACAAGACTTAAACAATATCTTATATTGGGTGATGGTATTTATCAGTCAGTTTAACTGACTGAAATTTCTGTACTGGTTTTTGGACAAAAACAGTACATTTCACTGAAATTTTTTAAAAAAGCAGTACATCGATTTGGGAAAACAGTACTTTTCGCAGTACATATTTACATAGCATATATTTTATTCAATATGTAAAAAACCAATCATTTCCAGAATCAACTTTTGTGGTTGTTTTATATTTGTCGTTTGAAGCAATTTGAATAAGCAATGCTGGCTTCGTTTTGAGGTAATTGTAGAAATCAACGCATATTACATTTGACGGTCAGAATCGCCTTCAATGTTTGCACATCTAATTGGGTTTTGTCTGACGTCCAAGTTTTGTTCACAGCAGAGAAGATTCGCCACACTGATGCTGAAGTTCCTGGCAAACATAAAATATGTTCAACGATCTTGGCCATTTGTTTGAATTCGCATTCAGCGTTATTACAATGAATAAATATCTCCACCCACCGATCCACATTTGATATATCTAAATTGGGTGTGCAAATATAACGCATTTTCATTGGCATTGTACAAATTGTATTCGCTCAACTTTTTTATAACGGCATCGACTTCATTCCATTAGTATAAAAGCATTCAAATCAAAGCAGGCAAAATTACAGAAATATCAGTGCGTAAAGCAGTCATCTCAATCGAATTATATCCATTGTCAATAAGTTTTTGCTTTTCTGCTACTACAGCTGGGGATAAAAAATCATCCTCTTGACGCATTTTTAGTGTTTCTTTGAGCTTATTTTTGAAGTAAACTATTATTGCATGAATTCGCTGTCCGCCGTTTATATTTCTCTTATGTATCGAAAAACAGTACTTTGAGGGAGAAAAGCAGTACGCAGTTTTTGATGTCGAAAAACAGTACAGTACTGCGAAAAACAGTACAGATACGAGCCTTAAGTATAGTATATTATTGATTCGGAAACTCTTTAAACTTTACAAAAATGCTAAATTTAGCTTGAATACGATTGAATGACATTAGTTATAGTCCAAAGAAGTCAGAATACGCTATAATTGTTTATTGTGTTAAAAATTTATATTAAAATAGAAACTATTTGCTTGATATGCGTCGAAAAACCTTGTAAAAATATGTAACGGTTCCCATAACTAAGACATTAGCTTGTTGCTAATTTACAAATGCTTGTTCCTTGATTAACGCGACATTCAGATCTTCGAACGTTACATACGATTAATTGAACTCAGAAGTGTTTAATTTTTATTTTTTATTATTATTTATAATATAATACTAATTATTAATTTATGTACATTTAACAATTAACTTTTACAGTTAAAGCGTGTAAAATTAAATTCTTTTAATAACTACAAAATGTAACCTAGTATAATATTTGTTAAAAAAAACTGCCAATTTGTTTCGCCACTCTGTAACTTCCTCATACAGAAACTGCAGTCACTTGCTGAAATATCATTGCATATTTTCGCTTACAGAATATAAGTAGTACCACAAATCTTAGTCGTTAGCTGGCTCTGGTTGTTTTCTTCTCAATGATAATGCCTCGAATTACAATTCATTGTGTATGTACTCTGTAGTCACTTTAGCTTCGCCTTCATGGAAGCCACTGCAATCAATAGGATATTTAACCTAGAAAAATAAAGAAGCAACAAAGAAAGATATTATGTTTGCTCAACAGTTTACTAATGAGTGATAACCGTTTAAGGCCAACGCACTCCAAGTTTGAACTTGTTAATTGCTCTAATTTTATTTAGCGCACATACACACACACACACACACACACGCCGTATTGTAAGATTTATTTACTCACTTCACAATTTGATGCTGATGTGATGACACTAAACAACGTCCAGAATGGTGTTCCAGTTTCAGTGCTAATGAAGAAAGCAGCGCCCATACTACCAACTTTAACAATTTTTGGACTAACGCCAGAAATGAGACCACGCGATTCCTCGGCAGAGTATTTTTCAGCATCGTTAAGTTGACACAACACATAGCGGTCACACTGCGGCTGCTTGGAGACGTATCTGTAGGCGCGATGAACTTTCAAAACTGGTTCGATAACCTACAATGGACAGCAAATATTGTAATGTGATGCTTACAAGTGTCGATGTGTGTCTACTTACCTCTAGGTTGATGGTATCTGTTAGCTTGTCACTTATTTCGGTGGCATTGAATTGCAGTAGTCCTCGAGCTTGGCCCAATTTTAACAAGTCGTTGGCATAACCAACGGCTGGTTTAACGTATTGTCGAGAATCGATCTTTACATTCAAATGGTGTTTGGCGACATGGTCCAACAAATTGGATATGGTTTCACTAGCACGACTGGGATCGAAGAATGTACTCTTAGGGTAACCTTGTGATTTAAGGAATCCATTGAACATGAACTGTGCGGTTTGGAAATACCTACAAAGACAACACAAAAGCATATATTTAATTTAAAAGTATAACTAAATGAAAAACACAATTTATTTCTCATTGTGCAAATATTTAATAAAATTAGTTTTCACTTTAATGGTTTGTTGCTTTCACATTTGTTTTATTTAATCTGCGTTGTTTTCAAAAGCAGGGCAAACATTTTATTATAGCACGGTATTTCCTGCAGTACGATACAATTAAAACTATTAATAAAAAATTATCATTATTCTCCACAAAAATAGCGTAAATTAGAGAGATAATTTCATGACGTATTTTGGAAATAATTTCGCCAACAAATATCAAGGGAGTTGTACCAATATTGGAAATATTTAATATTTCAACGATAAAATTTCTCAGACATAGGACAAAGTACTTTCAATGTACTTTTATCTGTATTTCAATGTACTATTGTTCTTGATTTTGTTTTTTGTTGATCTGCAATGAATTATGATATTGTCATAGTTCGGTTTAAGATCAGTTCTATTGGCAATTATTTATTATTGCCAATAGTTTTTTATTCAAGAGTGTGAAATGTATTATGTTGACAGCAGGTTAGGCGTATGACGTCATTTCGACATTAACCACAATGTCTCGTCAGCGCCCTTTGCTGTGCCTTCTCCTCTATCATCACAAACATCACACACTCTTGAATAAAAAACTATTGGCAATAATAAATAATTGCCAATAGAACTGATCTTAAACCGAACTATGACAATATAATAAGTACTATTATGTTACCGCTGAGCAGTTTTGTTGTAACATAAAGTATTTTTGATGCACCACCAAGTCATTTATTAATTGTATAAAAAAGAACTCTTATTTCACAAAAATACATTTCTTATACCAACAAGTACTTTTATTTTATCCAAAAGCACATTTTTGTACCAATTATTGTATCAAAAAGTACTTATATTGCACCAAAATGAACTAAAGTTGCACAAAAAAGTACCTTATAAGTACTTTTAATTAAATTTAAATTCTTTTGATTAAATTTGTTATAAATTTTAAACCAAAACAAAACTACCGAAGCAACACAGATGACTTCGAATTAGAGTGTTAAAAACTGAAACCGGAAACCGTGTAACGGTTTTTTTTTTAATAAATGAGGAATCACCAAAATACAGTTGGAACCCCATCTTTAAATGGGCTAATATTCATAGGAAAAATTTTAAGTGCCTTTATCTTTTTAATTCAAAGGTGCAAAATCTAAGTTTTACAGAAAAAGCGTTCCAAGTTTGTGAGTCATACAGATTCCACTTATTTGCGAAGTTAAAATTTCCTTATAACTTCGGTTTGGATGGACTAGACAAACTGAAATTTAAATAGGATATAAATTGAAGGAAACCTTTATTAAATTTAATTAAAAAAAATCGACAGCATTCACAGATATTCATATATTTTCAAATTTAATTCCCATTTTACACTTTCCGACAAAACCGGTTTTACTGAATTATATATTAAAAAATGAAAACCGATAATCTGAAAATTTCATGTATTTAAACATTACGCTTATGATTACACCTCTTCCTTGTTAAAAGGAAGGATCTTAATTCCCTGGTAATATTTAGAATAGGGCTGATAATCAATATCCAATGTTGAAGTTGAAAGCTGGAACATTATTTAAAACGTTTTCATCAAAACATGATATGGATGTTACATGTTAGAATGCAAAATACACAAAATTTATATATAAAACTATACGTATATTTTAATTTAATCACTAACTACGAAAACGGTTGAACCGGTGTAAATTAAGAATGGTCTGTAAATGGTTTGGTGAAGTTTGCCCGAAAGGGATTCCAGAGATATTGGCTTTCATTTCCCATATACCCCTATACAAATCTGTATATGGGCATTTCCACGGAAAAGTCAACCGTACACGACAAACAGCTGATTTTAAAGCCACTAAATCACATCAGAACGACAACTCGAACGTAAGCATTTCGATAGAAAATCGGTAGCCACAATTATTTTCGCTGCCATCTGTGTGAACACAAATATCAAAAATACTTGTGTTTCTGCTTTCGTAAAGTGCCAAAAAACAGAATTGAAATGGTTTACATGTTATACAATAATAGTTAGTAGTTACAGTTTACAGTATTTATTCATCTCTTTAACGGAGATGGCTGAAAATATTATTATTATATATTTGGCAAAGTGTATATTCGCCAAAATAGTAACAAATATTATTGAAGATTCTGATTTTTTGATATTAATAAATTTTTGTTAATGTCGTTGTTTATTAACATATGTGACCTGGACTGTGAAAAGGGAGCTAACGTGCAATGACAAATTTTCGAGAAAAACTATTTTAAAGTTAACAAGTTAATATTGGTACTTATCCACGCTTTAATGGCTTTAAACTTCTTACTCAGAGGTTTTGGGGGTCGGTGATTACGAATCCGGTGTTCGTTTTTGACAAGCAAGAGGTGTATTAAACGAAACCAATGAATTTCGACTTAATTTAAATAGTCTATTAAAACAATAATTAAGGTCATCTAGATTTCAACTCTATAGGCCGGAATGAATGAATGATTTTCTAATCCGGTGTGCTTAGGCGTGGTTGAGCATGGAGATCATTAACGGTCTATCATCTTCTAAACCAATTATATAAAATAAAATTTAATCTTGCATACAATAAAAAATAATGAAATACCTTGATTCAAAATATAATTATATTTGAATTTCTTATTTTTAACAATTGCTGCGCCACCCTGTATCTTGGATAGTAGTAGTTTTTTAAATATGACGTTTTACAATATATGCCTATCAATAAGTAAGTTTTCATCAAATCATGGGCGATACTGCTGATCCAATTTAACAATTCTTACAATAAAGTATGGTTTACACGCTATCTACCCATATCTAATCATATCCCCTCAACAATATGAGCGAGAATATGTATGAGTAACCAAAGACAAACACTACAAAATTATAGCAAAGGAATATTGAATTATAGGAAGGTAGATAGAAAATCAAAACGTACTGATTTGACAGTAGATAGGGGATTTGGGTGGATAGCTTTGTAAATCAGCCTTAACATGTAAAAATCTTTTAGATCAGCTATGCCCAACGTCAATGTATGCGATTTGTTAGAGTGTGTTGGGTATGCGTAAAAACTCTTTTATTGTTATTTCCGAAAAAAGTCTGGTGCAAAAGTGACGCACTTCGTCACAACTGACATTAAATATCTTTGCATTACAAATTACAAATTATTTTAGTTTAAAATAAGTATTGAGACTTCCGAAAATTTCGGCAATTATACACATTTTAAGAGGAACGCAATTATACACATTTTAAGAGGAACGCAGTAATTTGTTCTGTCCTACGGGTAATTGTGTTTCTTGATAATGGTACTTTTTCGAAAATGTTGACCATATCTCTACCCTAATTTCCGAAACAACTTCTTTAGCGAGCATTTAAAAAAATGTCATCATACAATAATAATAAATGTCATCTTCAGGGCCAACAAAAGTATGCAATGCATACTTGCATATGCAAATGCATATTACAGACTTACAGGCATGTTTTTGGGGTTTATGCATATAAAAGCATATTTTGGGGTTTTCAGGTTTTTTATTGATTTTTATTTTTTACTTTTCATATATATTTTCCGCAGTATAGACAACACCAATTTATTTCTTTAACAATGGAACATAATCTCTATAATTTTTCGCAACTGGCGACAAAATTTTATTTTTATTATCCATTTCGTCGTCAAGAATTTCAATGAGCTCTACCTAGCATTGCTTTTCAAAGTTGTGGAATAGTGTAACAGTGAAGAGGCTGAAGTAATGCGTACTTTCAAAGAGAAACAGTAAATATGCGTTTAACTTTAAAATATGACAAGCGGAATTTTTATACAGATGGCATTGCCAATGAAAATATATTACGTTGAAAAAATTTTCATAAAATAAAACTACGGTACATATAAATATTAAGTATACCATTGAATTTAGCCGACCGAAATATACAGAAGTGTAAGTCAAAAAGTCTCATGTAGTTTTTTAAAACAACATTAATTAAAAGTCTCAATCTTATAAAAGTAATTCAAAAAATAACTATTCTATTTTTAACTATTTGTGATGATTTTATATTAAAAATTAAATGTATTCAGTAAATAATATTACTTAAATTTAAAATTTATTGTGCATTTCTTACCAGTTTTAAAGGCATTTTTTAATGTTTTTTGTGCTTATCTAATGCGCATATTTTTAGTTTTTTCGTGCATATTTGTGTTGGCCCTGGTCATCATACATAATAGAACAATAATAGACGCTTTTTCAACATAATTATTTAAAATGTGTCCTGCCTCTTCTTCAACAACTTTTTTTTCAAATTAGCAATCAAAATTTCTCCTCATCTACAATATCGAAATATTCTTTATGGCAAGACCTGTAATGTCTTTCGACATTCAATTTGTGGTTACGCTTTACATTGCGTTGGCATACCAAACATACTGGCTCGCCAACGCTGTTTTGCGTAAACAAAAAATCATTTTCCCAAACATCATTAAACATTTGAAGCAATACTGTAATTCGCTTTCTGATTTGTATGTGTATGTGTAGGGCACAAAGCTCTTTATGTAAAAGCACAAAAAGTTGTTTTCGCTCGCGAGCTCAAGCGGTGGGCAAAGCTGTTTTTGATACATGAAAATTAGAATTTGTCTGGGCCAAAGTAATGAACCAATAAGATGACAACAGCACTATAGTGTTCAAATACTTGAATTTTTCTGAAAATCGGTTTCGGTTTTATTCGAAAAAAAAAACATTTTTCCAACAATCCAGTTATCGAATACTTGATTTAGTATATAACCGGGTTAATCGCTATTGTCCGGATATCTGGAATCGTAAAATAAATTTAATATGAAAACTAGGGTGTTTCGGTTTTTTTTGAAAAGTTTACTCTTTGAATATCGAAGAATTTTGGTTTTTACCATAGAATACCCGATTTTTTCCAATAATGTGTTTTTATGAGTTTAATGTATTAAAAACTTTAAAAAATATTTACAACAGTGATTATTCTGAAAATGATTTCGAATATGAATTCAATACTTCTATTGAAAGTGTTGAAAATCCAAAAACCCTTTTAAAACAAATACTCCAAATATTTTTGAGGACTTATTGTATTTAGACAAATGGCATAAATGATCTGAAAAGCTTTAGAGCTTACTTAATGCTTTTTTTTTAACTATATCGTCGGTTTTCTGCAAAAAAAAGTCCACCTTTGTGTTTTTGTACGCACCGATTGCTTTGAAGTTTTTATGCTATTTTTTCCTAAGGAATCACTTTGGAAATCTCTATCGGTGCGAAAACTTTTTTAGCTGAATCTATTATCACAATAATATTCCCCACATGGTTCCGGAGTGGAATTTTGAACTCAAATAAAAAAAATTATATCCCTACTTCACACACATTTCAAGATGAGAGGAAACAGTTTCCTAACAGCATTTTTTTAAACCTTTTTTCGTAATGTTTAAGAAAATTTGAAAAATTCATCTTTTGCGATACACCTACGCCCCGATTCTGAATGGCAATTCCCCGGGAATTTGTTCCCTATTCCCTGTTCCCCTATTCTAAATGAAATCTCCCCGGGAATTTTTTCCCTTCTCCCTATTCCCTTATTCTAAACGAACTTCGAAAGTGAGGAAAAATTCCCCGGGAATAAAGTAGGTATTACGAATGTAAATAAAAGGGAGAAATTGATGACAAATTTTGCGGAAAATTCCGCCAACAAATTTCAAGGGAATTGTACTAAAAATTAACGTATTTAAATGATATAAGTATAAAACATTTGTCAGCCTTTGGGAAGGGATAGATTTTTTCGACAAGGTAAGCTCGTAATTTGCTGGAATTTCAAGTAAATGAGTCTTGCCACGCACCAGAATGGTAGGTGTCATCGTACCGTATCTTTAGCTCATGATCACACATCTGTAAATAGTTTTTTTTTAATTATAAAGATGAAGCTTCAATAAAATTACTCACTAAACTAAATTTTTAAGCTGTGGTTTCCCAAACTCTCCCTATATCCGTCTGGTAGCCACCTTCGGCAAGGAAGCGGGGAATTGCCCTAAATTTCACAAGCGGGGATATTGCAAAGAGCCTTCTGCTTTGGATATCATCTCAAACGCAGCACTGAACATTTTTATATTGTTTTTTTGTAGGTATTCTTTATTCGCTTTTTACATTAAAAACTTCATAAAAATAATTTGCAAATTGTTAGCCAAACAAAACAGCTGCCGCAAAACAGCTGACTTCGAAAAACCGAAATTCTCTCTCCCTTTTATTGTTCTCCCCGTTTGTTTAGAATAGGAGGATTTTATTCCCGGGAAAAATAAATTCCCCGTGAATTATCTCCCGGGAGTATTTAGAATCGGGCTGTTAAAGAATATATCGTAAAGGCATAAACACTCTTTTATATACCGATTTGCCCAGAACTATCCTTTTAATGTTCTGTGGAAATAGTTTCTAAGTAACTCAACCTACAAAAATAGTGATTTTAAACCCGTCATCAAAAACCCGGTTAAACCGGATATTCAAAAATGGATTTTTTGGAAAACCCGGCATACGGTTTCAGAGAAAAAATCCGTTTAGACGGTTTTCGGTTTTGAGCACTCTAAACAGCAATCAACATCTTTAACAATAATATGGAGGCAGAACGAAGTCTGCTGGGTCATCTAGTATAATATAATAAAACAAAATCAGAAGAACTTTGATTTGGCTGTCGCGAAGAGTGCACTCAGAGAGTTTTCAGTATAAAGACCAACATCTAATACACTTAGAAATAAATCAAAACTATTTTTTTAACGATGTGAAAAGTAGATCACTTTAAAAAAAATTTTGAAAATTCAATAACAATTTGTATTTGCATATATTTTATGCAACTTGAATATTTCAGATGTAAATTGAATTTTTAACCATCTGTGTTGAAATGATATTTGGAATTCCCATAGTCGGAAAATTGTGCAAAATTCATCAACCAGCGTATAGCGTCTGTGCTAATTTACAAGTTGTGAATTGTCTAGTAGAATCGCGCCATGACTGCAATATTTATTTTTAGTTTTAGTGCATAATAGCGAAGAGTTTGATAGCGGATTTATAACCAAAACGACCATAACTACAATAGGATTAATTTTTCTATGCTATGCTATTATCTTCAACTTTGTTCTAATGTAAATTTCGTAAGACAAAAGTGAAATTTAAAAGTGAAAACACCTAAACATATGTAGATGATGATGATGATTAATCGCAACGAAATCTAACAACACAGAAAACTAATTTATATTCTAGACGTCACAAAATATCCACCACCTCTGTTTGGTTAAAATAGAATCGAGACCGCAACGATTATTAACCGAATACATTTGAAATAAAATACATATTAATCTTTTTCCAAAGTTAAACGTCTCCAAAATGTGAATAATGTTAATTTATGATTGACCTAAATTTTCACTTTATATTTGTTTATGGTACAAAACTTTCAAATTGAAACTAAACTCACACATAGGTATTTACCAGTCAACGCTGGCTGGCATGCGTACAACAAACCCCCTACTTTCAACAATGCAGTAGTGTAGGTATGTATGTATGTGTTAATGTGTACTCAGAAGTCTTTTGGGCCCAAAAGACTTCATCGAGACGTTTGCTTAATGAAAACTGGTAGTATGAAGTTTATAAACGTACACTAACACGCTCATCACGACAGTAAGTAAACAAGAAAGCTCCTCAATTTTCTCGTTCATGCTTGATGTGAGCAACGCCAACAGCTATAACTGTAACATACGTTTTGGTTTTGTTGTTAATACCGTAATGGCTGGGTTAGAATCGAACCGGTTGTTCGATAGAGTAGCAGGAAATGAATGAGAAACAAACACAACATCTGGTCACGAACAAGTTGTCACTGATCAACCCACAAATGACTAATATTTATGCTCACATCTGTAATTATTGCCACAACGTCCATGACAGTGAGCGAGTATGTTATGTGCTTCGAAAAGTATGTCACGGAACTTCTTTCTTTGGTTGAGGAATTCTCTTGCTGGCATATGACGGGTGTGTGTATTGCAAACTGGTTTTTGTTGGCTAAAAACCAGCACAAAATTGGTCATACCCGAAGAGGCTTACAACTCCTGCCAACATAATGAATGTATCTACTTTCGACCAAGAAGTTGTGTGATATTTCCGACATTTGAAAAGACCAACACGGCGTGAATGCGAGCAAGCAAAAACAATAATAAATGGTCCATAATAAATAGTGGAGCTACATTCAAAGTTCTCCATAACGCACTAGATAGTATGTATTTTGTGAATATTTTTTTTTTACATAATTATTACTACATACATATCTGCAATATGAAAGACTTTGTTATAGGACAGGGCTTCCCAATAAATTCTTTTTGAGTTTTATGGAAAAATGGCGGGCCGCAGTCAATTTTACATCTGTATTTAGATGTTATTTGCCTACATAGCATTACCCAGAGGACACCACAAAGTTGACACTCTCAGAGATTTTGTAAACAGAATTCGATGAGCTCTTTTAAAGTGCGTCTAAGAACTATAATCACGTGTCTAGTAAAAATAACTTTGATTATATTATAAAAAAGTTTACAAAAGAAAATTTGTTGTTGCAAAAAATGCAGATGTTTTTTGAGATATACGTGGAATTTTTTTTTTACTTTTTTAAATAAATGGAAGCTTTTAAAATTTAGTTTAAAATTGTTAAGCTACAAAAATCCGAAAACTACAGAAGATAGTTTGTAACATTTTGCAACAGTATGAAAAAAATGTTTCTTTCCGACAACCTCTGGTTGCAAAATCTAGATCTTTTTAATACAAAAGAAAAAAGAGGAGGAGAAAAGAACTGTCTGATAAAATATGTTGCAAAAAAAGTATAGATGAAAACATTAATGTAGATGTCTGTCATCAGTTATCTGAAAAATTCCTCCTTTTTGTATTAAATCGGCAGCAAAGTGAACAAAGTGTCATAGGTATTTCAACTTATTTCAAGCATAGTTTGTGTGTTCTGGCAGCAGCTATTTCTGCTCGGGTAGCATTATCATCACACTGAATTAAAACAATAATTTTTAAGGTATCGATAATGTTGCGTAAGAAGGGTAAATCTGCTATTTCCAAAATAAATGTTTGGTTCTAGAAATGGTTTGGCTCTTTTTACATAACATTATTTCTCCTAATTCAAAATTAAAACAGGCCAATTTGTCAGTCTGTCTTATTGGAGTTCCATATTTATACCCAAATATAACAAAAATTTTCATAGAATAAGGAGGAAAATGAATTGTAAAAATCCAATAAATATCACTGTGTTACAAAAATCATACCCAATTTTTTCTCTGCAGGTTTGTTTCATTTTTAAAGAGCTTTTAGTTTAAAAAAGATTTTGCAAGTTTGAAATATGTATTTTTTTTGCACTCCTAGTACTAAATTGGCTGTATTGATATTAAATGAAAGACGAAAATCTCAGATTTTAAAATTTGTTTTTTGTTTCAGGTAAAAAAACGTTCAAAATATACTCTTTTAAAAAATATTCATTGAATATCTTTGAAAATTTGCAAAACAAATATTTGGGAAAATTGCATATTGGGAGCTATGGAAAGCTTCTAAATATACTCAATTTTCATAAAATTATCTTTATTAGTTTAGAGTAAAGAATGATTTAATGATTGACGATGCAGTTTGGCCTTTTTGACTTGTCCTAAAATTGTAAACGAAACCTTATTGGCCTTCCAAAAGTATTTTAAGTACTTTATTTGAGATGAAAATATTGAACTTACAAACTCGTCGGACTTAAAATCAAAATTTGATACCTAATTTAATGTAGCCTAGTTTCACTATTTCAACCCGCAATTAATGTGTTTTTTGCATTCAAATAGTTTTGGACAAGAAAAGTGGTCCGCTGGGCCATAGTGCAGTGCACGAAAATCTGGAATATAGCTTATTGCCGCTGCAATTAAATTTTAAAGACATCATGGGAAACGCAGATTCCAGAAGGTTCATCACAAAATGAATTCTTTAGAAGGTGAACAAAATCACTAATCCGAACAAAATCTTCAAAGCGTACAGAAAACTCCGATCAACAATTTAACATTTTACCCAAGATTATTAGCATTCTCAGTATTTTTAAGAGGGACTTTCAGAGATGGAAAATACAAAAATTTTTGATCTGATAAAGATTGCGTTCAAATGCTTCGATTTTCTTCTCCCAAATGTCTCACAATAATTTAGTTTTTCATTGCAATTAAGATTGAGTTCATTAAAGTATAAAAACAGATCTGTCATAAAAGCAACCATAGAAACCCTGTTTGTTTCGAATAGAATCGAAACCGCAACGTTTAGTAATACAATACATTTAGAATACAAACGCTTTCCTCGCCACCTAAAATTTGAGATACTTAGCTGCAACTTTTGCATAAATATTTTGAAGAAACTCAGGAGCCAAGGCAAAATAGGTTTCAAAACATTTCCTTTGCTCAGCCAGAGAACATTGTTGTGAGATAGCAAATCTAGATAGTTAGCATTACACTCTTAAGCTAAGTATAGTCTGTTGCCAGAAATAGCAATTTTGTCAAATCTGCTAATGTACCATCAATGTACTGACATGGGCAGTGTTGTCAATATAATTATTCCTCTGCAAATTGTGAACTTAGCATATGCATCAACTTCGCACATCTGCAAATTAAATGTGTTTATCTTACAATAATTTGATAACAACATTTGCGGTTCATACGATTATCGGATGGCTGGCAATTTTGTTGTTTTACAATGTAATGGCAATGCTTTTTCTGCAAACGTTGCCATACAAAATTTAAAGTGCACACGGTTGTTGGATATTTTCTGAACATTTTTCGGGCAATCTTGTAAGATCTGGCAACCGTCTGTACGTAGCTTTACAGAAACGAAGGAAGTAAGCGATGTTGCAATGACGTATAAGAACGCAAATGGTTGACAATTTGCATAACTGTGTCCAAAGCAGAGCTATAAATGAATCATTTTTTGATTTTAATTCATGCAATTTCTTTTTCTAGTTCAAATAAATTTGGCAAAATGAATTGCAATTCAAGGAATTAGAAAAATGAATTGCAATTCAATTGAATTGATTTTGAATTAATTCAAATAAATTCGAAAAATGAATTGCAATTCATTTGAATGAAATCAAAAATGAATTGCAATCTATCATCAGTTAAAAAATCAATTTCTGATAACATTTTTAGACACAATAAACGTTAAACAAAACAATATTGACATTTTGATCACACAAAAGAAACCGTGGTAAAACAACTTGTAAGGTAAACTTAGGAGAACAGCTGATTTGTTTCTTTTCTTGCTATTACTAGCGGTAGTTTGACAACTGTCAAACTTGTGCGCATTTTGTTTTTGTTCTTTTTCGTTAGTTAACTTTGACAAAGGAAAAACAAAAAATGTCTTTTGTTGCTGCCGCACAACAACAAAAACATATCGCGACTTAAAGTTGTAAAGGTTGTAAGCACAAAATTCAAAATTTTACAGGAGAGACAAAAAAACTTTACATTTTTCTTTTAATGACTTACTTTTTCAAAACTTTTAATGCAATTATGTGCATGAAAGGCATATATTTTTATTGCGTTTTCAATTTATCTTGCGTTCTATACCAAAAAATACATTTTGGCAAAAAGTGGACTTACAACCTTTACGACCTTAGGTCGCGATATATAAAATCATGTTTGGCAGATGGATATAATTAATGCAAATAATGATTATTAAATTCATTTTTGATATCATTCAAGTGAATTGCAATTCATTATTCTAATTCATTTGAATTAACTCAAAATCAATACAATTCAAATGATCTGAAAATTAAATTACAATTCATTTGAATTGCAATTCATTTTGCCTTATTCATTTGTAGTGAAAATGAATTGCAATTCATTTAAATTAATACAAATTTCATTCAATTCTATTTTTTCGTGAAAAGAATTTATTTATAATTTTGCAATTCACTGCATCAATGATTCGCGAATTAATTAAAAAAGAATGATCCATTTACAGCTCTAGTCCATAGTCTTTTTGTATTCATTTGATAGCTTTGCGCGGAGAACTGACTGGTGTATGATGCAATGAAGGCGCAATAATTTGGCTATTCCAAAATCTGCAAAGACTTATCATTTTCGTATGGTCAGACCGTCCAAAAATGCAACATTGATTTTTGCGGTCACGCTTAGCAGTATAGACTGTCCGGAATTATGGGAATATAATTCTACTAATAAACTTCTTTCAAAAAAACAAATGGTCTTGAGCTTTAATAAAACTTAAATATCTTAAAAATGTATATTCAAATAAATATATTGAATAAAAACAAAAACGACGAAAGCCTAATACTATATGCAATGGCAGCATCAAAATACTATTAGCCTACAATTGGTTTCTATTTGTTGTCTCATTTTCCTATCGATCAGGCCATGTACGCTGCTGACATAGCTGCAAATATTTAGTATCAAAAATTTGTCAATATTTTTGTCAAACAACAGAAAAAAACGTATTTCCAAAATTTTAAATCTTTAAAAATTCGTCATGTAAAAAATTCAAATAAATTTCTGGCTGCTGATACTATACTGAATCTAATACACTTCTATTACATTTCTCTATGACTCCATGCGAGAAATATGCACTTTTATAAACTTTTGATCTAAGTGCCATCAACTGCTAATCGTTAAAAGGAACGAACTTTAAAAGCTAAGAATGTATTTTTTGTGTTTTTCGATGTTAGCATCACAATTTATGCATTAAAACAGGAACATAAGAAAAAATATGTTTAATTAAACAATGTCATTTTCATTGAAACGTTGTTCTTAAATTTGTTACGCCTGCGAAATGTGTGACTTTCAGAAGCTATATAATTATAGAATTCATATGTTATTTTTTTTCCTATTAAAGACACATGTGGCGTACTGGTGAATTATCGCAGGCAAGTATAATAGATAGGGATTTTTGCAATGATTTAAGTCAAATGTAAGATTATCTGTCTGTACTTACTTTAAATATACATCGGGATTTGCCAAGTAACTGGCCCAATCTGCCAAATATAAGGTGGCGGTTTTAATCCAGCGCCTTCGGAATGATTGGTTGTTTAAAGACTCGAACAGTTTATCGTAATCCAATTTACCGTCGCGACCCTTAAAGCCCTATTGTAACAGAAAATCAGCGTTTCAATTATGACATAACAAAATTTTTAAAAAGCGATGTTAGATATGCTTTTCGATATTCACCTTCAAAACCTTGTTGATGCCAGACTTTTCATACAAAGCATCAGATAATTCGGAGTTAGAGAAATGATCCCATAGCACATGTAGGTGTTCCAAAAATGGGGGCAAAACCCAGGCATGATCTCTATGTTTTTCTTGGGTGTGTTGGCCTTCAGGTCCGGCGAAAGAGCTGACAGCTTGCATTATTAAGGGCAGTAGACTCATAAATCCATTATCTTCTTGTTGGCCATTATTATTTTCAGGACTTGTATTAGTGGAACGTTTCTGCTGGTGATGTGAGGATCGTTGGGCTGGTGGCTCGTTATTTTGATTCATAAAGGCTGATGCAATTTGTATGATCGACCCTAAATCAATACCGGAATCGCTTCTCCGCTTTTCATGTTGATGGCCGGTAGTTTCTTCTTCGTTGTCATCAGATTGGGTGAACATCTCAATAACGTTGCCAATAATGGAGGGATCGAAGCCACCACCGCCACTACGTCCATTATTATTTCCTGAATTGGCAAGAAGACTTCCAATGCCCGAAATTATTTGCATGGCACCTGAGCCGGCATTCTTACTTTGTCCACCCGCATTGGCTTGCATAAATGACCCAATTAATGAGGCTACACCAGCCAAACCTGCCCCGGCGCCTCCTCCACCCCCTCTTCCAGCATTATTATTTTGATTATTCAGGGCCTCTTGAATAAACATGGACGCCATGTCGAACAACGGATTCGAGTCATCTTCCTCAGCCGCTGAACGACTAGGTCGTTGAGTCGTGGCGCCAAATGATATATTAACGCACAATAAAGCCCATAGCAATACGCCTTTTTTCACTAACATTTTTGTGGCAACGATTTCGCGGTGGCAAGGAACTTTCACAATCACTTACAGCTAAGCTAACGATCGACTTTCACGATTTGGATCACTTTTCTAACAGAAAATATGATATCCGTTTGACACGATTTCACAAATAGCTTTAATTTATTTACAACTAAGTTGTCTCCAGACGACGAGATGCACACACACCTCCGATACTTTTGAAGACTTTCTTCCTTCTGATTACCTCGAAAACCGTGTAACTCTTCTTAAGCTACAACTTCACTATTCTGCTTTTCTCTACCTGAATGACGATGAACTTAAATCATGATCACGATTGTTACAAGTGGTTTTGCTACTAACAACAGCTCGCTTGCCCATTTGTCGTGTCGTCTTGCTTCCCTCTTTGTTGCGATCAAACATGTTGCAAAGTTCTAAGTTCGATATAAGGTGCAAGCGAATTTCAGCTCTCTGGAAATTTTGGCGCAGTTCTTTAAAGGCCTTTGTCGTACGTACTCTCTAATATGGTGTTCGCTGGCTACGTTTAATGCATTTGTGTTGGTAGACAACCTACCCACTTTCTTTTTCAGAATAGAGACGTATGTTTAAAAAGCGTTGCAAACAAAACACAAATCTTTTATAAATGCGTGTTGTTACTGTATTTCTGTATACATACAGTGGTTATCAGGGAAATACAAAGCAGCGCAAACTGACAATACGGATATCAAAGACAGCAGTACAAACCGGGGTGAACCTGGTGAATAAAACTTTTCTCTCATAAATCTCTCTAAGCCCTTAAAATATTACATTAAATTCTTTAAGGAATAGAAAGCAACGTAAAATAAACTACCTATGTATGTTTATGTTTTGCCTTAAAAAGACATATTCAGGAAAACAACAAATTAATAATTCTTCAAACTACTCAAAAATCATTCTGATCAATAATTTCTTCAAAATCTTTCTTAATCTTATTGTACGGACCTTTGTTGCAGTCCTTGGGGGTTGAACCAATTAAATGCGCACGGTTTGAAAGTTTGTAAGACACTGAATGTTATCTGTGGAATTTCTTACCCAAAAATATAAAGACAGAAGCACACCATCAATATGGAAAATACAATTTCATTAGTTTTTTGAAGTCAATACTCAATACAGAATTTATAAAACATAAATTTTCAGAAAATCCCAAAGGAAAAAAGGCTTCGTTTAGTCGATGCCTGATGGGACTATCGAAGGCAGCTTTGTAATCGACAAAGAGGTCTTAAGTTTCGATTTGCTTCTCATGTGTTTTCTCCAGAATCTACCGTAGTGTCAATATTTGATCCGTGGTCAAAAGCCGCACTGATAGTGTCCAATCAGGTTATCCACAATTTTCTTTACACGTTTACACAATATGCTAGAGAGGACCTTATACGCAATCGGTAAGATGCTAACTCCACGGTAGTTTTTACACTCACTACGGTCACCATTTTTGTAGATAGGACATAGCGCACAGAGATTCCAGTTTTCGGGCATGCACTCCTGAAGCCAAATATTTGCTATGAGCCGCCGCATGCTTAAAACAAGCTCATCTCCACCGTCCTTTAACAACTCAGCTGTAAGGCCATTAGCTCCGAAGGCTTTGTTGTTTTTAGCCGGCATATGACAGTTTTTATATCAGCTTGGCTAGGAGGTACACAGTCTTCATCAACCGGGTTTTCAGACATCAATAGGCTGCAGAAGCGATATTTCCATATTCTCAGTACGCTCTCAGAGTCAGTAACGAGATGGCCACCCTTTTCTTTACAGGAAGGAAGACCTGTTCCATGTACCCTATCAGTTATGTTTTGGTAAAATTTTCTGGCCTCACCTCTATTCCTGTATTATTCAATGCACACATTATTCTGCCCCTTCAGCTCTCATTTTGCCTGAGGAGTCGAGTCGCCTCCCGCATCTTCTCCCTGTACTTTTCATGAACATCTCGCGTTGCTATTGGCTACAGTTTGGCCCTGTATGCAGCATCTTGTTCCCGGGTGGCATTGTGGCATTCGTAAGAGGTATTATCCTTTCCATCGAGTAGGCAATATAGTATTTTTGGGAATTGGATGTCCAGCTTTCTCTGTGCCACTGCAGTGGTGGTGATTGCGCCCCTGATCACTCGTATGTCTAAGACACTTGACGCGTGCTTTCCATAGATTACTACGTGATATATTTGATTTCTCGTAACTTGATCGAGAGATATCCAGGTTGTCTTGTGAATGTTTTTGTTGTCATTACGTGTGCTGCTAATTATCATGTTCCTTGCTGCAGAGAAATCAATCAGTCTGTTTCCGTTTGGTTATGTGTTAGTATGTAGACTAAATTTTCCGACTGTTGGGCTAAAGACATTCTTCTGTCCAATTTTTGCATTAAAATCTACCAGCACGGCTTTAGCATAATTTTCTTCAAGTCGGTGTTTTCCTGTATAGTCAGCCTTATACTCCTCGAGGACATACGCCAGTTGAATAGTCACCTGGTCTGTATAGAGTTCTACCATTCCAAGTGCATATTTTCAAAACATGGTCCTTAAACCGTTTCCGGAGGTTGTCAACATTTTGGGGAATAATTTTTCTCTTATTTCTCATTTTATTCACTGCCATTACACTGGTGGCGGCCGATAAGACCAGCCCAGATTGCAATTAGATATCTGAAAACGGTGATACCGAAGGCCGGAATACTATGTGACCCTCTCAGTTGTGACTGTGTGCAAATCTAAAAATTAAATAATTGTCATCGCATAACATTGAGAGTCCTCAAATTCTATAGCGATACAATAACGACAACCACCAAATTTAGTTTGAGTTCTAAAAAATTGAATATAGAAATGATTCTATATTTCAGGGTGTAACAATAATTGTCATTATTTATATGCAGTAGCAACATTCATAATAAAAATTATGTGTAAGTTCTTTGTTACTCATGTCCTTAGCTAACACAAATATTAATCACAACAGAAGATCTGTTTCGATCGACCTATGTAAACTCATATGAATAATTTTCTAAATTTTAGTTATATTGGTCCATCCATTAAAATTTTGGAAATAAGCCCACTACAGCACCACATACCGGGTTCATTAATGTAATATATATAATTCTTTTATTTATACCTGTGTATGTAACTATTCTCCTTTACAGCCCGACTGATTTTGATACAATTTTTGATTATAAATAAGATAGTAGGAAAAAGTGTAATGTCCGAAACGTAACGTCCGCAACGGACGAATTTCTAGCTGAACCCATAAATTTATAACTCAAAAGCGTTTTCAAAATCCTTATTTATTCTTTCCTTTATGTATTTCGATTATTCTCTTTACTATGAAATATTTGCTAAAATAGATGCAAATGCCAGTTGACATCATAAACTATTCCATTTTTTGTAACGTTCGTAACGGCACGAATATTGTTTTCGTTTAAAGTAGTTAAGCAAGCCATTTAATGTAATATCAAACTACTCTCAAATAACTGCTGTAGCTGAAGTTTATATAAAAATATCTCACACAAAAACGCGTACAAATGTAACGTCCGCAACACAGGTTTACCCATATCATTACATTAATTGTGTTTTAAAATATCAATATGTTAATCAAACGGGGTTATATATATATATATATATGTTAATCAAACGTATGACAAAATATATTTATACCTACTACTTATTTACGTGTCGTAAATTCTTTATAAAGAAACTGTTTAATGATAGGAAGAATTAGTAGATTTACAGAGATACACACATAGATTGCAACGGTCGTAACTAATGTGTTTTATGATTTCTTGTTAAATTCTTTTTAATTCTACAGCAATGTTAATTACAGTGTGCACCACATGTCAAAAAGGGTCGTGGCAAGGAAATGTGTGTGATCTTGCAGTAGGTAACAAATTCCCTCATTAAATATTATAGGTCGCTGCAAACAAGTATATGTATTACATTCGAAAATCAGTTTCACCTGACCACACGTGCTTTTGCAAGTTGCCGATGTGTGGATCATATTGGTAAAACAAAATGTAGGGAATTGGCAAGGGCTTCTACAAGCAGGTAATCAACAAGGCCTTTTGAGACATTCCGACGTAATGTCTTCTGTTTCCACATGCCTGAAAACAGGCATTCCTATATCAGCAATCCCCGTTTATTTTGGTACATTTTTCTAAGAAAACACCACATTTAAAAAATTTTCGTTTAATTACCCAATTTGGGAAATTACCTCAAATATTAAAATTTCTTCCTTAAATTACCCAAAAAACTTCTTGTTTTAGGTTACTAACTGATAACTAAAATTTTTGACGGATTGTTGTGAGACAACGCTAAAAATTGATCTGATGATGAAGTTATTGCATTATTAAAGTTGACGTTGTTTTATGAAGTATGTTACAAACATTTGTTTGGATAACTGATTTTTTAAGGTATTTTAACGTATTCATCTAGTTGCCTCAAATAAGGTAACTAACAGTGCTCGTTTCATTGCTTTCTCCGCATAATTTTCCAAAAATCTTGAAAATTTTTACGAGGTAATTTACCGCGGATTATTGTAAATGTCATTTGATTTAAAAAACGTACACCTACCAACCGTGTTTAAAATATGACAGGCGAGTTACAGTAGTGATATAACATTTTGCAAATATTAAAAATCCCACGCCACAGCCGCATGACAAATTATTAAGAAATATGTTGTAAATTTTTCTCTACGGCGATAAAAGTTTCCTCGCCGATTATTTCAACAGTTACTCTTGTCTCAAATAAGTTATTTTTATAAGGAACTGAAAATTACTGTCATTGATCGATTTTTCAACTAAAAAAATCAATGTGAAGGAAATGTGCTAAAATTATTTTAAACAAACCAATACATTGGTTTTTACTCCCTTTATAGAATTTCGCAATAAACTTTTATTTTTGTGATTTTTATGACAAAAGTCCCAAATAATACTTATTTCCATTTTTATTATATCGCTCATCAAATAAGAGTAATAATTTTTGATTTATATTGTATACCTCAATAAATAAGAGTTATTTTTGATTTTTAGTTTTAGAGTCTTTGAAAAAGAGTTATTAAAAACTATGGAATAAAAATTACGAAGTATGTTTTATTTTGTAAAAAAAAAAATAAAAATCAATCGAAAATTTATATATTTTTCCAAACGAAATTTAAAACTCACCTAAAGATTTTTATTTCTTTAGATCAGAAATAAAATCTTTTGCTAATATCGGCATTATTGTTGTTTGTAATAAAATAATTTTATGTATATTTTTGATCAGCTCGACGAGATGAGCAAGCTGAGCTTAAAACCAGTAAGAAAGTTTCAGTCGGGCAAACCGACTTACATATACCCTTACCCTCAGTAAAACATAAAATTTTCTATTATATTCATAATTTTAATCTATGTCTAAAGTGGGCAAATTGGTACATTTGTATGGTAGGTACCAGAAGGGACGCGGCTGGACTTCCAGTTTTTTCTCCAAAACTTTGTCCTGTTTTAGCTTAACAATATACAGAATTTGGGCACGATCGTGTCGAGTGTATTGATATTATTACTCCATCTCCAAAGTGGGCGGAGTGGTACGAGAAGGGGCGTGTCTAGACTTCCAGATTTTTTCTCTAAAACTATGTTCTGTTATAGCTTTACTAAGTAAAAAATTTGGGCACGATCGCGTTGGGTGTATTGATATTATTTCTCGATTTCTTAAGTGGGCGGAATGATGAATTTGTATGGGAGGTACCATAAGGAGCGAGGCCATGTAGCATATTTGCAATATCGTAAGTAGTTTTTGGGAAATATTAACTCGTGCAAAATTTGAAAACATTTGGTTGCGTCTTTCGAAATTTAACTTAAAAAGTCATGAATCGAATTTGGCTGAAAGAAATCTAGGTCTAAAGTGACTCCTTCTATGTGTTACAGTTTTGGGTCGTTTCAAATGATATATACTCTCCTACTCGTAGGGTGAGGGTATAATTTCTTAAACGAAATGCCACTTACAGTTCGCGAACTGTGAGTGACAGAAAACAGTGAAAAATTGTATATATGTACTCGAAAAAAGTAGCTAATTGGAGGGTGTGCACCACCTCACGCAAAACTGTTCTACAAGTTCGCAAATGTAATCAAATGCATGCTTTATCGATCTTATGTACTTGGCGGTGTTTCAGCTTGAATACGTTATTCGCGTTAACCACACAGGATCGCTTCACAAGAGCGTCATAGCTTCTTTAGGATGCTCAGACTAGGCACAACATTTAATAAAGGAACTTTAGAAATCATTATGGAACTCTTGCCTTTAGAAGGACATACATTTTACCCCCCTTAGGGTTGAAGATAGAGGGTAGATATGTTTTAAGAAACAGTTCGGGTTGCAAAAGCATTGGGTGTCGGTCATTTATTTGACTCCTCTAGGGCACCTTTGTGGCAGTTAGAGCGGTGGGAGCAAAATTTATAAAAAATTGATTTTTGTATGGAAGTCCCCTATGGGGTGAAGATAGGGGTAGGTTTTTTTGAGGGGACAAATTTCTGGGGGTCGATCACATTTGAACCCTCCAGTGGGTATTCCGGGGCAGTTGTGGGGCTTGTTGTGGATTTTTTTCCCAATACAAAAAGTTTCTAGTTAAAAACCGGGTACTCGATTTTGATTTTACAATTTTGATAACCGCTTGGTCGAAAAAATATTTGACTCACTCTAATGTGTATATTTAGGGACCAACCGATCGTGAATGTTTATTTATAGAAGGGTTTTTAGGTTTAAAATTCATCGGTAATGAAGTTGCAGTCAAGTAAAGAAATTGCTTGCGAGCTGGATATACTTTCAGTAATAGAAATTATCTATTTCTGGGCGTTGACTCATTTTGAATGGAATTCTTATTAATTTGAACAAAAATCTTAAATGAAACCATTATTTTGAAGAGTGGAGTAAACCTCCCAGTTTCCTAAGTTTCAGATATAAATAGAACAAATTAAAAATAAACTAAATGTTTTGAGGAGTTTCTTTAAAAAATTATTGGTAAAATATCGAATGTTTTTTGTAAAGCAACGTTTAATAGGCGCTTACCTTGTGCACAATTTGACTCAGTTCAGTGTACTTACAAACAAGATATTCATATAGAACTATGGAGCAAATTCTTTAATTTGTATGGGAGCGGTGTGTCAAATGTTTCGGGTTTCTAGGGAATTGTCTACTATTATAAGATAATTAAGCTGACCAAATTCAAATATCCTCCAGTTGTCCGTTTGGAAGTAGCGGAAGAAATATTCATTATCAACAATTTGTAATATTTTACGGTAGGTGCAAGAATGGGTGGGGCAATTCCGCCCATTTATAATCCCATTTTTACATTTTCGAAAATATTAATAATGGCACATTTTGATAAGGATAAATTAAGGTTTGCCTGCCAGGGCCATCCAAACAGACAGACATGGTTCAATCGTCTTAAAAAGTCCTGAAACGAATTTGGTCTTAAGATATTTGGGGTCTAACACGTCTCCTTTAATGCATTACACTCAGGGTAACGTTAAGGGTGATGGTATAAAAACATCGTTTTTTCGTCGCATTGTGTAGTTCTGAGTTAAATTTGGAGGGGGGTGGCAAAAAAACTGCAAAACAGTACTTAAGCCCTAAAGAGATAACATTTGGTACACATAGTACTCGGAACTTCCGGTTCAAATTCAAGCCATTCTCAATCAGTGGCCAAAGAGCGCGTGGCAAAACTGTTTTTAAGACCTAGAGCGTTTATATTTGATATACAGATAATGTTCAAAACCAAAAAGTAGAATTTATTTTATCAAAAATTAAATTTATTGTACAAAAAATTACAATTTACTTTATAAAAAATACATTTATTGTATTAAAAAGTACAGTTATTTGTAATAAAAAGTTAATTTAATGTATCAAAAAGTGCTTTTATTGTACAAAAAAAGTACATTTATTGAACCAAGAAGAACATTTATGGTAACAAAGAGTACTTTATTGGTACCAAAAAGTAGAATTTATTGTTTGGAAAAAAAACTCTTATTGTACACAAAAAGAATAATAAAATGTACCATAGAGTACCTTTATTGTACCAAAACGTACTTTAACCGGTATATTCTGACGTGGTTACAATAGTCACCACGGTTACAAAAGACTACTTTGGTTACAAAATCAAAAAATCGGTATGTATCCCAAAACCTTGTTACTGTGACAATAGTTACAATTATTGTTACCTGCCAGAAAGGAGATAACAAGCTAGTTACAGCTGTTTACCGATATATTCTGACGCGCGATTTTTTTAAAAACAATTTTTGACTGCGACGCTTTTACGCCCAACATATCCATGCTAATTTACAAAAAAAAAAAAGTGGATTTTTTTTTTGGGCTCCCGCTCCATATTCTGTACTTTTGCCCGTCCGTCCTTCCGCTGGAAAAACCCGTATCCCAGTATGAATTTGATTGAACACATAATCGATTATGTATTCCGGAACCGGAATTTGTAGCAGGGTGTACTTACAATATCACTTACTTTGCACTTTAATTGTTCTTCATAGATTCTGTATACATATGATGTTGTAGTATAATTTACTTACAAACCAACGGAATTTATATTCGAAAATGTAGCTGACTTTGTATATTATTTGGAAGCGAATTGTTTATTTTTTCAGTATATACTCACTTACATATTGGTTTACACACTATAGACATGATATAGTGTATTTCTTAAAATTCGTTCGTAAAGAGTATTATATATTTTATAAATTCTCCAGTATATACGTAGTCATGAATAGTGCACTTAAAAAAAATATTTAGGTTTGAAAGGTTATTAAACTCAAACTATTATCTAAAATGTTTTGATGTCTTCACAGAAAATGTGTGAAATATTATTACCTTTAAAACAATTCTGATCGAAATTCTGATCGAAATCGGCCAAGCGTATCAAAACTTTTAATCATATAAGAAAATCAGTATTTTTGCAGCCAAAAATATAATAATCTGGCAACTCTGTAACCTCAAGTTGTGTGTTTTTTTGCTCTGCGAGTTATTTTTTCAAATCAATACTTTTGTCCGTTTATATATTGTGTTACCTATTGGAATAAACGTTTAACATAAAGCTAAGTACTTTGACCATTTCTCAACATCGTGGAGTGTTTGTTGAGTGCTGTTGTAACTTAGTTTCGTTTATTAAAACTTTTGCCTCTGTTTGGGATATAATAACAACAACAACATTTGTTTTGCTGTTTACTTGTAGAACCTTATTTGTTTGTTGTTGCCTACTTTTTTACGTTCCTTTTTATTCTTGTTTCGTTTATTTCATCGCTTAAGTGTTGTCAACACATCATTTTATTATTATTATAGATTCGTCAGTGTTGATCATTGTAGCGATTTTTATTTTTTTTTTAAGCGATTTTTTTAGCGTTTTATTTTTATTTTCTTTTTTTTGTTGTTGTTTATTTATTTTATTTTGTACGAACAACATTTATATTAATGATGTCGTGTTCAAATAAAAGTTGTTTTATTAAATCTGATAACGAACGTTTACTGTCTTGTTGGTTGTACGATGATTTGTGTCATACGAAATGTGCGGGAATTGTTGCTAGAGTAGCCGACTGTCTTAATGAGGATCGAGGTATTCGTTGGTGCTGCACCAAATGTAGAAAGATAGAAGTGAGCTTTTATCGTTTCTTTAAGAGCATGTAGTCAGAGTTTTCGGATATGGAAAGGGATTTGTCGGTGCTCACCTAAGCGGAAGAAAACTTCGAAAAAAAATATTCCTTCCATTAATCACCCGGTGTCGCCTTGCTTAATGGAAGTAAATTCGCCGCTCCCTGACAATGGAAAATCTGTTGTTCGTGGGGTATCTGCTCACGTGACTCCTACTACGAGTTCTGACGCTTTAATGGCCAAATCTTCAAACGATTTGCGGCCGCTTGAGATCGGCGTTGAAATGACGAATATTGCAAGCAATTGTTCACTCTCGACTACGTCGAAGCCAGGGCCTAAGGAGTTAACTGTGATTCCGGCTAGGCGAACAATTTTTATATCTCGTTTCTCGCCCGATATTACTGTCGAGGACATAAATTTTTATATATCGTCTAGAGTTGAGAATATGAGTTCTTTATCATGTTTCAAGATGAAGTCTGCTTTTTCGGAAAGGCTTTCTTCATTTAAAATTGTTGTCCCGGAAAATTTATTTTTGCAAAAGCTTGACGCCAATTTTTGGCCTGCCAACGCATTGGTAAAGGAATTTGTAAATAGGGGCAATGAGAGGCGTTACAACCTAGCGTCGCTGCCAAAGCCTCAATTATCGGCTTCAAAAAACTAAATTCATCTATTAATGTTTTATATCAAATTGTTCGTGGACTAAACACAAAACTTTCAACTCTTTACGTTGATAGTTTTGGATTTGATTTTGATGTAATTGTATTTTCGGAAACTTGGTTAAAGCCTCATATTCTTAATTCGGAGATTTTATGTAATAGATTTTCCATTGCTCGTAGGGATCGATTGGTCAAAACTGGTGGCGGTGTTTTCATTGCCGTACTTAATTCGTTCAATTATGAAATTGTGCAAACGAACATTGAATTTTTGGCAGTGTCGATAAAACTAAGTGTTGCTAAACTTTTTGTCACATGTTCGTACATTCCTCCATCCTCCGATTATAGTATTTATGAACGGCATTTAGATGCAATTTCTTTTGTAGTAAATATGACTTCTGATATGGATCGTATAATAGTAATGGGTGATTTTAATTTGCCGTTAGTATCATGGTTGTGTTTGACTGATACTAAACACTTAACTCCTTTAACGCCTTCCGATTGGTCTTCTGATTTTGTAATGCGTATTGCCGCAAATAATCTTGTCCAGATTAATAACACTGCAAATTCAGTGAATAGAATCCTCGATCTAGTTCTAGTTAATGACTCTGATGTTTTCGAAGTATCTCGTGTTGATCCTCTTAATTGTCCTGAGGACTCATATCATCCAACAATCGGAATTCGATATTCCTATCGAACTGTAAATGTGGGCTTGCGTCAGTCAAATAAGAAAATTTTCTGTTTCTCTCGTGCTAATTATTTATTACTTAATAGCCTTATCGGAGCAGAAGACTGGGAATCATTATTACTTTGTAATGATCGATTCGGTCTGGACAAGGCTTTGTTAATCTTTTATGATATTATACGGGATTTCATGGATAAATCTGTGCCCAAGATTACTGTTGACCGTGAACCTGATTCAACCCCTTGGCCCTCTAAATATTTGAGACAACTGAATAACTTGAAAACTAGGTTGTATAAGAATTACCAGAGGTCAGGTAGTGCATTTGATTACTGCAAGTACTCCATTGCCAGGTGTAAATATAACGATATGTCTCGTAAATGTTATAAAACTTATTTGGCAAGAGCTGGAAATAATTTGAGGTATAATCCTAAGAATTTCTATAAATTTGTGAACGCTAAGCGTAAATCCGCATCAACTACTACAAGAATTGTCATGAATGGTGTTGAGCATTTTGATACACAATCTATCGCAAATTGCTTTGCTGATTTTTTTACCACGGTTTATTCTTCTAGAACATTCCCTAATAACTTTCATTATCCTTTTCCTGTGCGATCATTAGAGCCGTTTGGATTTCCTTATCTCGATCAAATATGGATTCGCCAGAATTTGTCATCTTTGAAACCTACAAACTCCTTTGGTCCCGACGGCATTCCCAACTCTATTTTAAAATATTGTTCAAGTACATTGGCAAAACCATTGACTTTGTTATTTAACGCCTCAGGTCTACTGTCACCAATCTGCTACAATTCTCTTCACACGTTATTGAAGGTTTTATTTCGGGAATGCAAACCGACGTAATTTATACTGATTTCAGTAAAGCCTTCGACAAGGTAAATCACAAACTCTTACTGCATAAGTTGATTAATATTGGTTTCGACAATAATATCATAAAGTGGATTTCTTCTTATCTAATAAACCGCGAACAAATGGTCATGTTCGGCAATTCCATCTCTAAGCCTATTCATGTGACATCTGGCGTTCCCCAGGGAAGCCATTTGGGTCCAATTTTATTCTTGTTGTTTATTAATGATCTGCCTAAGGCAATAGTGGATTCTAATTGTCTAATGTATGCAGATGATGTCAAGATATATTTATCATATAATAATGCTTCCGATCACGTTCTTCTTCAGAATGATCTTGATCGCTTTAGTACTTGGTGCGACATTAACTTAATGGAGCTTAACTTTAAAAAGTGTAAAAATATGGTATTCTATAGATCCCGCCATTCGTCATCCCAATATAGGTTGGGAGGCTGCACTTTGGAACAGGTTGACTCATTTCTAGATTTAGGTATATTACTTGATAGAAAATTAACATTCAATAGTCACATTGTAACAACAGTAAACAAGGCATATGGAGTTCTTTCTTTTATAAAGCGTTGGGCTAAGGAATTTACTGACCCGTATATTACGAAGAAACTTTTTACGTCACTTGTAAGACCCATTCTGGAGTACGGATCCGTTGTATGGGACCCACAATACGATGTTTATATCAATATGTTAGAGTCGGTTCAAAAACAATTTCTACTGTTCTGTCTCAGGGATCTTCGATGGGATCCAAACTCCAATCTTCCACCATACGTCAGCAGACTGTCTCTAATTAAATTGCCTACTCTATTTAGTAGGCGAAAAATGTTAAATTCTATTACGATTTATAAAATTCTCAGAGGTGATATAAGATCGGAATATATTCTCTCACGAGTTTATCTTAATATCCCATTAAGGACTTCTAGATATTTCAAACCCCTCTACATTTGTTTTAGACGCCATAATTATGCCGTATCTGAACCGCTGCGTAGAATGTGTTCAGACTTCAATGACATTTATCAATTTATCGACTTCTCCACATCCCCAGACTCTATTAAGTCTGTTATAATAACTTATCTCAATACTAAGTCTGTGGGAACTTCGTTTTAAATTGTAGTTATCATTATTGTATTCAATTTAATGTAAGATAATAAATGTATCTTATATACTTTGTTATGATTCTGTTGTTTTTTAGTTTTTTCAATGCTCTTTAGTATGTATGGTACATTTAGCATCAGCTGATGATAGTTAATCTGTAGCCGGATATGAACATTCTATATTGTTCGCACTCCACTACGGACCGGTCCGCAGTGTGTACGTTATCTCCACGTTATGGGGATGAGGCCCCCTCGGTCGGTTGGGGCGGGTGTGAGAGGCGGCGATGGGAACGTTCGTAAAAAAAAAAAAAAGCTTAAACGATTTTGCGCGACCCCTAAACGTCGATCAATAGTGTATTTAAGTATTATATACCAACATTTTTTTTTTTTAAAGTAGAATTAGAAAATATATTATCCCAATGACTTTTCGAATAAAATGGTGAAATGAAATACACTGTACAGGTTTGAGAGTCAGCCTTTTTTGATTATATTTAGTAATTTTGCAATTTAATATATTGACAATACATTTAGACAAATGTAACAAAAAACTAGCATCTTATGCTAAATTTCTATGATTAAGATTACAATTAATTTTACGAAAACAAAGGTATTTTAAATAATGTTTTTCTTCTCTTCGTCATACTCTTTTTTGCACAGATTCATTTCAGTACGAAATTCTTTAACTACTTCTTCTTTTTTTGTAAGCCATTCTGAAAGAAAAAAAGAGTTATTGTCTTCATAAAATTTTTTTACATAGTCCTCGCTTTGCTTGCTAAATTCGGGATATAACCCTCTTCAACCATTGCAATTGTTCTTCTCACAACTATGATTTATCTTTTATTTTTGTAAATATAAGTTAAATGAATCCAGATTTTGTGTAAACGTTACTTTATAAACAAGCGATAGTAGTGACCGCGTAAAGTGTAACCGCTTACTCACTTTTTCATCTACAGGTTTTGTTTAATTTTTAATAAAATATTTCTTTTAGTCCTACGATGGTGATATTGATATAAAATAATATTAGTCAATATTACCTTCTTATAATTGATTTCTTTTGTCTTATCAGGAAAATGTGCAAAAAATATTCTGTCAAAAGTTTTCATAAAACACCCTTGACAATTTGCATTACAAAATCAATTGTAAAAATCTTGTTAGATGACGTAGAAGTTTCTTACATACTTAGTTTTATCTTTATTAGTTAAATTCAGATTAGCCCTTCCTACGCAACACCATCTTTCATAACCTTGCTTCCTTTTACTAATTTGTAATTTTGACAAGAGCCAAAAATGAAATCAATTAGTTTTTTTTATAGTTAAAAAAACATGCCACACACTAAAATTACAAATACATAGTATTTATCTGGATTATTGAAACTCGAAATGTTTATTTCCGGCAACCAAAAAAGACCAGGTATTTCCAATCGCAAACCATATTCGTAAAGCAACTTGCAGACAATCCTAATAAACCACATGCAATACTAACAATTTTGCAGGTGCGTACTTCTAGTAAAAAGGACGGACTATATTTGATAACTTGTTTATTCATTGTATTTCCAGTGTTATTTTTTGCTTTATTCAGGTTTATTGACTTCCTTTGAAATTAAGTGATGTCCAAGAAAAAATTAACAAGATGTTCAATAATGCCCATGGTGTACAGTGTGTATGTGTAAATTAAGGTGGACATTATTTTTATGATTGACATGTATCTGTTGTAGACTTGAAATCTATACTCAAATAGTATTTTCCAAAATGTTTTCTTTATAACGGAAATTTATTTTTGACTAAATAAGTCTTCTTGCAATTTGAGTGTAGACCGTCAAATTGCAAGAAGACGTATATTTGAGATGCTTCCTATCTCGCAAGTGGATTAGAAATTTTGGAATTTTGAAAAAAATCTCTACCCTAACTTACATAACAAAAAGCGATACAAATAGCAGCAAACTCGTTGACTTTCACTATGTAAGAAACAGTGTTGCCAATTAGCATTTTGTTAGCATTTTATATGAATCAAAGTGCGTAGTGCATATTGTAGCATATTTCTTTAATATTTAGCATTATTTTTAAAGTATTTTCATAACATTTATGTAAATACTGGCAAATAATCAAAGTAGGTTTTTGCTTGTTGTTATTGGCAATTGTGTTTATGACATGTAAATTATTTTAGTAACCAGTGATAAAATCATGGGGTTGTCATAGGGCAGAATTTTTTTAAGGCGTTTATTTACTTGGTATACTATATAGACCAGACTTACTTCTCCATCTATAATGCGGTAACCGATGTTATTTCTGTAAAGTTCTCATGAAAGCTCACGTCATTAAGGTTTATACATGAATTACTATTAGCGCAAGTAATGAAGAATTTTATAAACGAGTGCTTCGAAGCTCTCTTTGTGTGAGTTACTTTCTAATTATTTGGCCGAATAGTGTGCATGATCGGTTTGGTGGGAGGTGCACATTCTATACTACATGCGTAAAGAATTTACAGCATATATGTGGTGATGAGAGCTTTTATGTCAGTTACCTTTTGACTAATTAAAAATTCCTAAAAAGTTATTTCTTTAAACAGATATCTGAATAAGTATAACAGTGATAGTCTCAAAACATTTAATGAATAGTTGTTAAAGTTTATCTGGGGTACTATGCAAGTGAGAGCTTTTAACCTTTGTACGACGTTCTATTTCACTTATGTGTGTAGCTAGCCCAAAATATACATTTGCGGATAGGTGAGCGATGGCGTGAAAGATGTCAGCATATATATGGGTTCCTTTTCCATCTTTTAGTAAACATTTTAAATGTGCTCCAAATTGGATACTTCCTTCTGCGGGTTTGTTCGTAATTGGTGTGTACGGGTTTGCCTCAAATTCGCACAGAGTAATATCTAAATATGTAATTATAACGTCGTTGGCAAAATTTTGACCGATAGGTGGCTTTAGAGTGGATAAATTTACGAAAAAAAACCAAGTCACCGCCGCAAAATGTTGTGTACTTACTGTAGATCGGAACTGAACTGATTTCACGGTATAAAAAACGATGGAAATTAAAAAGGTTTCCACCATTTTCTGACTCGACAGCCACAAAAATAAATGCAACATTTAATCAGCATTAAAATTTCATAATTTTTGTTATTAATTTTAGCATATTCACATCTACCAACCTAAGCTCTTCTTCTTCCAACAATTGCTCTTCTTCTTCTAACCTACCGCCGCTCAGTGGGGTATTGAACACCCAAAACGGAAATTAATTCAAGGAAGCGTCCGATCTTAGCCAAATTTGGCACAGATGATGTTTTTTTTACAAGAACGATTGGTTTGAAGTTTTTAAGAAATCGGTCAATATATAGTAGTCCCCATATATGGGTCGATATCACGAAATGACTACATTCTGTGGCCCGACGCATTAAGTATTAAAAATATTGAAAAATTTAAATTCTGAGAACAGGAATAAATAAAACAAAATATCCTTTAACTAGGCACGGAAATCAAAATAAAATATACTACATATTTTTATGAAAAAATTTGGTCGCACGGTGCATTTATTATATTATGTATAATAAATGGAGTACGTCGAGTTATTCAAGAAGAATGAACCAAGTCAATTTAAATTTAAAAAAAAATAATATTATTTTAAAATTTATGATTTTGAGATTTTAGTCCGTGGCCAATTTCGTCATTCTCGTGGGCCAATTTGTTTATTAAGAAAAAAATGGTTTTTCGGTTAGGTGTAAATTATTAATGTAACGACAATTCCCGTTAGTTTTAAAGATAATTGACAGAAGTGCAAAATGTAGTCAGTTGTTTGAGAGCTGTTGAAGTGTTTAGTGTTTTTTGCGCATGTTCCTAAAATTTCATCATTCCCGTGGTAAGTATATTTTTCCGTTACTTATATTATAATTTCCAATTTTCTATTATTGGTTTGTTAATTTTTTAAGTCTTCATTAGATTATATTATATTTTATAAAAAATTTTGAAGATTTCCACATTAAAATCCAAGAATACTCACGTTTCCATCATTACCGTGCAGTCATTACCATGGGTATAATTTAAGTAAGAATCAGAGGAAAAAAAAACTTGCGCGTAAAATCCTTAACATACTGAAATATACATGACCCATTGCTTATTAATACATAAAATGGTCTTACTAAACAGTATCAACCGCAAAATAATTATTTAAACACGTTTTCGCACTTGGCCGTTTTTAACTCTCGATTGTAGTCTTTTTGTGATATCGACCCATATATACTTATATGTATATCGTCCCCTTAATTAAACAATAGTGTATAACACAAGGGAACAAAATTGAACTTTTTGAGTGTTGTTTGGAATTCGATAGCTGTTTTTTACTAATTTGGGGTCGCTGATTTCAAATCTAATCTCCATTTTTCTCCATCAGCTCGAATTTTTAAGTTACAGGTACTAATCGTATTTTCGACTTTTTTCCAAAAAATTATAGTTCAAAAAATCATAATTTTTTTTTCACAAGCCGGATTTTAAAATTTTTTTCTTTTTTTTAAAGGTATCGTTGTAACTTTTGAAAAAATCAAATTTTTTTATATTTTAAAAAAAAATGACCGAGTAACGGGTGTTTTATTCAAAAAAAAAAAAAAAAAAAATACACAAAAAATTACACATTTTAATTTTCTTCACGCTGAAAGTTAATCGGTTGAGGGCAAATTGTTATTTTTATTAGCTTTATTGAATATCATATTAAGATAGCTTTCTAAAACATGTATGTACATAATAATCGATTGAAAATTGAATGAGTTATGCTAAATTCGGTGATAAAAGATTTTTCGCAATTTTTTGTTTCTACCCAAAAAAAAATTAAAATTTTGTATTTTTAAAAATCATGACAAATTTGCAAATTTATTTATAGTTTAATTTATAGTTTTGCCTCCTATTACAATATTAATTAACAGACCAAATTTAATTAATCGGCAGGTTTCAATTTGGAAGTTAAGGAAGAAATATTAATTTTCCAAAAATAGGTAATTTTGTATGGGAGGTACCAGAAGGGGTGATCCGATATAGTGCAAATTCATTCCTGATTTATATTTTCATAACCGTAAAACTTCCGCATAGTTTGAATGAATTCAGTGTACTTACAAAAAAGATATGTATGTAAGACTATTGGGGTGAGTTCGGTAATTTGTATGGGAGGTACCAGAAGGGGTATGGCAACGCTTTCGGTTTTTCTAGGGTTTGTCTACTTTTGCAAGATAAATAAACTGACCAAATTTCAATATCCTCCGGTAGTCTGTTTGGCAGCTATCGAAGATATATTAATTATCCAAAAATAGGTAATTTTGTATGGGAGGTACCAGAAGGGGTGGGGCTATTCCGCCCATTTACAATCCCATAAGTTCGTTTCGAAAAATATTTATACTGATAAATTTTCATAACGATCCGTTAAGGTTTGCTCGAGTTACACTTTCACAAACATATTAATAAATGTTATTTTTGTATGGAAATCGTGATTTTTGTAAATTTAGTTATCTCAGTAAATTGTTGACAAAATCAAAAGTTGTGCAGATATTTTAATGAAATAAAGCTCATTTGATTCACACTATATTAAACTAAATGTTTTAAGACAAACACTGTGATTTGTGTTGCATTATTTTTTTTTATGAATTTTTAAAAAACAAAAATTTTGTTTTTTGTGTAAATTTTTTGTTTTATTTTTTAAAACTACAACGATATCTCTGAAACTACTAAGCCAAATTAAAAACAATGTAGGCACGGATTAAAGATAATTTTGTTGACGAGTTTAAGTTTTTTTTTGTAATTGAATATGGTGAACCGTTTTCAAGTTATTTAAATATATGTCGTGGAAGTGCCTTAGTTATAGACATAACGGTATATCGCGAAAAGTCGAGCTGATACAAAAAAACCAAGTGCAGATTTGGATTCAGCGTCCCAAATTACCTTTAAAACAATATTCAGTTCTTAAACAACAAATACCTTGTTCCCTTGTGTAATTTTTTTGGTGTCAAAAATATCAATTTGTAACATGATGAAACAGTAACAGTTAACAAACTCAGACTATTTGTTGATAGTTTTGGTATTTTATTGGTACATATTCATTTCTTTGCAATAGGTTAATACAAACAAACAATTTAAACTAATCAATGCATGCATTGCATAAATTAAAAATGAGTAGAAAATCATTCGTATTCTTTCTCTTTCTCTGCTACACCTGGCTCATCTAAAAGATGATTATCTCATCTTTGAGATAAAATAATGAATAATATTATAAGCTATTTTACGAATAAAATTTTTGGATAAATTGTATTTTTTCTACAGACTAAAATGAAGTATGATGCTTATACACTATTATTCTTTTAATAACTTTGGAGAGGCAATTTCAAATAAAATTGTGCATTTGAGCTTACACACTATTGATGGAAATTTTTGAAGAAGATATTATACACTATTTTTTCCAATGATCTCTTGACCCACTTTCTGAAAGTAGATTTAGACGACATTTTGACTAGACATATAATGAAAGATGGAGAATCTAATTATGCAATAAAAAATATTATTATATTAAGGGAATGAATTATGTTTTTAAATGACTAAAAGGCAAAAACTTTCACTCTAAAATATCGATATTTCACTTTTTGTCAACACGTAGAAATGTCGAAAAAAAATTTTAAGTTTGAGAGAGCATAGAATTTTAACTAAACAACATATGTAATTGATTCTAGTATCTATTGAAACAGTATCTTGTGTACAGTTATTGAGTACAAAACTTTAATTGGAAATCGCAATTTTAATTTCTAATTAATCCCCGTTTTGGGGGTCCCATACCCCACTGTGCGCCGTGCAATTTAATGTTAAAAAAAACAACGATTAGTCTTCTTCTGGTATCTATGTTCTTTGAAAAACAAACAACGATTTTACTTCTTCTGGTATCTATGTTCTTTGGTACACTGAATTCAACTGGTTCCTCCCATACAAAATGAAATATTTTTGGAAAATTTATATTTCTTCCATTACATCCAAACTGGAGAATGCTTTAATTTGGTATCATAAGGTAAAGGTATTTATCAGTCAGTTCATCTGACTGAAATTGCTGTACTTGATTTGTTTAATGGTTTGTATACTTTTTATATAAAATTCTATTTTTATAAAAACATAAATGAAATTGAAATATTTACAACTTCTAACGTATGGAGATTCTAAATATGCAATAAAACAATAATGGTTTATGAGCACATACACTATTGTTATATTAAGGGGACGATATATCCTGAATAAAAATAAAGAAAAAAGTACTTGAAATTTCTAAATCCCGTAAAATGTATCACGAAAATGCTGACATCCAGAAATTAAAGATTACTAAAATTTTACAACATCGTATTTCTCTGATCCCTATTATTAACGCAAATCGGGGCTCGAGTGTAGTATTTTGGTTCCTCAAGAAACTTGGAACATTTTTAAAAGTATTTGTTCGTGTTTCCCTAACAAATAATAGCTCATTAATAAAAAATTTTGTAGCACTTGGTTTTTATACATACGTTTGAATTTTAGTTTTGTCTTTTTAGCATTATTTTTCCTTTTCCACTTTTTATGCTTTTCGCATACTTTTTTTGCTGGCTTCGGCAACTCTTTCAAGCAACAGTAGCCTACACGTACAATTACACATTTACGCTTATACAATATATACTCGTATAATGTGGTAAGTGGTGGATCCACTTGTAAATGTTAAAAATTTCCCAACAGTTTTCAAGTATAGTTTTGCAGTTTTCCATCGAACGTCGAAGAAATCGGTTGACTTTACATATCCTCCCGTTGAACATCTTAAAGATAAAAACAAATCAAGCAAAGTGATTGAAGCGGAAGAATGGAATTAGTATTCAAAGAACTGGACAAAGAAATAGCTGAACACATTGATGCTTTTTATCCCAAGAAGAATTGTTTCATTGAAGTGCTGCCGGGCAAAGTTATTGTCCCCAAAAAATTTAAGGAAATCGGCGAATCAATAAGAGGCTTAAAGACCTATCCTGATGATGTGTGGCTGGTGTCTTATCCAAGGACAGGATCAACTTGGGCACAGGAAATGATATGGCTGTTGGGCAATAAACTTGATTTTGATGGTGCCCAACAAATGCAACAGCTTCGTTCGCCGATAGTTGAATTATCCGCTCTATTTAGTGAAGATCATCATGAATGGGTGTCGTAAGTGTTCGTATTTCATAATATGTATCATCCAGTGGATTATTTTAAAAATATAAATCAATAACGGAGTATTTATAAAACAGCTTAAAGCAATATCATGAATTTCAGACAAAGTACAATTACAGTGTTGCGGCACGGTATACGATGGTAATGTCTTCTTTCGATTAAAACAGGAAACAGGAGTTTTTATCTTAATTTAGTCCATAAAATGCTCGGATGAAGAAATCCCACTGTGCGTCGTAAAAATTAATATTTATAATACAGTCGAAACTCTCTATAAAGAATTCCAAGGACTGGATATTTACTTCTCCATAATAAATTCCAGTTGTCACTTGCATAGTTCGGTGGTTCCCCAAAATATTTATGGTAAATAAAAGATTTAAAGCATCAGTCTCTGCTTGTGCGTTGTGAAAGCAACAAACTACACACAGAGCAACTATAACAACACCAATAACACACAACAAAGCGACGTCAATTTATTTGTATGCGTGTGTTCGGGGACCGGCCGTGGCATAGTGGTTAGAACACGCGACTACCATGCGGGAGATCGCAGGCTCAAACCTGGCTCCAGTCATCTTAAAAAAAAAAATTGTTCTTTCATTGTCGGCTCCCCTCGAATGTTGTTGACAGCAACTTCGCAGTATCAAGCGTCGATTCAATCGGCGTGTCTAGTAAGAGCTTCTCAAACAGTGACGTTCGCATTCGTCGATAAACAAGTAGGAGCCGTTAGTTGTGAATCTAAAAATAGAAAGCGTGTTAATTCACAACAACGCGAGAAGCTTTCCCATACCTCATTCATGGGGTGCAAAGGGAAATTAAGTTTAAGTGTTCGGGTTTGCCTACCACTGATGTTTGTAAATAATAACGAAAAATTATTTGAATAAATTCGTTATATGGAGATTGAAAACGCTTTAATCTTGAAGTTACGGTCGCAAAAATGCTTCGTTATAAGGAAATATTCGCTAAAGGGAAATTCGTTATATGGAGATTATAATACACTCAAAGTAGACCCAAAACACTGTGTTCTAATAATTGCTTCGCAATAAAAGAAAATTCATTATATAGGAGTTCGTTATAGAGAGTTTCGACTGTAAACTGTATTGTTTGTAGCGTCATCCTAGTGCGTGACACACTAAATTTGACCAAAAATATCAAACAATAATAACACTTTTCTGATCGTTAGCCGAATTTGATGTATCATTTGATACACAACGTAAATTGTGAAATATTTAAAATATTAATATAATATTTGCATCAAAAAGGCCGACTTTACTCAATAAGATATGTATAAACTTGATCGTTTATACTTATTTATATTTATACTTACCTTTGTTCTTATGTTTAAAATAGCCTTTATACTTACCCTTATAAATACATATATACTTACCTTTATAGTTATTTATACTTACCTTGTACTTAGTTGTTTACTTTGTACTTACTTATGAACTCTCAACCCTAATATGTTCTACAATTGTGAATTAATTCTTTTTTATCTTTGCCATAAAAGTAATGGTTACATACACATACATGTAAATATAAGTAAGGAAATGAATTGTAAATATGAAATGTAAAGTTAGCAAACTATGGAGGAAAATGGCACTTCTTTGCATTACCTCATAGCGAGCAGTCAACTAATTGAATTCGAATTAAACCTGATTTTATAACGTTTCCCGAAGTTAACTCGTCTTCAATTTATAAGTACGCCTGGTAAGGTATATTTTACAGCCCAACACGTCTTTGGTTCGCTCTAATTCCTCGGAATTCATTCTTTTCTTCCCACTCTAATACAATTTCTCATTGCTGAGAAATTGTATGAACCTAAAGACCGTGTTTATTACTTCGCAGCTAAACCGCCACCATTATCAGGTGTAACTGGCCCTTAATCATTAAGTCCACATCAAATAAAACCCACAACAACAGCCACCACTAGCAGGAGATTTATTGGATTCAACGCTCTTATTCAACCGCTCTCTAAACGCTGAAGCCAAACACCTCTTGCCCCACTTATACAAGCGGTAACGTTTGTTCAAGATAAGTGTAAAAATTTAGTTCGATCGGTTGATGCCCTGTGGTGTCGACAGTGGCTTGACTGATTTATCTCTGCCCAGACCATACGATTTTGTATAAATTCTCCTTATAGAGTATGTGGTCTATAAAAATGGGTTTTTCGAAATTTGTACTATTAGGGGAAAAATACCTAAAAAGGCATACATCTTATACCATCACCCAAAACAAATATCTAAAGTTCTTATTACGAAAATTTTTGAAATTCTTACTTTTAGGGGTAATAAAGTTGTAAATTTGGCACAATGGCTTAGACCAAACGGCCAAAGGTACAATTATAAAAATTGAGAAGAATATTTATCGTTTAAAGAAGTTGTGCGATACGAGAGATTTTTTTAAATTCGTAAGTTTAGGGATAAAAAGGACAAAAGTGATACCATCATTCAAACCAAACAGCAAAAGATACAATCACGAAAATCGGGGAAAATATTTATTTTATTTACATACAATGCGATTTTTTGAATTTGTCCACTTAAGGATAAAATGAGACAATCTTGGTACTATCACCAAAGGCAATCACATAAATTGGGGTAACTGCGTATTATATGATGTATCTACATAGTTGTGCGCTAGAAAAAGTTTTTTCGGTATTCGTACTTTCAGGTCTTAAAGGGTACAAAAGAGGAACCTGTATATGTGTACTTATTGTGTGGTTAGAACAATTGCACATTTAAGGTATACACAAAAACGGAGGGGACGTAACTGGTCCGAAAATTAATTTATGACATTTGAAATGTTTATATATCACATATATCCGTATTATGGTGGACCTTCAATGTATGGGAGAACTCAAAACTCATCTGTTCCAAAAAAAAACCGATTGGCTTTGTGTGGGGTTAGGTTAAAAAAAATTGGACAAAAATATGAGCTCGGTGGGTTGAAAATTGACGTACCGCTCGCGGTTTGCAGTTTGTGAAAACAATGGTAAATTTATTTTATTTGATTTTTAAATTTTAAATTTTTGAAATAAAAATAATGAGGATTATTTATATTATATTTTCATAAATTTAAAATTTTTTTCCTTAGTTTTCACAAACTTCAAACGGCGAGCGGCACGTCAATTTTCAACAGATCGAGACCATAAATTTAAAAACCAACCGGTCGCTTGCGTTTTATGCGGTAAACAGCTGGATTATGTAAAGCAAATCTGGTGTTTATCGTATCAGAAGCAAGCGTGGCTTAGTCTGTTGAACTATAGCTGGGAAAGACCCCAAAAAGTGAGTTTGTAGGAGAGGTGGGAGTAGTTTTTGACCAAATCTTGCTCAAGCTTCAATGCTTTGAGGATTGAAGCTTGCATTCAAAATATCTCTTTAACTACTGCTGTTATCGCTTGAACAGTCAAACGGACAGACGGTCATCTTCACTCCGTTAGTGCGTGTGGTAAAGGTTATAAAAAATAAATAGTGAATATTAAAAATATTTTCGTAATTTTGTTCAACGGTTAAAGACGGCAAAGTTAAGATTTCTTTTGACAAAGTATAAGATTTTTTGACACCTATTTTATTAAACAAAAAGAGGCAAATAAATGTAAGTAGTTTAAACTCAAAATCAAAGCTGCATTGCTTTGACAACATTTTAAGGAAATACGGTAAAACATACTTTGATTAAATATTTACCTATTCTGACAGTACCTTAAGTATGGTCGGAGCAATGCGAGGCTGGTAATATATATATATATATATCGTTGCATTTCCACAGGTGTGACAAATTTAAAAATGTTTATTGATAGACTATCGCTACGAAAACGATTTATTAGAAAAAAATAACCCACGGTGGGCTTGAGCCAACTTTTAATCGAAGGTCATATCACATTAAATTTTTTGTGGATTTGAGTTCTATAGGTCATAAATTGTTTGTAAAAGGAGTGGTCGTACAGAAATAAAATTTCGCAGAAACACTTCTCTAGGCTAAATTAAGAAATTTTGAAAAAATCTTGGAAAACCGCCTACTGCCACACCCACCTCCCATATAATTGCACTTGCCAAAATTTTTATTTTTGGACTAAGGGACTCTCCATACAAAAGAAGAGAACATCCCCAACAACCCTCCGCGAAAGATATTAGCCTTCAAATACACCGAAAATATCGCACAAATGCATGCATTAAAATCGATGTTACTAAAAGGGACGGTATTTGGCGGTTATTTTTTTTTTTCTTAATTGAAAGTACAAACTCGCACCTTTCATTTTTTTATAGTTAGAGGGCTAAGCAAGGCAACGCACATAAAGTTTTTTCCATCAAAAAGTGAAAAGTTGATATTTTTTAGTATAATTTTTGATAAATTATAACAATTAATTTACTTTTCTAATTTCAATAATTTTTTTTCTTATAAAAGAGTAAGTGCTATATTTTCACTAAAAAATAAAACAAAAGTCATAGCAATAAACGTACACACACAAAAAGTTTTTTATTTGGACAATAATTTTAATCTAATTTTATTGAATAAATTTCCGTTGACCAGTTAGTTTTTTTAACTACAAAATTTCACTTTTTATAAAAAAACATTGTTGAATTTTTCTTATCCAAATATTTCTTTACAAAACCAAATCATTAAAATTAAAAGTCAAAAAACCCTATTTTTTCCGCCGAAATGCCACTGTGCGACGTGGCGTGACAAAAATAGAAGTTTTTTTTTGTTTGTTTTACAAAAACACAAACCAGTGTGAATTGATGAAACCTGTTTTAATATGTTTTCGAATATTAAAAGTGTATTTAACAATTTGCTAAATTACAAAAACATTTTTATAATGTTTTTTACAACCTACATTGTGAAACGTGGCGTTACGTTATGTGATGTGACATAAATGTTCTTTTTGATATTTTTTTAATAAAATTATTTACAAAAAAAATTATTTGTGAAATAAGGGAGTTTTATTACATTTATATGCCACAAATTTTCGATCACGAATGTTACATTAGAACGTCAATAACATAAAATCAAAATTTTGACGTTAAATTATCTTATTTTTAAGTATTTTTGAAGTTTTTATTATTGACTAAAATAACATTAAACAGACATATAAAAGAAAAAACCAGTACAGAAACTTCAGTCAGATGAAATGACCGATAAATACCATCACCCATACATACAACTGTGGAAAATGTAAACTACAAAGACTACAAATGTAAATTCAATATAACTGGGCATATGATAATTTATTATGGGAGTTCCGAGAGGGTCCAACTGAGAATCAAAGAAATTCACTAATATATTCGTACAACAATCTCAAAAGAAACCATAATTTCTAATGGGTGGGGTAAACACGGTTTCTTAGGTTTCACCTGTAAATACAATTAAAAGTAAAATATTCTCAACGGGGTATAGGAGATGCCAATAGGGACACAAAGTGTCCGATTTTGATTCGATAACACAAGGGAACAAGGTATTTGTTGTTTAAGAACTGAATATTGTTTTTAAGGTAATTTGGGACGCTGAATCCAAATCTGCACTTGGTTTTTTTGTATCAGCCCGAATTTTCGCGATATACCGTTATGTCTAAAACTAAGCCACTTCCACTACAAATATTTAAACAACTTGAAAATGGTTCACCATATTCAATTAAAAAAAAAAACATAAACTCGTCAACAAAATTATCTTTAATCCGTGCCTACATTGTTTTTAATTTGGCCTAGTAGTTTCAGAGATATTGTTGTAGTTTAAAAAAAAAAAAAAAAAAATTTAAAAAGAAAAAAAAATTGGTTTTTTAAAAATTCATAAAAAAAATAATGCAACAAAAATCACAGTGTTGGTCTTAAAATATTTAGTTTAATATAGTTTGAATCAAATGAGCTTCATTTCATTGAAATCTGTGCACAACTTTTGATTTTGTCAACAATTTACTGAGATAACTAAATTTCAGGGACCGAAAATAACTGTTATTGATCGATTTTACAACTAAAAAAATCAATGTGAAGGAAATGTGCTAAAATTATTTTAAGTACACCATTACATTGGTTTTTACTCCCTCTGTAGAATTTCGCAATAAACTTTTATTTTGTGATTTTTATTATAAAAGTCCCAAATAACACTTATTTTTGATTTTTATTATATCGCTCATCAAATAAGAGTTATTTTTGATTTATATTCTATCCCTCAATAAATAAGAGTTATTGTTGATTTTAATTTTTTGAATCTTTGAATAAGAGTTATTGAAAACTTTTTGAAATAAAAATTACGAAGTGAGTTTTATTTTGCCAAACGAAAAATAAAAATCAATCAAAGACTTATATTTTTCAAAACAAAATTTAAAACTCACCTAATGATTTTTATTTCTTCAGGCCTGAAATAAAAGTCTTTTGCTGATATCGTCATTATTGTTTTTTGTAATAAAAGAAATGTATATATGATTTTGATCAGCTCAACGAGACGAGCAAGTTTAGCTTAAAATAATTGGACTAAGTGTTCACTTATAGTTCGCGAACTTTGATTTAAACATGGCAAAAAAGGGTGCAAATTGTTTAACCTCGAAAAAAATTATCTAATTGGCAGGTGTGTGCCATCTCACACAACACCGTTTTACAAGTTCGCAAATGCAACCAAATGCTTTATCAATCCTAAGTATTTGCCGGTATTTCAGCTTGAAGACGTTATTCGCGTTAATCCCAAAGGATCGTTTCACAAGAGCATCATAGCTTCATTGGGATGCTCAGAGGTACTGTAGAAATCTTTATAGAACTCGTGTCCTTTGAAGCTGATTCTTTATTCAACCAAGAATCATTTGTATTGCATAATATTGTCTTTTGTTCTAAAACAACGCTTTAATACAAACATACTTAGTACATTACGTTATAAGAAGCTATATCCATGCACATACAGTTTCCATCCGGTTGTCCGTCCGATTGTGTTTGTTAATTTATAGAAGGGATTTTATATATAAAACAAATCGGTGCTGAAGTTGCAGTCAAGTGTAGAAATTGCTAGTGAGCTAAATATACTTTCAAAAAGACTTCATGTATAGAAATTAACTATTTCTGGGCATTGGGTCATTTTGAATGGGATTCTTGTTAATTTAAACAAAAATCTTAAATGATATCACTGGTATCTTACTGTTTTTGGGGTCAAGGAATCCATTTTTGACATTTATTTTTAACGCCAGAGGGATCTTTTTTAAATTTTTTTGGGTTAGATCGCATTTATTCTCCGACCAAATGTAATTATCCCCCAGATTCCTTGAAAATTATGAATAACTTAACGATTTGTTAACCGATTTTTATTAACAAGTATGCGTTTTAATCATGACAGTGTGCACTTTCTGAACAATATAATAAACATTAGGATAATGCAAAAAAGTTTTGGCTAAAAACTTCTTCAAAATAAAAAAAAAACCAAAAGTTTATGACAAGTTACATACATATATATAGATTTGGAAATGCCATAGTCACTCCTTTCCAAATACACAGAAAAATTCAAAATAGGTTTATATTCAACCATTATTCAACGAACTTGTCCAAAATTTGACACAATTCACTCTAATAACAGAAAAAATATGCCTGTAGAACTAAGGATCAAATTTGGTCATTCATATGGGAGGTACAAGAAGGAGTGTGTCAAATGATTCGGTTATCTATGGGTTTGTCTACTTAACTTAAAAATGCTGGCATATTTTCATAAGGATCAGTTAAAGTTTACTCGAGTTATCCTGCCCACGACCTATCCAGCCAGCCAAACAGACGGACATTGCTCAATGGTCTTAAGAAGTCCTGAAACAATTTGATCTTAAGATACTTGGAGTCTAACACGTTTCGTTAAATGCGTTTGTAACAAATGATATACATATACCTTCATCCCTAAGGGTGATGGTAAAAAACCATCGTTTTTTCGTTGCATTGTGTAGCTATGAGTTAAATATGGTCTGAACGTCCCACAATTGTAATTATTTTGGCCAGAATATAAATATTGTTTGCATATCGACTGAATCAAAAGACTTTTATTTGAACAAATAAAAATTAAAAGTCTTCAAGTGAGTTTTATATTTCATCAGAAAAAATATAAGTCTCAGGCTGATTTTTATATTCGATTTTGATTTGAAAAACTCATTGAATGATTTTTATTTTTGATTTCTATTTCAAAAAGTCTTTAATAATTATTATTGTGGGACTTTTAAAATAGAAATCAAAAATAACTCTTATTTCTGAGCGATAAAATATAAATCAGAAATAATTGTTATTTTGGGACTATTAAAATATAAATCAAAAATAAGTCTTATGTTCGGAGAGATAAAATAAAAATCAGAAAATAACTCTTACAGAGGGACTTTTATAAATAAAAGTTGTAACAGTTACGGTCTCTGCTAAATTTACAAAAATCGCGATTTCCATACAAAAATAATATTTATTAAGACGTTTGTGAAAGTGTAACTCGAGCAAACAACGGATCGTTATGAAAATTTATCAGTATTAATATTTTTCGAAACGAACTTATGGGATTGTAAATGGGCGGAATAGCCCCACCCCTTCTGGTACCTTCCATACAAAATTACCTATTTTTGGATAATTAATATATCGTCGATAGCTGCCAAACAGACTACCGGAGGATATTTAAATTTGGTCAGTTTATTTATCTTGCAAAAGTAGACAAACCCTAAAAAAACCGATACCGTTGCCATACCCCTTCTGGTACCTCCCATACAAATGACCGAACTCACCCCAATAGTCTTACATACATATCTTTTTTGTAAGTACACTGAATTCAGTCAAACTATGCGGTAGTTTTACGGTTATGAAAATATGAATCAGGAATGAATTTGCACTATATCGGATCACCCCTTCTGGTACCTCCCATACAAAATTACCTATTTTTGGAAAATTAACATTTCTCTCTTAACTTCCAAATTGAAACCTGCCGATTAATTAAATTTGGTCAGTTAATTAATATTGTAATAGGAGGCAAAACTATAAATTAAACTATAAATAAATTTGCAAATTTGTTATGATTTTTAAAAATACAAAATTTTAATTTTTTTTGGGTAGAAACAAAAAAATTCGAAAAATCTGTTATCACCGAACTTAGCATAACTCATTCAATTTTCCATCGATTATTATGTACATACATGTTTTAGAAAGCTTCTTTAATATGATATTCAATAAACCTAATAAAAAGAACAATTTACCCCAACCGATTAACTTTCAGCGTGAAGAAAATTAAAATGTGTAATTTTTTTTGTATTTTTTTTTTTTTTTTTTGAATAAAAGAGCCTTTACTCAGTCAGTTTTTTTTTGTGATATTAAAAAATTTGATTTTTTTAAAGGTAACAACGATATCTTTAAAAAAAAAAAAACAAAATTTTAAAATCCGATTTATGAAAAAAAAATTATGATTTTTTGAACTATAATTTTTTGGAAAATAGGCGAAAATACGATTAGTACCTGTAACTTAAAAATTCGAGCTGATGGAGAAAAATGGAGATTAGATGTAAAATCAGCGACCTCAAATTAGTAAAAAACAGCTATAGAATTTCAAACAACACTCAAAAAGTTCAATTTTGTTCCCTTGTGTAATCAACGTTCAATAAACGTTTACCTTCTGCGCAATTTTTCTGACTTATGTGTACTTACAAAAAAGATATACATGTAGAACTATGGGGGTTATTCCGGCAATTTGCATGAGAAATTCCATAATAGGTGTGGCAATCGTATCGGTTCTCTGAATAAATTTAAATATCCTGCAGTTCGAAAGTTATGGGGGTAAAAATTTATTTTTCAAAAATACGTTATTTTGTATTGGAGGTACGAAAAAAATTTGAAAATTTGAGTAAAATTTGAATAAGCTTATATCTTGATCAAGATGTGACTTACTTCAAGGTATTAACTAAAAAAGGTGTGTAAAACTATGAGGGTGAATTTGCTCATTTGTATGGGAGGTACCAAAAGGGGTGGGGCAAATGTTTCGGTTTCCTAAGTATTTATCTTAACATAATTTCCCTTTGCACCCCATGAGAAAGGTATGGTATAGCTTCTCGCGTGTATTGTGAGTTAACACGCTTTCCATTTTTTAGATTCACAACTAACGGTTCCTACTTGTTTATCGACAAATATCTTTCAGTTGTAAGTTTGGAAGCTGTGGAAGAAATATTATTTATCCATAAGTAAGTAATTTTGTATTGGAGGTACCAGAAGGGGTGTGGCTATTCTGCCCATTTACAATCCCATTACTTCATTTTGCAAAATGTTAATACTGGTAAATTTTCATACAAATCACTTAATCACCCGATCAGCCAGACAGACGGATATAGCTCAATCGACTTATAAAATCCTGAAACGAATTTGGGCTGAAGATACTTGAGGTCTAACCCGTCTCCTTTAATGCGTTACACTTTTTCTCGTATCGAATGATATACATACAAACTGATCAGTTTCGGATCCGACAAAACGGAATCCGCGCAGTCGGATCCGAAACTGATCAGTTCCGGATCCGACAAAACGGAATCCGTGGAGTCGGATCCGAAATATTAGTTTAGTTTATTGAATTAGGGGCAAAAAATACAGTGTTTTCCTATTTTAATTTTAAAAATCTTGGTTATGTTAGTAAGCACATTCTGCTGCAGCTCGCCTTCAATTCGTATTTGTCATAATATTAATGTTACTGTCATTAGTAAACAACCTACGTGCATCTATTGGGTAACCAAAACCACATGTTTTCCTGAAATTTTTTTAATTGTGTCAATTTTGAACACTTTTTCATTACATGATTTCCGTTTTTGTGCGCCATGCGGATCAGTATCGGATCCGATTCTACGGACATTTTATCCGAATTTGGATTCCGATTCGGTCCGGATCCGATTTCGTTTGAAATTCCTTTTTTAAATCGGATCCGTTTTTTATCCGCATTTGAGTCCGATCCGGATCCGGATCGGAATCCGGCATAATTGTAGATATATATACAGCTGATGATGTACCATTGTGCATCAGTTCGTCACAAAGGGGTCTGAAGATGAACTCGTCATGGAGTTCGAAACGCGTCATCCTAGACACACTGAATTTGACCAAAAATATCAAACAATAAATAAAAAAAAAAACATTTTTCTGATCTTTAGCCGAATTTGATGTATCATACGATACACTAACGTAAATTGATATAGGTAGATTTATTTAAAAATATTATTTTAACGAGTAATTACTTTTACATGATTTGTCATTGACGTTTAACTATATATTTCACAAACAAATTTTAGCGAAGAATGGTACACGTAAAGAAAAGCTAAATTTAGCTCCAAATATAGAATTGTTTTTATAAATATAAGGAGGGCACAGACGTGTTGCATATCAAAGTGACAGCTTTTTCGAATTAAAAAAAAACTGTCTATTGATTAAAATTTGTTTTCCATAAAAATCTGATATTGCATTTACAAAATTCCTTAAATGATTATAACTTGTTATAATTCGAGAGTTGTTAGAAGAATTATTACTGGGTTATATATTTTTAGAATGCTACTGAAATAACCTCAAAATACCTTTTTTTTTAAACAAAAAAAAAAAAAAAATAAAAATAATTTTTGTCCTCTACATGCAAATTTTACGGTATGGTTAATAACTGTTAAATATTAACATTTTTCAACATTTTTACTGAGATGCCAATATTATTACCGAGATGCATCGAGATGTGCAGGGTGCTTAAATTCGGTACATAGACTATTAAGAGAATGTAATCATCTGATTTATCAGCAAAAGTTTTTATCAGAGCTCGCAAAATATGCTCAACCAAATTTTACTGCGCGGTCTGCTCACTTAAAAGACCGAAACAAATGAGACGGAATCGCTCAGTGTCTGAACAGCAACCATTTTTTTGTCTTGTTCTTGCTCTCAGGTTTCGGGTTGAATGTGAGACATGAATCGGTCTCTTACTGACCGCTCGATGCGAACAGAACCTTCCGTCGTTCAGCTACTGAGAATCAGTAAGTGAGCAAAGCAAGCAAAGTGTCCGCAAATAAGGTCTTTATTTTTATTGTTGCTTTGCATTATGTTGTTGCCTTAAAAATTTCGTCATATGCTTTAAATAGGATAGAAGAAGAAAGGGGAAAGGGGGATCATTAGTGTGCAAATGTGTATGCGTACGTTTGCCTATCCACACGCGCAACACACATACATGCTCAAAAGACCGTTTGACGAGTTTTTACGAAGTAAAGGGTCTCGAGTAAACCCATGAGCCGATCTAGTGAACAGAAATGCTCGTCGGTTGAGCAAAGAGCAAGGCCAAGGTGTATTTAATAAGGTGGTCGCACTAGTACAACAACTTATCCACTACAGCAACAACAGGGAATTTGTTTTTGTAATGTATTCTATACTGTCAAATTCAAGTGGCAGAAATACAACACTGACAAAGAAAAATGTAGACATCTGTTCGACTATTTTGATAACCAATGGGCAACAATTATGCTTGATTTTGTGCAAGGAGGTTGTGGTATATTTTTCTTTTAGAAATATAGCATACAGTATTGCAAATAAGGACTTTTTTCCGAAAATGCAGCACTTGTGCATTTTCTCTTTATTTATTTTAAATTTTTCCGTCAAATTTTTCACTTTTTCTTCCTTTTTTTGATTTTTAAACATTCGCGCTTCATAAAGTAAGCAAAAAATTGTAAACATAAACAAACATTCGAATTTGACAGGTCCGGACTCCATGAAATAAAAAAAGTTCAAATCAGCTGACTAGTGCGGCCACCTTATTAAATACACCTTGAGCAAGGCAAAGAAGAACGTAGTTTAAGGTTTTTTTCGCGACAGTTTCGCATCGTGTCAGTGGATGAGTGGTTTTTTTCTGACAACAAGAACAAGAGAGACCAATTATTGCGAGCTCTGGTTTTTATACATTAGTTTATTCATATGATCTTGAGCCACTCTAATAAAGGATACAGCTGATATGCACGAAAAATAGCACTAAGGGGTTTTTGGGGTCGCTGCTTTAGAATTTGGAGTCAAATTTAAAAGCGACACTGTTTTTTCTGATTCGATCAAAGTTAGAAGTGTAACCACATGTTTCAACTAATTTTTCTTGAGAAAAATAAATTGTAATAAGTTGGATGCTGGAAAACGGACCTATTACAATTTTATTAAATCTATGTACAGTATAGCCCGTTTATTTACTTACTTACTTAATTTCCCTTTACAACCCATGAATGAGGTATGGGATAGCTTCTCGCGTTGTTGTGAATTAACACGCTTTCTATTTTTAGACTCACAACTAACAGCACCACCTACTTGTTTATCGACGAATGCGAACGTCACTGTTTAAGAAGCTCTTACTAGACATGCCGATTGACTCGACACTGATACTGAGAATTGTTGAGTACCCACGGGGGGAGCGGATACCCAATGAAAAGGAATAAGGGGTTGGGTACCCGCGGGAAAAGGAATTGATCAAAAGGAAAGGATGCTATTCCCTAATACAAGGACTGCCTCTGAGGACCCACCGGAGCTGAGTAAAACCCTAGCTCAGTTTGGCTAGATTGGCTACCAAATTTTTTTTTCGGCCCCCTAAACTTTTTGAAATCCCTTGGACCCCTTGAAAAAAGGTGACATCAATTGTTAGCCAACAGTTTCTACAGTTTTTAATCTAGCTCTTTCTCTTCTTCAACAAAGTTTTAGCTAATAGTGCGCTTAAGAAACTGATATAATAAAATTTCCCAAAAAATTAGACTTCCCTCGTTTATTTTCAAAAAACTTCGATAAAAATTTTAATTTTTTCACTTTTTTTAATATAAGTCGTAGGGAATCCAGATTTTTTGCATACTCTATTCAGTGAAATTGTAGTTTAGGTAACACCGAATAACTTTTGTGAACAAACCTATGCAATCTGAACAAGTCTAGGGATATTTAATAGCTCTCAAAAAACACTATCTACTTTAAACAAATCAGTTTTTTAGGAGTTTTGGCCCATTGTGCAATGTTTTTAATTGCTATCTTTACCAAGAACGTACTTATTGTAGAACTGAATAACTTCTGTAAACAACCAATATGATCGGAATACTCCACCCCCTTAATTGTTCACAAAGAGCATTAGGGTGTTCCTTATATGGCATTATTTCGAATTTCGTTAAAAATATGTATTAATCGCGATGTTGGTCATCTGTCTTCACCTTACGTTTCTTTTTGCCAATATTAGGAATATATTGTGAGAAATTTTGTATCGATAGTTGGACATTAGGGTGTGCCGCAATGAGGTTAAAGTATGAATTTGTTCTCAAATCAGTTTATTGCCGCTGAGTATTTTTCTTTCGTATATAGACTAAGTAGTAACAAGCCGTTCAATAGCTGAAATATAGACCTAAGATAATATGTGTTTGCTTTTACCATATCTCTTATAGATGCCGAGATATTTGATATAGAAGTGGGGGTATTTTTAAAAAAATTATTAAAAATGTTGAAATTGAATTTCGATGTAGATCATTATGGGCTAGATTAAAAACTGTAGAAACTGTTGGCTAACAATTGATGTCACCTTTTTTCAAGGGGTCCAAGGGATTTCAAAAAGTTTAGGGGGCCAAAAAAAAATTTGGTAGCCAATCTAGCCAAACTGAGCTAGGGTTTTACTCAGCTCCGGTTGTACTATCGAACCTATATAGTCACGTTCGGGTGTTTTTCAAAAAGTTTGATTTTGTGTCATAGTGTTATTAATTATTGTATTTTTCTTTCTATTAAAGGGACACACTGGGTAATACCGTAGAGACAGTCCGTAAAATGGCAAGACCTAGATTTACTCGCTCTCATTTGCCCTTGCATTTGCTGCCCAAGGATTTGGAATCGTCTAAAGCGAAGGTTAATAAACAGTACAAAAGTAATTATTACATTAAATATAAGCTTCGTTATTCCAGATTATTTATACTGCTCGAAATCCGAAAGACCTTTGTGTGTCTTTTTACCACTACTGCAAACTAATGCATGGACTGCAAGGGCCATTCAAAGACTTCTTAGATCTTTTTTTGAAGGAACGCACACCCATCGGTTCGTACTGGAAACATGTTCTTCCATTTTGGAAACTGAGAGATGAACCAAATGTGCTCTTTCTGAAATATGAAGATATGAAAAGAGATCTACCGGCAGTCGTGAAAAACTGTGCAAAATTCTTGAATGTTGATTACCAAATCACGGAAGAAAACATGAGTAGGATTTGTGATCATCTTCAATTTGACAAAATGCAAACAAATCCAGCTGTGAATTTGGATCCCATCCTAAATCGAATCGACGCCAATGGTAATGGTGGTGAAGGATCTTCAACTGGCACAGAAAAAGTTAAATTTATACGCAAAGGTCAAATCGGAGATTGGAAAAATTACATATCAGCGGAAATGTCTGAAAGGTTTGATGAATGGATCGTTCAAAATACAAGAGGTACTGGCTTAACGTTTGATTATGAGTAAACAAAGTTAAAATACAGAGTATTCTTGTGTAAGAAAAAAAACAACGGTTCATTTGTTCATCAAATTGTTTAATGAGAAATTGTATTACTAAAACAAATATATTGATACTAATTTAATAATTAGTTGTTTTATTACTTTATTCAGCATCCGTAGATAGTAAGCCAAAACAAGTTTAGATAACAGATATTTCACCTGGTCCATCCTGGTCGCCCTCTCCTGCGCAGCCGATCGAGCTTATTGACGAAGACCTTTCGAGCTTGAACATTTTCATCCATTCGTACAACGTGTCCAAGCTAGCGCATTCGGTATATTTCGGTCGTTGATGGGTCCATATATTTTTCCTCTCTAAGACTCCCAGAATACATTGAACCGCTTGTGTCATTACCCTTGTAGAGCAAGATAAGTAGAATCAGAGTCTAGTAAATTTGGATCTTTCTTCTTCTAGAGAGGACTTTCCAGGCGAAATTATTATATTTATTTAAAGGCTGGTACTACATTCGTTCGCACGAAAATTGTTGAGAAACATCGATTTGTTCGCAGCGTGATGTGTTATAATATTTTCAAATTTTGTTTTCAATATTTCATATGTTTTTCATTTGGGTATTTCCAGCGAAAGGACAGATGCTTTTATAGTAAAAAATTGCTATATTTTTAACATTTTGTTTTTGTAATCATATAATGAATTTGTTTAACTTAAACAAAACAAACTAGATATATCGTTGGAAAGTCTCTTTTTTAAAATCCGCTGAGAAACTCAAAATCGGTTCATATTTATCCGCGTTACTGGCTTATAAGTGCGTAAAAGTACGAAAAACCGTAACTCAAGATTTTGGGAAATTTAAAAAACAGATTCTTGTAGTGCTCAGCAGCACCTACCAGAAAAACAATATAATATCCCAGGTATTGTTTTTTTTTTGTCAGTCTGTGTTATCCATAGAATAATGCATGTGTCCGCAACGTGTGCTCAACGCACATTTAGATTGAAGTAGCATAAAAGTTAAAAGTACTTTAAATGTGAAGTAAGTTGTTAATCAAACTCCAACATGTCTTTTTTATTTTAGAAAGAAGAATAGACTGATTAATTAAGAAATTTCTCTAAATTTCACAAATTTTGATAGACACTTCAAGTTGCTGTGGAAAATTGTGTGTGTCCGTAACGCACTTTATGTTAGTCATAATTTTGAATACAACATTTTAAGTAAATTTTCATTAAAAGAACGTTATAGTACTGTCCAAAATCTACATTTTTTAATATGAACATATTTTCAAAATATTTCAACTTTTTGAGAAAACTACAAAAGAAAAAAAACGTGAGTCCGCAACGCCAGGAAATACCCATATATTTTCTATGGTCAAATTATATTTCGTTGTGAAAATGTAAATGTTGCTGAAAACTTAATGAATTTTTTATGTAAATTAAACTTCCTTGTACAGGGAGTATAAAATTCAATAAGCTTCAGATTAATTCCAATATGGCGGTGTTTAAAAGAAAACGGCGACAATTAGCAGATAACTTAAAAAATAATAGTAAAGTAAATGCATTGTGTACAGTACAATTTCAGTAATCGTTATCGATAAATTTAAAAATACATAATTTAAATATTGAAAACTCAAGACTTAAATTTAAACGTTATTGTAAAATATATACGTTGGGGTTTGTACTTCAAACATCCTGCACTCCCTTGGCCGAGCAGCCAGTGTTACAAAGTTTTTAAAGTTTTTCCAGGGCCCTCAAGGCAATCCGTAGACAACGTTGTATATCTGTTTCTTCGGTTGAATTGTGGTGGAACGATTCATACATGGATTTTTGTGCGATGTTGTGTTCCTTCGCTGATGTTGTTGTAGCCGCATGGGTTTTTGCGCTGAATGTGTGGGGGTGATCGCGCTCATCAAACAATCATCCAAATGCTAGCTGGGTTTTGCCGAGTACTTATTGTCATTCTCTGATCACCACACATGCAGTTACAAGGGCTGTGAATAACACTGTAGCAGATTAAAATAGTAATGTTTTAACGCTCTGTAAAATATAAACATAATGGGAATTACAATAACTTGTTATTTTTTTGTAAATAACTAAATTCATTTTCCAATTGTGCATCACTATTTTGAATTAGTGGTGCCAAAAAAGACCGATAATTGCCAATAACTAATGAAATCGTAGAGGGGTGTTTCTAAAACATGTTTGAAAAAAGTACTTTCGAAGATGCTTCTCACAAAACATCGTTTTCGAGATTTTATACTCACATAAAAAATGTATGGGAAAACATGTGTTTTACGATAAACACTTCAGGAACATATTGTAGTACAATAGAAACGCATTATAAACAAGCCAACCATTTGACAGCTACCCTCCCAAACGAAAATAAAAAAAGTCTTAAAATAACTGACTTATAATTGATACATCTTTGTAACAACGATAGTGGTGTTGAGGTATAATATAACTTTTAGTACAATTTTGTAACGTTATATAAATTTGCTAATAACGTGCTTTGAAAACTTGACTTTGGCAACATAAAAAAGACTTTGACAATTTTTACAATTATTTTTTCTGGGTGCATAATTTTGCGACAAGGGCAAACTTAAAATTTACAATTTCATTACTTACGGCCATTTTCACAATGTACGATTAAAAATTAACGTGAACTTTAACCGAAAGTTAGGCAAATCTGAATTTCATAAAGTACGATTAACTCATAACTGACACAGTTTGACAAAAGAGTTGCTGTTAAATCTAACCGAACCAACTACGCCGGTTAGCATATTAATTGTAAGAAAATAACAGAGAAAATGGAAAAACAATATTTATGCTTCTGCAATATATTTATTTTAAAAATGTAAAGCTGCAAAAAAGATATTTTACACGGCGTGATCACTTTTCTTTAAGTGATGAAAAATTTAGACAAAGATTCAGAATTTCTAAGTTCACAGTAAAATACGTTGCTAACCTTATAAGCAGCAACAACTATGTCAGGTGTCTAAAAATGTTCTTCTTGGACAAGTTCTTGACTTCCTCTCGCAGGAAGACCACAAGCACCATTTTCAGGCCACTTTCCACATTCGCCGTCGTCTTGTGTCTGCTACCCTTTCCAAGGAACTACGTCAAAAATACAACGTCCGTTCCATGCCTAAGGAAAGCAAAGGAATGTGTAAATTGTTGTTTAGTTTGTTTCTGGCTTTAATTTATACAATTACTTTGAGTTGTTACACTTTTTTTTAATGTTGAGAGCTCCTTTTCTCATCTTTTATTCCACTATTTTTCGTAAACAAATATATGCAGTATTGCCATACTTTCTACTTAATGCTTTTGTTAAGTAATTAAATGATGGTGAAACATAAATCGGCAACTGTCTGTTAAATGATCCCTGTTAAGCAAACCAGCAATTAGTTAATTTTTCGTTAAAAAGAAAATAATTGTACATTGTGAAAATGGCCGTTAGTTGTGGAAAATAATTATACTGACAAATTTTCGTAAGGATCTGTTAAGGTTTACTCGAGTTATCCTGCCTATCCCTAAGGGTATAATTAAAAACTTTGAACCCCGGTAGCGACCCCTAAACCTTTAAGAAAAAAAAATAAAAAAAATTCACATAGGGTTTTTTTGCACGTCTTAATAAGATTTTAAGTTGGCCCCTGAAAAAATCGAAAACATTTTTTTTTGTCAAATAAGAATCAACCTTACTAACATACATACTTAACAGAAAACCCAATAAATATGTTCAACGTGAAATTGCTAAATTTGTGTGGTAATTGGCCAAATTAATAACATGTCTATCTGATAAGGTTTTTTTTCTGTGTACCTATTTCGAAACTCGAATGTAAATATGGCAACGACGCATATATTGTATTTTCGAAGACAAAGCTAAAAAAGTACAAAAATAAAACACAACACAAAAGAATTTCATAAAACGCGCTTATCATTAACAAAAGACATTCAGCGGACAACGGATAGCTCGCGAACATTGATAGAACACAAACAAAGTGCAATAATAAGTGAACAAAGCCATTAGCCAGGAGCATAATAACATTGAAAAATGGCCGACTCTGAAGATCAAGCGGGTATTTTAGTGGAACGCTCAACAAACACTGACGATTTCACAGATGCATTTGGTTCATTGGGATCTAGTGGCGGGGTAGGTGCTGCCGTTGGCTACTATGGCAGTGGTTACAATAATGCAGGGAGCTCGTCTAGTCATCAACAACAACAGGGAGCAATAGCTCAATTGGCGAATAAAAACTTTGCATCATCTGCAAACAATTACACGGCAAGAATGCCTACTGATCGTCATGCTGCAGAGTACAACATGCGTCACAAAAACCGTGGGCTGGCGCTTATTTTCAATCACGAACATTTCACTGTGCAAACTCTAAAATCACGATCAGGCACAAATGTGGACTGCGACAATCTGGCGCGCTGCCTTAAGCAACTAGACTTTGATGTGCAAATTCACAAGGACTGTACATTGAAGGAGTTAATACGTAATATTGAATGGGCCGCAAATCAAGACCACACAAACAACGATTGCATTTTGGTGACAATCCTTTCGCACGGCGAATTGGGATATATTTATGCTAAAGATACTCAATACAAGTTGGATACTATATGGAGTTATTTTACGGCCCAACATTGCCCGACTTTGGCCGGAAAGCCGAAACTATTTCTTATACAAGCTTGCCAAGGCGATCGTCTTGATCCCGGTGTTACAATGAAACGTACTGTAACGCAAACGGATGGCGAGTCATCAATGAGCTATAAAATACCTGTCCATGCCGATTTTCTAATCGCGTATTCCACAATACCAGGATTTTATTCGTGGCGTAATACAACCCGGGGGTCCTGGTTTATGCAGTCATTATGTGCGGAATTAGCAGCCAATGGTAAGCGATACGACATATTGACCCTGTTGACATTTGTTTGTCAGCGCGTTGCCGTTGACTTTGAGTCCTGTACTCCAGATACGCCAGAAATGCACCAGCAAAAACAAATTCCATGTATTACAACAATGTTGACACGTATCTTACGTTTTACGGAAAAAAATCCGGTGGCGCCAGCAGCTAGAGTTTAGATGCATATGTTGAAGAGGAGAGTTCGCGAACTGGATAGCGAGAAATGTGATGAAAGGGTGGCGATTGAAGAAAACAATGTAAAGGTTTCCATATTAAATGCTCCAGCAACTCCTTATATATCCAAATCATTTTTTTCTTTTTCGACCAATTGATGATTCATTCCGCTCAATCTAGCAAACACAAAGAAAATGATCGAAACATTTATACATACAATTCGGTTGTTTACACTTTAACATCGAAAAACAATGAATGTCGGTTAATTTCATTTCGCTGTCATGATGCTTTCTGATACATGTAGAAAGATGTGATTGGCAAAATTATACTCCTTTTTTGGGATCTGAAGCATACATGGGAGTTGCATAACTGATTTAAATATTATCAACAATTTGGAATACATTTTTAGTGGATCATGGTATTTTTTACCTACAAAAGTTATCAATAAGTTCTTAATGTACATTTGTGGACAGCAAAAACGTTTGATTATAAGTAAAACAAATGCCAATTCGTCCAAATAGCAGTGGCGTTCGATCCCTTAAATTGGTCTTATGCATTCAAAAACAATGCTGAAGAGCATATAGCATTTATAAACATAACAGGACAATTCACATCTAACCATGGTCTAAAGTCGAAAATGCAAGGAATTGCAAAAAATAAACACAAAATGGAGTTAAATCACGATAAACATCAGCATTTTTAACCCAAAGTAGTTATAATATTTTTTGATTAAGTTTAACCTTATTTTGTTCGTGATTACTCCTCTTAAATATATTCTATGCATTTCTATATTGTATTACTATATTTTTTATATCTTTTTATTTACTTTCTAAAGAGAAAAACATGTATTTTACTTTAAATATTTTGTAAATTAAATAAAAAATTTATAACGCTTTTCAACATAACATTTAATTTTGTTAAGAAGTTGTACTTGGTTGAACAAAAGTAAGTTTCCGTATATGTCGCCTGTTCTCATTACGTTAGTCATGAACTGACCTTGTTCATTTGTAATACATTTACACAATGTGTTATAAAACATTAATGGAGATGCCACAACTTTTAACACTGCTACTGTTATAACGATACTCCAAATTTGGTCAATTACGGTAAGAGTTAGTTGCCTTTAAAAAAATGGAAATTTTAGGCAAAATGTATATACAATTTTTTGTACTCAACACATCGATACGTCCAAACGGTCACAAATTACTCTGGGAAGAACCGCTGAATAATTCTCTAAAATATTTATTACAAAAAACGGTATCTGAATCACACTATCAAGACCATGTTAAAAACCGTTATCTAAAACGTCGCAGAATTTTGGCAACCGATTAAAGCGTGCGAATAAATATTACCATGTATTAGAGACATTTTTGTTACTATATAAACATATGAACTTAAATCCAACAAAATTTTAGCGCAAAACTCAACCTGATTTTTTATCGATTTTATTTCGACAGATTCTCCGCCTGGAAACTATTCACTAAGATTTGTTATTTTTAAATACATCAATGCATTTCTACAAAGCGGGCCCAGCAATGCTTCGGTATTGCATATCTCACGGAATTTCCTCAGTAAGAGCTGACGTATTCCATACTTTGGGAACATTTCCTAAGCCCGAAACTAATATGTTGGGCCCTCCCCGTTCATTTACCGTAATAAAAAATTCTGTCTGCAAATCCATATCTTTAATGCCGAGTACTATCTGTACACAAATACATATTACGTTATGTAGGTTCCCATTCGCACAGCGACCGAAAATAAAATGTTTGCCATCATATGAGATATCATATTATATATCAAATTTCTAAAAAAAATGATTTATCGCTAAACACTTTTAAATACTAAATTTAAAAAATCTTAAAATGCAGTTTTGTAGATAAATGTTGAAATATTAAATGTGCATTTATAGTTTTTTAGATAAATTTTATTTTATTTATGAAAAATTTAAGTAAATAATAAATTACTTATATTTTCGTTCAAATCAAGTCCTAACCGCCAAACAAACGAAAGCGACAAAGTTTTCGTTTTTTGCAGAAAATCGATTCAGAAGCATAATCCCAATCGCCTGTAACAATTTCGCAGTTGAAAAATTTACCGTTTCGAATTAAAAGTCATGGAAAGGTTCATGTTAATATCTGCACTAAATACAAAGAAAACTATATAAAAGCTTCTCCTGAAAAAATTACCCTGTAGTAAATAAAATAATCGGTTGATAAAAAACACAAGCTATAAATAAACTATTTTGGAAATGACTATAAATTGGTTTAAGTCTCATGCAGATATCAACCAAGCTTGGTTGCATCATAGAGGCATACAAAAAAAATAAGGAAACAAGCATGTCATGAAATTAAATGTCTTATGAAAATTAAAGCAAACAAGGGCTCTGAGAAAATCAGTACTCAATTTTAATACAAAAATCAAGTGAGAAAAAAATAAAAAATAGTAAATTTATAAAAATTAAAAGAGCGATATTGTTATATTATAAAATAGGTAATTAAAAATCTTAACAAAAAAATTACAGTAAAAGGCATTTCAAGCGAAAGCTAAAAGCAGAAAAAGAAAAATATGTTAAAAATAGGGATTTGTGAAAAAAGTGCTTCTCTAAAGCGCCCCATAGACGAGTACTGCCGCAGGAACGGCAATATGTATGTATTAGTGGATTTGACTCATCATGAGAATGTATTTATCACACGGACATTGCAGTATAAAAATCAAACAATTTTGATTTTCAAAATAAACACCTATCAATCAGATGAACTTTGTATATTTGTTGGCAGTCTAATATGTCAAATTTTTGAAAATTTTATTATAAAAATGTAAACAACGAAATTTCAAATTGTTTTGAATGAAAAATAAAAAAGAAATTTGGAAAACTATCAAAAAAAGATTAGCTGTAGAATGTATAGAGTCTATGCCGGCTTGTGGAACTTATTTTCAAAAATATATGTGATAGAAACTTTTAAACAGTGCAATATTCAGATGTCTTCCTATTACAAAATTCAAAATAAAGTGATGATTGATATGTGTGTATTGAAACCTTCAATCACACACGAACACAAGGGGTTCACCGGCATTAACTGCAGCAGTACTCGTGTATGGGGCGCTTAATAATAGAAGTGGTAGAAGTTGCAAGTGTTTGTGAAGATGAATTGAAAATTAATTATTTTAATTGTAATTACGTGAACAGTTAGGATAGTGGTATCACAGAAATAAGCCATTGCGTAAAAGTTTTGACGAACTCTTGGCGATTTTAAAAGGAAAAGGCATAGATGTGCCGTTAAGTGCTAATGCATTATCAAAAAAATGAATGTTTAGTCATATCTAGGGATGCCAAACGGGAAACCCCGGGATTTTTCGGAATTGATGAATCCCGAATCCCGGGGTTTTTATAAATAAATCCCGGGATTTTTCGTCGAAGCTGCAAATAGCTATCTAGATACAATTTTAGCCACAAGTGTGGATAGTGTATATTTTTTTTCAGCGAATGTTGGGAATAAAATTCGTTCATTCGTTCTACTTAAAATAATAAATAACAGTAATAAACTATGTTTCAAAAATCACTTACTAAAAAATATTTTTTGCGCTTGTCTGTTATTGTCGATCTGTGCAGAAATATGAATATGTTTTTCATTGTTCGGTTTGATATATATTTTCTATTATCTTTACTAGAGTTTTTGATTTACAAAAGTTGTATGAAATGGATTATGTTGACAACTGACAGGGCGGAAAGCTATTTCGATAATCGCCAAACTAACTTATTAGCACACTTTGCTGTGCCTTCTTTACATATTTTCACAACCTTAAGTGCTAAAAGGGTGCTGATAAGCTAGTTTGGCGAAAGGAGTTAGAAATAATTTTTTGTGTATTTATTACAAAAAACCATATATGTATTTATTAAAAAACATTACTTTAAATTAATTTAAAAATACGTTTCCACATTAAAAATTTAAATGAATTTTATTTTTTGTTACTTAGGTTTAATTGCATATCATTTTTTTTGTTTGTTTATTCAATAATACTAATAATAATAACGGGATTTCGGGATCGGGATTTATAAAATCCCGAATCCCGGGATTTATCAAACTCAATCCCGTTTAGCATCCCTAGTATAAACCCACTTCGGAATTGTCAAACTATTACAAAGGGTTTCTCATTTACTTAAAGATTGTGACGAAATTTTGGTTGACATTAAAAGTTCAAAAGCCCAATTGTGACCAATTTTGATGAAGGCCATCAATATTACAAGCTTGTCTGTTTTCCCAGTAGGAGTCTTTTATGGCCGAAGCAAACCTAAGAACAAAGTAGAATTCCCCCATGAGTTAATTTAACCCATTAAGGCCTAGTGATGCGAAAACGCATCGCATTTTCGCGGAAACTTTAAGAAAAACCGGCTAGGGCTATATCGACTACAACATGTTTCCAAAAACTTTAGATTTTATACTACAATACTGCTCATAGGTGCCACTTTGTAACTCGAGTGTATCTTGGAGAAAAATTTATGGGAAAATTTTGCCAATGCGATTTTTTTTTTCGATTTCGTAAAATTTCTGCATCTTCTGGAAAAACTTTAATAAACGTAAATAAGTCGTATATTTTTCGACATAAATAAAATATAATTTTTCTTGTTTTCATAATTTATTTCCTATTTTCTTATATTTTATATTTATGGGAAAATTTTGCCAATGCGATTTTTTTTTCGATTTCGTAAAATTTCTGCATCTTCTGGAAAAATGTTATTAACGTAAATAAGTCGTATATTTTTCGACATAAATAAAATATAATTTTTTTGTTTTCATAATGTATTTCCTATTTTCTTATATTTTCTGTAATTATTTCAACGTTCATTTCATTAAGGCCCAGTCATTCGTTTCGCATCACCCCCCTGGCTCTCCTACGCACCTGGAAGTTTGAGGTAAATTTTTTTTTCTTAATTAGACCATGGGGACTTCAGATATTATATCTATTTTTGTCTATCGAGTCTCTTAATATGGTCCGGCCTTAATGGGTTAAGAACTAGACACTTTGATGCGAAATGGTCTAAAATTTGGGCGACAAACTATTGCATTGAAAATTAGGACAATACTTTGTTATACCCCGGCAAGAGCTTTCGCGTGTGGCATCGTAAGCCACACCTGCCGCCATGAATGCACAAAATGCAATCAAATTGCAAAAAAAAAGTTGATGGCGTTTTAAATTATTCTACGAAATCAGGGGTGCTTATTTTTGACAGCGATTTTGCATGCAGAAAATATTTAGGATATCATAAAAAAACATTTTATGAAGATAAAAGTCCATTTGAAAAACTTAATTTAGGAATGATAAGTCAGGTACCGCTCGATCCGATGCATCTCGTTGACCTGGGAGTGATGAGAAAATTTCTTATTCGGCCTATTACAAATAAATGTATTTTCAAAATAACTGAAGGCATAAAAAATGATATTTCTGATCATTTGAAATAGCTTAAAAAACATATTCCTAAGGAATTTTCTCGCATTCCCAGAGGATTAGATGAAATATTTCGTTGGAAGGCATCTGAGTTCTTACTGTATACCGGAATTGTTGTTCTTAAAGATCGATTCCATGAAAATTTTTACTACGAGTTTTTACTACTTCACTGTGCTTGTAGATTTCTATCATGCCCTATAACATACCAAAGAAATGGACAGAACGCCCAAATTTTGCTTGAACGTTTTGTTGAAAATTTTCCTAATATTTTCGGGCTGAATAGCGTGTCACAATATACATAGTCTGTTGCATCAAGTGAATGTGTCAAAAAACTTGGTCATCTTCAAACTTTAAAGAAATTTTTAAAAAAAAACATCAAAAATATTGCAACAAATATCTAATAATTTCAAATTAAAAATATTATTATTAAAGAAAAAGAAGTAATTTTCAATCGAAAACATGATGAAATAGTTAGTCTCTTGTCAGGATAACACGGATTTCTATTTCGGAATAAAACACGAGCCTTAGATATTTTAAAAATAATCCAAGTATAGTTTTATTAAAAGTTCATTTTAAAACGATACGATACAATACGTCTGTATGCTGCGGCGGTTACACGAGAACTCCCTCCGCTATGATATATGTCAAAAGAGGATAAAAGAAAATAATAGAAAAATTGCATCGTTGCATTCCACAGGGTGACAGCTCGGCCTATTCTGACCCCAAATCGTCCTCGATTTCATCGCCAACACTATCAGTGGTTTCATCTAGATTCGGACAGCCACGGCACCACGGTTTCATCTTATCGGCCGTATAAACTGATGAGAATTTCTTCTGAGTAATTTGCACTCCGGGCACATCTTCTATTAGATATCGGTCATTACCCAAAACCTTGGCAACAATGTAGGGACCCCGAAATTTAGGCTCCAGCTTTCTGGACTCCCCGGTCGCAGGCGCTTCATTCTCCAGAACAATCATGTCATCTACAGCATAATGTTTCGGGTTAGCATGTTTGGCATTAAAGCGTTTTTCCCATTTCTGACGCTCCTTGTCGATATTCTCCGCAGCCATATTTCTTTTTACGACAATGGGAACAGCATCATCCTCTACATCATCATGAATAGCAGCGGCAAGGTGGTTGTGGACAATATCACGTAACTTATAGTCAAATATAAGCTCATTTGGCGTAAAGCCTGATGTTGAATTTCTCTGTGAGTTTACGGTCCACTGAAGCTCGCGTAATGTAAGATCCCAATCTTTCGGATTTTTAACTGAAGTGCGTATGTAGGACAGGATGGTTTGGTTAGCCCTCTCGACTTGTCCGTTGGCTCTGGGAGTACGAACTGCGGTTTTAACGTGCCTTATCGAGTTGTGGTCACAATAATCTTCAAAGATTTTCGATGTAAAGGCAGTGCCCCGGTCGCTGATAATACATCTCGGAAGTCCAAAATACGATGTCATCTCATTTATTGTGTTTATCACTGGAGTTGTTTTTGCGTTCCTCACAGCTTTGACCACTAGATACTTGCTAAAAGCGTCGGATAGTGCAAGAACATAAGAGTAGCCTCTCTTACTTTTCGGGAAGGGACCCAGGTGGTCAATATGCATCGTTTGGAATGGTATCGCCTCAACTTTGTCGTAGTGCAATCGAGCTTCCGATTTTCCGGGACGGGACTTGAAGTAACAACAGGGTATACACGATGAAATGTACTCCTTCACAAATTTTCGCATTCTCGGGAACCAATATTTTTGTTGGATGCGTTGCATCGTTTTCTCCAAACCAAAATGACCCATGTCATCATGCGAGTATTTTACAATTCTCCAACGTATACACTTGGGTATCACCAGTTTCAAGCCATCGTCAGTCTTGCGATATAGTCGGGAATTTCGAAGGGAATACTCAGCTTTGATTTGCTTCGCTTGATCTGAGAAACATTCACCTTTCAAAACAGCAAAGAGTTTTAAAACCTTCTCATCGGATAACTGCATAGTGACAATCCAATCATCAACTTCAGCGGTCACCTTTAGTATGAATCCGGCTGGATCTATCTCCTTTGGTTGACTAACCGGTGATCTGCTTAATGCGTCTACATGTTGCATACGGCTCCCTTCACGATGGATAAGCGTAAAGTCATACTCTTGGAGTCTCATCCACCACCTAGCGATCTTCGGCTTAAGCTCCTTGTTAGACTTGATTTGAGCAACAGCACTACAATCGGTCACCAAACGGAATGTTTTACCCAATAACCACATCCTAAATCGGTCAAGAACCTCAACGACGGCCAGAGCTTCTAGCTCATAGCTATGGTACCGACTTTCTGTTTCAGTGCAATGACGGCTAAAGTACGAAACCGGGTTCCACTGCTTAGCATCTTTGGACTGCAACAAAATACCAGAAAGACCCAAACTACTTGCATCGGTGTGCACCTCGTGCTGGGCAGTACTGTCATAGAGAGCAAGAACAGGTTGCTGAGTAAGAATGTCGATGAGCTTTTCGAACGCTTGCTGCTGGTCGGGACCCCAAGTAAAAACGGTTTCAGATTTCCGTAAAAGCATCGTAATTGGTTTTGTTATTAACGAATAGTCCTTCACGAATTTTCTGAAGAAATTAGTCAAGCCTATAAATCTTCTCACTTCGGTTGTGTTTGTGGGTGGGGGGAAGTTTCTAATGGCACTTATTTTCCCATCCCCCGGCCGAATACCGCTCCCATTTATAATGTGTCCGAGATGGGTTATTTCCGTAGCGAGGAAAACGCATTTGTCCAGCCTTAGTGTTAGCCCACTTTCTGAGAGGATTTTGAGAAATCTGTTTAATCGCGATATACCTTCATCAACTGTTTTGCTCGGGATGATGATATCGTCCAAGTACGCCAGTGTTTCTCCTCGACCCATTTTCAAAATAACTTTATTCATTATAGACTGGAAGACAGCAGGGGCATTCACGAGTCCGAACGGCATACGATTATATTCGTAATGTCCATCATGTGTAACAAATGCCGTATATTTCTTCGAATCGTCATCTACCTCTATTTGATGGTAACCCATTCGTAAGTCTAATGTTGTAAAATAGAGGTTACCGGCCAGTTGTGCAAATTGTTCATCCATAATGGGCATCGGATACGGTATTCTGGTTGTTATCGCATTTAGTTGCCGATAATCGACACACATTCGGTGTTCCCCATTGCTTTTAGCGACCAGCACCACAGGAGAAGCATATGGCGATTCAGACGGACGTATTATTCCATGCCTTAACAAATCATCTGTAATATTCGTCAAAACAGAACGCTTGGCGAAGGGCACTCGATACGGTTTACTTTGCACAGGTATATCAGACATGAGCTGTATCTTCATTTTGGCTACGTTGCATTTACCAAGGTCAGAGGTATTTTCCGCAAAACAATTGCTATGTTCAACGAGCAAAGCTCTTAGCGCTTTGGCATCATGTTCTGATAAGTCAGATGTCAACTCGACCTTTTTCACTTTCTCTAATCGACAGTCTCCACCTTCAATCACCAATCGCTTTCCGCTTCCACACAAGATGTCTCGACCCAAAAGAATGTTTTCGGTTAAAAAGTCATCCTCTACCACGAGCAAGTCAACATTTAACGATTGACAATCAATTACTAAGGTGACCCGCACCTTAGCTGTACACTCATATTGGCCTCCAGCGAACCCTTCCAAAAAAACACGCGTTTGCTCCACCATACCAATCATGGCAGCCCACGACTTACGTATTAACGATCGATTACTGCCTGGATCTATAAAAGACGACGTGTTACGACCATTGACCGTAATTTCTTTAACAATAACATCACTTCCAGCAGTTGAGCGTACCGGCGTTGATGTATCATTTATTTTGTTGACGGCGCCATTTGATGGTGATGCATCTTCAATTTGATTTACAGCGTATTTCGAAGTATCTGGACACTTATCCGTAGGGTGCGTTGTCTTCTTACAATAATTGCAACGAGGCTTTCTTTGTGGTTCTGGACATTTGACTGAAAAGTGGCCCATTTTAAAACAATTGTAACATTTAACTGAAGAGGTGTTATCATGTTGGTCAGTTCGTTTATTTTTATTTGTTAGAGTTGGCATCACTTTCGGTACGACTTTCGCTTCTTTTGACGTAGTGGTCCTAACCTCGTTATAACTACAATAACTTATAATATCCCTTAACAAAAGGTTGCACGTTGTATAGTCATTAGAGATTTTCTTCTTTAAATCAGCATCGTTTATGCCATTTATAATATGACGCACAATTTCGGAATCTCTAAGACCTGCCCTAGACCCCATGGCTACCATTTTATAAAAGAAATCTTGGGGCGCTTCGTCGGCCCTACGTTTGGTGTTAGCCATTTTAATGTGTACGTCGGCGATATTCATAGTAACTGGAAAATCTTGTATAAACCGGCTGCAAAAGTCAGACCATGTTACGAATATTTCTTCGATTGCGTCTATCCAACATTTAGCAGGTCCCTCCATCTTTTGCTGTACAGCAAACAATATAATTCTGTCGTCCCAGCCATAAGCTTGTTTTAAAGCATCGACTCGCCTCAAAAACTGTCGCGCATTTAAAGATGAATCGAGAGATGGGTTAAAGGTTGGCAACAAGCCAACTATTTCACGTACGTTGTTGTAAGGGGTAACGGGCGGATATGTCATCTGGGCGACTGGTTGTGGGACGTAGAAGGCACCTGTTCGATCAGGGATCTGTGTACTAAAATTATTTGTTGCTAAAGATGCTGGCGGCATAACGGGGGTCGTATAAAATGTTCTGATACCAGAACTCGTAGTCGGGTAAGACGGTGGCGCAGTACACGCGGTAAACATCGGGTAATACGTTGACCTAATTCCTGTACTTACTAACGGATTTGCGGTCATTTGCATCAACTGGGTTGTGTTACAAGAATAGGTCGGCATATAACTATCAGCTGACTGGCTGACGGGAAGATGTGATGCACCGATGGAAGACGGAATAGACAAATTTACGGCTTGCTGGAGATTACTGGTTGGTGGTATTGTAGGTTGAATTATAGGCGTAGCGCATGATGTGTCAACAGCTGCACAATCATTTTGCGAAGAAACAGCAGCGCTAGATGATACTTGTGGCACAACGATAGTGTTGCTGTTATCCATTGGAGACGATATCACATTTGGTCGGAAGCCATTTTGTATCACCTCATTTACCGATTTCTCCAATGCGTTTATTCTTCCTAACAATTCGGAGCCGTTCGTAAAACTTGAATACTCGTCCTCTACCGAATAATGTTCTTCAAGTCGTTGGATTAGAACGGGCTTGTTACCAGTTTGTAGTAAACCAGCCTCTCGACATTTTTTCTTGAGCTGCTCGAGTTTTAATTTGTTAAAATTATAACCAGAGCTCATATTGGTTTCTGGTGTATCTATGTGTTTGTAACTATACCGCCAAAACCGATGTTCTCTTTTTTTTTTACGCAGCAACAGACGGACATCAAACAGAACAGCAACGAACGCAGCACAGCTACAAAACAACAAGACAACGGTACTTTCCAATGTATTCGAAGATTCTTGGAGTAAACGATTCCAGAATATTCTGGATAAAACGTGGACAATTCTATTTGCTTAAAATTGCAATTAAACGGTTTACTTCCAAACACAGTCTACGGCTGTGGCTTGGAGTTTTTTTTTTTCTTTTAACGCGAAACACAAATTTTATTAACGGTGTGTTTATTTTACGATGAGTGGAGTATCGATACCACTTCTGAAAATTGTCAGGATAACACGGATTTCTATTTCGCCTTAGATATTTTAAAAATAATCCAAGTATAGTTTTATTAAAAGTTCATTTTAAAACGATACGATACAATACGTCTGTATGCTGCGGCGGTTACACGAGAACTCCCTCCGCTATGATATATGTCAAAAGAGGATAAAAGAAAATAATAGAAAAATTGCATCGTTGCATTCCACAGGGTGACACTCTCAACGAAACAATACTTCTATTCCAAAAAGGCTCCTAATAATTTATGTGCCATTCACCCATTTATTTCTATTTTAATGACAGGTTTTATTGAGACTGGGGAAAGGTTTGTTGTAGGAAAAAAATTTAAAAAAATCGAAAGCTATTTCAATGAGCCATTTGATTCTTTTTTTATTTTAGGGACGTGTGTTGTTGATCCGAGGTGCCTAGGTGAAGATGAAATATTTGAAGAAAATACAATATAATGCATTCTCGGTGGTTTACCTAGAGCGGGAAAAAATAGTTTTGCTTCCATTATTGCACGGGTGCTATTAAAATTTAGGGAAATAAAATCTTTTTATATTCTAACAATATTTAACTACATAAATAAATATAAGAGGAATAAAATAGTAAAAATATTTTTATATAAATATATTAGAAATAAATAAATAACAAAAATATGTAAATAATATTATTATAAAAATAATTAAAATTTAAAAATAAAAAAAAAAGACGTGAGAATTAATGCAATTCAAATCTATTTATGTACTAGCAATTATAAAGCGCATTTGTTTACGCACAATTCGTAAGTAACATATCTTGTTCATTCATAAAAATATGCCTAATTACTTATATCGTAATATGACAGATAATGAAAAAGAAAATGGTGATAAAGCGCCTTGCCAAAGTTCACATGAAGTTTTGAAGCAATTTGATGCAAAATTTTCTCAAATGAATGCGAAATTTATTATTATTTCTACAAAAATATCACGTTTTTTTATATAAACATTTACATATATTTTAAGGCGAAATTAAGGAGCTCAAAGAGGTAATTTAAGCACTAACACATTTCTTCAAAATTAAAAAAAAAATTATGGGGATATAAACCATTAAGAAGATACATATGTTTAAATCTGTAAGCCGATGGAAACATAATGTAGCTCCATTTTTCTCCAAGCCGTTCTTTTCATAAAATGAGAGGTATGAATGTCTTCTTTCGTTTAAAAAGGAAATATTTATTGGAAATTTTCGGAAGAGGAATAATTTTATAAAAAAATGTATGCAAATTTATGGGAAATACCATCTTTGACTGCATGGACGGTTGGCGTTTGGTGTGACCGATTTTGATTAAACTTGGCATGTATCTGTTGTTTGTTCTAGATAGTGTATATACCAGAGACCGTAACTGTTACAACTTTTATTTATAAAAGTCCCTCTGTAAGAGTTATTTTCTGATTTTTATTTTATCTCTCCGAACATAAGACTTATTTTTGATTTATATTTTAATAGTCCCAAAATAACAATTATTTCTGATTTATATTTTATCGCTCAGAAATAAGAGTTATTTTTGATTTCTATTTTAAAAGTCCCACAATAATAATTATTAAAGACTTTTTGAAATAGAAATCAAAAATAAAAATCATTCAATGAGTTTTTCAAATCAAAATCGAATATAAAAATCAGCCTGAGACTTATATTTTTTCTGATGAAATATAAAACTCACTTGAAGACTTTTAATTTTTATTTGTTCAAATAAAAGTCTTTTGATTCAGTCGATATGCAAACAATATTTATATTCTGGCCAAAATAATTACAATTGTGGGACGTTCAGACCATATTTAACTCATAGCTACACAATGCAACGAAAAAACGATGGTTTTTTACCATCACCCTTAGGGATGAAGGTATATGTATATCATTTGTTACAAACGCATTTAACGAAACGTGTTAGACTCCAAGTATCTTAAGATCAAATTGTTTCAGGACTTCTTAAGACCATTGAGCAATGTCCGTCTGTTTGGCTGGCTGGATAGGTCGTGGGCAGGATAACTCGAGTAAACTTTAACTGATCCTTATGAAAATATGCCAGCATTTTTAAGTTAAGTAGACAAACCCATAGATAACCGAATCATTTGACACACTCCTTCTTGTACCTCCCATATGAATGACCAAATTTGATCCTTAGTTCTACAGGCATATTTTTTCTGTTATTAGAGTGAATTGTGTCAAATTTTGGACAAGTTCGTTGAATAATGGTTGAATATAAACCTATTTTGAATTTTTCTGTGTATTTGGAAAGGAGTGACTATGGCATTTCCAAATCTATATATATGTATGTAACTTGTCATAAACTTTTGGTTTTTTTTTTATTTTGAAGAAGTTTTTAGCCAAAACTTTTTTGCATTATCCTAATGTTTATTATATTGTTCAGAAAGTGCACACTGTCATGATTAAAACGCATACTTGTTAATAAAAATCGGTTAACAAATCGTTAAGTTATTCATAATTTTCAAGGAATCTGGGGGATAATTACATTTGGTCGGAGAATAAATGCGATCTAACCCAAAAAAATTTAAAAAAGATCCCTCTGGCGTTAAAAATAAATGTCAAAAATGGATTCCTTGACCCCAAAAACAGTAAGATACCAGTGATATCATTTAAGATTTTTGTTTAAATTAACAAGAATCCCATTCAAAATGACCCAATGCCCAGAAATAGTTAATTTCTATACATGAAGTCTTTTTGAAAGTATATTTAGCTCACTAGCAATTTCTACACTTGACTGCAACTTCAGCACCGATTTGTTTTATATATAAAATCCCTTCTATAAATTAACAAACACAATCGGACGGACAACCGGATGGAAACTGTATGTGCATGGATATAGCTTCTTATAACGTAATGTACTAAGTATGTTTGTATTAAAGCGTTGTTTTAGAACAAAAGACAATATTATGCAATACAAATGATTCTTGGTTGAATAAAGAATCAGCTTCAAAGGACACGAGTTCTATAAAGATTTCTACAGTACCTCTGAGCATCCCAATGAAGCTATGATGCTCTTGTGAAACGATCCTTTGGGATTAACGCGAATAACGTCTTCAAGCTGAAATACCGGCAAATACTTAGGATTGATAAAGCATTTGGTTGCATTTGCGAACTTGTAAAACGGTGTTGTGTGAGATGGCACACACCTGCCAATTAGATAATTTTTTTCGAGGTTAAACAATTTGCACCCTTTTTTGCCATGTTTAAATCAAAGTTCGCGAACTATATGTGAACACTTAGTCCAATTATTTTAAGCTAACCTTGCTCGTCTCGTTGAGCTGATCAAAATCATATATACATTTCTTTTATTACAAAAAACAATAATGACGATATCAGCAAAAGACTTTTATTTCAGGCCTGAAGAAATAAAAATCATTAGGTGAGTTTTAAATTTTGTTTTGAAAAATATAAGTCTTTGATTGATTTTTATTTTTCGTTTGGCAAAATAAAACTCACTTCGTAATTTTTATTTCAAAAAGTTTTCAATAACTCTTATTCAAAGATTCAAAAAATTAAAATCAACAATAACTCTTATTTATTGAGGGATAGAATATAAATCAAAAATAACTCTTATTTGATGAGCGATATAATAAAAATCAAAAATAAGTGTTATTTGGGACTTTTATAATAAAAATCACAAAATAAAAGTTTATTGCGAAATTCTACAGAGGGAGTAAAAACCAATGTAATGGTGTACTTAAAATAATTTTAGCACATTTCCTTCACATTGATTTTTTTAGTTGTAAAATCGATCAATAACAGTTATTTTCGGTCCCTGGTATATACCAAATTTGAACACTTTTTCTGGGGTTTTTAATGTTTATGCAAAAAATCGACTTTATGCCAAAAACCATCATGGGTTGTTTGGGTGGGTGCATCTTTTTTATTCTAAAAAGTGTATGTTCCAAATATGATAACTTTTGTGAAAACATCGATTTGGATTGTATAAGCTGTGGGTTATGGGCGTGGCCCGTTTTGATGAACTTCAGTTTTTTTTTAATTTAGTGGCCAACTTTCTCGATGCTTGATGCCAACTTTCAATGACCTCGAACCACTCGTTATAGTTTTTAAAGTGTTGTGCAAAATATGTCTGTCTTTTTTAACATTGTTTTGATATTCGTGTAAAATTTTCAACTCTTATTATTGAAAAAAGATTTGTTTTCTATTAACGGCAAGATATGTATTATATAAACAAAAGTGTTTGTGACCTGCATACATATAAATGTGCATTTTCACAGAAAGGTTCACCTCTCCGCCGAAAATTTAAATGTTAATAATCAAATAATTTGTTCTTACATTATTTTAAAAAAATGTCTAAAATGTTATCCAAATCAAAGTTTTGTTTTTTTATTTTGATCTCCAAAGTGTGTCGCGTTCGCTATCGATTTTTCAAAAACAAATATTTTTTAACATGGATTTATTTTGTGTTTAAGGATAATCGGAAAAAATAAGAAGGGAAGTAACAACGCATTTGCGAAAAATCTGCCGAAATTTGCAAATTCAAATCGGAAGTTAATAGAGATCGTCTGAAGTGAAAAATAGTGCGATATAGATGTTGAGAACATGATATTGCAGAATTTTAATGTGCTCAAGTGACGAACATTTGCCATTAAAAGCCGCCCAATCCGCGTATTTATTCAAAAGTAGTATTTAATAATTTTCTCACTTAGTAGTATTGTGATTTTAAATATTATCATTATAAAATAAAAATAAACACAATTTTACTATCAATTGCAACACATATTAAGACTACATGCATTAAACTTTATTAAAAACTTGACGAAAATAAATGTCGCATGCTAAATCATAAAAAAAAATTCGAGAAAAAAACCAATGCCCATATTATAACATGACAAATTCCAATAGAAAAACACATCCTTCTATTATAGTCTGAAAAAATTTAAGTTAAAAACAAATGTTGCAGTTCGCTGTAATTACATTAAAAAAACATCTATTTTTGTCGCGTTCGCCATCGCATGTGTTTTCCTAACATTTTGAGTCTTAAAAAGTTATTCTAAAAACACAGAGAGTGACATAACGGTTTATATTTTTTTCGGAAGAGCAACAACACTTTATGCTGTTTTTTGTATTTTTATTGCAAAAAGTTGGTTGGTCCCTTACTGCGATATTATTTAAAAAAAAAATCATTCTTGTTTATATGCGCGTAAAGGTACCAAAACCCGGTTTTTTATCCGCAACTCAAAATTTTGGGGGTTTGGGAAATTTCATGTTGTGTTTGACCATTATTGAGGAAGTTATGACCAAAATTCAAAAAATAATGGATTTTTTTAAATGTCGGAGTAATTACAAAAACTTCATAGTTGACCAGGAACCGTGGCTTGACGGTTATCATAAAATATCAAAAATTACGGAAATAAAAAGGAAAAACTGGATTTGGCGTGAAACGCCCCATATATTTAATTAATTTCCCAAAAATAAACAATAGTTATCGTCAATTGTACAAAACATAAAGCCATTTCATATAATGTATAATTTTGTTTAGTATTGGTAACTTAATTGTACAAATGTAAGTTTCCTTAAATGTCGCATGTTCTCATTATGTAACTCGTGAATTGACCTTGTTCATTATACGAACAAATTTAGCAACATCATGTATGCAATGTGATATAAACCAGTAATGGAAATGCGAAAACAATTAAAATTGCTATAATTGGAAATAAACTATGACTTTAAACAAATATGTAATGTACGAAGTTTAACTTATACGCGTAACCTTTAAAATTATCGAATAAGAAAACTAAACAATTATATTCTTCACATATAGTGGAAAATCAGATCATCTGCCTAACATGACAACGTATTTGTGTTCGCAAAACAAGCTGAAGTGGTAGCCAACAAAGTTGGAGGCAGAAACAGAAACCTAAAAGATTTAGCTGGCGGTTACTGGATAACGAACAAGAAAACAATCCTAACAATAAAAAAGCAGTTTGGATAGCATGGATCAGTGACGCACAATATGGAACCAACACAAAGAAAAATACACAAACACATAAAAGTATACGAAAAACTTATAAAAATTCCTTGACACCTTAACTATGTGCGAAATAACTGAAAATTTTGTTTTAAATCAACATTTTGTGGTTATAGGCTAGCATAGCATAGCATGACATTTTGAAATTATGAAAATTTTATTAAATTCTGTGAATTGTCTTTTCACAAATTCAAATTATGTATACATTAAAGTGACCCATTTCAAAAAATGTTAAACGTTAAATAATTGGAGAAATGAAAAAAAAAGATTTTTTTGATGCTATTCGCAAAATGTTTTAATTCATTTGGCACAGCAAATAAAGGAACATTCATCACCAAACAAAAAAAAATCTACGAGAAGAACAGTTTGCAGAAAAGAAATCAACATATGAAATCTATCAATGCTATATTGACGGTACATTTTTTTTATTCTCTATATGTTGTAATGTCGCGTTCTTGTACATAGAACAATGTTTTTTATTTATAAAAAATTGGTTTTTATATGGCAAAATATTTTGGGTAGCCATTTTGACAGTAGTAGTTTAAATTTTTTTACAAATATGTATCATGATGTAGTGAAACGTAATCAATACAAATTCCATTTTAAATTTTTTTCATGATACATAGTTTTGCATTTAAGGTGACGATATATAAATGGCATTGCTTGATACCAATGTGTATTTTCGCATTCAAAATTTCTATTGCTATCTGACTTAACACATTTCCAAATTCTAAAATAATAAACAATCAGAGACCGTAACTTTTATAAATTTTATTTATAAAAATCCCTCTGTAAGAGTTATTTTCTGATTTTTATTATATCTCCCCGAACATGAGACTTATTTTTGATTTATATTTTAAAAGTCCCAAAATAACAATTATTTCTGATTTATATTTTATCGCTCAGAAATAAGAGTTATTTTTGATTTCTATTTTAAAAGTCCCACAATAATAACACAATGCAACAAATTTTTGATCCCGGCTTCTAAATAGTTGATCCTTATGTAAAATTTCATGCTGAATTCAAATCTGCTCTCAGATATTTGGAAAGTAGAACAGTTTTTGAGACATGGTCAAATTTCCATTTTTAGTGTTTTGAAAAAAGGTAGGTCTACTAAAATGTCATTTTCTTTGGTTTTTGTTCACCGATGTCACCGAACTGTGACGGAAATACAAGATAATAAAATTATTTCTTAAAAAAACAATAGTTGTTTAAAATCTAATTACAAATGACGAAGTTATGGCACTTCAAAGTTGGATTTTTGTTAAAATTTTGATGATTTTTCAAGTTTTCGCTGCCTTTAATTAAGTTTGTTTCCGTGTTTCCGTAAAAATTGCTCCGGTTTCAAACTATTGCATGATAGAATAATGTGTTACAAAAATTTTTTGCCCTTGGTCATCAAAATCGGATAACAAATACTTCCGCATTTGCAGCATTTTCGGAAATATCCCAATTTTTTTTTAGATATTCCTATGTGACTTGTTTAACAAAAAATTTAGAGTTATTTTCGGAAATCAAGCAAAACAACAATTACTACTACTCTCAAGAAGAGGTATGTGTACTAAATTGTGAATGTAGCGTTTATTTTTCAACCGATTTTGATGACCAAGGGCAACAAATTTTTGTAACATATTATTCTTTCATGTAATGGTCTGAAACCGGAGCAAATTTTACGGAAACACGGAAAAAAACTTAATTAAAGGCAGCGAAATCTTGAAAAATCATTAAAATTTTTACAAAAATCTAACTTTAAAGTGCCATAACTTCGTCATTTATGATAGGACTTTAATCAGCTATCGTTTTTTTAATAAATAATATTATTATCTTTTATTTTCGCCACAGCTCGGTGACATCGGTGAACAAACCAGAGAAAATGACATTTTAGTAGACCTACCTTTTTTCAAAACACTAAAAATGGAAATTTGACCATATCTCAAAAACTGTTCTACTTTCCACATATCTGAAACTTTTGAAATTTTGTGACATAGTGTAATTATTGAAGACTTTTTGAAATAGAAATCAAAAATAAAAATCACTCAATGAGTTTTTCAAATCATAATCGAAAATAAAAATCAGCCTGAGACTTATATTTTTTCTGATGAAATATAAAACTCACTTGAAGACTTTTAAATTTTATTTGTTCAAATAAAAGTCTTTTGATTCAGTCGATATGCAAACAATATTTATATTCTGGCCAAAATAATTACAATTGTGGGACGTTCAGACCATATTTAACTCATAGCTACACAATGCAACGAAAAAACGATGGTTTTTTACCATCACCCTTAGGGATGAAGGTATATGTATATCATTTGTTACAAACGCATTTAACGAAACGTGTTAGACTCCAAGTATCTTAAGATCAAATTGTTTCAGGACTTCTTAAGACCATTGAGCAATGTCCGTCTGTTTGGCTGGCTGGATAGGTCGTGGGCAGGATAACTCGAGTAAACTTTAACTGATCCTTATGAAAATATGCCAGCATTTTTAAGTTAAGTAGACAAACCCATAGATAACCGAATCATTTGACAAACTCCTTCTTGTACCTCCCATATGAATGACCAAATTTGTTCCTTAGTTCTACAGTCATATCTTTTCTGTAATTAGAGTGAATTGTGTCAAATTTTGAACAAGGTAGTTGAATAATGGTTGAATATAAATCTATTTTGATTTTTTCTGTGTATTTGGAAAGGAGAGACTATGACCTTTCCAAATCTATATATTATATATGTAGGTAACTTGTCATAAACTTTTGGCATTTTTTTTTTAATTTTGAAGAAGTTTTTAGCCAAAACTTTTTTGCATTATTCTAATGTTTATTATATCATTCATAAAGTGCACACTGTCATGATTAAAACGCATACTTGTTTATAAAAATCAGTTAACAAATCGTTAGGTTATTCATAGTTTTCAAGGAAACTGGGGGATAATTACATTTGGTCGGAGAATAAATGCGATCTAACCCAAAAAAAATGTCAAAAGATCCCTCTGGCGTTAAAAATAAATGTCAAAAATGGATTTTTTGATCCCAAAAACAGTAAGATACCTGTGATATCATTTAAGATTTTTGTTTAAATTAATCACCTCTATTCCCGTAGTCGTCGTCGACATCGTCGTCGTTTTTATGTCAATGTCACTTCGATTCAACATCGTCGTCACATCAATGCTATTTCGGTATTCTGTAACTACAATGAGACGACGTCGACTGGTAATCGATAACATGAAAGAAATGACAACAGCTGATGTAACTTTTTTACATCAGCTGATTTATTTTGATTTTTATTGTGTTTCATGAAAAAATATTTTTGTGCCCGAATCAAATTCAAGCGATGAGGAAAGCAAGAAATATCTTATACTGAAAAGGAAAATACTTCGACTATGATCCGATGATGTTAAACTTGCCAAATAACGAGTATGTTCATCGGTGTTAAAATCGTAATTTGAGGTTATCTGTTGGCCGGCCTTCCAACTTTTTTTTAGATTCGAGAACTACTTAAGTCTTAATATAGCAGCATTTAATTACGTAATAGTTCCTATAGAAACAGTTCCTATCATGAAAAGTGAACTCAGGACATATGTTTCAGTCATATTTAAGTTGTCAGAAACATTGAGGTCTTTCGGACAGGGGCCTTACAACCTAAGTGTAAGTGCAGCCAGTAGTTGCAAGATTCCTGTCGATAGAACCCATATCAAAATTTTTGCTACAAATAAAGAAGACCAGATTCGTAACTACAACCGCAAAGGATTCTTAAATGCGCTCCAAAGGAATTAAATTGTTTTTCACCAATTTTCTCACATTACCCCTTAAAATTAGATAAAATCCTTGTACCAATGAGGGATTTTGTTTCCAAGCCCCTATTTGTTACTCGACATTGTTATTCTTGACGTCATTAAACAAAACTTTTTTTTAAATTTACAAAAAATAAAATGATTCCTTCAAATTGTTTCAAGTCGTTACTAACAACTGTGACGACAGATTCAGAGTCGATTCTATTCAACGTCGTCGTCACATTTCCTTACAGAATACCAAATTTGTGTCAATAGTAACCGATAGTTATCGAAAACGACTACGAGAATACCGATTTTACAGCGTCGTCACAAGACACGTCGTTTTGCGTCGACGACGACTACGGGAATAAGGCCGAATAAGAATCCCATTCAAAATGACCCAATGCCCAGAAATAGTTAATTTCTATGCATGAAGACTTTTTGAAAGTATATCTAGTTCACTAGCATTTTCTTCACTTGACTGCAGGTTCACCACCGATTAATTTTATATATAAAATCCCTTCTATAAATTAACAAACACAATCGGACGGACAATCGGATGGAAACTGTTTGTGCATGGATATAGCTTTTCAGTAGGGAAAAATACTAGTTCGGAACTAGTATAATACTAGTTCTCGATAGGGCAGTGAACTAGTTCACCTTCTATACAATCAACTGTCTCATTTAACACGTAGTTGTCCTAGGATTGGGGGGAATTGTCCCTTTTGTACAAGAATAGAACTAGTCCGGAAATTCTAGTCGGGCGGTAGTTGATTGTCTCCTTTGAACTAGTTTGGAACTACTCCAAAAAGTTTAATAAGAACTAGTATTATTCTAGAAAAATATGATCTAGTACTGTACTAGTATTTTGAATACGAAAAAAAACATATACGACGTTCAAAATCAATCAATCAAAATCAAATACAACAATTGAATATATTTTTTTCATCTAAAAGTCATTTAGAATCATTTGTCTTTTCGAAATATAACTTCTAATATTATTTCAAAATTCTCTTTTTCTCATTCGTCCCCTTATAACGTTTGACTAGTTCAAACTTCGATAGTTTAGAACTAGTTCATTTTGGGAGTAGTTCACAGTTCCATACTTTTGAACTACAGTAAACTACGGGTAAGTGCACATTGCATAAATGCAAAAACCGCATAAGTGCATTGGAACTTAAAGCCATTAGCCTTTTTAATACGTTTACATACAAAAATACACAGATAAGTGCAACACGTATAAATGCAAAAACCGGATAAATGCACAACTAACCTAAAAGTGCTTTTTTAGTACAACTTTGCATGCATAAATGCAAATCTCTCATACTATATAAATGCAGATTATGATTTAGAGAAACTGGAGGAAAAAGTATATAAGGTTGGAACAGAAAATACGGTTCAAAAAAAGATTTCAGACTTTTTCAGCACACGTGGTTTAGGTGAATTGAATTGAGTGCAATTTAATATATATTTTGCAAAAAACAATGTTGCAAAATATGATTGCAATGATTCATTAACAGCTCTTATTTTGGCACAGAACTGAATATTTTTAATTTTTTTGTATGAAATATGAAAAACAATGAAATATAAATTTGTGATTTTTGACCTTAAACTGCACTGATTTTGTTAGTTTTTATTAAGACCTGTTATGTAATGTAAACCAAATATAAATAAAAACATTAAACAGCTTTATATTTTAATTATTTTCTTAAAGTTCCGCCCAAACTGAACTGGTGTTACAGATTAATAAAAATAATCTAATGTTTGTATAAATGCAATAATCGTGCACTTATGCAATGTTTGTATATATGCAATAGCTGTGCATTTATCCGAGTGTTGTATAAATGCAAAAACCGCATAAGTGCACAAAAAGTCGCGCGAAAACCGATGTGCACTTATCCGTAGTCTACTGTAGTACGTTTTTGAACTAGTTTGACGATTCCCTACTGGGTTCTTATAACGTAATGAACTAAGTATGTTTGTATTCAAGCATTGTATTGGAACAAAAGACAATATTATGCAATTCAAATGATTTTTGGTTGGAATAAAGAATCAGCTTCAAAGGACAAGAGTTCTATAAAGATTTCTACAGTACCTCTGAGCATCGCAATGAAGCTATGATGCTCTTGTGAAACGATTCTTTGGGATTAACGCGAATAACGTCTTCAAGCTGAAATACCGGCAAATACTTAGGATTGATAAAGCATGCATTTGGTTGCATTTGCGAACTTGTAAAACAGTGTTGCATGAGATGGTACACATTTTTCGAGGTTATACAATTTTGCACCTTTTTTGCAATGTTTAACTCACAGTTCGCGAACTATAAGTGAACGCTTAGTCCAATTATTTTTAGCTAAACGTGCTCATCTCGTTGAGCTGATCAAAATCATATATACATTTCTTTTATTACAAAAAACAATAATGCCGATATCAGCAAAAGACTTTTATTTCAGGCCTGAAGAAATAAAAATCATTAGGTGAGTTTTAAATTTTGTTTTGAAAAATATAAGTCTTTGATTGATTTTTATTTTTCGTTTGACAAAATAAAACTCATATCGAAATTTTTATTTCAAAAAGTTTTAAATAACTCTTATTCATAGACTCAAAAAATTTAAATTAACAATAACTCTTATTTATTGAGGGATAGAATATAAATCAAAAATAACTTTTTTTTGATGAGCGATATAATAAAAACCAGAAAGATGTGTTATTTGGGACTTTTATAATAAAAATCACAAAATAAAAGTTTGTTGCGAAATTCAACAGAGGGAGTAAAAACCAATGTATTGGTGGACTTAAAATAATTTTAGCACATTTCCTTCACATTGATTTTTTTAGTTGTAAAATCGATCAATAACAGTTATTTTCGGTCCCTGTAAACAATTGAAAAATTATTTATTATTTCTAATATACTTGCTAGTTTATCTAAGAAAATTAACGTTAATTGTGTATTATTTCTACTAAACACCAATTTTTTTTATACGGAATAGAGGTGTATTCTGGAACATTAGGTTTTATTTTAAAGAAATTGCGCCTTTTGTTTCATAAGGTATTGAGATACATATATCCAGTTAACTGGCAACAACATATTTCTAACTATGTTTTAGAATTTTTAGGTTGCTCATTTTTAAACTTTATTAAAAAAAAGAACGTTTTTACATATTTTTAAAATTTATAAGACAAGAACTCCGTCGTTCTTAGTGAATTTGTTTAGATTTGGTCGATCCACTAGGAATTTGCAGCTAATTATGCCAAAATTGTCACCGTCCTTAGAGCGGTCTTATTTTGTAAGAGTAGCAAGAATATATAATAAATTACCTAGCTCTTTAAAAGTGTTTAACAACTCTGTTTCTACGTTTAAGAAGAAAATCAATCAATATGTTAGAAAAAAAAATTTAAGAAGAAAATATCAATATGTTGTTTTAAATGATTTATAATGATAATTACAATTAAATTTTTGGTGTTGTAAATGGAGAGTAGATTTATTTAAAAATTTTGAAATTAAGTTTACTGTATACATTAATTTTAATTCTGATACTCCTAAAACCATTGTATTGTATTCAGTATTGCTTTCTTTATAGGTCTGGTTCACTCCATAACACTCCTATTTGCATATTAGGAAATATTTTATTTACAAACTTGTTAAAATTTTGATTACAGACTGAAGATATAAAACTGTTATCATTAGATTTATTGTTTTAAGTTTAAAGTTTCAAAATCGAATAATTGAACATATCTTTGGTAAATTCGTGATTTTACCATTAATTAAAATGAATGGTAGTTTATAAATTTAATGATAAACTTTATTGAATATGAAAATTGTACAAAATTAAATACGATGTGTCGCGGCTATCGCTATAACAGTAATGAGATCGGTTGGTGTTCTTTAGTGTTGTCGAAAACATAAATTGAAATGTAAATAACTGAGTACTTGGTACTTTCCAGGTAACTGGTATTTTGTAATAATAGTTGGTAAAGCTTAACGTTAGGGCGCCACATCATTCCCCGCGCTGGAGAAGGTTCACCTGAACCTTAAAGGAATCGTCACCCGTCTACCACTTGTAGTAGCTTTAGGGAGTTGCGCTTCTGGTGAAAAACTGGCGGCTGATGTTGCATCAGTTGGTGTGGCGTGAGAGTTGAGATCATCTAAGTCAGGAACTTCTAAATTGGGTGCGCTGCTTTTTGAGGCAGCTGTAGGAACTTCAGGAATTGTAGAGTTATCGTGGAGATCATAGCTTGAGATAAATGCTGGTTTCAGCCGATCGACACTGATGTTACTTTGGCGATTTCTAATTAAAATTGTGAAAAACTTTTCGTAACGTTTTATCACCAAGTATGGACCATCATACGGATGTGTGAGTGAAGGTCGAATGGAATCGTTTCGAACGAAGACGTGTGTCGAGTTTCGAAGATTTTTTGAAATGAAGGTTCGAGGCGTTGTGTAATGAATGGTGTCGGTTGGCTTGAGTTTTTGCATCGTTGTTCGAAATTCGGAGACTAAATCGCTGGCGGAGTCGGAAATTTTAGTGGGTTGAAAAAATTCTCCAGGGACTCTTAAAGTTGAACCATATACCAACTCGGCTGGCGAAGCGTTGATGTCTGGTTTAAAAGCTACTCGTAGTCCAAGCAAAATTGTTGGTAAATGATGTACCCATCTTGCTGGATTATGGCATAAAATTGCAGCTTTAAACGTTCGGTGCCACCTTTCAATGATCCCATTTGATTGTGGGTGGTACGGTGTAGTGCGAAGATGTGTTGCTCCAATTGTGTTTATCAATTCTGCAAAAACGGAAGATTCAAATTGACGACCACGATCGGATGTTATTCGGGCCGGTACTCCAAATCTTGAAATCCACTGAGCTAAGAGAGCTTTGACGATTGTTTCGGCCGACATGTCAGAAATTGGAATCGCTTCCGGCCAGCGTGTAAAACGATCAATTATCGTAAGGCAGTATCGTTGTCCTTCGCATAAAGGGAATGGACCAACAATGTCAATGTTGATGTGATCGAAACGTTCTTTAGGAGGTTCATATTTTACAGGAGACGATCGGGTGTGTCGTTGAACTTTGGATCGTTGGCATTGTAAACAGTTTCGAACAAAGACTGCTGAATCTTTTCTAATCCCAGGCCAACAAAATCTGCATGTGACCAATTTAGTGGTGGCCCGGACGCCTGGATGTGACAAATTATGGATCGTTGTTAAAATTTGTTGACGAAATTCCTTTGGGATGTACGGGCGAATACGGGATGCCGTTGCGTCACAGATTAGTTGACTTTTGCAACCTGGGATTGAAAAATATTTTAGTTTTAGCGAGTTCATTTGCGTACCTGTGTTTTGAAGCAATCGCTGGAGCTCTTCGTCGTTTTGTTGCGCGTCTGCAATGCGGGAGTAGTCTACAGTTGTATTGATTGACTCTATACGAGAGAGTGCATCAGCTGCTGCGTTTTCCAAAGCTCTCGATCATATGTTGAGTATTTTTGTTGAGTGCTGGTACATTTTTTTGAATAAAAGCCCAATGGTTGTAATTCGCCTTCTATATTTTGATGCAGGGCTGCCCCCACAGCTATATCCGAAGCATCCACGTAAATTGCTAACTTGGCTTCGGCAGCGGGGTGTGCTAAAAGCGTTGCGTTTACTAGCTCGTTTTTGCAGCGGGCAAAAGCAGCTTCTGCGATCGGTGTCCACGTTATAGGCGTTTGATCATTTTTTTTTGTTGCCGGTGATGAGCGTTTGAAGTTGCGTCTGATAAGAAATTGCATGTGGCAAGAATTTTCTATAAAAGTTCAACATGGCGATGAATCTTTTAAATTCTTGAGCCACTTTCGGTTTTGGGAAATCATGTATTGCAGCTACTTTCTCAGGCAAAGGGCGGATGCCATCAGCGTTAACCAGGTGACCGAGGAATTTTATCCCCTTTCTGCCAAACTCGCATTTTTTAAGGTTGATGGCAAGAAGATTTTCACGGAGGCGACGAAAAACTTCGGCAAGATCACGGCGATGTTGTGCAACCGATGACGATGCGACACAAATATCGTCAATGTATGGAAAAACAAAATCCAACCCTCGTAGTACCTCATTTATAAGCCGCTGAAAAGTTTGGGCGGCGTTACAAAGTCCAAACGTCATAAATTTAAACTCGTATAGGCCGAAAGGGGTACTAATGGCGGTTTTCGGTACGTCGTCTGGGTGTATAGGCACTTGATGAAATGCCTTTTGCAGGTCGATTTTTAAAAACAATTTCTTACCTCGCAAGTTTGTGGTGAAATCTGTCAAATACGGTAATGGGTAACGATCGGGCAACGTCCGGGCATTCAGGGCTCTATAGTCGCCGCAAGGTCTCCAAGTACCGTCACTTTTTTTGACTAAGTGCAACGGACTGGACCAGTTGCTGTTGGATGGCTGACAAATCCCGGCTTTCATCAAAAAATCAAACTCTTTTTTAGCAGCCGCTAGCTTTTCCGGAGATAGGCGACGTGGACGGCAAAAAACAGGTTGGCCTGTCGTTTCGATTTTATGAGTGATCGAGGATTTTGTCGTAGAACCATATGGCGAGAGTTTGGTAACGTCTGAAAAATTAGTTAAAATGTCGGCAAAAGGGTCTGTTGTGTCGAAAGTTTTTATCACAGCAGCTTCGCAAATCGTTGATGGTGTTAGATGTGATACTAGATTAGTTATGTTGTCTATGAGTCGGTTCCGTCGTAGGTCGATAAGCAAATCGTAATGCTTGATGAAATCGGACCCGATGATAGGCGATGTTACGTCGGCAATAACGAATGACCAATGGAAATCGCGGCGTAGGCCAAGGTCCAATTTGATTCGCTTTTCCCCGATAACCTTAATAGGAGAACCGTTTGCGGCGTATAACGTGATGGCAGTAGGACGAACATCAAAAGATTTTGAAATAAGAGGCAACACGGAAACATCTGCGCCACTGTCGACAAGAAAATGTTGATTCGTGTATTTATCTCTCACCTGGAGGCGTAATATTTGGCACTTGATGGGGGGGCCTCCGCCGAATTCCGCCACCGGCCCATCGAGTCACTTTGAAGTTGACGATGTAGCTGTAGACAATGTATTGACCTGGCGTTGCTTATGTCTACAAGGGCTGCGACACTTTTGGGCGCTACGACCAAATTTTTTGTGATACCAACACTCGTCACCAGTTGTATTTTCGGTATAAGCTGGACAATTCTGCGATCGGTCGCGGTAGCGTGGTCTACGGGAGCGTGTTTGAGAGCGTGAACGGGTTGAAAGTCTATCGAATTTTTTTCCTAATTCGACGACGGCTGCTCGCAATTCCGTAATTTCATTTGATGAATGTGCATGTACGAGGTTAATTTGGCTGGACGCCATTGCGTCAACTATTGAGTCTGCAATTTTGGTAAACTCATTCGGTAAACTCAAACTCCGGCAAACGCTTCGTCCACAAACCTTTCAATGCTGCGTCTCCCAATGTAGAACCAGCAACACGTTTCATTTCGAAATACAATTCGGATGGCTTTTTGTCCCCTAGAGGTAGCTCTGACAGAAGACGGTTTAGGCGGCGTTGTTCACTGTCGGCAAAATGGTCGATTATTTTTGACTTGACGTACTCGTACCTATCTGTGAGCGGCATGGATGCTATGACCTCGGCTAGCTGCGCAATTACATTCGGGTCCAGCGCTGCCAAAATTGTAGCCGTCTTCTGTTTATCTGCAACTATGCCGGACGCCGTGAACCAGAAGTCTATCGTGGTGAACCATGCCTCAATGTTCGTGTTGGACATTTGAGGAACTGGCAATCTGGCATACACGACGGAAATGTTTGCGGTGTTTGTAAAAGAGGCTGAGGGGAAACACCACTATTGTCTCCACCATCTCCATTGGACGCTGCCGTTGATGTGCCGCTGTCGTCAGGGTTCACCATTGGAAAACAATTTTTTTTGCAAATTTTCCAGAAAAAAATATGGCGGCCGCTTGGTGCAACTTGTTGGTTTTACCATTAATTAAAATGAATGGTGGTTTATAAATTTAATGATAAACTTTATTGAATATGAAAATTGTACAAAATTAAATACGATGCGTCGCGGCTATCGCTTATAACAGTAATGAGATCGGTTGGTGTTCTTTAGTGTTGTCGAAAACATAAATTGAAATGTAAATAACTGAGTACTTGTTACTTTCCAGGTAACTGGTATTTTGTAATAATAGTTGGTAAAGCTTAACGTTAGGGCGCCACATATCTTTTGAATATTAAAATTTATTTTTATAAACAAATTTGTGAGTAGAAATTTGTAACCATATAAGGCCTTACAGGCTCGGTTATTGAAAATATATAATAAATAAAAAAATAAAAACAAAACACACTTTAGTTTACATAAGGGATTATACAATTTTGCAATATTTTATTGGTCGTTTTGGTGTTTCTGCTTTTAAAAACAGTGCTTTCGATTAACATTGCTATGATTTTTTTAAATAACCTACAATTTCTCCACATTCTAAATTTTATTTAGAATAAGAATAAAAACGTGTGCTTTTAAAAATTTGTAAATTAATGTTTCCATTAAGTAACAAAATATAAGTGGAACAGTAGTTTTTATACCAGACCAAGGGATACTTATCCTATGATTATAACTTTGAAATATTAGAAGTTTAGAAACCTTATTCAATTTTGAATCAAGAGACCTTCATTTATATTTATATGTATTGTACCGCAGATGACAGGGGTCAGGATGAGTAAAAAACAATTTTATTTATGGAATATGCTCAAATTATGGATAATCTCGCGTTCGAAACATTTTAACGAATTTCAACTTCTTTCATTTTCATATACTTTTATTGAATTTTTCACATTTTTTATTTTTAGTTCCGAATCTCCTATTAAAATAATATTTACTATTTTACATCTGCCTTGCCTTCAGTCTATCGAATGACTCGTTCTATTAGTAAAAAGATTAAATTGGTTGAAATCTGTTGTGAAACAAGGTTCCCCGCCCTGGGGGGTTACTATGTAACTCGATTCGAAAGTTCGAGCAGCTCGAAAGTTGTATTCGATCCGAATTTGAGCTCTTACCATGTAACACTTTCGGATCGAGTGAAAAGTGCTGCCACTAATTGGAACTATTTTTGGCAGTACTTTCGAATGTATTATTCAAAGTTGGCAGCATTTCCTACGCAAAAATGTCAAAAATAACAAAACAATAAAAATAAAAGTTAACAAGAAATATTTGTTTCTTATAAAAATGGATTCGGTTGCCCTTTGGTTAGAAAGTGAAGACGGCACAGCGCGATGGAATGGTGCTCGTGGTCTGATGGGTGTGCGAGCAGTTGATGAACAACGAGGTGGGGAAGGGACAGTGTGTCATGTACAGTGTTAACATCTTGCTCGGCGTTGTTACTGGTTCCCGTAGCAGTGTGGTCGCCAGTTGTGTAGGTACTGTTTGCTCCAAATTTTCTCACCCCACTCATACCGTCAACCGCCTCCTTCATTTGAAGTAAATTAATTACACTTTCTTCAAGTGCGGTGAATGAACACATTTTTGCCGGCCCACCGCCTGTGCCCGAAAAATTAATGCGGTTCTTCCGCAATTTGGCCTTAAGGTGGGTCTTGTGGTCTGCCCAAACCTAAGGAGAAAAAATTAATTTCCATTTATGGACAAACTTTGTATTACTTACCTTTTTCCAACCGACCACTTGCCGCATTGGTGGACCGGCTGCATTTAGGTATTCTACCAATCGTGCCCATAAATCATTGGTGGCTTGTTTGGCGTCCGCAGCTTTTATGTACCCCTTAGCCAACTGTGGATGCTCCGTCATAAAGTTGAGCATGATCTCAAATTGGCTTTGCTTGGTATTTAAATTTTTCGTAGTATTTTCCCTATTGAAAAAGACTTGAATTAACATTTATCAACCAATATATATATATTTAAGAAATACTTACATTTTTCAGTGTCTGCTATCGTTGTTTCGATTTTTTAAAGATCTTTTTATGTATCATCCGTTAACTAAACATCAAACGAGTACAAATGTCAACTTTCGACCGATTCTGACATCTAAATTCGAAATACATAGTGATGCATATCCGAAAGTAGAGTATGAGTATCCGACAATCGGATATGGCCCTGACCAGGGGGGTTACTATGTAACTCGATTCGAAAGTTAAATATTACGAATTCGGATTTTTCCTACCATCTAACTCGAATTCGCAAATACATTTCCTACTTTCGAGTTGTCATATCCGATTGTCGGATACTCATACTCTACTTTCGGATATGCATCACTATGTATTTCGAATTTAGATGTCAGAATCGGTCGAAAGTTGACATTTGTACTCGTTTGATGTTTAGTTAACGGATGATACATAAAAAGATCTTTAAAAAATCGAAACAACGATAGCAGACGCTGAAAAATGTAAGTATTTCTTAAATATATATATATTGGTTGATAAATGTTAATTCAAGTCTTTTTCAATAGGGAAAATACTACGAAAAATTTAAATACCAAGCAAAGCCAATTTGAGATCATGCTCAACTTTATGACGGAGCATCCACAGTTGGCTAAGGGGTACATAAAAGCTGCGGACGCCAAACAAGCCACCAATGATTTATGGGCACGATTGGTAGAATACCTAAATGCAGCCGGTCCACCAATGCGGCAAGTGGTCGGTTGGAAAAAGGTAAGTAATACAAAGTTTGTCCATAAATGGAAATTAATTTTTTCTCCTTAGGTTTGGGCAGACCACAAGAGCCACCTTAAGGCCAAATTGCGGAAGAACCGCATTAATTTTTCGGGCACAGGAGGTGGGCCGGCAAAAATGTGTTCATTCACCGCACTTGAAGAAAGTGTAATTAATTTACTTCAAATGAAAACCGCCTCCGGTTGACGGTATGAGTGGGGTGAGAAAATTTGGAGCACACAGTACCTACACAACTGGCGACCACACTGCTACGGGAACCAGTAACAACGCCGAGCAAGTTGTTAACACTGTACATGATTACATGTGTAACCAACAGGACATGGGGGAGACAGATGAATTGGTGTCTGTCCCTTCCCCACCTCGTTGTTCATCAACTGCTCGCACACCCATCACACCACGAGCACCATTCAATCGCGCTGTGCCGAAAAAGCAAACATTGCTGGAACAGCAAGTCAATAATCAAATGGAGTACCACAAGCGCTGCATATCAGTGTTAGAAGAAATAAGTAGTAGTAAAATCTCTAGTTAAATACAAAATACAAATATTTCTTGTTAACTTTTATTTTTATTGTTTTGTTAATTTTGACATTTTTGCGTAGGAAATGCTGCCAACTTTGAATAATACATTCGAAAGTACTGCCAAAAATAGTTCCAATTAGTGGCAGCACTTTTCACTCGATCCGAAAGTGTTACATGGTAAGAGCTCAAATTCGGATCGAATACAACTTTCGAGCTGTTCGAACTTTCGAATCGAGTTACATAGTAACTCCCAGGTATCGAAAAATGTCGTAAAATCTGTTTCCGAGAATAAAATTTCTAAACTAATAGAAATAATAACAAGTTAATTGCCTTGATAAATAAGTAATGTAATACTCTTGGAATGCTGTGTTTTCGTTAATTATTACAATCTTATTCTATCTATAATATTACTTTACACTTTAAAGAACGCTCCAGAATAAAGGGTCTTTGCCAATAAAATTAAATGATGTCGCAATAGTCATTAACATGACCACAAAAAAATGTCGCCCGATATGCTGGACGACTTCCTGCATAATATAAATGTAAAAGTATTAAGACAAATTTGTGTAACAATTTCGGATTGAAAAGGTCGCAGAATATCATAGAAATAGCTGTAATTACCAGAGCCCAGCCAATCCAACTCTACTTGTTCCCAGGTCTCTTTGGACCCACCCAGTGGAAGTAGCTACCTTCCTTGGCCTGGATACAAGTGCAGCAGAAAACAACGACACAGGATAAACAAACAGACACATATGCTGCTACAACAACAACAACAACCATCGCGTAAGATTTTACGTTCCAATCGCTCGTCTTCACTTTCTAACCAAAGGGCAACCGAATCCATTTTTATAAGAAACAAATATTTCTTGTTAACTTTTATTTTTATTGTTTTGTTATTTTTGACATTTTTATGTAGGAAATGCTGCCAACTTTGAATAATACATTCGAAAGTACTGCCAAAAATAGTTCCAATTAGTGGCAGCACTTTTCACTCGATCCGAAAGTGTTACATGGTAAGAGCTCAAATTCGGATCGAATACAACTTTCGAGCTGTTCGAACTTTCGAATCGAGTTACATAGTAACCCCCCTGTAAACTAATCATTACAATTTGTACTCATTACTGCTCAATTACAAATACAAGTACATCTAAAAAGGAATTGAAAGTTAACTACAATTCTAATTATATGAGGAATTGGAATTGAAACTAAAAGTCTCAACTACACAGGTAATTGTACTTGAAAGTAATGACTCCTAATTACTTTTCAATTAGCTCAATTACTTTTTAATTACAAGGAATTGAAAGGAATTGGCGGAATTGGGAGGAATTGGAAGGAATTAAGAGGAATTGCTGCAATTTGGAAAGGTCCGTTATGTTAAAATATAATGCTCTCACTCTCCTTTTCTCTTTGTGACGTCACACTGTGGAACTTACAATTTCTACCCCTTATTTCAAAATTATTTCAATACCTTTCCAAATTGCAGCAATTCCTCTTAATTCCTTCCAATTCCTCCCAATTCCGTCAATTCCTTGTAATTAAAAAGTAATTGAGCTAATTGAAAAGTAATTAGAAATCATTACTTTCAAGTACAATTACCTGTGTAGTTGAGACTTTTAGTTTCAATTCCAATTCCTCATGTAATTAGAATTGTAGTTAACTTTTAAATACTTTCGAACATGGTAGGTAATGATTACTTGTACTTGAGTTTACAGCTCTGGTAATTACATAGTTTCAACCTTCTGTTCAAAAAATGAAATGATTGAAAAATAAAAATTTGAGAATTTCAAAATAGTATTCTGCGTATATCGTAAAAAAACAATTGGAATTTTTGTAAAGATATATATTTATTTGCAATCCCATATTTAAATTGTTATATTTCGTTGATTACGTGACGTAATTACGATCATAATAGAGTACGTTATACGTGATTGAAGGCGGACGCCATCTACATATATTGAATTTTTTATAAATGCACATTTCAGTAATTTCATCCTATACATACATTATATGTTGATATTTTAACAGTGACCACCCTCCTTGAGTTTGCCTACCAATGCGTCAACATCGGCAACAACAGCACCAGCTTGACGTACTGGAGGATCTTCAACAGAGATAATATCTATACGCGGACTGGTATCGACACCCAAATCTGCGGCCCCCAACTTTTTCAGTGGTTTCTTCTTAGCTTTCATGATGTTGGGTAGTGTCGCATAGCGAGGTGTATTCAAGCGCAAATCGGCACTGAGGACGGCGGGTGTCTTAGTTTTGATGGTTTCAAGTCCTCCATCAATTTCCCTAGTTATGGTAAGACCAGCATCACTCTTTTCGATTTTGTTGCAGAAGGTTGCTTGCGGCCAGTCAAGGACAGCAGCGGTCATTTGAGCAGTTTGGTTCGAATCGTCATCAATGGCTTGTTTGCCCAATATTACCAAATCTGCCTTCTCATCTAAGGCCAACTTTGCAAGAATCTTCGATACATGTATGGGCTGTAACAAATCGTATTCCTTGCCAGATACTTCGACATGAATGCCTCGATCAGCACCCATAGCCAAAGCCGTTCGGATTACTTCTTGTGACTGACTGGGTCCGATTGAGACGGCAACCACTTCGCTGGCCAACTTTTTCTCCTTCATTTTAACAGCTTCTTCCACAGCAATTTCGTCAAAAGGGTTCATGGAGTGCTTAACACCTTGAGTGACCACACCGGTCTTCTCGGGGTTGACACGCACCTAAAGAAACGAATTTTGAAAAGCATTAGCAAACTCATCACAACACGTTGATTACGCAAATGTAAAAGATCAGATAAGGCAAAACATTGTACTGATCGTTCGCTGGGGATGCATTTCCTATGCATTAAAAGATAACAATAACTTACCTTAACGGCATAGTCGACTACGCGCTTGACACCAACTAAAATACGGGACATTTTACAATGGGGCTTTGTATCTGCTGAAAATTATATTAATTAATTAACTTTAATTTGACAGTTTATTAGGCGCTGTATGATCAAATTTACACCATACCTTCTGCCTGCTGTGATGAAGAGCTAACGAGAGCCAGCTGAAATGACAAGTCCAAAGGTTAGTACCAGTGTTGCCAGAATGCAGGTATAGAGCAACAGTGGGTTGAAACATATGTAAACTGGGGATTAATTCAGGGAAGCTCATTATTATTGATATTTATATTTTTTTGAAATAGCTATATATCAGTCAGTTAAAAAATGGCTTTTCAAAAAATATATAAAAAAAAATTTTTTCATTTAAAAAATAAGACAAAAAAAATATGCAGATATATGGATTTAAACCTACTTTAGGTATTTTTGTGATACAAGTCATCATCATCGTCATTATCATCATCATCATTATGATCATCATTATCATCATCTTCTTCATCATCATCTTCATGTTTTTAGCAACTGGGGTTCTTCATAAAATAACTTAAATTAGTAAAAAAAACGCAGTAAATCCGCAAGATTTTTCTTTTGAATATATAAGGTGATATCTCATATTATAAGAGCATTTAATAAAATTTGCTTGATCTCGCCCTGAAACTAGTTAAAACTCAATGTATATATCGAAAATACAACATTTATGGAGCACTTTTAAGAAAAACATTAAAAATATTTGCAAAACATTTATGTAAACAAAATATATTTAATTATATACCCAAATACCTGAAGTTTATGGTTCCATTATAATATTTTTACCTTTAGAAGACCTAACAAAAATTACATGTAATCGAAATATCTCAATTTTCTGTTTTTGCCATGTCACGCAAAAATTGCAAAAAAAAGGTTTAACTTTGACCGCTCACTGCCAATAAAGTAATTTACTTAAAGTAGTAAATTTAGTAATTAGTGATGTAGAATTGTATTCACTTTCACCCAATACCAAACATGTCAACCCTTTTTGGACTATTAATTTCTTTAATAAATCTATATTGTTTACAAAAATCCTCTTATAACGATATAATTTTTGAACCAAGAGTTTAATTAAAAAATCAGCATTATTTCCAAAAAAAAATCCTTATAGCGACTAGGGCTATATTATATATTAAGATATGAACAACAATTATTGATACCAGAAATATGAAAGCTCGTTATAAACGGTGTGCGTTATAAACGAACTCGATTGTATAACAGTTTTGCACCAAACGAAGGAGATACTTGAATCTTTCCAAAAAAGTTTCGAACTCTAGGTTAGCTTAAGAGGTACCGAAGCTACTTATTGTTTTTTAATAAATTACCGCAAATTTTCGAATGTTAGATTTTTGCTGCTTCCAACCTCTGATCATGTTTCAATAAGCAAAAAAAAAACCGGCTGTACAATAATTCAGCTTAATCGGTGTACTCTAAGGCGACCCTCGAACTCGTCATTCCATCCCTATACAAAAATCAAACAGTTGAAAAAAATAACCGTAATACCAAAACAAAACAATATAGGATATGTAAGTTGTGTCCCTCGGAAAATATGGATAACTTAACCATTTGTTAACCGATTTTTACAAACAAGCATGTGTTTTACTTACGAAAGCGTGTAAAAATTAGGGTGTCTTTATAAAATAGTGGATTCAGACTTCTTCAAACTTACAAAAAAATCTGAATTGTTTGCGAGGCAAACAGACAGGTGTTATACAAATAATAAATAGTAATATAAATAATTTCGACTTGTTAGTTGCGATGTAAGTGGTTAAAATTCAGTTTTGAAAGAAATGCACCCACAGATTAGATCTCTTGGTCTAAGTAGACTAGAATGTGTTTTTCTACTTGTGAACATGTTTCTGTTTGTTTATGCATGCTCGGCCATGCTCATAAAATTGTGTTGTGTTGCTATAGGTATATAAATTAGTTATAGATCTGCTTTCGAAGCGTTGCAAGTGTAATACGTTGCAAGTGCAATATGATTGTATTGTTTCCGTTCTCATTTATGGGCTTGTCTTCGTAGCTATATCGCTTCTTCAAGGAAGGACTTGTCGGGAATTGACGTTATTGCTCTAAGCCAATTTAGCGAATAGCGCCGAGGAACAAGAATTATTTTCTGGTTCTTTTGATGATAGTAGATGGTAGGTCTAGGTTGAATTAGCGAAACAGTCAGTTATAACACATACGGAAGTACGATCCTCAATCCTCCTTCTCCCCTCTTAGAGAATGTAGGGAGACAAAGTACGTAACGAAACTAACTACGGCGTCAAGACAGAGAAACTAACTTCGGCGTGCCCCCCACAGCATTCGTCTTAGACTGCAATATATCCAAGACATAGGGGAACTAACTACGGCTATGTCCGTCTTTTGTTTTATTCGTATTTTAGGCATAGAGCAGTAAAATAGATAGAGGTACCAACTCGCTCTTTAAAATTAGGATCCGATGGGATGGGACCGATGGGAACTTTTATCTTTTGAGGGAAAAATTAGCAAATAAGTTGAGAAATATGGCGAGAAGAAGAAGCATTTGAGTGTATTTTGTTATTGTAATTTTGTGGAAGAAAAGGAGGTTGAAAACAAAACATCCGCTTAGCGCCTAATGAGCACATATTTCACTTTTAGGCAAGAGCGAGTTGGTCCGGTTCTGGTTTTAGGTTAAATCCCTTCAACCTAAGAAAAAATTAAAATTCTACGCCGAGTGTCCATATACTATACTTGTTCCCTTATCCCCATCATGTGGCAACACTACTTAGTAGATGAATATCAAAGACGTCCAAGCCAAGCAAATAGACGGCGATTAATTATGTCAAAAACAATTGTTGTTTTTTTGTCAAAACGGTCAAAACACAGAGCAAAGTACGATTTCAGCTGATGCCAATTCTGATTGGAATCTTAATGTAAACATTCCATTGTAAAGCCAATTTGTGCGGAAAAAATGTCTCAATCAATGATGATGCGTGTTATGGCTTTGTCCATTAATACTGCGAGGCGTGCAGGAGGAATTATAAGAGATGTCATGCAAAAGGGCAATTTGGGAATAATTGAAAAGGTAACCTCAGCGGAAATAAAGTGTAGAAAATGTTTTCTCATTTATCACGTTCTAGGGTAAAGATGATCTGCAAACTGAAGCGGACCGTTCAGCGCAACGATGCATAATAGCATCCTTAGCTCACCAATTCCCATCGATTAGGATAATCGGCGAAGAAGGAGGCTCAGATCTCAATGTTCCCAAGGATTGGCTTGTTACTCAAGGGGATGATGATTTTCTTAAACTTACTTGTCCAGAACAGTGGCGTGATTTATGTGACGAAGATTTTGTTATATGGGTAGACCCACTAGATGGAACTTCTGAATACACGCAGGGTTTCTTAGACCACGTCACAGTATTGATAGGAATTGCTATAAAAAATAATGCTGTGGGTGGCGTAATACATCAACCCTACTTTAAAAATCCTAGTGGCGAACTGGGGCGTACAATTTGGGGTTTAAAAGGCTTAGGCACTGGAGGTTTCCAGCCAACCAATGCTCCTGATGATAAATTCATAATTACCACCACTCGATCGCATTCCAACTCAATTGTTCAGGCCGCATTGGAAGCTTTATCACCAACAGAAGTTATTAAAGTCGGAGGAGCTGGTTTTAAAGTCTTGCAGCTGTTGGAGGGCAAGGCTCATGCGTACGTCTTTGCTAGTCCTGGATGCAAAAAGTGGGACACTTGCGCACCTGAGGCTGTGCTGGAAGCCCAGGGTGGTAAACTGACCGATATGTTGGGAGTACATTATTCCTACGCTTCGGACATTGATCATCCAAATAAAAGAGGCGTCTTGGCGACTATTGGAAAAATATCGCATACAGATATTATTAGTAAATTGCCTGAAAATGTTTTAGAGGCAATGCAAAATAAATTATAGGTATTAAACATACATGTAATAATACCTATTAATTAAATTAATCTTTGTAAAAACAGTATATTAATGTGGGTACGCATCAAAACCAAAAGTCTATAAAACGAACGGAAATGAAAATGAATTGAGTGTATTAAGCCACTTTACACTAGCAGACTTGTCTGGCAGGCAAAAAATCCGTGTAAACGTCTGTTTCCCCCATTACATTACAGATGTATCTGTTGAACTTTCATTTTTCACCAGCAGTCAACATGAACGGTGTAGCGGACTATGTCTTATATTTGTATTTTATTTCTTACAAATATTAGCACAACACTTTTTAAAGTTTATATCTTGAAAGATTTCTTTATTTTACTTTTTCGTATATTTTAATCACAATAAACGTTGTTCCTATTATTATTTTGAAATTTGCCCAGATTTATGTAAATCAAAATCGTTTTGATTTTTTACAGACGAATATTTCGCCTTTAAGGGCCCTTTACACTGGCAGACTTCCATTTTTGGCCAGCAGTCAACATGACTAATATTTGTATTTTATTTTTACAAAACGTTAGCACAACACTCTTTGAATGTTAATTTCTTAAAATAAAATATTAACACCAGCCCACAAAATTTCGACTTTTCTGTGCAAATAAGACTTCAAAACACTTTATCCATAGATTTTGGCCTCCTAAACACGAAAATAATTTTTAAAAAAATTCTTAGGTGCTGTTTTTTTATAAAAATTATTAAATTTTTGGAGGTACACTTAATATTTTTGTAATATTTTGTATTTATTGTCGTAGGAAATAGAAAACGCAATTGTATTTTTTACATATAGTTGACCCTTTTTCAAAGAAAACAACACTCCAACCATAAAAATCCATAATCAATTTTAAGAGTTATGAATTTGTTGGCGAAAGACCAAAAATTCGGGTTTTTAACGATTTTAGTTTTTATTTTAGATTAAACCCCTTATCACTCGATAGTTGTGCTTTTTTCGGTTACAAATCACTGTTTCTTAATATATATTAACATATATTGACTTATTAACATATATTAATCGAATTATATTGGCACATACATATATAGTTGCAAAATAATACTAAAAATTAAAAAATGTATGGGGACCTCCGTAAGGTTTGCAGATAAAGGTAGATATGTTCTGGCTTGCAAAAATATTGGAGGTTGGTCATACATTTGACTCCTCTAGGGGCACTGTAAGCGACATCTTTAAGTCAAAATGATTTCCACAATAATTAATCTGGCATCACGAATAATTATAAGTTATGTTTAAAGTGAAATGTTTGGATTGTAAATTTTTTGGATTGTAAACTTAACGAAACATTAAGATTTGCCCCTGACCATGCGCCTTGGTTGTAGCCATTCTTTTTGAATCTGAATTGCAAACTTAGAGGTTAGCTGTGCGCAGTGCTCAGGAGCAAACTCAACCTACATTGAAATAATTAAAATTTGTAAAAGTTTCTAGTGGTTTCCATACCAAAAAGTATGTACCACAATTTAAAATTACATTATGATTTAATCCTAATTGTACGAATTTCATTTAGGATTTTTAATAGAAATACACATTGGAAATATTTAACCTTGTGTGTTTTATTCAAAAACCCCTGGAAGTCACTGGAACGCGTCCAAGGTCTGGACGTATGACTGGCGTGTCTTTACAATTTAAAAATCTTTTTGTAGTCTATTCCTCCTTCCTGTGGGGCCCTGATTGTGGTTTACATCAACTTGTTCCTGTGTCACCCTGCACCACCAGCCAATCTCGCAGTAAGTAGAAAATGTCGTCACCTAATAAAGAGGGTCAACAAAATGAGCAACAGGATCACAACTGCTCGCTTTGTCCCAATCCCCCTGACAATGAAATGACAACCTGCGTCGATTGCCACCAAAAATTTCACCAAATTTGCGTTAATGTCTCAGAAGACACAACCTACAAATGCGCTCAGTGCTCAACAGCGAGACCACCTTCCCCTACTTCAAGTCATGCTAGCCGTTGCTCAAATCGTTCTCATGCTTCTCAAACCCGAAGAATTCAATTGCAACTTAAAAGGCTAGAGGAAGAACGCGAACTGAACAAAGCCTACTTGGAAAAAAAGTACCAGCTTCTTGAAGAAGCCGAAGCTCTCTCTGACAGTTCATCTATAAAGTCTCAGTCTGTACACAATTGGTTAGCTTCATCAGAACCTAACCCTAATTTACGTCAACAATCATTGACCAATAATCAAAACAATACTCTTAACCTGCAATCAACCTATTTGCCAAATGAATTAACAACGTTGCAAAATCGGGTAGAATTTTGTCCACCAATGTTTACTACGGCTGCCGTAAGTTCGTCGTTGACAACGTCTGCAGTACCAAATCGTACTTCTACCAACGCCACCAGCGGTGGGGCTCAGCCACGAATGCAGCCTAAACGGCCAAACGTTTCAAATTACCCTCATGGTGCGATACCACCATCTGAACCGGCAAACAATGAAATAACTTTCGACCGAAATAATATCCATCAACAAAGTTTACGTAATTCTGCGCCACATCAATTCATACCGTGGCATCCCATGTCATCAACAACAAATTATACAAATAATGTCCCAAATGCGGCCTTATGCCCGTCATCATATGTTTCTCCACAACAAACTCTACAACAATGTCAAATTAATGCCCGACAATCTCTCCCGAAAGAACTTCCGACATTCTCTGGCCTACCAGAAGAATGGCCAATTTTCTCCTCTACATACGAATGGTCCAATACTGCGTGTGCCTTCACCGATATGGAAAACCTTATCCGTCTCCAAAAGGCTTTAAAAGGTGAAGCCTTACATAGTGTGCAGCATATGTTAATCCATCCTTCAAATGTTCCGGGTATCATGGAGATATTACGTACGTTATATGGCCAACCTGAAAACTTAATAAACTGCATAAAAAATAAAATAAAATTATTACCGAAAATAGATGAAAATAATTTAAAAATGCTCACCTCCTTTTCTATCGATGTTCGTAACCTTATTTCCACAATAAACGCAAGCAATTTGTTAGACGAGTTAAATAATTCTTCTCTTCTTCTTGAATTGCTACAAAAACTACCACCTGCTTATCAAATGCAATGGGCAACAAAAAAATTACAGCTGATTGAACAAAACAAAAAACCAAATTTAATTGAATTTGATAAATGGTTTTTTAATATTGGTATAACAGCAAACAGTATAACAGTTGATCAATCAACAAACAAGAATACGAAAGAATATAAAAGAGCTGTTTTTGTCCACTCTCATAGTGAGAGTGAATGCATTGTGTGTGGTAACAACAACAATAAATGTAGACAAGTAGGCAACTGCCCAACATATTTATCTATGGATCGTGGTGAAAAATGGAGCGTAGTGAGAAAGCACAATTTATGTAAATATTGCCTGTCAAAACATAGAGGAGATTGCAACAGAAAAAAGAAGTGCGGCAAAGAAGGATGTGAGTATTTTCACCACTCGTCATTGCATAGATATTCAGAGCCAGTAAACAAACAAAAAGAAACGTCAAATGAAAGCTTGAATACTGAAACTGAAATGGAAGCTGTAAATAACAGCCACATTGCTGAAGTTAAAGATTTTATTTTATTTAAAATAATCCCAATAAAAGTATATGGGAGAAATAAAATCATAGATACTTTCGCTTTTATTGATGAAGGCTCCAGCATAAGTTTAATGAATGAAAGTCTGGCAAAAGAATTACAACTCAGTGGTGTACCAAATCCCTTGTGTTTGCGGTGGACGGGAGGTATGGAGAGAAGAGAAACAAGTTCACAAAAACTCAAAATTTCCATTTCAGGCAAGAATGAAAAACAATTTGACATAAATGTTTATACGGTAAATGGACTTGATCTACCTGATCAATCGTTGGACTACGAAGTGTTTTCAAATCAATATCGCCACTTGCGACACCTACCTGTGGAGAGTTATACCAATGCGGAGCCACAATTATTAATTGGATTAAATCATGTTAATTTGGGAGTTTCACGCAAAATTCGTGAAGGTTCTCCACATGAACCGATTGCAGTCTACACAAAACTTGGATGGCTGATTTACGGCGCTTCAGAGGAAAATAAAAGCAAAGGTATTAATTTAAATTTTCATGCATGTGAGTGCTCTGTGACCGATAGTTACAATACGTTGGAACGTTTAGTTAGCAATTTATATTCCCTTGAAGCTGTGGGAATAGGTGTAAAAGACCCACTCATTGCTGAAAATGATAAAAGGGCATTAGACCTTTTAAATAAATATACAAAACAGAAAGAAAGTGGACATTATCAGGTTCCGCTTTTATGGAAGTATGACATCATAGACTTGCCAAACAGTTACGAAATGGCATTAAAGCGGCTAAACTGTTTAGAAAATAAATTATTAAAAAATGTCGAGCTTTTAAACGTTTTTCGGGATACTATTAGCAAATATCTAACCAAAAGCTATATTCGTAAAATAGATTCTTCGGAAGTCATGCGTGCTGATGGGAAGGTTTGGTATTTACCGATTTTCGCGGTTTTTAATAAAAACAAACCCGGAAAATCTCGTGTCGTCTGGGATGCCGCTGCGAAATCTAATGGCATGTCCCTTAATTCATATTTATTAAAGGGACCTGATTTTTTGGCCAATCTGCCTTCGGTTCTTTTTAAATTTCGTCAGAAATCAGTGGCTGTTTGTGGAGACATCGAAGAAATGTTTCATCAGGTACACATAAGACCTGAAGACCGTGACGTGCAAAGATTCCTCTGGCGCGATTGTTTACAAGATAGGCCCCCTGATATCTATGTAATGGATGTAATGATTTTCGGTGCCACCTGCGCCCCTAGTATTTCGCAGTATGTGAAAAATTTAAACGGTAGTAAATTTGAAAACGAGTTTCCCGAAGCTGCTAAATCTATAAAAGAAAATCATTACGTTGATGATCTTCTTGATTCTGTTGATACCCCGCAGGAGGCGTTTAAATTAATCTCAGATGTATCATACATTCATGCGAAAGCTGGTTTTAACATTCGGAATTGGATTTCTAACAACAAATCTGCTCTAAGATCTGATTTACCAACTGAATTTAAAGATGCAAAGTGCCTTAACTTAACAGAAGAAAAACAAATTGAAAAAATTTTAGGAGTATTCTGGGAACACGACGAGGACGTCATAACCTTTAAGATATGTGCGTGGCTTATAGAAAGCGGAATATTCTCTGGTGGTAACATACCTTCAAAACGAGAGGTTTTAAGATTTGTCATGTCAATTTATGACCCTCTTGGTATTATTGGACATATTATAATGTATGTGAAGGTATTCATGCAGGAAGTCTGGCGTTCAAAAATTGACTGGGATGAAAAGATTCCCCCTGAATTAGTGTCCAAGTGGAACCAGTGGGTTAAAATTTTGCCCGATATTCAAAACATAAGAATCCCGCGCTGTTATTTAAACTTCTTTAAGACTTATGATGACGTTGAAGTTCAACTGCATACATTTGTGGATGCGAGTAGAGATGGATACGCAGCGGTGTGCTACTTCAGGCTGAAGAAAGAAGATATTATAAATTGTTCACTAGTGGGCTCAAAAACAAGAGTGGCACCATTAAAAATAACATCAGTTCCCCGATTAGAACTTATGGCTGCTCTAATAGGCGCTCGATTTGCCAGGTTTATATTTGAAAATCACGACATCACAATTAACAAAAGTTACTTTTGGTGTGACTCAAAAACCGTCTTAAGCTGGCTCAATTCCGATCACCGTAAATACAATCAGTTTGTAGCTTTTCGAATTGCGGAAATTTTGGAACTGTCTTCGGTTAAAGACTGGAAATGGATACCAAGCAAACACAATGTAGCCGATGATGCTACCAAATGGTCAAAAATTCCAAAAATCTCAAATAAGAGTAGGTGGCTCCAAGGTCCAGAATTTTTATTTTTTCCGGAAAAAGAATGGCATCATGAGGATGCTCTACATGAGTCAACTGAAGAAGAGCGGGTGCACCATTCATTCATAATTAGAAAATTTGATAATATTTTTGATGTAACGAGATTTTCAAAATGGTCTCGCCTTTTACGAACCGCAGCATATGTTCTTCGATTTTTAAGCAACTGCCGTAAAAATGAAAAGCAAAAAGGCGAGTTCTCTCGGGATGAGTTACAAAAGGCTGAACAATTTCTATATATGCAGACCCAATCCGAAAGTTATCGACACGAAATTTGTTTATTAAACTCTAACCAGATGATACCAAAAGGTAGCGATATTTATAGTCAAAATCCATATTTGGAAAACGGAATATTAAGGGTCAAAGGCAGGATTGATAATGCTGATATTCCGCTGGATCAAAAGCGTCCTATTATTCTGCCCAGGAAGAGTTACGTCACCCATTTGATTTTAATGTTCTATCATGATAAATTCTACCATATGAATCATGAAACTGCTATCAATGAAATAAGACAAAAATATCATATTGCAAAGCTACGCGCTACCTTTAATTCAATAGTCCGCCACTGCCAAATGTGTAAAATTAAAAAAGCCATGCCCCAAAATCCGCAGATGGCAAAACTTCCTCGTGGTCGTGTCGCATCCCATACGGCACCATTTACGCATACCGGCGTTGACTTTCTAGGCCCAATTTATGTCACCGTAAATCGCCATAAAGAGAAACGCTACGGGTGTTTATTCACATGCCTGACAGTCAGGGCAGTCCATATTGAAATTGCCCATTCACTAACAACAAGTTCCTGCATTCTGGCAATTCGCAATTTTATGGCCCGAAGAGGGATTCCACATGAATTTTACAGCGATAACGGGACGAATTTTGTCGGAGCAGAGAGAGAGCTACGAGAGACTTTGGTAGACGTCGATAAGAATGAGCTGGTGAAAACCTTCACTACAACAACAACAAAGTGGAACTTTAATCCACCGGCTTCGCCACACATGGGTGGAGCGTGGGAGCGCCTCGTTCGTTCAATTAAAACAATTTTTTATAAAATTATGCCATCGAAGGCACCAAGTGATGAGCTGTTACTAAGCATGATGATTGAGATTGAAAATATAATAAATGCTAGGCCTCTTACCTACGTTCCTATTAATGGAGAAACAGATGAAGCGTTGACTCCAAATCATTTTCTGGTGGGAAGCTCCACTGGACTAAAACCTATGTCTGCTTGCAACGATAGTGGCATCGTATTAAAACATAGTTGGCTTATATCTCAACAGTACGCAAATATTTTCTGGAAAAGGTGGTTGGCTGAATACCTACCGACTTTAACTTGTAGGTCAAAGTGGCACGAGTGCCCCAAACCTTTAAGTCAGGGGGATCTAGTGGTCATAGTTGATCCTGCTTTACCTCGTAACGTCTGGCTACGTGGAAAAGTCTTGGAGACGAGATTGGCAAGTGATGGTCAAGTGCGAAGTGCGAAGGTGTTGACTCAAAACGGAGTTCTAGAAAGGCCTGCAGTTAAGCTTGCGATCTTGGATGTCGCTCCTCAAGAAGAGTCTGGAGGCGAAGAAGCTTCTTCCCATACTGCGGGGGGAATGTAAGCGACATCTTTAAGTCAAAATGATTTCCACAATAATTAATCTGGCATCACGAATAATTATAAGTTATGTTTAAAGTGAAATGTTTGGATTGTAAATTTTTTGGATTGTAAACTTAACGAAACATTAAGATTTGCCCCTGACCATGCGCCTTGGTTGTAGCCATTCTTTTTGAATCTGAATTGCAAACTTAGAGGTTAGCTGTGCGCAGTGCTCAGGAGCAAACTCAACCTACATTGAAATAATTAAAATTTGTAAAAGTTTCTAGTGGTTTCCATACCAAAAAGTATGTACCACAATTTAAAATTACATTATGATTTAATCCTAATTGTACGAATTTCATTTAGGATTTTTAATAGAAATACACATTGGAAATATTTAACCTTGTGTGTTTTATTCAAAAACCCCTGGAAGTCACTGGAACGCGTCCAAGGTCTGGACGTATGACTGGCGTGTCTTTACAGGCACCTTTGGGGAAATTTCAGCATTGGGAGCAAATTTAAATAATTGTATTGGAGCATCTCTAAGGGGTAGGTATGTTTGGAAAAAATTTTAGGAGGGAAAAAATAGTGGGGGTCTGTCATAAATTTTATTCCTCTAGGGGCAGTTGCGAGCTCCAGCTCTACCAGACTCTGATCCTACCTGTCTTGCTCTACAGCGCAGAATCGTGGGTAATGACACAAGTGGATCAATCTATTCTGGGAGTCTTCGAGAGAAAAATACTTCGCAAAATAGTTGGACCCATCATCGTGAACGGCGAGTACCGTCGTCGAATGAATCATGAGCTGTACAACGACATCGACGTGGTCAAGCGCGTTCAAATAGACCGAATGCGCTGGCTTGGACACGTTGTACGAATGGACGATAACGCTCCGGCTCGAAAAGTCTTCGGCAATAAACACGATGGGCGGCGCAGGAGGGGGCGACCAAAACTCCGATGGATAGACCAGGTGCCGGAAATGTTAAGTAAGCTTGGTATGACGAACTATCTACGGAGCGCAAAAGACCGAAGCACTTGGAATTCTACGTGCGGCTACTGATAGATGAATTTCTGATGTTGCTGCCAGTAAAGAAGAAGAAGAAGGGGCAGTTGCGAGGCTTGTTAGGGATTTTTCACCTTCTCCATCAACTTATACCTCTAGTTTTATGAAGTTGAAAAAAATGAATAGTGGAGGTGAGGTGGGGGCAAATTAATGCGCATCGTGGTCTAGGTTTGTGTGGAAGGTGAAAAATCCCGTTGGGACGCCAAGTTTTTATAGGGCAAAGGACTGCGGTTAGTTCGTAAACAAATGAGGGCAAAAGAAAATAACAGTTCAATAAACTATTTTAGGAACAGATGTAACTCAAAACTTCATAATAGTGTTATTAAACAACAATAAGAATGGTCATTAACAACTAAACAGGCAAACAGATAATGAAATGAAATAAAATATATTATAAAAATCATCTAAATCCCCGTTTATCACTTAAATTTCCTTCGTTTAATACTTAAATATTAATACCTACTTAAGTAAGTATTAATACTTAAGTACTTATTGATGTGGGTTACTAACTGATAACTAAAATTTTTACGGAATGTTGTGTGACAACCAATGGGTTTTCAACTCTCTCTGGACTAAAAATAGACGCCAGTTTGATTAATAGGCTCGAGCGAATTCTAACGTGTTCGATGTTCGGAGTAGGGATATGTCACTTCTTTTCTTGAAAATTTTGCAAAAATACTATTAAAAGTTAATGTTAGAATGTGAAATCTGTTAAGTTTATGCGATTTGATTTTATTAAAATCTCTTCTTTCCACGCGCAACGTACGATCCACATTGTCTCACCTTTCAAACATTTCCTCTAGGGTTTGCTTGAGTCAACAAGAAAAATAATGTCATCCAAGAAATTAAGCGGAGAATAGTGCTAGCCAATAGATGTTTCTACGGACTTCGGCAGTACTTTAGTAACACCACCTTATCTCGGAATACTAAGAAACAGCTATACCAGGTACTTATCTTTCCCGTTCTGTTGTATGCCGCCGAATCATGGGTGCTTACTATACAACGGACATACAAAACCTGGGAGTATTCGAGAGAAAAGTACTTCGAAAAATATATGGACTTATCTGTGTCGACGGCGAGTTTCGCCATCGGATGAACCATGAGCTGTATAAGCTTTACCTCGACATCGATGTAGCTAAAAGAGTCAGAATCCAACGACTTCGATGGCTAGGACATGTTGCCAGGATGGATGTAAATGCTCCAGCGAGAAAGGTGTTTGAAGGCGAACCTGAAGGACGGCGCAGAGTAGGGAGACCCAAACTCCGTTGGAAGGACCAAGTGGTAGGCGACGTGCCATCATCTGGTAGGACTTACTGGAGAACACACGCAGAAGACCGAAGCTTGTTGAATTCTTTATTACTTCAGGCCTCAAATTTATGAACCACGTTCGTAAGTTGTAATTGATCACTTAAGTAAGTATGTAAGTAAGTATATCTATTATATTGCTCTATGGTGGCAACGCTACAAATTTATCTGAATATGAAGTTGTTGCAATAGAAGAGGCTATAGTTTAGTTAATTTTGACGTTATTTTAATAACTATGCTACAAAGATATGTACGGATAATTGGTTTTTTTAACGTATTTAAACGTGTTCGTTCAAAATGGGGATTACTGTATTGCTTAAAATCTACAGATATTTTACACATGTATTTTGTTTATTGTGAAACAAAAGACTTTAAAAAAAATTGAGTTAACAAATTACATAAAAAAGTTCTTGGGAACATCTGTGCTTGATTTGAAACGTGTTCACCCATGATTTATGTCCTCATCCCTATTGACAAGGATATTTATATGTATAGTTTCAAAAGCCGACTAGTTTGTATTAAACCCGGTTAATCGGGTGTGGACACTTATTAGATATGAGATTATTCCTAAGTATACCACTTTATGACGTGTTAATATAATGTTTGACTTTCTATTAGTACATTTTGGTTTTTGGCATACTTAATGTGCTCCATATGCACACATACTTACGTACACGTATGTACGTAGATACGGTTAATTTAGCACATATAGCAAAATCAACACTATTTTTTTGCGAATTATGTGTTAATCACATAAATTTTGCAAATTGTTTTGTGGTACGGAGGGATGCTTCCAGCTTGTTTCCATTCAGTGATAACTATCCCTTCCAAATAAATGTAAGCGAGGAAATGAATAATCAGAAGACTACTTTGCTAATTTTTGTCATAATGTGCATTTCAAATACTGGCACGAATGGCAATTATACATTACGCCGTCAGAAAAGAAAGTTGCCGCTTATGTTCAACGGTAAGTGTCACATAAATCATGCCACTTCTTTGAAATCTGATTACTAAATACGTTATAAATATAAAACTTTATAGATTTTGGCGTTTCACAATTTGTATGTGGTTTTGGTATACCAGTTGATTTGAATTTTGAGACCGTTACAACAGGTATTGTATTCAAGTCACAACTTCCCTTGCCATCAAAATTTGCAGACTTACGGAATCACACGACCCATAATGTAAATGGCAGATTAATTGATGGCTCTGAATCAAATCGTGCGTTAGACAAACACGTGAGGTGGGAAATATATAAAGCGTTGGATTTATGGGCCACTAAGTAGCTGTGTGTTGACTTTGTATTAAAACATATCAAACTAAAGGCATGCATTTAAATTGATTATTTCAGTTTTGGTTTTAATGGGAGAGCGTGTGTTTTAAAAACGATCTGTGAAGCTGCACAAATACCATTTAATATTGAAACCGGCGATTTGTTGCAAGAAATTGCTCATATTATATTTGCGTAAGTTATTAATCATAAATTACTTTTGATAACACTGCAAGTGCTTTAGATATATTTTTTATGATAGACCCTTTTCAAGCATGGATGAAATAAATGAATATAGAGATAATGAATACTACTTTGCGGCTAAAATTGGATTATCGCATGTTAATAGTTGTGACCACACATTCAAAGAATGTCCCACATCTCTTTTAGAGATGTTTTCCAAAATATTGCAATAACTGTAAATGAGAATAAAATATATGATATGATATACGTCCTCAACTGCAAATACCAAATCAAATATATTTTGCAAAATAATTGTTTTAAAGCGTATTTAAATATTTTTATTATTTTTGGCTAGATCTCACTTTACATTGATAGATAAGACAGTGGGATAATAATGTATGTCATGATTTATACTTATAGATTTATACTTATCACCATCAAAAGTTCTAGAAGTTAAAAAAACCACAAACAAAGATTATTTACAAAAGTTCGGTAATACTACCTCTGACTTAGTATGCAAATTCAAATTGAGCCCCCAATCAAACAAAAGATATTTTTCAGTCCAACAGAAAAATTGAAAAACACAGCCTGCAAAGTAAATAGTTTAATAGTCAAATATCGACATCCTTGGCACCACCTCTGTACTTTTTGCCAACATCGTCCCAAATAGCATGCTGATATCTCAACTGCAACATACTTTTTAGGATGATTTAACTATTATTATGGCTGTTATAACGGTTTCCATGTTCTGGAAAACAATTCGGTTGAAAACAGACCGAAATCGGTAAAAATTTTATGTAAAAAGTACCGATTTCGGTCTGTTTTCAAACCGAATTGTTTTCCAGAACATGGGTGAAAGACTGAATTTTAAATAATATTGTTTTGAACTGTTTGTTTGTTAGTTTTAGTCGATCGTGTTTTATATATTAAATTTACGTTAAAGTGCATCAAATGATACATCAAATTCGGCTTACGATCAGAAAAGGTTTTTTTATTGTTTGATATTTTTGGTCAAATTCAGTGTGTCACGCACTAGGATGACGCGTTTCGAACTCCATGACGAGTTCATCTTCAGACCCCTTTGTGACAAACTGATGCACAATGATGGTACATCATCAGCTGTATATATATCTACAATTATGTCAAACATGAACATGCGAAGTAGATATCATATGTTTAATATTCATACATCAAATTGTTTTGTTTAATTCAATTTCAATTCAATTTCAATTTCGTTTATTGCAATATAAAGCCAATTGTTGGCCAATTTATAATATTACAAAGATATTATATTAATATTGCAAAGTTTAAAATTACTTTTTTTTTTTTAATTTTTAAGCTGTTTTTTTTTTGACTTAAAATAAAAATATTTATAATTTGTATAAAAAAAAAATGGTGTGACTTTAATTTTTGTATAGCATATTTTTGTTGATTTTAAGGATATATTTTATGATTGTAAGTATATATTATTCTATTTTCAGGGCATACTTTAAGCGCATAAAGCACGATTTTAATGGCATATTGCCGGTTGCCCTGCTAATAAGCTAAATGTATCCCTTGATTAACCAAAAACAACGACATGCACCCCCTTTCAATCGGATATCAAATCACGATACAACATAATGAATACCCTACGAACCCCTGACGTAGGGTGCACGGATTCGAAAAAATTTTGATGTCCTCAAATTGTCTTCAGACAAACTACAATACTAAAAAAAAAACAACTTAATTTCCCTTTACACCCTATGAATGATATGGGATAGCTTCTCGCGTTGTTGTGAATCAACACGCTTTCTATTTTTAGATTCACAACTAACAGCATCTAGTTGTTTATCGACGAATGCAAACGTCACTGTTTGAGAAGCTCTTACTAGATACGCCGATTGACTCGACACTAATACTGCGAAGTTGCTGTGGACAATTTTCGAGGGGAGCCGACTATGAAAGAAAAATTTATTTATTTTTTTCTTTTAAGATGGCTGGAGCCAGGAGTTAAACCTGTGATCTCCCTCATAGTAGTCGCGTGTTCTAACCACTATGCCACGGCCGGTCCCTACAACACTGGTGGGGAGAAAACATAAACTTTTTGTTCGACCCTATCTAATATGTATTCACAAAGGAAATGTGTATTCCCTTTCCCATAAAGGAATAGTATAAGAATGTGTATTCAGAAAAAAATGCTATTATCAAATAATGGAGACATTGGACACAAGCTGATATATTTGACCATTGAACTCGTGTTTCAGCTGTTTTAAGCAGTAAATTTGACAAGCCCGTTTACTTGGTAATTAATGAATTATAACACCTAATGGACAACAAGACATATATTCTGCTACAACAACATAAAAAGTTTGTTGTGTATTAAAATAAAAACAAACGTATAGTATTCCGTTATAAACGTAAAGTATTCCGTTACACTGCCGCCGCGTAACAGGATTATTTTTTAATAGAAGAAGTCTTTTAATAACCGAGGTTTCTTTGAACCAAATTGGATTCGTGACTTTTTAAGTTGTTTGAGCCATGCCTACCTTTCCGGCATGAACCTTTGAATGGGATATTTTCCCAAAACAGTTTACGGGATTGCATAGAGGTTACATGTACAAGCCCCTTTTGGTACCTCCTATACAAATGTATCATTCTGCCCGCTAATATCATTTCTATTTGGTAAAGGTGTAACTGGATAAAATTTTGGAGCAAAATTTGGAAGTCTAGCCACGACCCTTCTGGTACCACTCATACAAATGTACCATTCCCACCACTTTAAAAATCGAGTATATTATCAATACACCTAACGCCCCTTCTGGTACCTCCCATACAAATGTTCTATTCCGCACATTTTAGTAATCGGGGAATAATTTCACCCAATTTCGCGAATGTACCCAAATTCTGTATTTTGTTACACAAATTTTGTGTTTTTACTAAAGGTGAGGGTAAACGGATGGGGAAAATTTTTAGTAAGGGGAAACGAATTATTTCCTCTTGTTACTTATTTATTAGAGTATCCAATCGATTAATCGTTGCTCGATTGACCGAAGAATTTTTTTCGAATAATTTTTCGATGTAGAAAAAATAGTAAATTTCGATTAACGAATAATCGATCAATTTAAACCGATTAATCGATTTAAATTATTTTTAAATAAATTCTTTATTTAAATGTAGAAGAAGAAGAGGAAATAATCAATATCAATGAAAATAATCTTTTACTGGAATTGAACGATACTATAAAAAGTATTGAAAATTTAAAAAAAAAATCGAATGGAAACTTTTATATAATTAAAAAGATTATCTAGATAAAACAAAAAAAAGATCAGAAAAACTTTTCATTAATTTTTTTATTAATTTTAAAAGATTATTTAAGTAGATGTGACTCAAACTTTTAAAATAAAAAACATCTTATTTTGTATGAACCTAATTAATTATTATTTTTATTAAATGTTTTTGAGTTCACATGAATTATTATTTTACGTTTGTTTTTATGTTTTAATATTATTTTTATGTTTTTTAGTCATAAAATTTAACGCCTACATTAAATTTGTTTATTTTTCACGTCAGGTATGCAGATATACAGAAATTATTCGAGTTTTTCGATTAATCGAATTATTCGAGCAATTTAAAAACCTTAATCGATTAATCGAGCAAATGGAAAATCCCAAAATCGATTAATTTTTTAATCGAACAAAACCTAAACCCGATTAATTCGATACTCTATTATTTATACTTTTTGCATTTTTTTTCATAAATTTATTTTTAATTCGAAGTTGTTGATTATGATGTGAAATGATATATTAGCATATTCAAGGAATTTTAATTCCTTAATTTCGGATATTTGATAATTGGACCAGTGTTTCTAGTGCCGACAAAAATTCAACATCGATTTTTACGACCACCCTAAGCAGCACGCACTGCGTTCATTGGAAAATTTTCTACAGCGCGCATTAAAGCAGGCTTAAGGATAACAATATTGTGGTATCATTTGTAACAGACCATGTCCTCTAAAGTGTCCACCAATCGCGATCCATATTTATCGGGGCTTGTAGAGAGCAATTCTTCAGAGAAAATTGTGTCATTTAGCCTTATCAGTTGATGCAGATTATTGGTAGAATATCTTTAGAAGACCCTACATACACCATATTGTTTTCCTTTTATATTTTTCCTGCACTGTTATAATTTTGTCAACTGTTAACAAAGTTTTTCGAAGATTACAGAAAAAGAATAGACTCAATTCAATAACCTCAACAATATAATATAGGGAAAAGTTATCAGTAGCGACTACGTGTTATTACTAACAAAGAAGGGAACAAATTTGTTGGTAAATAAATTATATAACAAAAAAACATATATCGTTAACTGAAAAGCATATTACTCTAACATTTCGACAATTCTTCAGAAGTCGCAATAAAACTTTGTAACCAAATGAACCAACTTGTAGTAAGTGCTTTTTGACTTTCGTTAATAAAATCTCTATTTTTGATAGCAGCACAATAAAATGTTTGTTGGACATCGAGATTCTTTAAATCCATCTTATCAATCAAAACATTGATTTCGACCTTTGTGTTAGTTAAGGTATAAGTTAAAACTTTTTATTGCGATTTTGAAATAAATAAAAATATTATGTTACCAATGACATTACGACCACAAATTATGTCCTTTTATTACTTGGTCCTTAAACCCTCTCACTACTATACTTGATTCCCACCAGGCAGAATTTTCATCGCACAATTTCCCAGTTGTTTTTTCCTTAGTTTCGTCATTTTCAATGGAGATATTTGCGTCAAGATTAATGTCTTCGAAAACCTTTAAATCCTTACAACATTTGTGTTGTTTGTCGTCGACGTCGCTAACGCGCTTGTAAACCAAATTAAATTGAACATCTTTGCAACTTTTAGGAAGAGATGTTAATTTTTTGGGAAATATTTGCGAGCATGATGATGATTCTTGAGATAGAGATGGATGCTCTAATACCTCAAATTCCAAATAAATGTTAGTAGGGCTTAGGTTATTTGAAAATATCGTGTAGAGATCTTCGCTAGTCAGCAATGACCTGAAAGGAATATCAAATACTTTTTAAATTTGTTCTCTTGTAAATAATTCAACGAAGGGACTTACAACAGAATTTGGTTAAGTTTTGCCTGTGGTATTCCATGGTGATCGTAATAATGGTTATTTGCTATAGCTTCTGTTGGTATGTGTATGGTATATGCTTCCTTAGGAGTAAATGCGGTGGCGCCAAACAGAAATCGCAGGCACCTTACGTTCCTCTTTTCAAATGTGTCTATTATAAGCTGAAAAAAAGTATGACATTACTTATGGCAGTACTTTCTCCACTAGTATCCCAATTTACCTTTCTCATTGAACTTATCGCGCTTTTCGTCACCTTTGCTTGTTCCTTTTGCCTTTGCAATTGGAAGCTATGCATTCCTGTCCACATCTCATCAGCATTCAGCTTGTCATCTTCCTTCCATTTGTTGACATAATAGCTATAGGTTTTATAAACAAAGGGTATTTGATTTCGTTGGTAGAGCAATGATTCCAGGATAGCATTCACTACCTCCGCTGCAGCACCAGCCGTTAAAATATCAACCTCGACACACAAATCTATTTGTCTGGTTGGAGGCATGCTTTGTCAGTATGTTTCAATATGTTCCAATATTTTGCAAGGTTATTCTTTAAAATCGAATTGTTTACAAGCTGTGGCGGCTTATGTTTGATTTTATGTAGCGTTGTGAAGAAATTTCGTTTTTTGAACTGAATACTTTTTACGCTAGAGGTGCAAAATACCGATAATGATTACAGTATTGGGTATTTTATTTTTGGTACTTAGTACTAAAACGCAACTATTCGGTATTTGATAAACTTGACACAACCTACGTGAGGTACACACTAGCGATTATGCTCTGCAGTTTTTTTAAATTTGTCTTGATTTCGTGCGTGACCGCTCGTTTTCGTCAGTCAACAGCCAACTACAAAAAAAAACTTGTGGTTGAGTGAAAGTCAGCGGCCATATTTGGTATTGACTGATAGTGTCTACCAAAGCGTGGCTGCCAGGCGTTGTTTTAGAAAGGCGCAGATGTTTGCTGCTTAACAGTTCTTCGCAAGTAGAACGGTTTTTGATCGTCAAACATGGTCGCTAGTGTGTACCTCACTTTAGATTTCTTGGAAGAAGAACACAAATTATAATGGTTGGCAATATGAACAGTCAGACTTACGATTTTTGATAAATTGCAGTTATTTTTTAAAATGACTTACGTTTCTTCGAATTTCTTCAATTACATCAGCAGTGCTACCAAGTTTTTGGTGACAAATCTTATTACTCACTCCAAATTATTTCTCTGTTTTTGCACATAGTAAACATCGCATTTGTTGTAGAAAACTTTTTTGCTTCCATACCGTAAATGGCAAGATGTTATAATTATAATTGATACATGGCAAAACAACGTTTTTTAGCAATTTTATTATTTTTATTCACAAGTTCACTGGTCACACGTACACAGGAAAAAGATACATATGTTCAGTTAGTCAAAGATAGGTTGTCATGTTGTTTAAATCGTACTGGGAGACAACACAAGATGACTTTTGTAGACTGTGTGACGATGAGGATAAAATTGAGACTATTGAATATTTACTCTACCAATTCCTGATTCTTTATAGAAGAAGAATAGAATTACTAGGAAAGCGGTATTTTTATAGTCGTAATATCGTAATGCAACATGGAAAACCTAATGAAATTAAAAAACAGATTAAAGAAACGTATATTTGCTGTTCCCGAAAATCAAATTTTATCGCTTACGACTATTTTGGTTGCAGTTGTTTCTTGTTTTCTGTAATAGCTTTTTTTACACCAAAAAAGCATTTCACATTTTGAGCTGAAAATGCGAAATGCTAAAAAGTGGTTTTACACTGCAGTTTTGCATATTGTCAGCTGTTGTCTAGCTCACACACTTTTCCGATCGCCTTGTAAACCTGCAATATTTTCCTGCCACAAACCTATTAACATTGTTACGGAGGCAGTATTCCACAAAGCGCGAATAGTTTTAACTAATTGGAATAACCATTTATTAATATTTTGGCAAAAATGTAAATTTTTTGTCCGTCCATGTTGTTTGGCATTTTTTCCGATAAATGTAAACAAACAACGAAAATGGTGGTTGTCGGATCAACATTACTGAGAAAAAATCGCTTAAATTCAAATTTTCAGAGTACAACTCAGTGTATTTTTCCGCATCTTTCATGGATGCGAAAATATGTTAACATCTTTCCAACAACAAAATACATGTAAAAATTTTAGCATTTTGGCCGCATCCATCAAAGATGCGGATTAACGCGGAAATATGTTAAATGCGTTCCGGTGTAAAAAGGCTATTAATAGCTTGTTTTCCAAACTTGACTTTTGCAATATAAAATCAAGATTTTCTGGCGCCACACAAAAAAAAATTCGCCAAAGTAAAATTTGGCAATATTACAATTAAAAAAAAACAAGAAGTGTTACTTGCAGGAAAATTAATTTGTAAAAGCCTTGCGTACATGTGTAAAGTTAAATGTGTAATCCTGTCTATTTTGTTTTAACTGTTCGCTTTTATTCGTTATCGATAACACTCCCAAACAGACAAATCCCACGACAGTTTCTTAAGTCTGGACGTGCCTTAATATTTGAATCATTTTTTTTTGTTTGTTTGCGCCACTGATTCTGATACTACTGATAAATACAACATTGTCGTTAATTTGTTGTTTTTGATGTGTTTCCTTTATTTTCAGTTCGCATTTTTGTTTCATTAACATTGTTGATTCGAAGTTTCGCAGCAGCGATCTACTTTATTATAATACAATTTATTGTCTGATAAAGATATTCCATCTGTGCTAATTCATAATTAATCATTCACTGTCACAAAGACGAGAAGAAATGTCTTGTAAACCAACAATCTTGGTATTGGGAGGTAAGTGAAGTTTATGCTAATGTCAAGTCGAGCGCCAGTGACTAATAGGAATAGGTCAATTAGTTCCACTTGTTATAGCAGTATTTTGCTGATCTATTTTGGGCACTAGACCGCGAGAAAACCTTAAAATTGTTGTTGATTGTCGCTGTTTTTTCCTTTTAGGCTGTGGCTTCATTGGACGTAATTTAGTAACTTATTTGATCGAGAATGACTTGTCACAGGAAATTCGCGTTGTAGATAAAACGCCTCCGCAAATGGCATGGTTAAATGCAAAGCAATCGCAAGCTTTTGAAAATGACAAAGTTGAATTCTGCAGTGCGAATCTGATAAATCCAAGTAAGTAGGTTTTATTGGCTTGGTTGGTACGTTAACTGCTGTGGGTATGCGGTGTGGTGTGTCGTCATGTACATACACAGCTTTAGGAATGTTTCTTATCAATTGTTTCTTTTTTAAATTCATACAACATAATGCGCCTATAAGGTTCCTGCAAAAATGCATTCGTGCCACACCCAACAACTGGCCGCTCATGGGATTTTGTAATTAATTGTGCTGCCGAAACCCGTCCAAACCAAACGGATGCTGTATACAAAGAGGGAATACTAAAGTTGAGCATGAATTGTGCAAATGAAGCCATGTCAATTAAGGCGAAACGTTATGTTGAACTAAGTTCTGGAAGTGTGAACAGCTCGGAGAAAACGCCACTAAAGGAAGACTGCAAGACAGACCCTTGGACTGCTGTCGCGAAGCAAAAACTAAAAGTGGAGAAAGAATTGCAGTCAATGGAGAGTTTCAACTATACAATTGTTCGACTTCCTGCCGTTTATGGTCTTGGGGACAAACGTTACATAAGTAAGTGGATATTTCATAACAAATATTTAGTAGAATGGTAGTATTGTCTGCTGGGTTGTACATATCTTCATTTTTCAAATTGAAAGTAGAAACCTAAAGGAAAATTGGTGCTTTAAATGCATGGAATGTTCCCTTCATTTACAAATGTAAGTAAATAGAATGCAGCGGTGTATACCATGCAAGGAGACGTAAGATGCAGCGGTAACAATAAATATGTGTAATATTTGAAATCTGCATCTACATAAGAATTAGATTCAGATAATATTAATCTGCCAATACCTTCGTTAAGAACTCTATCAACAATTTAATTTTTGAGTGTTCATTAGATAGCGTCAAAAAAATAAGTTTATTTTCCCACACGGGCCTGGATATTTACTTCGCTATAAAGAAAATTCGCTATATAGAAAGGAATAACAATTTTGTTCCTTTCAAAATTTTTTATTTGTAGTAGTCGTTGTTGTTGTTTGAAGTAAATTTTTCCAGTTTTCTTCTTTAATATAATTTTCTAATACATTTAGAGAAGTTAACACAGTACATATCGCGATATGCAAAGGCTTACTGTTAGCGACTGCAAGAAATGTGAGAGATGGTAATGATTCCAGTTGTCACTTGCATAGTTCGGTGGTTCCCCAAAATACACTTCCAATTTTCTGGTAAATAAACAATTTAAAGTATGGAGATTGAAAACGCTTCAATCTTGAAGTTACGGTCGCAAAAATGCGTCGTTATTAGGAAATATTAGCCATAGGGAAATTCGTTCTATGGAGATTAAAATTCACTTAAAGTAGACCCAAAACACAGTGTTCTTATAATTGATTCGCAATAAAGAAAACTTCGTTATATAGGAATGCGTTATAGAGAGTTTCGACTGTATTTATATTCTAGAAAGATGAAGACAGTACATTTAAATAAGGTTATGTTCTTAATAGGAAAGGAAATATTATTTAGATACAACCATAATTATTTATAATAACTACTACTTATAACAATTAAGTAGGTCTTAAAAATGAAAGGATTTATATTGTCCATTCAGTTTGTTTCGTAATGACAAACTCTTATACGAGATTGCTAACGGTAAAAATATGTTTCAAAGCTGGCGATATAATTACGATATAATTATATACAATAACTGATCATATACTTGTTTCATCTAAAGTTATTTTGAAACACAGCGTTGTTTGTGTGTGTTAGTCGATTGTATTGCTTAGTCATCAAATGATACATCAAATTGTCTAAACGATCAGAAAAGAGTTTTATTGTTAATATTAATGGTCAATCTAGTGTCACGCACAAGGATGACTCGTTTCGAACTCCATGACGAGTTCATCTTCAGACCCCTTTGTGACAATTGATGCACTATGGTACATCATCAGCTGTATATATATCTACAATTATGTCAATCTTCTACATGCGAAGTAGATATCAGTCGATATGTTTACTGTAGATTTACTATTCGCCGATTTGTGTCAATAGTAGCTGGCAATGTCGAAAAAGTGCGGACAGGGAAAAGTTATTACGAATCGATTTACACAACAATCCCTCCCTTTTTTCTTAATAAGTGCACTTGAAATTTCATATTATTAAATAATTTCAGTCAGTAGGAGTTCAAACTTTAAACAATTATGTATTTGATGTCAAATTAAAATCAACCTTGCGGTCATTCATAAAAAAGTACTGAATTGTATATAGTATAAATGCAAATTAATGTTTTGTAGCCGATTGCACAGCTAATCGTTAGTTCTTTTTATACAGTAATAACGACAAAAAAGAGACGTCGTTGCCACCGGAACACATAGAGTTAAAGGACTGATAACAAACGATTATGAATACAGTTTCTTATAAAAGTTTATATTGATCTAAAAAGTGCTTTGGCTAAAGAATGCTTAATATCCAATTTATCTATACAACATTTTTGTAGTTAAATTATTCATAGATTACGAATCACATGATGATAAGATACCGGTCAGAGTAAAATTAACGTTAAACATTTTTATTTTAATTTCTTCATGTTGAAATAATATTTAGATATTGTATAAATTAATTCCTTGTTTTGGTTTTTTATACATCAGGAATATTAAGTAGTATTTCCAAACTATTTCTGGAGTTATTCTTTTAGAAATACAATGCATGAATGAAAAATGTTTTTTTTTTATATGCACAACGATTACGAAGATAATTTTGTACATGATAAATGCATGCAACCACTCTTTCCTTTATGAAAAATGCAGAAAAACTCAAAAGACTAATCTCAAACACAGAACTTTTTTGTTTGAACGTTCTCAATATGTTACTTCTCATGGTAGTATTTCTAGTTTGTGTAGTATTTCATCTGGTGTGCCTCAGGGATCCATATTAGGACCTATATTATTTATGTTATACGTTAATGATATAAAAATGAGTGTTCTTAATTCTTCCCTTAGCATTTATGCTGATGACATACAATTATTTGTTTCTAGCCCCACAGAATTTGTTAGTGATAGCATTGTTCCTCTGGACAATGACATAGGTCGTATCTGTGCTTGGGCTTCTAGAAATAACATAAGTATCAACGTTGCTAAAACTAAATGCATTGTTTTCGAACCAGGCCACGGACAAACAGTAGCTAATCACAGTATTACTGTGCAAAATACAACCGTTTGTGTTTCACCTTTGATAAAATGCTTGGGATTTTATTTAGATCACAAACTGAAGTTTTCTATGCATATATCGCGCGTGTGTTCAACAATAAGTCTTATTCTAAGAAAATTATATAATATGAATGTAGTTTTACCTGTTCGTATAAAATATGTTTTAGCTCATGCCATATTAATGCCACATATACTTTATGGATTGGAAATTATTCATGGTGCAGATAGGTCTCAAGTAAATTGTCTATCTTCATACTTTCACAGAGTATTAAAATATGTTTATGGTTCTCACTGCAGAATAAATTATCCATTATATGAAAAGTATTTTCTTGGTTGTTCGTTCGAACACTACATTAAACTGAGATGCCTTTATTTATTCTTCTGTATCATTAAATCTAACCAGCCAGAGTACCTACGTAACTGCTATACATTTTTAAATTCAAATAGAAATTCCTTAATTCGCATAAATCGGTATGCTAGCAGTATTTTTGAACGGTCGTATATTATTCGTGTATCAAGAATGTGGAATAATCTTCCTCAAAATTTAAAAGATTTTTCTGCCACTCCTGCTAACTTCAAATTAAAATTGCTTAATTATTTCGCTAGAGCAGAGCAATAACTTTGCAATAACGCTTTACAATTATATTCGCTGATAATCTTATCTTTACTAAATGTGTTACCAAAATTTGTCAAATCATTGTCTGAAAAAGTGTGTGTTAGGGTTTAATTCTTAGATTTAAGTATATTGAAATTATTTGAATTGTACATCTATCAATAAGTAGTCCTTCACTGGGCAATATTTGATTAATAAAATTTTTGAAATATGAAAAAATATGAAATATGAAATATACAATAAATTGTACAAACGTCAACTTTTAGCATGCTTAAAGTAGGGTCAATCCTACTTTAACTTTTTGCATATCAGAAACGTATATGAAAACTATTTTCTTACAATTTATTTTATTACTATTTATATCTGTATATGTGTTCAATGTTGAATTTTTCAGAATAAATTATAAAATACAAAATCCTCTCAAATCACCCTGTATGTAGGTGACTGATGAAAGCCGCTACCATCATGTCTGATGAGGCTCAATTCCATTTTAACGGCAACGTTAACATACAAAATTGTCGCATACTTGTGTGTTTTGCAGTTTCCTCAAGCTGTGTTGTTGGGCCATACTTCTTTGAACAAAACTAACAAATAGTTCCGGTTAATGCAGACCGTTACTTGAGTATGCTAAAAGAATTTTGTATTTCCTAATTTCAAGAAACTAAACCTTCCGTTGGCCCCCAGTACACTCGTCTTAACTCCTTTTTGATAGCGCTTTTAAATGAGGCACCCTACCCTGTATATAACCGACAAAAAAAGTTTGAAAATTACTAATAACATGTTTTAACAAGCGTAATGTTTAAATGGTTTTTCGATTCCTATATTTATTATCCTTATCATTTGTAGTGCCCCGAATTATAATTGCTGCAATTTATAAACATTTAAATGAAACTATGAAACTTTTATGGAACGACGCCATGCAATTGGCAACTGTACATGTTGAAGACGTTTGTGCAGCGATTTGGGAATTAGCATCACACGAAAAAGCTAATCGTGAGACATACAATGTGGTGGATGACGCTAAATCAACACAAGGAACTATTTCTAATATTCTAGCAGATATATTCTCAATAAATATAGATTATTTCGGAATTGTCATGTCAAATCTAACAAAGGTATGTGTACCGCCACCAATCGCTTTATTTAGCCGTTTCTAAAACTTTACAATCATTAAATAATTTCAGCTAAGTCTTACCGATACTGTGAGTGAAATCAACGATAAACACATGGGACCATGGGCGGAGATTTGCCAACAAAATGGTCTATCCAATACCCCTTTAACGCCATATTTGGATGAAGAGCAACTTTATCATAAACACTTAAATTTGGACAACTCAAAACTTAAAGAATTTGGTTACCATTTTAAACATCCCAAAGTAACAAGTGACTTGATTAAAGCCATAATAGATGACTATGCTGAACAAAAGTTGTTTCCAAAATCATTAGCTTTGTAAATGATGCCGGCGAATGATTTCAAACTACAATGTGCTGTGCTAAACTTAATAGACTGCACCTATTCATGGTTTATATTTTATAAGCATATATTTTTTTAACATGCTAAACGAGACACAACTTTACATTTTGAAATATTAACTTTATAATAGTTCGCCGAGGTTCTATTTCCCTAAAGCCCATCTCAATTCAAGTGTACTTATAGTATTATCATAGATATTTCTAGGCGATCTTTAAACGATTGTATTTATAATTAAAACTGATTGGTAATATGTTTACTGATGTTATTCTGATATTAAAGGATAGCTTTGCTACTATGAACTCTTTTGAGAAACCACAAATAAACTATTTACTGCTTTAAACATATGTACTACTATATGTAAGAAAAAATTTATCTGCAAAGCATACTAAATGCGATTGGTTTTATCAATTTATACAAAAAAATGTCATAATAAATGTGCCAATATAAATAAAAACAATATAAATCATATTTTGATTTCAATCTTATTTAATATCCTTTTTCAAACAAAACAATCAAAAAAAAAACTAAAGCTAAAAGTGCAGAATTTGTGTTGGTCCAAATGGTAGGTCAAAGCTAAGTCAGGGACCCTAGGGAGACTTAAAAGGGTTCTATGTGGTGGACCTTAAATGAAAGATATTTTTGAGACGAATCTAGTGGTGTATCCTTCACGAGTCTTCTGGTCGGTCACTAAGGTACGATTGGTGGCAAAGTTAAGTTTTTTGGAAAAATGTACGCATTCTGAACGCATTCAAAACAAGTTAAAAATTAAAATCGCGAGTTTTTTTTAAATAACCTTTGACTGCGACCCTTTCCCAGACTCTGAAAATCATTCTTTCTCCCATTCGCAAATAAAAATCCCGCGAAAATATAGATTTTTAAATAAAAAAAATCGAGCGATTTATTGTTTTATTTCCCTACGGCGCATTTTCAGTCACTAAAAGTGCGACAAAAAAAGTGAAGTCGACACTATTTTTCTCGTAGGTGCTGCTGAGTACAACAAGAATCTGCCTGTTTTTGTCTTGAAATCGCAAACGTTTTCACGATTAAACCGGTTAAAAATGGTTGTTATGCATGTTTTTCGGGGTACGCAATTTACATATGGGCAAATCCACATAAAACGGCCCTATACAGGAAATAAATAGAATTCTATATTGTACAAGAGAATGACAATTATGGACAAATGTAAAAAATTATACTTTTTAGTTTGAGTTGATGATACTTTTGCTAAACGATCAGAAAAGTTTACAATTTTTGATATTATTAATATCAATTCATTGCCACACATTAGGGTGATGCGTCTTCAGACCCCTTTGTGACGAATTGATGCACTCTGGTACATCAAGAGAACGACAATTATGGACAAATGGAAAAAAGTATGTTTTTTTTATTTGTGTTAATGTATCATTTGATACATTTGTATAACGATAAGAAAAGCTTTTTATTGTTGATATTATTCATAACAATTCATTTGCACACATTAGGATGACGAGTTTCGAACTCCATGATAAGATCATCTTCAGACCCCTTTGTGATGAATTGATGCACTCTGGCACATCATCAGCTGTATATATAGCTTCAATTATGTCAAACATGTACATGCTAAGTAGATATCATAAATGTCCAACATCAATATTTAAATTTGAACTTGACCGTTAATTTTCAACATGAGTTTTTATTAATTTGGCTCCTTCTTTATACGCTAGGACTTACACTAACATTTTCTAATATTCCATTTATCTTGATATGTAAAAACAGCTATCCCCGGAAAGATAAAACTCTTGTCTGCTTTCTAATAAGGTTTCGGCTTTGTATGTTTTATAATAAAAGTTTTAAGAATTAATAGAAACATATGATTTTTGTGTAAAATTAATACTTTACCTGATAAAACATTAATATTTTTCAACAATAAAAATGTAAGTGCAATAAATAAAATTGTGAAAAATGAGTATTTAGTTACAGAAACATTTGGTCACACCCCTCCCTGGGTAAGACATGAAGACTGTGTTGTTTCACATTCATATGCCATTATCAGCGACGATTTATGGTTTGGTTTTCTTAAATACGATTATATACCACCTCAAAACCAAGGTTGATCTAAAAGCTGTGCACATTTTTTTCGGATGGCTGTGCATCTTAATTTAAAAATATGTACAATATTTTGAACATTTGTCACGCGCGTCAGTATTTTGGTCTAGAACTGACTTGAAATGCTTTTGCTACTGGCCATGTGGTAAAGGCGCTGTGGATGGTATCGGCGCAACTGTAAAAATAACGTTATGTACAGCGATTAAAGCTCGAGAATATATTATGAAAACATCCCTGGACTGTTTCTAATATCATTTTGAAAAAATAAATTTTTTAACATTCTCGTTTTGTACGCTTCTGAAGACGACGTTGTACAGAACAGTTCATTTTTAAACGAAAGGTGGGAAGGCGTCAAACCAATTTATAATATTCAAAAAATGCAGAGCTGTAAAGAGGCAGATCCAGTCTCTGTGTTTGTCCGCCGTAAACTTATCTGAATTTAAAAAAAATTCTTTAAAACATATAGGTAACGAATAAATATATGTCTAATTATTTTCTTATAATTGTACTAAATAAAAACTTGATTTTTTTAAAACTTTTTTATTTTTTTTTACTACGTCACACCCGTCGTAAAATTGTGTCACTCTCGCCTTTTTTTCTAAAATGTTTTTTATTAAGAAATAGTAGTTTTGCGAACAGTAAGAATTTAACACAATCAAAAACAATAACCTACATCATAAGAATTGTACATTTTCTATGGAAAAATGTACAGAACTTAAGCTGAAAGTCACAACTTTGTAAAAGCTTTTGTAATTTTTCAAACGCCACTCTCGTCGTAGTCCTCTAACGGACATTTTGAGCATAAATCCAGTCCTTTCAGTGTCTTCCTGTTACTAAACGTTTTAGAATTTAACATCCCTGGTAATCACAGCTTTTTTTTAAATAATACATTTTTTATTTATGAATTTAAACTAAACATGTGAGTAACATGGTCACACCCGTCAATATGAAATTGCCCATATCCCATACAAAAATTAAACAACTAAAGAATGTTTTTTGTTTTAATGCTGTTGGTAATTTTTTTTAACTGTTTGAATTTACTATAGGATATGCAAATTGCGTTAATCGAAAAATATGAATTACTAACCATTTGTTAACCAAAACTTATAAAATAGTATCTTAAAACTTCTTCAAACTTAAAAAATAGTAAAAAAAAAAATTCGTAAAGTTCAAGAAAAAAACAGACTATATATTGTTGGAAAGGATGTAGTTTCTTCTTTCCAAATCCGCTGAGAAACATATTTTTTTCTGTTCATATTCTCTACCTGCTAAATGTGCGTAAAGGTAAAAAAGCCGGGTTTTTAACCGTAACATCAGATTTTTGGGGTGTTTGGGAAATTTCAAAAACCGATTCTTCTTGTTCTCAGCTTCATCTACCAAAAAAAAATAGTACAATATCAATGATATTTATTTATCACTATGTGTTATCAACCATTCCTATTTACCTATCTGCATTTTAAATATAAAAAAATTTAAAACGTTAATTAAAACAGTATTCTTTTAAATGAAATATATTACTTGTTTTTTTTTTAATTAAATGAAATATTTGTTTACCAGGTAAAAAAATCATCTATATTTTTTTTAATGGCTGAATTTTAATTACTCTTTTACAAAACTGGCTATAAATTGGTCGACCGGATTCATTTAGTTTTTTAGCTTGTAACTTGAGCCTTTTGGCTAATTAAGCGTAAATTACAATGTGCAGAAATTCATATTTGTATATATAAGATAATATTTACAGTTGGAAACAAAAAAAAAAAAAACAATATCAGATTTATATTTTATGAAGGTGAAGTGTTATTATTGGTGGAATGTGAAAAATTATATAAATGAAAATATAAACAGAAATTGAGGGTGTCGAACCTGGGATCTCCCGCATGGAATTAACGCGATCTAAACAAGAGGCAACAGCCGATCCCAAAAAAAAAATTAATCATGCATTCTTAAACGGAATTATGTTTAAGTAAGCTTAGTACATGTATGTACATATGTGCGTTTTTAGTTTCGCACACATGTTTGTGATATTTGTATCTGCAAAATAACTATAAATGAAAATTTAAAATATTTCTAATAAAGAAACTAATCAACGTAGAATGCTAAAATTTGGATAAAATTTTGAAAGCAAATTGTTTGATATCTCAGCAAAAAAAAACGAGAAGTCGTTCTGAATGAATGACTTTTTAATAACATACAGGTTATTAAGAGAAGATGACAAATCACTTCTGAACAAGTACATTATAAGTACTTAAGAAAAAGAGCTACCGTATTTATGAACAGAGAATATTAGATTCTATAACAGTACAAATATGAGGTATTATCGTAAAATCTGACTAAACTATTGCAACTATTGGTCAATTAAGTTATTAATAACGGATGCCAACTATAAAAAACCACGCATGCCTACTATAAAAAATTAAAACTCACTTCTTAGTATCGAATTTGTATCACATTTTAGCACTACTTCAGTTTTAGGTAAAAAGTATGCAAAAATTAAGTATATCCATCCTATGACAAGCCAATGTTGAAATCATTGGTGATTCCCCCAAATTCGAACTACTTAGGGCCAGAAATTTTACTTTTTTACTACTTCTTAGTAAGATCTATTTTTGCTGGGATATAATAAGTAACATAATTGGCGATCCCCCTCTTAAACAAAACAAACTCTAATTGGTTAGTGTGACCACTTAAACATTTTTAAATCAGAAACTACCAATTTTTAAAATTATATGTTAAATGAGTTAATTATAGAGGTTAGGTTACTTCCGAAATTGGAGATATTATATGTGGTGTCTCTTGATTCATCGAATTTCATGTGTATCATAGCCTGCGGATTTACGTGATTACTCAGGCTATCTAGGTATTAAGCGCTAAATCTGTTTATTTCCTCTTTAACGTATAGGATATGCAGGTCATCATGAATTGTTTTGTAAGATACAAACCTAGGTGCGTTTATAACTTGGACTGGTATTTATGAAGTATTTCGATATTGGAGTTGCTGGCAGGTTCCCATTGTTGTACGTACGTCCATACAGACTTCAGTGTAGCTTTGTAGACACAAATTTAGTTCTGAGTAATCCTTCTTAGCTTTATTGTTGTTTCTCCTTGTTAACCTCCTATCAATGTGTAATCCCAGATATTTGACTGTTTGGCTTTGTGGAATATGTACCACTAAAGTTCAGTGTAAAGCCTGGGCAGTCTCTCCGTCCTAGAGTAAATGTAATGTGTACAGATTTTTCCGTATTAACTTTAACATTCCACTTGTTCAGCCATTCTTTTATTATATTTGAGAGGCTTGAGGCCAAAATAGCCATATCGTCAGCATATGTTGCAACAATTACTTTTTCAGTAGTCCGAATGTCTAATGTGAAGATGGTGTATAAAATGGGTCCCAAAACTCTGCCCTGGGCACTCCTGTATCGCCATTAACTTTGACAAAAAAGTGTCTCCTTGTTAAAAATGATTTTAGCAGCAAATAATGTAGAGTAGGCAGAACTTCGTTAAGTTTATAGTATAAACCATAGAGCCACACTTTGTCAAATGATTGTTGAACATCTAAAAATACGTCCGAACAATACATTTTGTTTTTATACCTTTGTCATCAGGGATAACGAAGGAGTTCAATTTCAAAGATCACTTTTTCAACTTTGATGCTCAACTTCTTTAAATCAAAAAAATATTTAGATAGCCCAAAGTGTTCCCTTTCGTTTGGTAGCCTCAATGCCTCATTAAGACTGGCAAAAAAAGTTACTAAAAATGTTTAATAATTATATCCTTAAAAAATATCAAAGCCTTTAAAACAATAAAAACTTAAGTTTTTTTACGATTGACTGCATATCAAAATGTGCTAAGGAAAAGAACTAAAAAAAACATATCGTTAGCTTAACGTGGAAATGTGCTAAGTCATCTTTTTCAAATTTTACAGGGGGATGTTTTAAATAAAACATTATTTTATTAAACTGTAAATGCAGTAACCTCAATGTCATAACTACTCAACGCAAAGGACAAAAAAACTAAAAAAAACATACATTTCACCCCTATCAGCTTTTTATTGAGTAAGCAGTTTTTCTTACGTACTTTTTTTTTTTGTGGCTTAGCACATTTTACTAAACTTATTTCCTCATAGTTTTAATAAATAAAATTAAAGCAATTTAGTTTAAAATATAAAAACGTACTTGTTTATTTGTTAACATTGATCACAAATTATATGCAGTCTTATTTCATTGCTGCTATTTAATTATTCTTAGTTAATAGTTTATAAAAACAATCTTAAAATTATATAAAAATTATCACAAATAACAATTTTGCAGTCTTACTCCTGCTGCTAGTAAAAGTTATATAAAAAAATCAGTAAAAATTTAATTATTCGAAAAGCAAATCATCATAAAATTGATGATGGTTCTTAGGCAAAGTAAGTTTCAAGTATTGTAGATCTTCGTATTTCTTTCGTTTAATTGGTATTCTGTTTTGGTACAGTTGTTCTAAATTGCTCCACTTTAAAGCAAGTACTTTTTGATCAATTCTTTGCGGCAGAATTTTCCAAAAAGTGGTGAATCGTAATTTAAAAAAAATTTCTCGATTTGGTGTATATTTTAATGCACGAATGTCTGTGACTTTGGCATCACCTTTGGTATGTCCAGGACGAATACTTTTACAGAATTCAATATTGTTAAATTTTTTAAAAAATCATGTGTCAAATAAGTCACATCGTATGGCATAGGCTTTCTTCTTGCTGCTTTACATATTCCGATATATTCGGCAGGAACATCGATATTTTTATTCTTCATAGCCCGCTCTATGGTAGAGTGGACACTATCGGCCTCCATCTGCGTATGCCCAGGCTCCAGTATTTTCTGCTCTATCACAATGTTGTGCTTAATAGCAGTATTTAGAAGTGCGTTACTCATTACACAATTGCGGTTTTGGTAACCACATCCATCACTATAAAATATAATCTTAATAGGGTTATCACTGTTATCAAGGCTGGGAAGAATTTTGGTTTCAATAAAATAAACCCATATGCTTGCAAAGTCTTCAGCATTCACACCTCCTTCAACTTCATTCCAGAGGAAGCAATACCCTTTTTTGTTTATTATGTTGAAAAAACCCAAATTGTGAACCTGTAATTTCGTTCTATAATATAAGCTGCTGACTTGGGATTTCGGAGCCATGAGTACAGCTTGAAGAAATACGGTAAACACATTGGATTCGTCAGACCTGTCTTTGTTCTTTTCCATTCTTGCTTCTTCTTTTTTTTCTTGGTGATAAGAATATTCTTCCAGTGAAGTAGTGCTGGCAGAATAACGTGCACATATTTCACACTGGTCCTTCTTTGGTGCAAACAAGCCAAGATTTCTGCTCTCAAATACCGAATGAAACGTACGTAAGGAAAGTGGCCGGACGTTGTGAGTTGCGCACCAATCTTTTGAATAAAAATCATAAAGCATTTGCTAAGAACGCCATTCCGGTGATATATATTTTTTTTGTGTGATAGCACGACAGTAAGGAGACTCCATTACTGGCAGAGAATCAAAAAATAAGTTCATGTCTTTTTTTTCTTCTGAAATTTTGTTTTCAAAATTTCTCATGACATTATTATGTGCAGTTCACCCAACTAAGCACTGAGCATCAACCTATGCACAAGGTATTTAAAAAAAAAATTCTACATAGGCGCAAATTTTTACCATCCACTTTCAAGTGATATTACAAAGTTTGCACTCTTCTAGACGCATTAGGATTTGTTCTATTTCGAGGATTGGATGGTTTAGTCGTTTGCACTAATGTATTCTCATAAACTTTTTTTGTTTCCAATCCATCTTCCAAAACGTTTTGAATATCTGCTGTCGTTGAGCATCAGTAACCAATGCACATTTCATGGTAGCAGTATCACATGTTTGAGCACACTTACATCTTGCCTTTATGGCTCGTGCAACTTTTATTTTTTTTATAATTCCACACGTCACTTTCTTTTTTTTTCCCAATAGCTTTTTCCACATTCTGTTGTTTTTTTTTGCAACGAGCCATGTATTGTTCTCCACCTGCGCTCTCTTTTTGCGTTTTTTATTTCTCACTGGCAACGTTGTTATTGTCGTGCAAATCCATGAAAATCTGCTAAGAAATTGTTTTGTTTTTATTTAATTCTTCGTTTAATTAAGTCATTAAAGTCATTTATTACCTTTTTCGTTTAAAATAAAACACAAATAATATTTAACATCTGACTTAGCAAAATTTGTTTGACTGTCGTAAACTTAGCACATTTACACATCATTGCCAACATCAGGTAAAAATTACTCAAATTCATACTTTTTTTTTTTAAACTGTGTATTTTGAATTTATTTCTAAGACTGCATCAAAATCTCATTTTTCAAAAAAATTGACTTAGCACAATTTCATGTTAAGCTAACGATATGTTCTTTTGCCAAATCAAAAATCAGTTTTTCCAAGCCATGCAAATAACTCCCACGTTTGTTGTTTGTAGATATGAATAAACTTCAACGAAAATGAGTGTGGAAAAACAGTATATTTTGAGATTTGGAAAAATAACTTATGTTTTTATTTTGACTATAGCTCCATAAATTAATTAATTTCTAAATTGGAATGAACAACAATTTATTCCTCAATTATGATTCGATGGCTGACTTTCATTCAAACTAGAATCACCATCAATTTTTAAAAATTAGACTAGAACTTGGAAACTTTTATCATTGTTATTAATGATTCAAGCTCAAGGTCTCCTCAACAACACAATGACCGAATGACAAATTTATTATTACAGTAACACTCACGTCGAATGTTTTGCATGATACCAATGATTTGACCGCGACTACGACAGTTGTCGAAAGTCGAAAACAACATACGTAATAATGGTGGTTATTCGCGTAAAGACTGGTGCTAAGTCCTTTTGGAATGGGACTTTGCCCAGAGGTGGAAAGTTACTGATTGTCACTCACTTGGGAGTGACCAGAAGCGATTCCTTTGTGGCACTGTCCAAGCATCGAACTACTTCCGGTCTTAGACCAAGTATTCCCCGGGCAATGACTTTAAAGCAACCGCTTAGAAGTTAGCTAGAGTTAGATGGCGAAATGTTGAGTAACCTAATCGGCATGCGTCTTAGGAAGTAGGTAACAGAAGTTACTGAAGCTCAACACAGGCTCTCTTAGTGGCTTTGGCAGCCCCAAGAAACTAGGATCGGGAGCGGTGGCCTAATAAACCACTCTCCTTAAACAAAACAGTTATTACGAAAACACGAAGAAAATAAAAAAACAAGAACACCCCCAAATGCTGACGACCCCTGCAAACGAATAAGGACCATGATTTAAGGATATGCACTTGGAATGTCCGAACTCTATACAGAGATGGTGCCTCTATCCAACTGGCGGATGTCCTCGACAAATACAAGGCTGACATCAGCGTCATACAGGAAATGAGATGGACGGGACAGGGATGCACACGACGAAAGAACTGTGACATCTTTTACAACTGTCATGCAGAAAGACACGAATTTGGATGTGGTTTCATAGTCGGCAAGAGACTTCGACACATGGTCTCGCGGTTTAACCTTGTAAGTGACCGAATAGCCACCATTCGCATCCGGGCGAAATATTTTTACATTACGCTGATTTGTGTACACGCCCCGACGGAAGATTAAGACGATGAGATTAAAGATGCATTTTACGAGCGCCTAGAGGAAACATAGGACCGCTGCCCTGGCCACGACATTAAAATTGTTCTGGGAGACTTTAATGCAAAAATAGGAAGGGAAGATGTTCTTGGTCCATCGATCGGTAAATTCAGCCTGCATACCGACACGCCAGAAAACGGATTCAGACCGAAAAGTTTCGCGTCGGCAAGAAACATGGTTGTGAGTGGAACCAGATTCCTGCATAAAGATATCCACAAGGCAACCTGGATAACCCCGATCAAAGTACAAGAAATCAGATTGATCACGTGGTAATTGATGGAAGGCATGCATCTAGTGTCATGGACGTGCGTGTGATCCGTGGTGCTAATATTGGCTTGGACGTAACCAAACACAAAGAAAGCTGGACATCGCGAAGCCGCAAATCCCAGAGATAGCTACTGAGTTCTCCAACCAGCTCTCCCAAATTCTACGACACAACGCTACTACTTCTGACGTTCCCAATACACAGTGGCAACAACCGTGCTAGGATATGAAAAGAGGCGTTCAGACGAATCCTGTTCCGATGAAGAATGTCGCAGAGCGTCTGTGGAACAGGATGCTGCTTATAGGGCAACGCTACAGCCAATTGTAACCCGTACTGTTAGGAAATGGCACAAGGATAAGTAAAACAGGCGAGACAGCTATTTAAGCGGAAAAAAACGTCAGATGAAGGAACGGTAGAACGAGGATATAGAGCGATACAGGGATAGAGGTAAGGCCCGAAAATTTTACCAGAAAGTAAGAGCAAATGGCTACGGTAATGGCCTCCCCTCCTGTAAAGACAAGGATGGAAATCTGGTCACAGATACGCAGAGTGTGCTGCACATATGGAGAGAACACTTCCAGCAACTGCTGGTTCCAGAAGGCAGCGCAGCGCCTAACAGTAAACGAGGACAAAACGAAGTTATTAGTTTCAACGAATAAAGAATCTACTCGTTTGGGAAACTGCGTGAACGTTGACCACTGTAATTTCGAGGTGGTAGATAATTTTGTTTACCAAGGCTCCGCCATCAACAAAGCAAACAATGTCAGCCTAGAAATCCGGAGAAGAATCCTGCTTGCAAATAAATGCTACTACGGACTAAGCAAGCGATTCAATGACAGAGCCCTCTCTCGACGAACGAAACTCCAGCTATACCAGATACTGGTTCTACCTGCCTATATGTATGGTTCAGAATCCTGGGTTATGACTAACGCTCGTATATTTTTTTGGACAAAAACAGTACATTTCATTGAAATTTTTTAAAAAAGCAGTACTTTTTTCAGTACATATTTATATAGCATATAAGTATTTCCTGGCGTTGCGGACGCACGTTTTTTTTATTTTGTAGTTTTCTCGAAAAGTTGAAATATTTGAAAGTTTATGTTCATATTAAAAAATTCAGATTTTGGACAGTACTATAATGTTCTTTTAATGAAACTTTACTTAAAATGTTGTATCCAAATTATGACTAATACAAAGTGCGTTACGGACACACACAATTTTCCACAGCAACTTGAAGTGCCTGCGGAAATTTTGTGAAAATTAGCGAAATTTTTTAAATGACCAGTATAGTCTTTTTTGTGAAATAAAGAAGACATATTGGGGTTATATAAACAACTTACTTCACATTAAAAACACTATTACCTTTTATGCTACTTCAATCTAAATGTGCGTTGCGGACACACGCTTTTTTCTAAGGATAACACAGAGCGACAAAAAAATCAATACGTGGGAAATTATACCATTTTTCTGGTAGGTGCTGCTGAGCACTACAAGAATCTGTTTTTCAAATTTCCCAAAACCCGCAACATCTTGAGTTACAGGTAAAAACCGCTTTTTCGAACTTTTACGCACTTATAAGCCAGTAGCGCGGATAAATATGAACCGATTTTAAGTTTCTCAGCGGATTTGGAAAGAAGAGACTTTCCAAAGATATATATAGTTTGTTTTGTTAAAGTTCAACAAATTCATGATATGATTACAAAAACAAAAAGTAAAAAATATAGCAATTTTTACTATGAAATCGTCCGTCCTTCCGCTCGAGTTACCCATATATGTATATTTTATTCAATATGTAAAAAAATTAACAATCAATTCCATAATCAACTTTTGTGGTTGTTTTGTATTTGTCGTTTAAAGCAATTTGAATAAGCAATGCCGGCTTCGTTTTGAGGTAATTGTAGAAATCATATTACATTTGAAGGTCAAAATCGCCTTCAATGTTTGCACATCTAATCGGGTTTTGTCTGACGTCCAAGTTTTGTTCACTGCAGAGAAGATTCGCTCCACTGATGCTGAAGTTCCTGGCAAACATAAAAATATTCAACGATCGTGGCAATTTCTTTAAATTCGCAATCAGCGTTATTGAGATGAATAAATATCTCCACCCACCGATCCACATTCGAAACATTGCCTTCTCTCCATTCCATAGTTTTGTCGCTCGTTTTTAATATTTTATATCTAAATTGGGTATGCAAATATGCCGCATTTTCATTGGCATTGTACAAATTGTATTCGCTTAACTTGCATATAACGGCTTCGACTTCATTCCATTAGTATAAAAGCATTCAAATCAGGCAAAATTACCGAAAAAATCAGTGCGTAAAGCAGCCTTCGCAATCGAATTGTATCCATTGCCAATAAGTTTTTGCTTTTCTGCTACTACAGCTGGGGATAAAAAATCATCCTCTTGACGCATTTTTAGTGTTTCTTCGAACTTATTTTTGAAGTAAACAATATTATTGCATGAACTCGCTGTTCGCCGTTTATATTTCTATTATGTATCAAAAAACAGTACTTTGAGGGAGAAAAGCAGTACGCAGTTTTTGATGTCGAAAAACAGTACAGATACGAGCCTTAGTTATGACACAAGCGGATGAATCGGTTCTGGCCGGTATTCAAGAGAAAAATACTCCGTAAAATATATGGGCCCATCATCGTTAACGGAGAGTATCGGCGACGTATAAATCATGAGCTGTACACTGACATTGACGTGGTCAGACGCATTAAGGTGGAACGGTTGCCTTGGCTAGGTCATGTTGTACGCATGGACGAAAATGATCCAGCTCGAAAAGACTTCGACAATAAACTCGATGGACGGCGCAGAAAAGGGCGACCAAAACTCTGTTGGAAAGACCAGGTTACTGAGAACCTTACAGAACTTGGTGTGACTAACTGGAGAAGATCGAGGTGCTTATAATATTTTTCTACGTGCGGTATATAATCCACTGGGATTGCAAAGTACCAGCTAAAAAATGGAAAAAGTCTGTAAATACAAACACTGCTGTATGACTCCGATGTGTCAAAGCATTTTCAATATTTTCCATATATTTTCTTTGCTCAAATTTACATACATTGCGTTTTGAACGAATTGGCATTCTTATTACTTCGTGGTTAAGTCTAACCGTCACCAATGTCCCTAATGGACAATCCATTTTCAATGGTTTGGTCACCCTAATGTAATGTAATGTTCAGTCGAAACTCTCTATAACGAATTCCTAGGGACTTGATATTTACTTCGCTATAAAGAAAATTCGCTATATAGAAAAGAAAAACAATTGTGTTCCTTTTAAAATTTTTTATTTGTAGTAGTCAGTTATTTTGGTTTAAAGTACATTCTTCCACTTTTCTTCTTCAATATAATTTTCTAACACATTTAGAGAAGTTAACACAGTACATATCGCGATATGCAAAGGCAAACTGATAGCGACTGCAAGAAATGTGAGGGATGGTAATGATTCCAGTTGTCACTTGTATTGTTCGGTGGTTCCCCAAAATACACTTTCAATTTTAAGGTAAATAAACGATTCAAAACATCAGTCTCTGTTTGTGCTTTGTGTAAGCAACAATAACACACAAAAAGCGACGTCAATTTCTTTTTTGTGAGCGTGCGTTCGGTTTTGCCTAAATTCGTTATATGGAGATTTGAAAACGCTTCCATCTTGAAGTTGCGATCGTTATAAAGAAATATTCGCTATAGGGAAATTCGTTTTATGGAGATTATACATTCAAAGTAGACCCAAAACAGTGTTCTTATAATTGCTTCGCAATAAAGAAAACTTCGTTATAGAGAGTTTCGACTGTATTAATGTTTTGTCCCGCTTAAAATTTATCTGAGCTTTCACTCAGATTGAAATACATACAAATTGCGACGAGTAACGGATACGGCCAATGCAAGCCATCTTGCACTATCGCCATACTTTTGTTAAGAATATGTATTTCAATCGTTATCCGGATTACATCCACACCACACGATAGTTCCTACTCTATGTACAAAGAAAGGTAAAACGATTAATAAAGGTCCCGCCTTTAATTAAATGAGAAAATACTAATTACATTGGTCTTCTTATTTTCCTTGCTTTATTTGCAACGCAAACACTTCGTATGAAAATATAAATGTTGCAGGAAACATTTTCAACTTTTCTTGTTCAACTTTAATTTGCATGGTATTTTACAACATTTCGTACGAAACATTGAACTTAATACTAGCCTTTAAGGGGTAATTATGAAAATGCAACACAGAGCAAAAGATTAACAGGTTTTTCCTTTTTAGAATTTTCGGGAATTCTGTAAAAATGTCGAAAAATTTCAATATGAAAAAAAAATACTTTTATAATATTTTATTTGTTTCATTTTATTTTATTTCGCATTATTACTATTTCCATATTAATGAATAGTTTTGAATATTTGTTTAAAATGCATTTGCTTATGGACTGACTGACGTTTCTTTTTTCATTTAAAATCAAATAAAACAGTAATTAAGTAGAAATAGTAAATAGTGAAAACAGCTTCAGTTGATAAAAATAAACAAGTTTAAATAAATTAAGCTAAAGAAACATTTAAAATACATCTATTTAATACATTAAAAATACACAAAAATCTAGTCATTCCGCACGATTAACTACAATTGAAGTAAACTCAAAGAAGCCGTCGTTCTCGTTTTTTTCATGTTAAACAATTTGTGACAACAAATGGCAGGACTGACTATATAACGAACAAAATTCATTATTGCTTAAAAGTCGGACAAGATTATGATGTTTCAAGTAATTGTGATCTTAACTGGTTGCATTGGTTGCTCACTTCTTTTTTTTCATTTAGATATAAAGTTGATATTTGTTTCTTTGAGGCCTATAATTAATTCAAAAAAGTTTGCTTAAGCAAAGGGCACCATTCACAACATGAAAGCGTCTTCATGCAGAACTTTAGAAGGCCAAACCAGCATCGCGATAAGTGGTGAAGATCTTTTCAATGGAGTTGACGTAGGCGGCAGTTCTCAAGTCAAGACCCAAGTTGTATTTCATTGCTGTCTTCATGATAGCACGAGCAGAACGTTCCATGGTGTAATCCAAACCTGAGTGCACGATGTCCTTTTCAGACGCACCAGAAATACGTTTTTGGAAGGCTTCCGAGGGAGTCACAGGAATGCGACCACCAACACGACCGAAACGGCGTTCCAAAGATTCTTGCACAGATTCTATATAAAAAGAAGAAACAATGTTAGTTGATGTAGAATTATATTTACGTGCACAAGCAATGTTAGGACAAATTTATAGAAGGGAAACATAAGGATTTTAAGCTTTTTCTCAAATTAAGGTTAAAATGCACACGACATTTGTATTAACGAAACAATCCATTTGACTACAATATCTACATCACTAGACATTATGTCTTGTGATTATTTGTACATCCTGATAATACATAGAAGCATACACTACACATTGGACTTTACACAGAAATTTGGAGAACAATATATATATCATCTTAAATGAAAATAAACACACTATTATTTGCGTCTTACAGAAGAATACCAAAAAATTAAGAGAAATTAATATTTCAGCATTTTTTAACCCTATCATTTGTAAGATATTTAAACTGTCGTGAAAATATCAATTTCTCTATAATTTTTACCTTCAGAAAACGAAAATCGTCGACATGCGTTATTCCATTTATGTGACGATACGCATATTTTGTTTTTTGTTCTGACAAAATTTGTTATATTCGGTTACAAATTAATATCACAAACTATTCTTTTATATATTAACTGACTAATGATTGCATGGATTAAACATTTAAAATCAAATGATAATACAGGATAAACAAAAAAGAATAAAAATGAAACTGTACCGTCCAAAACAAATCTTTCAATTGATTGTTGCACTGAGGCTAAATTGATTTAAGAAGAAATAGAAAAGAACGGAAAAGATAAAACAAATTACTATGGCAATAATGTAATGAGCAAAACACAATACAATACAGTGCTACTATAAAAAAAGGCGGATCAACTTTAAGTCTACGTACAAGTCCAAATTTATATATATAAAACCGAAAAGAAACTAAGGTTAGATTAAAGGATCATCAAAAAGCCAACCCAAATATTAAGGTGAAACCATAAGTAAATCAAATAATATTTAAATATTTAGAAACAAAATATGATCCAATAGATAGAATGAAGTTAAGCTTAATTTTGGACTGAAAGCAATATTTATATAGTATATAATAATAAAGACATTATTTATTGACTTACCCAACAAGTGGTAGTTAGATTCACGTTCGTACTTGAATGTAAGACGACCATAAGATACATGGTTCAAATTTTTCAACCACTCAAAGAAGGAAACAGTTACACCACCGGCATTAATATACAAATCAGGTATAACTAAGATATTGCGATCAATCAAGATCTTATCAGCAGCAGGTGTTGTTGGTCCGTTGGCGGCTTCAGCAATGATCTGAAAGTGTACATTTTTTAAATTAGAATTAAGGTTTACTAATAACAGAATTGGTAATCTTACCTTAGCTTGAATCTTATGGGCGTTTTCACTGTTGATTACTTTTTCAACGGCAGCAGGAATGAAAATGTCGCATGGTTCGAACATTAAATTTTCGCCTTCGTAAGGTTTGGCATGTGGGTAACCAACAATGGTACCATGTTCGTTCTTGTAGTCTTCCAATTTCTACAAATAAAAAATAAATAAATATCGTAAATATAAAAATAAGAAAATTACAAAATAGTGAATGGGCTCACCTTGGGATCAATACCCTCAGGGTTGTAGATGCAACCGTCGTGTTCAATAACACCAATGCAAGTGGCGCCAGCGCGAGTCAAGTAGCGGGTAGAGTGGAGACCAACATTACCAAAACCTTGAACAATGAAAGTTTTTCCACCCCAGCCGGGTGTGGTTCCGATCATGCTCATATAGTTGGCTTCGTTGATGAAGTTCTCCAAACCATGGAATACACCACGACCAGTAGCGGAAACTCGACCGTGAATACCGCCTTGGTTAATAGGTTTACCAGTTACGCAAGCGTGAGCGTTAATGTCCAAATGACCAATAGTTTTGGCATAAGTATCGGCAATCCACGACATTTCGCGTTCACCAGTACCCATGTCAGGAGCGGGTACATCAACACCGGGTCCAATGAAACCTTTCTTGGCCAATTCAAGAGTGAAACGGCGAGTGATTTTCTCTAACTCGTGTTCCGAGTATTCTTTGGGGTTGATCTTCAAACCGGCCTTTGCACCACCGAATGGTACATCAACACAAGCGCACTTAAAGGTCATCAAAGCAGACAAGGCTTTCACTTCGTCACGTGACACATCCATTGAAAAGCGAATACCTGTAAGAATAAATAGACACATTATTACTCATTTAAAATGAAATAGAAACAAAAAGAAAAACAAACAAAAATTCACAGATTCATACATAATTGTTCGCAAAAACATTTGGAAAATGGCCAAACTTTTATTTAATTTGAATTTTTTTTTTTCTAGATTTCACACCACCTTGTGTTGAAAATTCACTGCAAATAAAATCGGGGAATCTGCATTTCAAGGCGCTGAGTTGTCTGCTAAATCGACCCAAATATAAATATAAGCGAATGTAAAGAACAATTAGCAACATTTGCCAGACACGTTTCTTTAAATGAAAATTGTGCCAGGAACATTGCAAAATTAGTGCAGATGGCTTGTAGAACGTGATAAAAGCAATGGCATTTTAAAACGACAACAGTCTTTTACAGTAAGAGGTCAAAATTAAATAAAAATGTCATATAGTAATAGGTATATACAAAATAAACAACATATGCTAATACATATGTACATTAAGATGAACACTCAATGTATCGGAAAACTGAAAACTCATCTGTTCCAAAAAAAACGACTAGTACTGTGTGAGGTTAGGTTAAGGAATTAATTGACAAAAATATGAGCTCGATCGGTTGAAAATTTAAGTGCCGCTCGAGGTTTACCCTTGTTTTCACAAACTTCAAACTGTTACGTTCGCGATCCCAAATTAGCATTTGTTATCAGTACTCCGTAATTTGTTATATTGTTATAAAGTGTTTGTGTATTAAAACAAGAGACAAAATTGTTTCCCATTCGCAATCGTAACTGTTATATTTTCAAACTATAAAGATTTTTTGTTATTGCAATTCAAATTATTTATATAGAAAATGGAAAAAGTTAAAAGTGATCCTGCCAAGAACAAGAAGTTTCTTGAAAAAGTCGGTAAAAGACAATTGCGAATTAATTCAATGGAATGAGAATATCCCAAATATAACTGCAAGTTCATTAGATTTCCTGCGATGAAAATTTAGAAAAAATTTTCGACCTGATTCAAATATCAAACATCATTTAAGGTCGTACAATAACTAATGATTATAAATTTATTTATTAATCAACTAACGCCCTTGAGGACAACATGTTGATAGAGTTATTAAAAAAAAAAGACTTGTATAATTAAGTTACAAAACAATTAATTAATTAAGTAACAAAAGAAAAAAAAAACTTAAAACTAAAACTAAGTAATTTTTTTAATTTAGGGCGGGTCAATTTATTTTTCGCGAAAATCGTATACCAACTCGGAATCTACGATGAATTCTAAGAAAATTTCACCAATAAACTAAAAGAATGCAAATTGCAAGAAGAGATATTTTTTTAGTTTTTAAATGAGCAAAAATCATAAATTCAAATATAATTTTCTGCGTAAAGCTTCGAGCAAAATGAGGTATTGCAGAAGCCTCTAAAAGTTGGCATATCGAAATTAAGTTTTTGAAAATTCATGAATTTGGTATCCGATTAGTAGCTGTTATTGATAACTATTGACATTTTTTATTCCCTGACTTAAATTGACGTCGTTATTGAATTGAAACGGCACTTTTTCTGTCGTTTTGGCATAGAAATTATAAGTGGTCAGCAGTAGAAAAAAGGAATAATGAAATTAATAATAATTTGAAAAGCTTGTCGCAGAGTTGGACAATCGTCCGACTTCAGCTTACATTCTTACATTCTTCATAAGTTAAATCTGATTTTAAATCCTGATCTGATTAAATTTAAATAAACAAAATCTTTTTCAACAGACAAAATAAAACGGCTTATGCAAAAATTTAATAAATTTGTTAAAGAAGGAAACAATAATGTGACCCAATTTTACACAGTCCAACCTCAAAATAAACATATCGCTCATTTAGTGCAAGGACCGCACAACTCAAAAAACGTGACTTTTGAGATAATGATGTAAAATTGTTCGTTATATCATACTTCATATTGTGAAAAAAATCATAATTATATCTCTTATACATTCCGCTTGAGAGCTTTTGATTTCCTCTATTCTTTGCAAGGTGGGAGTAAATAGAAATTTTACAACAACAAAAATTAGACAATACAAATAAAGAGCACCCAGTTGCCTACATTCGAAATTATCAACATGGTATTAATTAATTTAATTTATGCTTTCAAATACTTGTCCATGTATGAAAATAATATTTTGAAAATTATTATTTTTTAGATCAGTATTTCATTTCATTTAATTTTATTTTATTAAATAATCTGGTGACTTAAAGCCATAATATCATGTCCATTTTTATGCAACACTACCCCTACACCTTAAAATATTGTACATACATATGAACATATAAACTGACTAAACTTGGGCTCTCGCATAATTTATTTTTCATTAAACTCTTGGAATTATAAAATGTGAGCGAACCACAGCATTATGGATGCTCTCATCATAAAATAATTTATACCGCCAAAATTTGTAGATGGAACGAAAATACATTTGGTTCCTTGCTACACTGGCAAATACGTGTTCCCTTCACGGCCATCAACAACTAAAACTCTACTGTACTTAAACAAAAAAGAAGAGAAGCAAAGCATCAAATAATTTTTAAAACTATTGCATATGTATGTTACTGTTTCGATCGCAAGTCAAAGCCTGTTATCAATTCTTATACGAAAACGACGATTTCTTTTTCAACAACTCATTTCTGTACGAATGGTCATACAAACAAAGCTATAAAAGATAATGAGTCAAATACAAAATCAACACATCTGAACATTTTTTGTTCAAATAGAAAACGAAAAAACAACATAGACGAGAGACCTATACGTTGTTGATATTTGTCCCACTAACGGCGTCAGCAATGTTATCGCGTGATATAAACGTTGATCAAGAAATCGGGATAATCTTATCACCTTTTCATTTCAAAATACTCGTTTTATATGTGAATGTTTTTACAAAACAGTAACAAAAAATATATCGTGCTCTTAGAAACTGACAGCACGACAGCGAAAAGCTTTAAAGAAAAAATAAAGTTGAGTAGCAACAACCACGAAATAGGGGGCTCGATCGCCCGGTATGTGGGGTGTGCGTTTAAATATAGAAAGAGATAAAATCGAAGGTTAAAAAGAATTCGTTTCTTTTTCTAATGTTGCGCAAATGACAAAATAAAAAAGAACGTCTTGTTTTGTCGTCAGGTGATTTCAAAAGAAAGAAAGTGATAATCACATACATATGGATGTATAGACCTTTTTTATATTACAGTAAAACTTCGATATAACGAATCTAGAGGGGATCGAAAAATACTTCGTTATAGCTATTGATTCGTTATACATATGCATTGTGAAACCTTGGTATAACGAAATTTAAAGAAATACGAAAGAAATTCGTTATAACTATAGTTTTTTTTTGTCCGAATTCTATTTTACACAAAAATACTAGTATAATAATAAAAATTAACTATTTAAGAGGTAAATAAAAAATTAAGTTTTTATTATTTTTTTATTTTATTACATTTTAGTAAAATATTGTGTAATTTTTGTTTGTTTTTTCTCGTATAGAAATTTTAAAAGGGAATTCCCCGTTTTGTTTAAAATTTCATTTTGCTTTATGCTTTATTCTGACTTCGTTGTATGGAGGCTATAGTTCAAGACTTCGTTATGAAGAGGCTTTTGATAATGACTTACACACTTAAAATGTTATATGTATGTATTACTCAATTATAATTTCGTTGTATAGAGGCTTTTGAAAAAATACTTCGCTATATAGAGGCTTTATAGATCAGAATTTTTTCGTTATAGCTATAGAGCATTTTTGTATGAAAAACTTTGCAATAAAAAGGTTTTTTCAAGGGTCTCAGCTAAAAATTCGTTATATTGAGTTTTTCGTTATAACAAAGTTCGTAATATCGAAGTTTCACTGTATCGTTAAATGGCTTATCATATCTCGAAGATTGTTTTTGAGAAATACGTACTAGTGAAATACATTGTTTTTTTCCTATAATAATTTAACAAACTTGTAACTAGCAGTGTTTAGAACTGTGTTAATTAAATCACTTTATGTCAATATTACGAACGAAACGTTACAATGTATTTTTCTCTTTTTGTAAAACAAACCTGTTTAGACGGCATTTCGGTCGACGTCATTTGTTTGAGGATTTCATTCGGCAAACAACTTTATAAGTGAACACTTCAACTAAAATATTGTAACGCTGGATATGGTCAGCAATAGGAAACAAAAATGTAAATTATAAATTTTAACTTTTCAATAAATTGCAGATTGAATTTCTGTGGTCAGTTTATATTCAAGCTATGCTTTTAGATCATGCAAATTGTCACGTTTAGAACCAACTCAGAAAACATTTCCTTAAATACATGGCACAAGAAGTATTAATACAGGTGGCGTTTAAAGTCAGCAGCTTTTAACACTTTTTTTTCAGATTGTGGCGCCTCTGTACTGTCAACGTACATATATCCGCCTCGATGCTCTTTTCGGTTGTCAAAGTTTTGTATGGATATTTTGGGCGCTAGAGAGGCACTACATAAAATTAATTGCCTATTGTTGTTGCAATTGGCAATATTGGAATTTGCTACATTTGTTGCAGTGAAAACTTAGATAAATTGCTATCGGTTCAGATTAAGATTTTTTCGAAAATATGGCTAAATATGATCCAATTTTCAACACTTCTAAATATCTGAAACTTACGGTGAAAAGAAAATATGGAAAACTCTGCAATGTCGGCATAGCAGTAAACAAACTTTATATGATCAATAAAGTTGTTTAAAAGTGTCATGATTTTGCTAAGCTTGCTTGTTTATAGAGTAAAGGTAATAAAAAAAAAGAGAAAATTTTCAAATTATATGTATTAAAGTTTGCAAAATGCATTTTGAAATTTATTGACAAAGTCTAATTTTTGTTATTTCACCAAGCTGCACTATGCACTTTTTAAAAATAGTTTGGTTAGTTTTAATAAGAACTCAATGAAAATTGAGTCCGTTTGATCTAAATTTTGTTATATTTTTATACAATAATAGTGCACAGAGCACAAAAAAATGCAACACAAATTTGCTGAACAAATTCATCGCACAAAAATCTTTTAATTTTACAAGTTCTCCTCCACTGAGATTCTCATACATTTTTAAAAATGTTCATTTGTAGCACAGATTTGCATATACTTAGTATGTATTGAAAAAGTATTAGTATGTACGTAAAAATGATTTATTTCATTGTGCGAAAAACATTTGAAGTGCCATCGTATTACATATGGAGTATCGTGTAATAACGTTGTAACTAGCAATGAGTTGTAATGAACAAAATAAAATATTCTAGAAAGTATCTGCTATTTTTAAAAAGCTTTTTATGTTTCCTAAACATTTTGAATTTTGTCGTTTAAAACGTTATTTCCGGCTTGATATTAAAAAATCTAAAATTTAAAGAAAAACAAAAACATATTTTCATTAAAGGATAGCACATATGCACAACAAATATTAGAAAATTATATCCATCGTTGTCTTAAAAGGTTGGCAATAATTTTAGTTATTAAAAAAGGAAACAGATTTAGCAACACATTTTAACACATATAAGTTACATATTACTTTTTGAACATCCCTCGCGTCTATGCACTGCATAAACCACATACACACATATAAATTGTTTAGTCAATTGATAAGCGTTACAATTTGTCACAAGACTTAATAAAAAAAAATATAAACAAACAATTTTGCATGTACATTTAATTTACAAGACTCATAACAAATGCTTTTTGTACGGTATATATGAATGATCATTTACAAATGTCATAGGATTCAAAATGAGAAAAATATTTGCATATCCAACGTGGATCTGTAATTGAAGGCATGTATCATGACACCACTACGTAATTTATTTTTGGAGTGTAAATTTATGCACATCAACTAAATTTATTTACTTTGAATAATGTTGTTGTGAAATAATACTATCATACTAATTTGATAGCAAAAAAAAAACATTTGAAGATCTATAACTTTAAATTTTAAAGATGATAACTAACAAATATTATATTAACGTTTATTTATTGTTATTATCATTTTATTTTCATTTAACGCTTAACACTCAAATATACTCCAAAGACGTGTAATTCGTTAAAACAATATGAGAAAAATAATAAATAGATTAACATGAGCAGCAGAATAAACAGCAACAGTGCTTTTGCCGTTTGCTAAAAAAATATTGTTTACTACTTTGTATATTTTCCTACATCGACATAGTATGTACATATGTATATATGTATATGTAGTATCTATATATTCATATATAAAAATGTGTTTGTACATGTGTGATATTCGATTGATCATGCGACTTTTGTTACCATGTCCCACGACTATTCAACTTAAAATTTGGTACTTTCGGCGAGATAGCAACATATTCGTTATGGCACACAGAGTAGTGCATTTAACGAAAACCAAAAGAAAGCGCTAATTGATTTCATTTAATTGTTTTACTGTGGGTTTTTAATCATGTTACCCAATTGTGTTTAAATTGATTATCAAATATTTCATATCTAACTATATGGCGCTTTTGTGTGTTGTAAATATTAATATTAGGAGTACTAAACAATGTGCCATTGTAATAAAGTTTATTTTATCGATATTTAAGTTTATATATGTATTGAGATATTTGTTACTTTGTCTCTTCTACATTAAAAACAACCTGTTAAGAACTCAGAGGCGTAGAAGCGTATATTGACAGAAAAATTCATTTTATTCTTATCCATCATAAGCTAAAACGTTTGACATGTTGACACAGTGGTCTTATATAACTTGTTTATCCAAGTTAATTCTTATTATCAATATTATCGATATCTGAAGATTTTATAGGCTTTAATTGCGAATGTATTAATGTATGTATGTATAATATATCATCATGGCAATTATATTCCTTAAATATCAATAAAATTTGAATTCTTTTAAAAAAATATGTTATTAATGTAATGTTAGGGTAGGGAAAAGTACAAGTTCTGAACTAGTAAAGTACTAGTTCTGCATAGGACAGTGAATTAGTTAACTCTCCATACAAACAACTGTCTCATTTAACACGTAGTTGTCGTAGGCTTGGGAGGAATTGCCCCTTTTGTACTAAAATATAAACAATTTAGAAATTCTAGTCGGGCGTTAGTTGATTGTCTCTTTGAACTACTTTGGAACCACTTCAAAATAGATTAAAAAGAACTAGTACAAAAATTGACGCTTTAGAACTAGTTATATTCTAGAAAATGTGAGATAGTTGTATAGTTTCCAAGTGGGGAATCGTTAAACTAGATCAAAAACGCAGTGGTCTTCGAAAGCTTAGTGGAAGCAACGTTGATAAGCGATTCGAAGGTGCCGTGTTCAATTCCCGGCCGGGGCACAGCCCAAATCAACATCGATGAAAAAATACTTTTCAAATACTTTCAATTTCTCCAGCCAACAAAACTCATTCTACATGCTTCCACTACAAAAATTCAGATTGCGCGCAAGGACCAAAGAAAAAGGAAATGATTTATCAACATCGCAAAATAAATCAACAAAACCAGCTGACTTAAAAAAAAACTTAATTTCCCTTTGCACCCCATGAATGAGGTATGGGATAGCTTCTCGCGTTGTTGTGAATTAACACGCTTTCTATTTTTAGATTCACAACTAACGTCACCTACTTGTTTATCGACGAATGCGAACGTCACTGTTTTGAGATGCTCTTACTAGACACGACGATTGAATCGACGCTTAATACTGCGAAGTTGCTGTCAACAACATTCGAGGGGAGCCGACAATGAAAGAAAAATTTATTTATTTTTTTTTTAAATGATTAGAGCCAGGTTTGAACCTTCGATCTCCCGCATGGTAGTCGCGTGTTCTAACCACTATGCCACGGCCGGACCCAGCTGGCACCAGCTGTTAAACTCACAACAAAATCTAACAATCCCTTGACACAAACATTGTTATCTACAAAGGAACGAAACAGGGTCGCCAACAATGATCGTATGATAATCGGACTACATGCCTGATCGAGTGACGATAAATTGAAAATCGGTATAAAGAATTATTACCCCAGCTACTTCCTCCAACTGTTACAACAACAACAAGAAAAACGTACTAGTTGAAAAGCATTGAATTAAGAACTTTTTCCAAAATGAACTACATAGTTCCAAAATATCGAATTATGAGCCAGTTGAATAAGAAATAATTTCAGAATAACAACTTATCAAGTTGTTAGTAAAAAAATATTTTAGAGAAAATCAGTGCACATTTAGAGCTTTTTATTTGTTAACAAAAGATGACACATGCGAAAAAATTTACATATTAATGTACTGTCTAGATTATAAAATTACGTCCTTAATTACATTAACGATTATGTTTTGTTAGCCAAAAGTGTTGGGAACTTATTATTGACTGAACACTTAGTAAGACTAATCACTATAAAGCTATGTTTTTACGATAACTCGATGCAAAAGAAGGCCAATTTGAATCTATATAGTGTTCATTAATATTTGTAAACAAACAGAAGTAATTAAAATCTTTTCTGCATTGACAATTGTTCATATGTGATGTCGAACAAAACAAAAACAATTATCGAATATAAAACAATCATATGTGTTTTTTTATAAATTGTCTAATTTAAAAATCTTGAGGATTTCAAGCAGAAAACAAAACAGAATGTAAGTTTTCAAACTGTGCCTAGTTTACCAAATAAATGTGTAAACATATGTATTTAAAAATTTAATATAAAGTCATTGTTAATGCATCAGATACCAAAGGCGTTCTAGTGCCGTACTATTCGAAAAATAATAGAAAAATATTCGAATAATAATAATAGACACTTTGTCATTTTAAATGTTAGAAATGATATGATTAATTTCATTTTTGTTAGAGGCTTAAGATTATACAACTTATCGATCATTATTACAAATAATTCGATTATTATTTTGCATTGTATACTACATTCCAATTACTGATAATAATGATTGTTAGTTTTATAATTGATTTTTGTGTTTATTTTTAATATTCATCTCAAATGTAATAATTGGTGATAACTTACACTATTTTTAAAAATAGCGGTTTTGAACTTTCTCTACTTTATGTAGTTTTTTAATAAAGACAAGTCTGAGGCAATTAATTAGTTAATTAATTTAGTTCATTCCTAATATAAAACCAACTTTGTTTAATTTATTATTTTGAAAGAAAGGCTATATAGTATGTAATTTATTTTAAGACATTGTAGCGATGATTCATTGTTTCCTTTCATTTCAAAAAAATAAACAAATTATCTATATAAACTAAAAGGTGAACATAAATGGCCATGGCCAGACATTGCCGGCTGGTCACTTGATCAATTGAAATACATTATAAACTAATACAGCTGTTGACAAAGTCTAATGGGGTTATTATTATAAGTTTAACTCCAGAGCGCTCATACTATAAACACACAGCTGTCTAATTTGACGAACACTAGAACAGGTGCCCATGAATGAAATGCCAACATTTATTGGAACATCACATTGGGCTGTAGTGTATACTAGGGTGATCAATTATTCGGGTTTTTGCGAAAACCGGGTTTCGAATTATTCGACAAATGGCATTAAAAAAAAACCGGTTGCATTTTTTGAAATTCACAAAAAACCGGATAATCCGGTTTTCAAATGTACGCCAAATAAAAAATTAAAACACAATTTTTGACAAAAAAAAATTATTAAAAAATAACAGAAAACAATTCAATTATACTTATAAAGAGTAAACTTTTAGTTTAATTATAATTACAATGCAAAACATTACTGAGATCATTTTGTTTTGTTGAAAGATAAACAAAATATAACAATTCATTTGTAAATACTTGATTATATATAAATATATTTAATTTAATCTTTAGTTTCCCCTAAATAAGATACCATTTAAGTGCTTGGGTGTATACCTTTTTTTTCTTTGGTTTTTATTTACACTCCCCAAATGGTTCAGTAGAGCGGAGGTTGAGGAACCCCTGCAACCTAATTGCTTAGGACATTGCCTGCATCTAGCTAATCTTTTCCGTCTCGATCAAAATATTTCCATACAGAAGGCATTTACATCCACAAAACTTGAACACCATTGAAAGACAGCACAATATTTCATATAAACCAAAAGATTACCTGCTCAATGTTAGGTCAAACGATTTTTTCACTATTTTAACTTTAATGAAAAAAAAATGCAGCTCTGCTTTTAAATTTTGCTGATTGGCATGTATTAATTTATTTGTAAGAATGTAAATGGAAAGGAAAATATGAAAAAACAGTAATAGTTGTCAGAATTATAAAACTAACAATTAGGTTGTTCGGCCGAAACACTGGAAAAAACATGTACGAGTACACATTTAACACAATTATGCATAAATTTAAATAAAAAATATCGAACGCCAAAAAACCGAGATTCGACAAAAAATAACCGGATTATTCGATATTCGAAAAACAGGGATTAAAAAAAAACCGACGGTTTTTATGAGTGAAAAAAACCGAGTAGCCGGTTTCTGAAAACCGAACTGATCACCCTAGTGTATACACAAAGCACTGCATTAATGTTAAGTATACCTAAGTGCAAATTCGGGCCGCTGTTGGTAGGAGAAAGGCGAGAGGCATTTACATGACAAGGGCTTACGTGTGCACTACCACCCAAATACAATCCTTAGTGGAACACGGAAATGTAAAAAAAAAAACACGACAGGGTTGCTGAATCAATGTCTTATGCAATGTTATGCAAATAATGTTAGTATTCAAGAAAGAGCTACGTATGTACATATGTATGAATGTCATAACAAAAATGTCCAATTATTACGACATATTCTTCCCATAGGATAGAGGGACTTTTGAGAATATCCCAAATTATCTTTGTATTTGCGTCAAGTATATTTTTGTGTTTGTCGTGTGCGGAACATTCTTGCAGACATTTGTTTCCCGTATAGAAGGAAAACAGCAAAAGAATATCAACAACAAAAAACACAGCACATAAAGCGGAACGCCGCATTATGCGTCAACAAGAAAATGTTGAAAAAACGAAAGCCGCATAGACATTACATAATCGGAGAATCAGCAGAGATGATGAGGGGAGCCAAGTGGTGGAGCATAATTAAGGCCCCCCGAATTATGCTATGGAAAGATTTGTTCGAAAATACATAAATACGTGACATGTGGTACTTACCGCCCTTGGTTGGAACACGATGTGTGCTATGTTGGGCACGGTAGCCGGTAATCAGCTCAAAATCACCGGAATCACGACGCAATGGGAAAGCAATCTCAATAATATGGTCGCAGGGTTGCATAAGCATCAAGATACCCTTAACCTTCTTTTTCTTCTCCTCCATGGACAATTTGCCCTTCATATCGTCCAGCAGACGGTCTTCGGCGATTTGGCAACCACGATGGAAGAAGTATTCGACCATATCGAAGAAACGGGGATCCTTGGCCGTAGGAACTTCCTTTAAACGATCGGGAATTTGGTATTCAGCATAGCCGCGAGCTTGCAAGGCAGCGGTAGGCAAAGCCTTAACCAAAGTTGCAACCTCCTGTTGGCGAACGGCTGCCTGACGGGCTAAACTCTTCAAGTGATACATTCTCCTGCTTTTGAGAACACAACGCGAATATCACAATCTAACAAAACAAGTCACTTATTTTCTGCCGAGACACACACACACTGACTTTAACGTTCTCTGGAGCTGTTCACAACTGTTGGCAAACCGACACCTCAACTAACTGACTGAATTTCCCTTTCGAAACTTTTAAATTGAATTTGCTTCGTGCCCAAGCTAGATAATATAATGCGTGTGTGTGATTGTTATATATAAGAATATGCGAAGAGTGCAACAAAAAGAAATTAGAAAATCAATGGTTGCAGCAGAGTTGTATTGGGACGAAAAGCTTCGCAGCAGAGCTTTTTAAACTTGTTTGTTTTTTTATATCGATTTACGTGGGCAATATGCAAATTAGTTTTTTTTTTGCCGAGAAGTGCAAAATATGTTGTGCAGCCCCAAAAAAAATGTACAAAAATATTACGGATCTCCTTATAATGCCTAACGGTACAACAGTCGCAATGGAAAATGTTGAAATTATCAAAATTAGCAAAGCGGTAGAACAAAAGGGTATAGTTTGTTGCATTTTTCGTATCAATCAATCAATCTTGACTTATGGCTCAATCACTATTGACCTTACTTAACAAAACTTAACAGAAGAGATCAGCTAATTAAAACTTCTACATACATTTTGTATGAAAGTAGTTATTAATCTCTTAACCTAACTTAACATAATACTGGAACCTGCAGAAAACAGATTTTTCTTAAGTTTTTTACGTTTGGTGGCAAGCAGCTGATTTATTTTGATATTGTTGTTTTGTTATTTGCAAAGTTTTGTGTTAATTTGCAGCCGTTTAGTAGAATTCAAAAATGAACGATGAAAAGTTAATACCTCCTGTGCAAGAGTATACTTTGTTGTACGATAAGACATCGGCATCGTTTAAACATTTGTTCATGTTCCTTAAGTTGTCAATAATGACTACTTTTGCACTTTGTTACGTTCTGTTAATTTAAGTTCTGTTTTGTTAAGTTATGGCAAGAGTGACTGAGTGATTGATTATATTATCGGTCAATAGCTCCTCACTAAAAATTTTTATTTTTTTTTAATTTCATATTTAATATTCAATTACGTACACTGATTTGAAATCGTATCAAAATCTATAACATTGTGTCAAATGTTTTGTATTTGAACAATATTTGAGAAATAGTTTGGGTTTATGTGCCTTAAAAATTGTCATGTTAAAAAAGGATTTTCAAGCTGAAAGTAATAAACTTTGTGAAAACTTTTGGAAGTAGTCAGAAATCTTTGTAAGTGTCCAAATTTATATAAAATCTCTGTGCAATACACTATAATATCCCTTTTTCAGAAAAAGGAAGAGTAAAAGCGGTTTTAACTGAAAATATTCAATAGGTACTAAGATAGTACCATCATAAAAGTTATTGAATTTATTCGTTTAAATTTACAGCCCATTTTTTCGATGACACCCGAATACCTGGAACGGGTAATGAAATATTGGCGTCTGATTTGACACAAAGAAATAAACTTTAAAAAATTTAATTTATCTAATAAAATTAAACAAAGACTATTATTCGTTTGGTTTTATATTTTTCACAAAACTAAAATATGTGTCCAAATCGTAACAAAAACGCATTTTATGCTATTTAGTATCTTATTGGAAGCTTTAAGCTATGTATTGACGGTTGCCAGATCTTGTAAAGTTGGCAGATCTGCTTATCTACCGGCAATGTACTGTCATGGACAGTGTTGCCAATATAATTATTTTTCTGCAAATGGTGTATTTTGCAGATGCATAAACTTCGCACATCTGTTTGCAATTTTCTTACAATAATTTGATAATGACAACATTTTGTGGTTCACACGACTGTCGGATGTCTGGCAATACTGTTGTTTTACGATGTAATAACAATGTTTTTTTATGTTCACGCGGTTGTTAAACATTTTTCAGGCAATATTGTTAGATCTGGCAACCGTCTGTGCGTAGCTTTAGTATAAATACAAAAGGGTTTTTAAGCTTGTGTCGCATATGTGTAAACAGGTGTCTACTCGGTACCGGAATATATATATTTACAGCTCTAATATACACTAAAGTTGTATTCAGCTTTCAGGGTAAAGGCGCCATCTGGTGGGTAAATGGAATCCTATGATCAATTCTTATTTTATCGGCTTTTTGTTGCTTAATTTGCAATGAATTGTCATAAAAATACCGGCATTTGTGCAGCTGGATTTGCGAAATAAGAAGTTGTGGCAAAGAAATCTGGTCATTGTTGAGTTTTGTTGATACGAAATATCAAGCTTTCGCTGCTGTGCGTTTGTATTTGAGGGGTCTTCCTACGGCCTCAGTAATTAATTACTGCCATTGTTTGTAAACAATAGAGAGGCGAATGTGGTCACCAACCAGTTTCATACCTTAAATTCTCGAATACTTGGTCATTTCTGATTTTGTGGTTTTCAAATAACAAACTTAATGCGTTTGAAGGCTTTGTTACATTTTGACAGAGGAATTAAATTGAAATTAATAACAAATTTGTTCAATCGCCCAAGAGTGATAGCACCTGAGTTATTGCAAGAAGATAAATTTGTGGACGGGTCTTGTAATTTTTCCACATCTGCTGCAGTAAAGTTTGAATCCGAGACTCGCAGGAGCCGTAAGGTTAGTAATGCAATACTATTACTTTAGAATTACATAAGTGGAATTGCTTTGGGAATCCTTTTTCGTACTGGGTGTGGTTTCCTCAATTTTTTAATTTGGTGTTCTCTCCGATTGGCGCCATGCATTGGAACGATACATGCAGATGTGTTTTCTAAAAATAGCATTGTTTTTTCGTTTGCAAATATTTGCTGTCATTTTGCATTTAAATTTCTCATCATTTGGCTATCTTATCTCCAGCGAAATTTCTGCGCGTATTGTTGCCAAATTATCTGCTATGCTTAGCTGCCAAGTAACTTTTCATTATATATGTTCATACGTGTAGTTGTCAACAATGATTATGTACTGGCGACTGTTTGTACACACAATCGTATATGCCGATATGATGAATATTTCGCAAGGCGTTTGAACTCTTATCGGCCACAAGGCTGAACAGACCTTATCGGTAGAATTATATATGTTTAATTTTTTATTTATTTACATTGTAATATATATAGCCTGAAAGACCAATTATTAATGTATATACGATGCCCACATTTGCCCAACCATATATCTTAAAGTGATCAGCTTTATCACACAACAAATTACTGCCATTGCGTTATTTGAGCGATTATTTAGTTTTCCAAAATAAAAAGCATTAAAAGATTCATCACCGGTTCTTATTGACCTGTTGCTTCTTTGAAAATCACGCCAATATCCTTCCTTAGTACTTACACAGTAGTCTTTGGAATTATATACTTTAATCGTAGACGTATCCCAAAGTCTAAATAAAATATATTAATTAAAAACTTCAGACCAATGTTGGCACTATCAAATTTCTTTATGTAGACACTGCGCGATAAGATAAATATATGCAATCTTTGATTTTAACGAAAGATTATCGTTTAAAAAGATTATGGTTTAATAGGGAAATCAATGTTATCGTTTTTGCAAAAGCCAATGAGTAATTTCGAATCATTGGGTCAACATGTTGAAGCGGAAAAAGTTTGAATTTGTAAATTTAAAAGTTTTAAAACATTTAATTTTTTGTTGCTAATTTTTATTCTTTTTTATATTTTAGATGGCTATTGACTTAAAGTTCAATTCGTCTCTTACGAAAAGTGACCCACATTTTAATCCTGTTCTGATAATTGGTCAACTGAAGCATTTGAATCTTTTGAAATTTACGGATATCTCATGCAAATTGGAACCACGAGTAACCGAAGAGACCTTTAACAAGGCCATATCGTGTCTCCATCCATCTCCCACCGATAAGATATCACTATATTTGGATGTCGCAACAGTGGCAGCTGTGCCCTTGAAGTGTTCGCGACACAATACGCCATCCCGCGCCCATGCCATCACGCGTCTGGTGAAGAATAATATATTGAATGTGAACGAAGAGAACATCGTTATTATTTGTGAACGGTCTGATTTGTTTGCAAGTGCCTGTGCAGTTGTCAGAGCATTCTCTGTGTATTCTCGTAAAACCTCCAGTAATGTTGGAAGTCCCAATGCCGGCCGCATGGGCGACCAAGATGTGGATATGAAAAATGCCGCCACCAACTCAACAGTTAGTATTGAGTTCATTATTATTGAGAAAAATGGTAGTATTTCGTTGGAGCCATTGGATGAATCGGATATAAATTGTTTGGAGGTAGCAGCAAAGGGTGTTCAATTAGCTGCCCGGATCGTAGATATGCCCTGTAATGAAATGAATGTTAGCCATTTTATTGAAGAAGCAGAAAAAATCGGGTCTGAACTAAAAATAAAGCCTTTTATAATACGTGGCGAAGAATTGCGCGAGCGCGGATTTGGTGGTATTTATGGCGTAGGAAAGGCAGCCGCTGTGCCTCCGGCTTTAGTGGTGCTATCGCACGAACCAAAAGGTGCACAAGAAACTATTGCTCTAGTGGGCAAAGGAATTGTTTATGATACTGGCGGTCTTAGCATTAAGGGCAAAACAGCTATGCCTGGTATGAAACGCGATTGTGGCGGCGCAGCTGCGATCTTGGGTGCATTTTATGGTGCTGTTAAGTGCGGTTTCAAAGAAAATTTACACGCAGTCTTCTGTATGGCGGAAAATTCCGTGGGACCGAATGCAACAAGGTAATAATCCCCGCAGAGTTACTTTTTATATAATTGTTTTTATATTCATATTCATATTCACAAATTTAATTAATCAAATATTGCCCAGTGAAGGGCTACTTATTGATAGATGTACAAATCAAATAACTACAATATAATTATATATATAAGAATTAAATCCTACACACACGTTTTCAGAAAATGATTTGACAAATTTTGGTAGCACATTTAGTAAAGATAAGATTATCAGCGTATATATTTTTTAAAGCATTATTGCAAATTTATTGATCTGCTCTAGCAAAATGATTAAGCAATTTTTATTTGAAATTAGCAGGAGTGACAGAAAAATCTTTTAAATTTTGAGGCGAAATATACGATGCGAATTATGGAATTTCTATTTGAATTTAAAAATGTACTCTGGCTGGTTAGATTTAATGATACAGAAGATTATATAAAGGCATCTCAGTTTAATGTAATGTTCGAACGAGCAACCAAGAAAATACTTTTCATATAATGGATAACTTTCTCTGCAGCGAGAACCATAAACATATTTTAATACTCTGTGATAGCATGACGATATGCAATTTATTTGAGACATATCTGCACCATGAACAATTTCCAATCCATAAGGTATGTGCGGCATTAAGATGGCATGAGCCACAACATATTTTATACGAACAGGTTAAATTACATTAATTAAATCAAATTGTATAATTGTCTTAGGATAAGGTTGTATTTTGGACAGTAATACTGAGATAAGTTACTGTTTGCCCAGGGCCTGGTTCGAATGCATTTAGTTTTAGCAACGTTGATACTTATGTTATTTCTAGAAGCCCAGGCGCAGATACGACCTATGTCATTGTCCAGAGGAACAAAGCTATCACTAGCATATTCTGCGGGGCTAGAAAAAAATAATTGTATGTCATCAGAATAAACTCTAAGAAAAGAATAAAGAACTCTCATACTTATATCATTAACATATAACATAAATAATATGGGTCCTAATATAGATCTCTGAGACACACCAGATTTTTTAGTCTTGCATGTTATAGCCTCTGCTTCTGCTATTTTCCCGAAAATTTAAAATATTTGAGTCAAAAAATCTAAAATTTATAACTAACCACAACGAAATAAAATGAATATGTAGGCCTGCAGTCAACAGCGTCTTCCGCGCCTCTACTGATCTATACAAACTTTTGTTCTATCTCCTCCCGTTTTTCTGGAAATCTAAAACAAACAAAAAGTCAAATACTTACAATTTACAATGCAAAAAATTTGAATAACATATTTTTTTAGTTGTTGCTTTGGTCTTTTCTTTCATCTGATGCCGTTTCTTTGGAAACCAAAATACATCGAGTCAAAAATCACAATAATATTGCATATTGGTGAGGCGAGATAACTCTACCGCAGAGTTTTTAGTGATATTATATAGAGCGCTTTACAGTGTGGTGTAAAAATTAATTCTGTGTTGAAAATGAAAAACTGGGGTTTGATTTTGTAGTTTTGTAGGAGAGCACTTTCCAAGTTTAGACATTATTTTTAAAAACTATTGGTGATGGTGACCGGTCGTGGCATGATGGTTAGAACACGCGACTACTATGCGGGAGATCCCAGGTTCAACTCCTGGCACCAGTCATCAAACACATAAAAAAGTTAATTTTTCTTTGAACTTCGCAGTATAAGTGTCGAGTCAATCGGCATGTCTAGTAAAAGCTTCTCAAACAGTGCCGTTCGCATTCGTCGATAAACATGTAGGTGCCGTTAGTTGTAAATCTTAAAATTTCAATTGAGAGATTTATCAAAGAAATGAAGCTTGCATGTTTGTTATGCGTTAGCTTATTACTTATGACAGCAAACTACTGCCTATCGATAGCTAAAATTAGCTCTCTGGACCTCATTTTGGTTTGCTATCCTATAATTTTCGGCAAATTATATTTGTATAACAAGTTCATAAAGGATTAAATTGTTTTTGGTTCACTTGGTTCACAAAAAAAAATTTTTTTTTTTTAAATGTTATACTTAGGATGCCACACGTGACCGACTTTAACATATATAAGTAGCGAGATCAGAAATCGTTTTATTTTTCATTAACGTTAATTTTATTTTAATTGTATAAAAAATCTAAATCTCTAATAACAAATGGGCAATTTCGTAGTCACATACGAGACAGGTCGTACGTTTCACTGAGATGAGAAACAATAAAAACTTGATTGTTTTATTACTTCTTCATCTTTTTGTGTAATACTTAAGAAGCTCTATATTTTGTAAGAGAGACGAAATCCCCTGACCCCTGATTTTTTTTAATTTCTGATGTGACATAAATTTTCATTTTCATTTGCGAAATTAGGGAATATTATAAAGAATATATGTATACAAAAAATTGTTGATCACGAATGTTGCAATAGAAAGACAATAAAATAGAATCTAAATTTTGTAGCTAACTGATCATTTTTTTTACTATTATTAGGGTTATTTACTGTTGTAACAAATATTTTATGATAAGAGTGTACTTCCATCATCAGTAAATATTTTATAAAAATTCAAAGAGGTGACCAGACCGTTAATGCAATTTTGCGCGTTTAATCACAAATGAAAATAAGATAATCTTTTGACATTTTAATTTAATAAAATGTAAGTATTCGCCTTTACAAGTCAGAACAAAAATGTTTGCAACTTTTTTTCCGATCGCGGTCAACCTTTCTGTGGAAATGCGCATAAACTATTTATTAATTACCTAGTCGGGAAATATACTACTTCAGTATTAGCACTTTTTTACTACAATAAAACCAAGTCAGAAATTCTAGAAATTCTATCATAAGCAGGGCAACCAGAAATATGACCTAAAAATCGTGTTTTATAAAATATGACCTGAAAAATGGCAAAATATGACCTTAAAATCAACAAAAACATGCCCTAAAAAATTAAAGTCACACAATTTTTTTCATATGAATTAGAATAAAAAGCGAGGTAATAAATTTCATACCTACTTATATTTACATACATACCTACTTATACCTACATACTTACTTATTATTACTCAAGAACGGAAAAATGTGCAAGAAAACTACGTCTACTTACGATCAGCGCAAGCAAGAGACTGCTGCATCAACACTCGCTGCGCTTGTGAGTGAATGCTTTTGTTAGTCTCTCACTCTTCGTAGAAAAACGGTGAATCCCCTATTTGCTTTTAGCCGTATAGCGAGGTAATGTGCGCCGTAAAGCGAAGGCGTTCCAGAATTGAAAAAGGCTGTTATAGCGAAATGCCGTAAAAAGAGGGGCCGTATAAAGAGCTATGAGTGTATTTGTATTTAAAGTAAAAAAACAGCTTATCGGAAAAAAATTTTGTCTATTACAACGTTAAAAGTTTTTGTACATTGAGAATGATCTTTTGATATCCACAGATGTAATTGTAGCGATTTAAGGGACAGTATTTCATTTACTTTGTATTATGATGTTAATGTTGGAGCAGATCCACACAATTCTTTACAAATACTTTTCACTTCTTCTAAGCCAACGTTTTTTGATATAATCTGATTCAATTTTTTTACTATTAAATTATCTATCAATTTAAAAGTGTATTCCTGTCTACATGGAGCTTTTAAAAATACCTTCTTCACATTAGCAATAGTTTTATTTACGTTTTTATATAAATTCCTAATACATTCACACAATCGATGGACACCATGAGCAATACATGTCACATGCGTCACTTTCGGATAAAATGCCACTATAGCTTTTGCAGCCTTTACCATGTATGGATCTGCATCCGTCACAAAAAGCAAAACATTATTCTTATTGAAGTTGATGGATTGTCCCACAGTCGAGTAATTGTTGAGTAATTAGCCCTTTCCAAGGCTGCTGTATGTAGTAAAAATTTCTTGCAATTTCCTTAATACACCTGCTGCTAAAATTTTTGCCACATTTCTGCCTGTTGCATCTATAGTTTCATCGATTTAGAGCCATATAAATTGATTTTTTAGTTTTGCTCGTATATTGTTCATGCACTCGTTGTATACATTTTTTAAATGTTTATTTCGAAGAACTGTTTCGGATGGCACTTGGTAGTCCGTGTATTCCTCAAATAGTGTATTATTTTTTGATTTCTCATTTTGTAAAGGGGAATGTCAGTAGACACAAAAGCTCGGCACAGTTTTTCTGGAAAATCATGTTCTTTTGAGAGTCTACCGGAACATTCTGGCAAAAAAAATTGTTTGGTCTGCTTATTTTCACTTCTATGACTTAGTTGAATATGTTCACTTGAAATCTGCGATCTGCTGCAATAACTTTGCTGCAGATTTTAGAATAGAGGAATCCAGCATCAGCTCGTTAGCCAGGAAACTTTTCTACAACCGCCTTTAGTTTTGCTGCTTTTGTCGGATTAGCTTTAGGCATTATGTCCAGGGTCGAAATCGGTGGTGGTTAAAAAGTACCTCCTGAATAAGAAAGCGCGAAAAACAGGATTAATAAAAATAATGTGAAAAACATAAAATATGCTTAAAAAAAGATATTTTTGAAAAAAATATGGCCCAAAAAATAAAAATTATGCTTTAAAAAATTAGGTTTGTTAAAATTATGCTCCTAAAACAAAAATTTTCCAAAATATGACTTTATGGGTAAAATATGCCAAAATATGTTCTAACAAATAGGTCTTAAAACACTTGTAGGACCATGAAACATGTAAATACATTACCCATTTGTTAATATCTCGTTGTAAAAAAAACATGCTGTAGCTTATTTCCGGTTGCCCTGATCATAAGTAATATTCAACGTAAATCATACGCCACGGAGTACAAAGAAATAAATTTTATGGTAAAAACATCATGAAAAAATATCCTTTTTGTCCCATATTTTTGCAATTTTCATGCACTGTTTGAGGCTTTTTTTTGCTCTGGTATAGATCTACAACTTTTCCGAAGACAAAAAGAAAAAATTCCGAACGGTTTATGAAATATGGACTCCCTAAAAACACTATTTTATACGGCCACCCAAATGTGTCTTACATTATACACCGTATGACAAAACTCTTACTTTTACCTCGTCTATCGATATTATAACATTTTTAAAAAATCGCAAACGCAAAATTTTTTTTTTTTGTAAAAACGAGGAATTTCTTCTCATACTTTTATTTGACAATAACTTTATTTATTACTACCAATTGAAATTATTCACAATCATCATCTTCTACATTTGGGAGCAGATCCATCTTTCATTATCAGCTGCATTGTTCTTCTACTAAGAGGTGGTGGGAAAAATTAAGGAATAAATATAAGTCGTAACATTTTGGGTTTTGATTGTATCATTCATCTGTCACTTCTCTGCGCAAAGCTATTAGGTGAATTCATAAAAAAATTGTCTTTGCAACATCGCTTACTGCGTTCGTTTATTCAAGAGTGTAATGCTGACTGCCCAGATTTGCTAGCTTACAACAATTGTTTTCAAACATTAAACTAAACTAAATAAAAAAAAACGAAAACAAACATAAAATGAGAGCCTAAATTTGCCTTATCTCTACGTTGTGTCCCCTGGGTAATGCTTAGTATGCAAATAACATCTAAACTCAGATGCTGCCCAACAAAACTAATTGGAAAGCCGTGCTTAAGGGTATTTAAAAATAGGTCTCTATTACCTCGTATGTCTAAGTCTTAAACGTCGTAATCATCTGAGTAATATTTATAGATTCTCCTGCTTTCTTTACTAAATTTTTTTTCCCAATTTGAAGGATATTATATTTTTCTTTATAATGTCATAAGACTAATGAAAGTGAAATAAAAAATTGGAAGAAATTGATCTTTGAATCTTAAAATTACTGTAACAGTATTTATCGTAATTAAAAAGTCTTCCATGTGGCAAAAATGGACACGGTTTATTTATTTCATATCAAGAATGTCGGAAACAGAGCTTTGTTATATATATATATATATATTAAGATATTAAGAGCATTACTTTAGCACAAAAATACTAGTTCTCAATAGGACAGTGAACTAGTTCACCTTCCATACAAGCAACTGTCTCATTAAACACGTAGTTGTCCTAGGCTTGGGGGAAATTGTCTCTTTTGTACTAGAGTAGAACTAGTTCAAAAATTCCAAATTCTTTTTTCCAAATTCGATAGTGTAGAACTAGTTTATTTTGGGATAAGTTCACATTTCCATACTTTTGAACTTGTTTGACAATTCCCTACTGGGAAATTATTATGAATAAGACTTATAGAGTTTACAGATAATATGATGATTAACAAATTTAATATTCATTTTTGTAAATAGTTTAGAATCAATTAGAGATTATATTAAAAATGTGCAATATGTAAACAACATAAATGGAACCGACAACAAATTTAACTTCCGTGCAATAAATATATTAGAACTAGAACACTTTGTCATAAATCTGAAAAAACAAATAGGATTTTAATTATTATGAAATGAAAAAAAAATGTTAAAAACAAATAAATAAAAATATCTCTAAATATATGTTTTGGTCAATTAGAATATAATTGGCGAAATAGTAATAAAAATTAGATCGGTGTAAATAGAAACTGTATTGACTTATTAAAGTCTTATTAAAAATGACAAATATCACCCAAATTTAAGTTAAATTTGCTATATCGTTCCGACACGCATTAAACTCATAGGTACACTTAACTTGAATTGAATTCAAAAATATATGTATGCAAAACTGAAACTTAAATATACGCATATATAGTACATATGTATGGTATATAATTGCCAACAGAGATTAAGTTTGGTCTTGTAGTGGATGTTAGCACATACGCATATTCTTACTCACTTACATGTTTTTTTTTTGCTGCATAATGTTGGTGACCGCCAGCGGGTACTTTCACGGTAACATACATATATATTAAGTTTCTTATGTATAATTTTACAATATTTATACGTATTTTTTTTTCTTTTATTCCTCCTGCTACAATATGTATCGTCAACATCTGCTCTATTTTACGCAATGCACGGAAATTTGATGGATGCCAACTATGGACCTTTCTACATCTCGACCGCATTTTTATCCACATCAACGTGAAATCAACGCACGTATCAATAACAATTAACGCGGCAACAACATGTTTGAATGTATCATGGTTGTGCCTACAAAAAAAATGCTTACACATCTAGACCTGATGATATCCACACATTGTATTCTGGACGTACTGTTGAAATTAATAATACTGATGCAGAGGGACGTCTGGTATTGTCGGATGGGGTTGCGTATGCCCATAAAGACCTAAAGGCTAACATCATATTGGATATGGCAACACTAACAGGTGCTCAGGTGCGTAAACATACACACAAACTTAACAACGTCCTATTTGAAAATGTGAATACTAACGACGTGTATACATTCATTTGTACATGTTATGGCACTATAGCCCTTTTGTCTCTTGTTTGTATTAGTATATGCACTGTTAATTTTTTTTTTCTAGTTCCTTGTTCACTATAGTTTGTAAATTAATTTTCTTACACCATGTTTTAGTGTCTTATCAATTATTTAACATTCGGATTAATTGACGTACGCAGAAGAGTGTTGAAAATGCAAACAATTGTCTACTTTTTGATAGCTGTAGTACGATGGTGTGTACCAGAGAACGTCAAAAATCCCATTTTGAATCCATTTAAAGAATTCTTTGCAAAACAAATACAAATACATACAAGTAATGGACGAAACAACTACAAGTCGCTACTTAGATTTAGTAACCCAGTAGGAAAAAGAAGCATGAAATAACACATAGTATGCTTACTTTCTGATCGGGAGGGATTCTATCTTCCTTTACGAGTTCCCATTACTTTTTTAAAACAATGGCCGCCTGATGTAAGCATTATTTTGGAAATGGAAGCAGACATGATACATGCTTCCACTTTTGTTTCTAAAAATAAATTGAAAGTAATGCATGATATCACTCGATAATCTTCGGGTTTGGATTCTAAAATTACTTCTATTTGGCAATGAGCTTGCATTCCAAATGTGGCTTCTTTTATGAAGAATTGGAAAGTTATGATTTCCAAAAGCATCCATTTTCGCCTTCTCGATACCTGAAACGTAAGCATAATTACTTTTTTTTCTCGCTTACAGTGTAATGTAGGCGTAAGGTTTAAAAAATCGAATGCAAAAACACGTCTACACACGGTTAGAAACAAAACCAAACTGACTGAGAGAACAATTTTTTTAGTAGTAATCAATCACATGTGTTATGTTGTCCCGACGGTTGGCTCCAGCTTTCTTAAGTATTTAATTTGAATACCATTTCTAGTTTCTTTTAGTAAGCGTAAAAATGAAGTATTCTAAAATTTCCTTCCCAATGGAAGTACCTTACCAAATTTCCGACTGGGTGCTTATGAGTGTTAGATTATACAGAAGTAAACTTATGAGCAGTGTTGCCAAGTCTTGGACATTGGAAAGCACTATGAACCATTCAAAAAAGGGTTTATTTGGGTAAAAAACTAACTCACAGCAGGTAAAAAACCACTACGCTTTTCAATTAATTTTTTAACTCAAAATTATATGTTTACATTTAAAACTATAAGGTCATACGTAGTCTTTATGGGTTTATTCATATACTACGTAAATAATTGTATAATTTTATAATAATTATATAACATTCTTCTTAACAGCTTTTTGTACGTTTGGACTTTAAAAAAAATTGTTTCAAAATACAAGGCCTTCACTCTCGTCACCGCAGTCATTCGGCCACAAAACCGTTTTAATAAAATAATTAGATTTTTTATAGCAATCAATCCAAAATGTATCAGTTCTTTCAGTACATTGCCATTTGTGAAGTTTTACGTTTTCTAGGCTTGCTTCCATTTTTGTGACTATATTTGGATCATGTATAAATTCTTTTATAAAAGAAACTATTTCATTTTGGGTTTCTTTAAAAATATTACTTATCCTATCCTATTAATATTATAAATGTGAATGTCTGTCTGTTTGTTTGTTTGTTTGTTTGTTGCTCAATCACGCCTAAAAGGCTGAACCGATTTCAATGAAATTTGGAAGACAGTTAGTGTACTATATGGAAATTACTATAGGCTATATATTTTGTAAATTTTTACCCTATGGGCGGAGTGGGCGTGACAAAAATTTTTTTAAAGCTAGAGAGATAAAATTTGATACCCAGATAGTACTCGACAATACGAATATGAATATGCAGACGAAATTTAAATTTTGGACCCAATGGGCGGAGTGGGCGAGGCAAAACATTTTTTAGAGCTAGAGATATAAAATTTGATACCCAGATAGTACTCGACAACACGAATATGAATATGCTGACGGAATTGTTATTTTGGACCAGTTGGCGGAGTGGGCGTGGCAAAATTTTTTTGAGAGCTAGAGAGATACAATCTGGTACCCTGATAGTGCTCGACAACACGAAAATGACTTTGCTGACGAAATTTTAATTTTGGACAAAGGAGCGGAAGTGGGCGTGGCAAAACTTTTTTTTAGAGCTATAGAGATAAAATTTGATACCCAAATAGTACTCGACAACATGAGTATGAATATGCAGACGAAATTTTAGTTTTTGACCCAATGGGCGCAGTGGGCGTAGCAAAATTTTTTTAGAGCTATAGAGATAAAATTTTATACCCAAATAGTACTCGACAACACGAATATGAATATTTAGACGAAATTTAAATTTTTGACCCAACATTCGGAGTGGGCGTGGCAAAACTTTTTTTTTAGAGTTAGAGAGATAAAATTTGATACCCAAATAATTCTCGACTACACGTATATGAATATGCAGACGAAATTTTAGTTTTTGACCCAAAGGGCGCAGGGGGCGTGGCAAAAATTTTTCGAGCTGGGGAGATATAATTTGATACACAGATAGTGATCGGCAACATGAATATGAATATCCATACAGAATTTTAATTTTGGGTCAATAGGCGGAGGGGGTGTGGAAAAACTGTATTTTAGCCCTAGAGAAATCAAATTTGGTACATAGATAATACTCGGCTACACGAATATGAATATGCTGACGAAATTTAAATTTTGTATCAGTTGGCGGAGAGGGCGTGACCAAACGGTATTTTAGCTCCACAGAAATAAAATTCGGTATACAAATAGTACTCGACAATAGGAATATGAATATACAGACGGAATTTAAATATTCGACCAGTGAGCGAGTGGGCGAAGGGGGCGTGGCAAAACAGTATTTTAGTCCTCGAGAGGTAAAATTTAATACACAGATAGCATTCGACAACACGAATACAAATATGCAAGCAAATTTTGAATTTTGGGTCAGTAGGAGGAGTGGACGTGGAAAACTGTATTTAAGCCCTAGAGAGATAAAATTTAACACCCAGATAGTACACTACAACACGAATATGAATATGTAGACGATATTTTAATTTTCCATTATTGTGGGAAGGGGGCGTGGCAAAACTGTATTTTAGTCCGAGAGACATAAAATGAAATATACAGGTAGTATTCAACTACACGCATATAAATAAACAAACGAAATTAATAATTTAGATCGGTGGGCGGAGAGGGAGTGGAAAACTGTATTTTATTCCTAGAGACACCTAGATAGTACACGACAACCCGAATATGAATATGTAGATGGCATTTTGGACCAGTGGGCGGAGGGAGCGTGACAAAACTGTTTTAGCCCTAGAGAGATAATATTTGATATACAGATAATACAAATTTATTTAGTGTACTAAAAGTACATTTATTGTACCAAAGAGTACAATTTAGTGTACCAAAAAGTGATTTTATTGTACAAAAAAGTACAATTATTGTTAAAAAAAACATTTAAGGTATCAAAGAGTGCTTTATTGGTACCAAAAAGTAGATTTTATTGTATTGAAAGATACTTTTATTGTGCACAAAAAGAAGAATTAATTGTATCACAGAGTACCTTAATTGTACCAAAAAATACTTTAAATTTACTAATAATTACTATTATTGCACCAAAAAGTTTTTTAATTGTGGCAAAAATTATGATTACTGTATCAAAAAGTACTTTTATTTATGTCAAAAAGTACTGTTGTTGAAGCAAAGAGCAAGAATTGAAGAATTGTGTCAGTCAATCTTATGGATTATTTACACTGCGTCAATTTATTTTGTCAAAAATTTTGGCAATATGTCGTCAGAAAAAGTTTGTCGAAAAAATTTAAAGGGAAATACTGACAATGATATCAGTACTATAAATGAGCCATACATGTTTTTAGGGCTATATTAGGTAATATTTGTATACAGATAGTAATTGGTGCTATATATATGAATTTGCTGACGTATGTTTTAATATAGGTTACGGGGACGTTGTTAGTTTGATCAGGTTAAGGAGTAACTTGGGATAACGAATAGTGTACAGAGCGTACAAGAACGACGCTTAAGCTCAGCCCTTTAAGTAAGCATGCCAAACATATTATAGGTATTAGACAATTAAGCAATAGCGATGCATTGCCGGGTCCACTAGTACTAAATAATGATAAATTTTTGAATAACTCGAATTATTTTTTTTGACAATTTTTGCCTTAATCAAAACTTTGAGTAAACGCAATAAAGTTTTTTTTTTAATTTCAAATTTCTCATCTTTAGATACAATATTGTCTTCACAGGATTTTTCGAATCACCTTTTATGTAGTCAAAATTATCACAAGGTATGATAATTTTATTTTTTTAGTTTTTTTTTTTTACCCAAAAGATGAAACGCACCAAAAGCACTGGAAATAAAATCCAAAAGCACCATAATTATTTTTTTTCGGGAAACGGGTATGAAGAAAAAATGGTATGGGAGAGACAAAAAGCAACAAAAACAGTGCTTTAAGCACCAAAATGGCAACACTGCTTATGAGTGTTAGGTTGCGAAAGCAATAACAAAGTTACTGCTCTGCAGCAGTGTTGCCAGAAGCCGGCAAAAAAAATATGCTAAAACTCAAAACAAAAGTGCAATTTGGAAAAAAAATATGCTAAAAAGTCCCAAAAAAAAGTGCAATTCATAAAAAAGCAGTGCTAAATTTTTTTTTGTTAAAACATACGTATTTTCATATTTTATGTTTATTAAACATTTACGGCCGTATTCATAAAAAGTTATAAGAGGTTTATAAACCATTTTTAAGCTTTTAACTAAACTTGGCATAGTGGTTAGAACACGCGACTACCATGCGGGAGATCGCAGGTTCAAACCTGGCTCCAGTCATCTTAAAAGAAAAAAAAAATAAATAAAATTTTCTTTCATTGTCGGCTCCCCTCGAATGTTGTTTGACAGCAACTTCGCAGTATTAAGCGTCGATTCAATCGTCGTGACTAGTAAAAGCTTCTCAAAACAGTGACGTTCGCATTCGTCGATAAATAAGTAGGTGCCGTTAGTTGTGAATCTAAAAATAGAAAGCGTGTTAATTCACAACAACGCGAGAAGCTATCCCATACCTCATTCATGGGGTGCAAAGGGAAATTAAGTTTTAGTTATAAACTTTGGGCATTACCACAGAAAGTTGGACCTGTGACCAAAATAAAAAGGCAAGTAAAGACAATTACTTAAATTTTATTAAATTAAAATGCGCAAAGCCTTTCTTATTTTCATTTATTATTAAACGGACTGCAAAATTGCATCAATGATCTGGTCACATCTTTGAGTTTTTAATATATACTTTACATATATACTGATGATGTAAGTACATTCTTATCATAAAATATTTGTTACAACAATAAATAACTCCAATGAGATATAACATGGGGCAAAGAACGTCACTTCTAAAAAAGCAAAAAACGGAGATACAAATCAAAAAATACTTTTATTTTACAAAAAGGATAAGCTAGGATTTTGAATCATGTGGATTTTTAATGTACAATTTACTCCCAACAAAACCCCATTAATCGTTTTTGTTGCTATTTTAGGTCAACCTATTTATCATTCCGGAGAGATGTGAGGAAAATATAAAATTTTTGGGAAAAATAAAAAATAAAAGACTCAGTTTTTTCCGCAAAGCTTAATTTAGTGCAGAAAACTTAAAATTGGACAGAAGTGTCTTAAACCTGAAGTCCGTACACTTCCAATGAGATATAACGCGATATATTATCTCTATGATTTGAAGGTGGAATCATGGAGCAAAGAACGTCACTTCAAAAAAAAAGCGCAAAACGGACTAAAAAAACGAAAAATCATTTTATCTTAAAATAAAGGATCAGCTAGGATTTTGATTCAAGTGGATTTTTGATGTACAATTAACCCCTAACAAAACCCCATTTACCATTTTTGTTGCCATTTTAGGTCAACCCATTCGTCATTCAGCCGAGGTGTGGCTTAAGTATTATATAAAAAGATAAAGAAGTAATAAAAAAAATTAAGTTTTTCATTGTTTTTTATCTCATTTAAACGTACACGTACGACTGTCACATATGTCACAATGGAATTACCCATATATATATACATATTCCATTAAATAAAGTTCAATTCAAATTGAAATTATTTTAATTTCTGCAGACATCCAGTTTTAGAAATGCCTTTTTATTAGGTTCATCCATGTACAGTGAAAAATGCTATTTCTGACAAAAAAAATGCTAAATTCAACATTAAAAATAACAAAAAATCGATGATTGTCAAAAAAAATATGCTAAAAAGCATTTAGCATTTGGTTTCAAAAAAAAAGTGCAGCAGGCAAAAAAAATATGCTAAAAAAGCATAAAAAATGCCAAACTGGCAGCACTGCTCTGCAGTATGAACATGTTGTTTACGAATGTAAAAACGAGCAAAAACGATGATCTATGACGATGATGATCTTAGCTATACAACTTCGTAGTTAAGTTGAGTCTGGCTGAGTTCTGACGTCGAGAATATTTAGTTGTCATGTCGAATTCAATCATATCTGTGTTAGAGGAGTTAAGGGTGGGTAGCAGGGCTGCCAATTTTGACGATTTTTCGCATTTTGACGATATTTCTCTCAAAATAATTAAAAATGCCGATTTGCCGATTTTTGCCTCAGAAATGACGATATTTTATCAATCGACACAATTGACACAAATTTTTCTAAAGTAATATAAACATAAAGATTTAATAGCGCGTCAACTTACGTGTCCGCCATCGGACACGGTTTTGTGCAATCGATCTTAATTGGTTCCAGGATACGCCGAGGTTACTCATTTCGCTTTCGGTGGAGCGTCGCCATGTTATACGTGGTCTTCCACGCCGACGACCTGCCTGATGAAAGGGATTCCATTTAAGAGCTTGCTTAGCCACGTTGTCATCATTTCGGCGAAGAGTATGTTCAAACCACTGCCACATACGCTTACGAATTTCCGTTGCCAGTGGTATTTGCCGTGATCGCGACAACAGTTCTGCATTTGAGATGGTACGGGGCCAGAAAATACGAAGTACCTATTCTTCTAAGGCAGCGGTTGACAAAAGTTTGAAGCCGATTGGTAATACTAACTTTCCAAGTTGTACATCCACACAGTGGGGAAAAAAAAGTTTTTTTCAAATTTTCAAAATTCTTTTTTTGTATTATTGGAAACAAAATTGTGCACAGAATGTACGTTTTTTTTTTTATTCTGAACCTACCGATATTTTTTTTAAATTTGTCGAAGTCGATGAAAAAAAAATTTTTTACTTTAATGTCAAATATTTTTTGGATTACGTGTCCTAAAAATTTCGAACTGACCTCAGTTAATGTATACATATGTTACGAATTAAACTCAGTGAAAAAATAAGACAAAAAATTCTTTTAGGCTCAACTGCAAGTAGATATGTGGGGGCACTATATTTACACTTTAACTCGGTGTCCTTCTCATAATTATTATCCGATTAGAACAAATCTTAATTTACAACCTGAAAAGTTATAAGAAAGTCGTCTGTAAAAAATAGGCCAAATTGGTGAAGGTCGCCATGCATTTTTTTTCATATGTACCAAAATAATGCAGTTTTAAACTTCAGACAAAAGAAAACTTTGTGTTTACAAGTAGGCTAAGTAGAGTTCTTTTCATTTAAAAAGACCAATTCCTTAATATGTTACATCGTCTACAAAATAATCTGCTGTGATCCATACAGCAGTACAGACTTCACACATGCTTCGAAAATTCGCAGTTTTGTATGGAGGCTGATTTTGTTACTTTGCCATATTGGAGCTAGTATACCGAACGACGATCTTGCCTTGTTTATTCTGCCCTCTACATCGAAATCAGAACCTTCTTCAGCATCAATCTCACACCCCAGGTAGCAAAAGTTTGGAGCATATTTGTAGGTTTCATTACCTACCCTTAATGGCGCTGTTGTTTCGGTTCCTATGCTAAGAGTCTTTGTTTTGCAGCTTTTCCTGGAGATCTAATGTTGTCCGTTTTAGATCACACAGCCTATGAGAAAGCAAGCAAATATCGTCTGCGTAAGCCAGGTAATTTATGTATTTGCCGTTGATTTGCCATTGTATTCCTTGGCTTCGGTTCTCGATGGAACTAAGAACATCTTCCATAACTACTAGGAATAATAGAGGTGACAATATGCAACCCTGACGCACTCCACTTTGAACATGGAGTGGGTCTGAGAGCTTTCCTTTACGGAGAACGATGCATCTGGCCTGGTTATAACTTTCCTTGGTCAGAGATATTAGTTTTTCTGGTATATATCTTCTTTGCAAGGCTAACCATATGTATTCACGGTTGATGCTGTCAAACGCTTTCTCAAAGTCCACAAAGAGCAGATGAAGAGAAGATGAAGATTGGAATTGAATTCCAAACATTGTTCTACAATAATGCGCAGCGTATTGATGTGATCTGCAGAGGAATATCCACTGCGAAAACCTGCTTGACAGGAACTAATACTACGTTCTAGGTGTTCTTTAATTCGGTTTAGAATTATTTTTGCCATTAGCTTTGCTATCGTTGGGAGAACACAAATTCCCCGCCAGTTGTTACAATTAAATTTAAATTTACGTTAAGTGTATCAAATGCAGAGCTGTAAACTAATCATTACAATTTGTACTCATTACTGCTCAATTACAAATACAAGTACATCTAAAAAGGAATTGAAAGTTAACTACAATTCTAATTACATGAGGAATTGGAATTGAAACTAAAAGTCTCAACTACACAGGTAATTGTACTTGAAAGTAATGATTCCTAATTACTTTTCAATTAGCTCAATTACTTTTTAATTACAAGGAATTGAAAGGAATTGACGGAATTGGGAGGAATTTAGAGGAATTGCTGCAATTTGGAAAGGTCCGTTATGTTAAAATATATTGCTCCCACTCTGCTTTTCTCTTTGTGACGTCACACTGCTATGTTTACATACACTTCACATGTTATTTGATGACAGCTGATAGCAGCAATTCCTCTTAATTCCTTCCAATTCCGTCAATTCCTTTCAATTCCTTGTAATTAAAAAGTAATTGAGCTAATTGAAAAGTAATTAGGAATCATTACTTTCAAGTACAATTACCCGTGTAGTTGAGACTTTTAGTTTCAATTCCAATTCCTCATGTAATTGGAATTGTAGTTAACTTTTAAATACTTTCGAACATGGTAGGTAATGATTACTTGTACTTGAGTTTACAGCTCTGATCAAATGATACATCAAATTCGGCTTCCGATCAGAAAAGTGTTTTTTTATTTTTTTATTTTATTGTTTAAATATTTTGGTCAAATTCAGTGTGTCACGCGCTAGGATGACGCGTTTCGAACTGCATGACGAGTTCATCTTCAGACCCCTTTGTGACCAACTGATACACAATGGTACATCATCAGCTGTATATATATCTACAATTATGTCAAACATGTACATGCGAAGTAGATATCTGCCGAAAATGTCCAGCACCAGTGTTGTATTTTTTTGAATTTAACCGTTAATATTCAAACATGAGAAATGGAGGAAATTCTTTCCCCACGATTCCCCTTTTTACCTTAAAGCTTAAGCTTCTTTACAAGGTTTTGTTGGTAAACTAAGATTACTTTAAATTTTTCTATGTCAAAGTAAAGTCTGAAGATGAACTCGTCATGGAGTTCGAAACGCGTCATCCTAGTGCGTGACAAACTGAATTTGACCAAAAATATCAAACAATAAACAACACTTTTCTGATCGTAAGCCGAATTTGATGTATCATTTGATACACTTAACGTAAATTTAATATATAAATACTTTTGTTTTGTTTTTAATATAAAAATGTGTTTTATTTTATTGTTATTTACATTGCCGTTTTTTTTCTGCCGATTTGTAAAATGCAAATGCCGATTTTGACGATTTTTTTTAAAAAAGTGAAAAAAAAGTTTTGGCCGACGTGCACATAATAACTTTTTCCACTAACAATAAGAATGTTTCTGTTAATGACGTCCGATTAAGAATATGTCAAACAAATAACAATATACTAGGTTTTTGTGAAAAACAAATATCAACTGATTTATGGGCAGTCGAAGTAGACATTTACAAGCAACGTGCGCAGGAAATCATAAAAAGTGTAATTTTTATATATCAGTAGTATGCGTTGCAAATAAAGAAAGAAATAAAAAGACCAATGTAATTAGTATTTTTTTTTATTAAATTAAAGGCGGGACCTTTATTAATCGTTTTACCGTTTTTCTCACACTTTATATGTATTTCAATCTGAGTGAAAGCTCAGATAAATTTTAAGCGGTACAAAACATGAAAGCTAGTATAACCATGCCATTGAAAATGGATTATCCATTAGGGACATTTGTGACGGTTAGACTTAACCATTAGTTATTAAACAAACTATCAGTTATTAAACAAAAAGAAGGATATCGTACATAATATGGAGAAGAGAGGGAATAGTATGTAATTAAAAAAGAGAATATGTTGGTGGACGCTGTTGCTTTAGTTAACAAAACGTATAATTCTAACGTAACCCAAATAAACGACTTTTTACTTAAATATAAACTTTGCATTCAAGAGGGATTTCAAGATTGATTTTCTCAGCATGTCTTATCCGCCATTTTGTAAGCGGCCTTGTGTATTTTCATCGAGCAGCATTTAAATAATAATGTATCCCTGTGACTGTCTGTGGAAAACTCTTAAATTCTAAATTTCAGCGATATCTTTCAAAAACATTACTTACTTACTTAACTGGTACTTCTATGCAATCCCAGTGGATTACACAAGGGAACAAAATTGAACTTTTTGAGTGTTGTTTGGAATTCTATAGCTGTTTTTATATTAATTTGAGGTCGCTGATTTCAAATCTAATCTCCATTTTCTCCATCAGCTCGAATTTTTAAGTTACAGGTACTAATCGTATTTTCGCCTATTTTCCAAAAAATTATAGTTCAAAAAATCATAATTTTTTTTTCATAACCATGTTTCATGTTTCTAACCAAAAAAAATTAAAATTTTGTATTTTTAAAAATCATGACAAATTTGCAAATTTATTTATAGTTTTGCCTCCTATTACAATATTAATTAACTGACCAAATTTAATTAATCGGCAAGTTTCAATTTGGAAGTTAAGGGAGAAATATTAATTTTCCAAAAATAGGTCATTTTGTATGGGAGGTACCAGAAGGGGTGATCCGATATAGTGCAAATTCATTCCTGATTCATATTTTTATAACCGTAAAACTTACGCAAAGTTTGACTGAATTCAGTGTACTTACAAAAAAGATATGTATGTAAGACTATTGGGGTGAGTTCGGTCATTTGTATGGGAGGCACCAGAAGGGGTATGGCAACGGTTTCGGTTTTTTTTAGGGTTTGTCTACTTTTGCAAGATAAATAAACTGACCAAATTTAAATATCCTCCGGTTGTCTGTTTATCAGCTATCGAAAATATATTAATTATCCAAAAATAGGTAATTTTGTATGGGAGGTACCAGAAGGGGTGGGGCTATTCCGCCCATTTACAATCCCACAAATTCGTTTCGAAAAATATTAATACTGATAGATTTTCATAACGATCCGTTAAGGTTTGCTCGAGTTACACTTTCACAAACATATTAAAAAATTTTATTTCTGTATGGAAATCGCGATTTTTTGTAAATTTAGTTATCTCAGTAAATTGTTGACAAAATCAAAAGTTGTGCACAGATTTCAATGAAATAAAGCTCATTTGATTCAAACTATATTAAGCTAAATGTTTTAAGACCAACACTGTGATTTTTGTTGCATTATTTTTTTTTGTGAATTTTTAAAAAACAAAATTTTTTTTTTTTTAAATTTTTGTATTTTTTTTTTAAAACTACAACGATATTTCTGAAACTACTGGGCCAAATTAAAAACAATGTAGGCACGGGTTAAAGATAATTTTGTTGACGAGTTTAAGTTTTTTTTTTTAAGTGAATATGGTGAACCTTTTTCAAGTTATTTAAATATTTGTAGTGGAAGTACCTTAGTTTAGGAAATAACGGTATATCGCGAAAAGTCGAGCTGATACGAAAAAACCAAGTTCAGATTTGGATTCAGCGTCCCAAATTACCTTTAAAACAATATTCAGTTCTTTAACAACAAATACCTTGTTCCCTTGTGTTATATACCGCACGTAGAAAAATATTATAAGCGCCTCGATCTTCTGCGCTTCTTCTCCAGTTAGTCACACCGAGTTCTGTAAGGTTCTCAGTAACCTGGTCTTTCCAACGGAGTTTCGGTCGCCCTCTTCTGCGCCGTCCATCGAGTTCATTGTCGAAGACTTTTCGAGCTGGAGCATTTTCGTCCATGCGTACAACATGACCTAGCCAACGCAACCGTTGCACCTTAATGCGTTTGACAGTGTACAGCTCGTACAGCTCATGATTCATACGACGCCGATACTCTCCGTTAACGATGATGGGCCCAAATATTTTACGGAGTATTTTTCTCTCGAATACCGCCAGAACCGATTCATCCGCTTGTGTCATAACCCAGGATTCTGAGCCATACATTAAGACAGGTAGAACCAGTATCTGGCATAGCTGGAGTTTTGTTCGTCGAGAGAGGGCTCTGTCATTGAATCGCTTGCTTAGTCCGTAGTAGCATTTATTTGCAAGCAGGATTCTTCTCCGGATTTCTAGGCTGACATTATTTTCTTTGTTTATGGCGGAGCCTAGGTAGACAAAATTATCTACCACCTCGAAATTATAGTTGTCAACGTTCACGCAGTTTCCCAAACGAGTAGATTCTTTGTTCGTTGAAACTAATAACTTCGTTTTGTCCTCGTTCACCGTTAGGCCCATTTTCACTGATTCCTTCTGTATACCTGAGAAGGCTGCAGTCACATCCCGCAGTTTTCGACCGATGATGTCTACGTCATCAGCGTACGCGAGTAGCATGTGCCTTTTGTTGAATATAGTGCCACTCGTGTTTACTGCAGCTTTTCTCATTATCATCTCCATCACAATGTTGAAGAGATCGCACGATAGGCCGTCGCCTTGTTTTAGGCCTCGTATGGTATAGAATGGCTGCGTGAGGTCCTTGCTAGAGTTTCTCTTTTTGCCGGACTTTTCATTTCCCGGGAAAAATTTTTGCCTTTCCCGGGATTCCCGGGAATTCCCGGGAATTTTCGCTCAGTAGAAAAACAAGACAAACTATGTAAATTTTTTTTTACAATTTTGCAGTATGTACATTAGGGCGTTTCACCAAACGCGTTTTTCTCGATTTTTGCGGAATCGCAAAAAAACGCGGAACATTTAGGCTTGTGATCTAAAAGAATTTCGAAAATTTTTTTGGATTTTTTGAAGATGGGTAAAGAGTCGCTGAAATAGATTTTATCAAGAAAATGAGGTTATGGAGAAAAAAATGTTATATTATTTTTTTCTGGTGCTTTTTGTTCATACAACTAAACAATACTCATCTTATGGATCCGATCCCACGACAAAAAAATTATTGGTGTGAAAAATTATTATACTATGGACCACTTTGATAGTCTTAAAAGTGAAAAATTATTTTTCCTAGATTTCAAACCTCGATAACTTGAAAAGTTTTCAACATTTTTTCAAGATGTAAAATGCGTTGGAAAGGTCTTTAAATTACCTTTCATTCGGTATATAGATTAATTTTTACTTGTTGGAAAAATGTGAGAAGTTTGAGAATTTTTTTTTTATTTATCAAATTTTAAGAAAATTAAAAGAATTTCATTATGTTTCGTTCTTGGTTAAGTAAAAAAAAACTTCTAAAATACATTGCTTTAATAAAAATATCAAAAAATCAATTCATCAATATATTTGTATTCCCATACAAAATCAAAAGATATTAAATAAACAAAATCAACATATTTTATTAACAAATTAAAATTAAAATTACAATACATTAACCATTTAATGTGGAACAAATGTGGAAGTATTTTCAAATTGGTTTCTTAAGAGCTTTTTCAATGGCATTTTTGTTAACATTAGGTATCATTTTTTGATTGTTATCAACTCTAATCAATAAGTTTTGAAAATCATCCTCATTCTTTGTAATTTTCTTGTTATATATTGTAGCCGACGCCACGCCTCTTTCTGATAAATCATTCACAACACATAGTTACATAGTTTTTCTAGTTTTTTCTTTGAAGAAACAAAATCATCATCATTTTCCCATAAAAGTGTATCTTTCGAAAAAAAAAGGAAGTGGGCAATTTTAATTCATCAAAAACCCTTTTACTGTTTGAGATTACAAGATTATGCATTATGAATTTTGTTACATTTTAAAAAGGGTCTATTTCAAATATTTTAAAATTCAAATAGTGTGAATTTAAAAATAAAAAATAATTTTTTTGTCTATTTTTTATTTTTTTCAACATTTTTCACAAGTAAAATATAAACTTATATATACCAAAATAAAGGTATCTAAATTATCTTTCTTGAAAAAATTTTGAAAACTTTTCAAGTTATTGAGGTTTGCAATCTAGGAAAAATAATTTTTCACTTTTAAGACTATCAAAGTAGTCCATAATATAATAATTTTTCACACCAATAATTTTTTTGTCGTGGGATCGGATCCTTACGAAGAGAATTGTTTAGTTGTATGAACAAAAAGCACCAGAAAAAAATAATATAAAATTTTTTTCTCCATAACCTCATTTTTTTGATAAAATCTATTTCAGCGACCCCATACCCATCTTCAAAAAATCCCAAAAAATTTCCGAAATTCTTTTAGATCACAAGTTTTAATATTCCGCTTCAAGAGTTGCAACATTTTTTTTGTGAAACGCCCTAATGTACATATACATTTATTTGTTAATTCATGAGATCATATTGTACAAGCTGCAAGTAAAACAAAACCATAACAAACGAAAAACATTAATTTTAATGTATTTGTATATAAAAATATAAGTTAAACAATAAAAGTTAATTTGTCATTTTGAAAATACGCTTTTAAAAAGGAAAGAGCGTTAATGGTTTCATCAGACAGTCTGTTTCTAATTCTATTTACAAATTGCCCTGTTGTTGAAAATATTCTCTCGCTTTCAACTGATGTTAACCTTGTTGTCAGAAGAGCATTCAATAAAATGGTGACATTTTCCTTGTTTTTCCACTAGCTTCGTAAAACTATAAATTATTTTTTAGCGAGTTATTAAGTAGTCTATTACTTGATGCAACATTTGCAATTTCGTCCGATTCCGATTCCGAACTTTGTCGATAACGTCTTCTTTAAAAAGTCGCGTATAAATTTGTTCAGCGTACGCGATCACATTTTGTTTTGAAGCAGTTTGAAATAAGTTATTAGCATTATTATCAAATACTGTTGGATCTTTAAGATACTTCACATAAGTATAAAGTCGCTTGCCCATTCTTTCTTCAATTCGCTTCTTTAAAGCTTCTAAAATTTGCTCTGTCAAAGGTGTTTTAATTTCCCGGGAATCCCGGACGAATTTCCCGGGAAACCGGGAATTAAAAATGACCGGGAATCCCGGGAGAGAAACTCTAGTCCTTGCCAATCTTCACTGAAGACTTCGTGTCAGTCAGTGTCATTCCGCAAAGACGTATAAGCTTCGCTGGAATACCAAACTCAGCCATGGCTTCAAGTAATTTCTGCCGTATCGGGCTGTCGAAAGCAGCTTTATAGTCGACAAAAAGATGGTACGTGTCGATCTGTTTCTTATGGGTCTTTTCCAGGATTTGCCGAAGTGTGAAAATCTGGTTAGTTGTTGATTTTCCAGGTCTAAAGCCACACTGATAAGGCCCGATCAGGTTGGATAACACTGGCTTTAGTCTATCACATAGCACACTCGACAGGACCTTATATGCGATGTGTAAAAGGCTGATCCCGCTGTAGTTGGAGCACACACTTGGATCACCTTTTTTCAGCACAGGACATAATACGCTTACATTCCAATCGTCGGGCATGCACTCTTTAAGCCAAACCGTGCGCAGGAGCTGGTGCATGCTAGTTATCAGCTCCTCGCCACCGGACTTGAAGAGCTCTGCGGGCAGACCGTCGGCACCGGCTGCTTTGTTGTTTTTCAGCCGCGATATTGCTCTTCTTACCTCGGCTTGACTTGGTGGTGGGCAATCTAAGCCGTCGTCGACAATTGGCGTGACAACTTCACGTGCGCTGCCTTCTAGAACCAGCAGTTGCTGGAAGTGTTCTCTCCATATGTGGAGCACACTTTGCGTATCCGTGACCAGATTTCCATCACTGTCCTTACAGGTGGGGAGGCCATTACCGTATCCATTTGCTCTTACTTTCTGGTAAAATTTTCGGGCCTCACCTCTATCCCTGTATCGCTCTATATCCTCGTTCTCCCGTTCCTTCATCTGACGTTTTTTTCGTCTAAATAGCTGCCTCGCCCGTAGGTAGGTAGTAGCTATCTCTAGGGTTTGCAGCTTCGCGATGTCCAGCTTTCTTTGTGTTTGGTTACGTGCGTTTTTCGCTCTGCTCAATCTTGTGCGCAACTTGGTTGCAACCAGGTAATGATCCGAGCCAATATTAGCACCACGGATCACACGCACGTCCATGACACTAGATGCATGCCTGCCATCAATTACCACATGATCAATTTGATTTTTGGTGTTTTGATCGGGGGATAGCCAAGTTGCCTTGTGGATATCTTTGTGCTGGAATCTGGTTCCACTCACTACCATGTTCCTCTCCGCTGCGAAGCTAACCAGCCTAAACCCGTTGTCTGACGTGTCGGTATGCAGGCTGAATTTACCGATTTCAAAAACATTGGCTGAAATTAATTTTGGCGTAAAAAGTAGCTAAAATTTACCCAGTGTGCAGTGATTAGATGGATTAAATACCCGTCAATTGTGTTCCTTATATGTATTTTTTTTTTACATTTTTTTAAAATATATATTAGATGCGATGTGGGACATCAAACTTCATATACGATTTAATTTTTGGCAATTGGTTGGGAATATTATGTAGTGGAAATTGTTCATACACACTTTGTTGAGTGGTTTTGTTTAGATACATGTTAATGCATATTGAAAAATATTAACATGTCACTCTCTGTGGATGCGTTGACTTCTCGACAATGAGGTTTTGGATTTCCGAGCCCCAGATTCGGCAATATTGTTTGTTAACGTAGCTGCCGAGATAAAAATGCGCATCGTGGCAAAAGATTTTTCGTCGAAATCAGTGTTCAATTTATGCTGCTCTAAGGCCCAAACTGCGAACCGATAACATAGGGATGGTCGTGTGTCTTCAATTGCAGAGTCAATTGGACCTTGTAAGAGAATAATCCGAGATCTTTGTGCAGAATTGTTCTTAGGCTGGTACCTTAAATATTGAGCTGTTCAGATCGATGGCAAGTTGATGGTCGTAATTTGAGTCGCACACTCTCGGTGACAACGTATACAGCGTCGTAAACCTAACGTCACAAAATTTACCATTCCATAAATGAGAAAAAATTTTAATTTAAGATTATTAAATAAACCGATGCCAAGAAATAGTCCAAAATTTAAATAATCTATTAATTTTAAATTCTTATCACAAAAATTTGATTAAAATAGTATCGAAATAACTTGTGTGCTCCTATCCCTACACAATACAACATTTTTTAGCTCATTGATTTGGGACCCAATTCTGAACTGCACATGAAAGTAGCCCTAAAAAGAAGAAGTTTTGCATCATTCGTTTGGTAAAGTTACATTGCATAATAATTTAATATTGATTTGAAGTTAGTAAGTATCGTATAGGGGAATTTGTCACGTTTTAGGCTCTTAAGATTGGTTCTTAAAAAATTGACGAAAAACATGATCGAAGCCACTATTCTGAATGGCAAATTCCGAGGCGAAAGCGTTTAATTGCCACGAATTCCAATATTTCCCATAGACCTGACAATTGAATTCAAACGCGTTCAATTTACAATTAGATTGACGTTGGCAATGTCAATAAATAGGTCACAAGGCCAAACAATGTCTGTATGTATGCCAGTTGGAATTGGACACACCATGTTTTTCACAAAAATGTCGTACATAACATAGCACTTAGAAATTAATATTGAATTTGAATATATCATTTTCAAATTATAAGATAACAAATACTGGAGACACCCTGTAAAAGAAAGTTTTAATTTTGTAGCTGACAACGACGCGGGCCGCGGCGATTATGTCATTATGAACTTAGTCACCATGGAGCGTTTTTCTAGAAAAGTCCGCAAGCTGTGCTTGAGGGAGTTTTACAAAACTGTGATTCTGCGACTATCGCATAGAGGATTCTGCAGATGGCGAGGTTTTTATCACTTGAAGGATGCGCCAAGCATTCCTTTTTTAGGAAATGGGTCAACAGATCATTGAACGGAAGAAAACGTGAAGAGTGTAAATCAGTCTGTTTGTTGATCCGAATTTTTTAAATCGAAAGCGCGGAAAGAACTAAATCATCACCCGTACAAATTTTAATTGTTACAAGAATTAAAACCTCAGAATGGAAAATTCCTTGGCAAATTGATATCCATAAAAGGCGACATTAACAGTCCTGACCTAAATCCTGTGGACTTTTTCTCAAATATAAAGTTTATAACAATAAACCGACTTCTCTGGTGCGTCGGAAAGAAAATATTCGGAACGAAATCGCAGCCATTACGGAATCGATCAGCCAAGCTGTCATTTGAAATTGAACTGAAATTGAACTGAAAATGAAATGAATGCCATGAGCACAAAGATTTACATTAAGACCGTATTATTTTTAGGAAATAAATACCCAAATACTGTGCTTTGATAACACTGTGCTACACACAAAATATACAGGGGTTCTCATATAGCAATTCTGTAAGACAATTATTTAAGGAAGTACAGTGATACTTATATGAGGTATGATTTTCACCATTTATTAAATTATTTTGAAAATCGGTTAAAAAGTAGTTAAACGACGGCTGTTTAAGTAAAAATTAAACTAAAAAAAATATTTATACCGGTGTGTTTTTGTTTATATCGGTTGTAATCGTGATTTATTTGTTTTTCAAAAAAGAAAATTCTCTTAGAAACATGAATGCCCGAAATCTAATTGGATAAACATACTTTTTACACGTAAAATTATTTTCTGAAAAATTATCCACACGCTCAATATTATCAAATTATGCGAAAACTGCAAAATTTCGTTGATAAAAAATAACTTTTTCGCGTTTTTCGCAATTTTCCGAGTATTCCACTGAGAATATTCTATTTTCCCATTCAAAAAAGCCATTCCGTAACAATTGCACGCAAATAACACTAGTTTACAGCCATTTTGGTCTTTGGATAACACTATTTTTTTATGATAGATGAATGGTTTCTGATTAAGAAAAAAAATTTTAAAAAATTTTTTATGGAGCGGATTTTTTTTAAACATTTTTTTTGTAAAATTGTTTTCTTTGCCGAGGGTACCTTTGGACTTTGACCTATATATCAAGTTCTAGACGGGCAATCAGGACAAAAGAGGTATCAAATTAATTAGAATCAAATGGTCAACAAGAATTAAGCTACTTAAACTCAACAAATTGCATAATTTTGCCGTACTGGCTGAATACATATGAAAAATTGTGTTTTTTTCATGAAAAATAGCGTCTCTTTTTTTAGTTTTTAAATCAGGAAAAATCGAAAACTCGAGATACAATTTTTTTGAAACCTTCTGCGTAGGGCGAACTCCTCAGCAAACAAATAAAGTATTGCAGAAGAGAATCTATGGACTGGTTAAAAAGTAATGGCCTCTGAAAGTTGGCAAACATAAATGAAGTTTTTATAAATACTTGAATTTTTGCCTTTGTCGGAACTGCAGAATATGGGCCGAGAGGATAAACAACAACTAAAATATACCATTCACTTCGTCTTGGTCCCATAACATCGAAATGGTAGGTCAAAATGGAAGCCGAGGCCCATGATGCACTCGGGGGGGTCAAGAAAGGGGCTCCTTGGATTCTATGATGATCGCCTATGTGCGTGTACTCAAATAAAAGATATTTTCGAAACGAATACAACGGTGGGACCTGAAGAGTCTTGAAATTGACACCACTGGATTGGTCTCAAAAATACCTTTTATTTGAGTACCCGCATATAGAGGGTACCAAAGCACTGAAGGAGACCCTTTTTTGCGTCCCTAGGGACCCAAAGAATCTTAAAAATTACACCATTGGATTCTTTCATTTGAGTACCCGGGCCTCGGCTCCTATTTTGACCTACCATTTCGATGTTATGGGACCAAGACGAAGTGAATGATATATTTTTTGTTTTTGTTTGGGCTCTCAGCCCATAATCTGCAGTTCCCACAAAGGCAAAAATTCAAGTATTTATAAAAACTTCGTTTCTGTATGCCAACTTTTAGAGGCTATTACTTTGTAACCAGTCCATAGATTCTCTTTAGCAATTCTACATTTGTTTGCTGAGTTGTTTGCCCTACGCAGAAGGTTTCAAAAAAATTTTATCTCGTATTTTCGATTTTCCCCAATTTAAAAACTAAAAAAGGAGACGCTATTTTTCATGATAAAAACACAATTTTTCAAATGTATTCAGCCAGTACGGCAAAATTATGCAATTTGTTGAGTTTAAGTAGCTTAATTCTTGTTGGCCATTTGATTCTAATTAATTTGATACCTCTTTTGTCCTGATTGCCCGTCTAGAACTTGATATATAGGTCAAAATACAAAGGTACCTTCGGCAAAGAAAAAAATTTTACAAAAAAATTTTTCAAAAAAAAAACGCTCCATAAAATATTTTTTTTAAATTTTTTTCTTAATCAGCAACCCATCCTATATCATAAAAAAATAGTGGTGTTCAAAGACCAGAGAAAAAATAATTATTTGTAAAGTAGTGTAATCAAATTTAGATTTTTCCAAATATTTCTTTCGTAAAAACTTTCTCATGGCGATTGCGAATATTTAGTACTACAATTTGAGAAACTGAAGCTGTACCGGTATCACACATACATATGTACGATATCAAGAATACACCTTCAAATTCATCGCATTTTCCACTGTACCGTCTACTCTAAAATTGCATATAAATATTTTCAATATTTAATTTGTCATGTTCAAACTTATATATCTCAACGATAGATACTTCCGATTGCGTCCGTCCACCAATTTACCATTTAATAGTTCAATGAGCGTACGTGCCGATTACTTATCGCAATTTAACAATTTTCCGCACATTTGCACTAGCTTGCAAATGTATCGACGTACATTCCTATCCACGGTTGCATTGAATTGGGTGTGAGCTTCTTTATTTATTTTCCCGTCTGTCCATGAACGCTTAGGTTCCACTAAATTTGCACATTTACTACTTCACAATCGATCGGGCAGAATTGTAACCAGGTCTATCTATACCTATGCATCTGTTCCTTGGTTCGAAAACACATCCATACATACATATGTATATATATATATGTAAATGTGCAAATGGTACGAAAATTAACAAATATTTTGTCTGGCCTTGTGTTGTTGTCGACGATGTCAGCGATATTGGCATTGCTAGTTGCTGCACTGCACTTGGCAAGCAACATTACTGCCACTAAAGGAACGAATCACAATTATTTTAATGCAAATAATATTCGATTTTTATTTAAATGGGTTATCTATAAAACTCACGAATCTCTGGTGTAATTAAAAAATCAGTGTGAGACGACCTACGCTTTATTAACTGTTGATGTATTAAATTAAAGATCGAGAAATCGGTCATAGGATGCTGTGCCAAATATTTGTACTGTTGAATATTTATTACAATTATAAAAAAAAATAAAGTTATTTCAACCACATTGCTTTTCTTAAAACTGTTGTAGGGGAACAATGGCCAAATCGAAGTGGTGTTAGTGATGTCTTTTCTGGATTACATGCTGTGTGAGCACTATGTTTTGTTGTTTTAGACCTTTTTGAACTTAGGTTTAACAATTTTATACATATAATTAAATCGTTTCAAGTCATTAAATCATTTAAATAAAAAATAATACAAAAACGACAAATACGCGAAAACAATAAAGTAACTTTTATTAGTTAATTTTTTTTTATATTTTTTTATGAAAAAATAATACGAGAACTAGACAGTATAGGTTCGATTCTACTATATAAGGTAAAACAATATACACAGTCTGGCGAGATTGGTAAATATTTTTTTATGTACCTCAAAAGATTCTCAAAATCAGTAAACCCCTCAATTAAATGTGTAATCAGTTCTTGCTGGGAAATTTGCGCATAAATTTTATCATCTACTAATTAACTTCTGCCATTTCTTCAAAAAAAATTTGAAAAAATTATTTTGTTTTCATCATTACTTTGAGATAGTGTTATCTCCTGCTGCTCGCATGGTGTCTTCTGGACGGGAAAGATGTATGACCGACCCGCACTAGTATTTCCCTCCTAACATTCTTCCCGAACATACCTACCCCCCTATCTTCATCCCCTAAGAGGGTTCCCATACAAAATGCACTTAAAATGATCAAAACAAAAGAAATCTTCACACAATAACATTTCTGTTCACATTTTTCTTAATTATTGAGGATAATTAATTTTAGTTTATTAAACGTTAAAAGACATGTGTTTATAATTTGGAAATGTTTATTGTTCAAATACGTTAATTTTTTCATTGCAGTGCATGTTTAAAAAACCCAAAATGTTTTGATTGGTCATTCAAGTGGTCTTGTGCTGGTCTTTACTGTAAACTTTGGCATTTGAGTTTACTGCTTTGTTTCCTCAATGTCCCGTTATTTCGTTAATTTGTATATTCTCTTCATTATACAACATTTCTGCTCTGACGAAGACGTCTTTTCATTTTAAAGCGCAAATTTTTAAGAAGTCAATGTATCGGTAGAATTACGTCTTGATAGAAAGAATATATTTCTATTAGGAGGAGTAAACATAAAATAATTGAATCAACATTCAGGTTCGCATACCTACCAAAGCTTTGCCTAATTGTGTGAAAAAGTTTCTGCAATTGTATCAATCTTGGAGAAACTTACAGAAAAATGTGTAAACACGCAAGACACTCCTCTAGAGGCACCTTTGGGGCTGAGTTATGGGGGCTTGGTATGTTTGAGAAAAATGACTTTGTGTCGGTGATACATTTTAAACCGCTATGGGCTACTTCGAGCCAGTTGCAGGGCTTGTTGTGCATTTTCCCCTTCCCCACCACCTTTGACCACGATGCGCAGTTATTTGTCATTTCTGAGTAAAATATTTATAAGTGTACATCCTTCGCTAAATATATAAGAATATGTACTTTGCAAAAAATATATGTATTAATATTATAATATAATATATTTATTATTATTCCAAAGTCCCACTGAGAAGCATGAAGATTTCAGATTGAGGTATTTTTTTAGTTTTTTTTTAATCAGGAATGATCGAAAACTTTGGATACACTTTTCTTGAAATCTGCTTAAAGCAAACATTTGAACAGACAAAATTAGGTATTGCAGAAAAGAATCTATGGATTGGTTTACAAGTTATGGTCTCTGAAAGTTGGCATACAGAAATTAAGTTTTTATAAAATCTTAAATTTTGCCTTTGGCGGAAGTGCAGAATATGGACCGGAAGCCCAAACAACAACAGAAATATACCATTCACTACGTCTTGGTCGCCAAACATCGGAATGGTAGGTCAAAATTGTTTTATTATTTTCTTCGACCCGAACAAATTGGCCGACCCTTATATGTGTGTTAAACTTTTAAGGCTCAATTCGGAAATTTATAAGGGAGGTACCAGAAGGGAACCCGGCAGTGGCATGATGGTTAAAACACGTGGCTACCATGAGGGAGATCCCAGGTTCGACTCCTGGCTCCAGTCATCTAAAAAATAAATTTTTCTTTCATTGCCGACCCCCTCGATGGTTCGATAAACAAATAGGTGCGGTTAGTTGTGAATCTGAATACAAAAGCGTCTTAATTCACAACACCGCGAGAAGCTATTCCATACCTCATTCATGGGGTTACAGGGAAATTAAGTTTTTTTTTACCAGAAGGGGTTTGGTTTTAGGTTTTTAGGGATTCGACAACCATTACAAAATTATTAAATTAACCAAATTTATGTGAATGTCCTCTAGTTGTCCGTCCCTTTGGAAGTTTTGGGAGAATTCTTAATTTTCCGAAATAAGTATGAGAGGTAACAGAGGCTGTAAATGAATACAGCCCATATTTATTCCTAAGTTAGATTTTTGGGGGTTTCCTTATGCGTTTACCTTTGACTGTGACGGACGTTTGTATGAGATGTACCAGAAGGTTTGGCGCTATTCAGCCCATTTACAATTCCATTACTTCATTTTAGAAAATACGGTGAGGTCTCGATTATCCAAAATGGTCGAGAGCGGAGTCGAATAATCGATTTTCACGGCTAATTGAGTAACGATTTTGAGTATTTTTTTTTTTGAAACGAACTTATGGAATTGTAAATGGGCGGAATAGCCCCACCCCTTCTGGTACCTCCCATACAAAATTACTTATTTTTGGATAATTAATATATCTTCGATAGCTGCCAAACAGACTACCGCAGTATATTTAAATTTGGTCAGTTTATTTATCTTGCAAAAGTAGACAAACCCTAAAAAAAACCGAAACCGTTGCCATACCCCTTCTGGTGCCTCCCATACAAATGACCGAACTCACCCCAATAGTCTTACATACATATCTTTTTTGTAAGTACACTGAATTCAGTCAAACTATGCGTAAGTTTTACGGTTATAAAAATATGAATCAGGAATGAATTTGCACTATATTGGATCACCCCTTCTGGTACCTACCATACAGAATGACCTATTTTTGGAAAATTAATATTTCTCCCTTAACTTCCAAATTGAAACTTGCCGATTAATTAAATTTGGTCAGTTAATTAATATTGTAATAGGAGGCAAAACTATAAATTAAACTATAAATAAATTTTCAAATTTGTCATGATTTTTAAAAATACAAAATTTTAATTTTTTTTGGGTAGAAACTAAAAAATGCGTTATCACCGAACTTTACATAACTCATTCAATTTTCAATCGATTATTATGTACATACATGTTTTAGAAAGCTATTTTAATATGATATTCAATAAAGCTTATAAAAACAACAATTTGCCCCCAACCGATTAACTTTCAGCGTGAAGAAAATTAAAATGTGTAATTTTTTTTTTTTAATAAAACAGCCGTTGCTCAGTCATTTTTTTTGTGATATTAAAAAATTTAATTTTTTTTAAAGGTAACAACGATATCTTTAAAAAAAAACAAAAAAATTTAAAATCCGGCTTATGAAAAAAAAAATTATGATTTTTTAAACTATAATTTTTTGGAAAATAGGCGAAAATACGATTAGTACCTGTAACTAAAAAATTCGAGCTGATGGAGAAAAATGGAGATTAGATTTGAAATCAGCGACCTCAAATTAGTAAAAAAAACTGCTATAGAATTCCAGACAACACTCAAAAAGTTCAGTTTTGTTCCCTTGTGTAATGTGCGCAGGCGAACTCAAAACACAAGAGTTTAATGATCGGAGATGCTCCGCACACAGAGTCAACACATAACAAAACTCTTTTTTACAATTTTTTCCTGAGCACTCAAAGAAGTAGAAATATAGCTGTATATATATGAATATGTATAAGAATATGTATGTATGTGTTTTTTTTCTCCATATGAATGTTACTCCGTGTTTGGGTATTTTCGTTTCTCAGTGCACATATGAGTTGTGTCGTCTTTATCGCACACACGACGGGAGTCAGAAAAAAGAGCAACATCGTTTTCCGACACTTCGCAAGATGTGTTTGCATGTTAACATGCTCAACGGTACAGAGTTTATGTCACATTTACCTCTCAGATACTCTCATGAAAAGAATTTTGCATACATTTTGTGCACATTTTTGAGTTTTTTTTTCAAACGCTGGTTGTACATATTTCTGTGGTGTAAACGGAAAAAGTGTTTAAGTCGACTTAAGCTAAAATTTTATTACTTCTTATTTTTGATCATAGCTCCTTAAATTAAATAATTTCTGAACTGGAATGCACAACAAGTTTTTAAAAATAAGTTTTAAATATGGAAAGTGAATAGACTTATGCAGTTTGTCCTTTTCTTCACAGATTTATACAGTAGCAAATTCAAACACATAAGAAAAAAATATTTTGCCTGAAAATCGTAAGCAATTCATAAGGATTCATTGTTAAATAATTTCTTAAAAATATCATGCAATGTTACCTGCTTCTTCTTTTTCAATTTTATATTTTCGTTTACAAGCTTTTCTTGGGTACAGTGAACTTGGATTTTATCTTGTTCTGAATGCCAGAAGAGATCCAAGAAGTCAAGCAAAGTACTGTAAGCATGTATTGCTTGTAAAAATAAACACTGTTTAAACTAGAAATAGTTTAATGGTTTTGTACAAATGTTCCTATTATCGTTGGCAATCCTATTTGTGGCTACTTTCGTCGTTAGACTCTATTTCATGCATTTCTATGTATCCATGTAAAGTAGATTTTAACGAGTTGCTGGTTTAGCTGAATATAAGCCACTTTGCTCCATTACTTTTTCTTATCGTTGTTATTATTAACAAATCACTTGGCTTAGCCTACAGTCGTACGACAAAATTCCATGTAATATCGATTGCAAATAAAGTTACCCAAATTTCGATTTGGTGCCATTAACTTGAACTAAACCAAAATGTGTTTTTCTTTTTTTCATTTATTGCCTCCGTAAACAACAACTTGCACTTCTTAAAATAAGAAACTTTGGTCGAGGAACCACACATATAAAACTATTTCTGATGTCTCGACTTTTGACCGGTAGGGTCAAATTTTGAAAAATCCCAGACCCATTTAGAGTTTTCCAATCGAGTCCAAAAGAATTTTTTTTTAAATCTAAGATTTATCGTCTTTAGAGCCATATCAAAGATACCACTTTTTGTTTTAACAAGGCATTTTCGTGTGTGTGTGTGTGTGTGCTTAATTTTGTTGCTTCTGTTTCTTGGATTGTTATGTTATTGTTATATGAATTTTCCCCCTGTTTTTAATAATTTCTTTAGCTTACTATGTATCTACCATCCTCTACACCGCATTATGAGTCAAAAGTCGGGACATTAGAATTTGTTTTAGAGGTATAGTTTCTCGAGAAATGTTTTTTATTTTGATCCCTAGAATACGATTTTCCTTGTCACTTGGGAGATTTTTTAATCAACCCGCCCTAATATATATGCTTTTGACTCGTTGTATGCAAACTAGGTAATTCCACATTTTCGTTTTGTTCACATTGTGTTTAATTATTCAAAAGTTAGCGAAAAAATAATAATGTTTCTACTCCCTGATACTTGAGGTTATCACGGTTAAACGATGTCAAAAATAAAATTGAAATCAAAACAAAAGAAAAAAAATTGTATTTTTCTGTTTCAGATGATTGAGTTGCCGGTTAATCAAGACCTAACTGTATTTAAATAATTTGTATCCTTATGAAATTTGTTATCCTTGATGAACAACGAACAGTTTATTATCAAAACACACAAGCGACAATTCCGCTTCGCGGATATGTACTAATATTTACAATATGTACACCTGTGTATACATATTTACATTGTAAATTATTTGTACGCCCCCACACACAACGAAATTGACTTTTTCACTTTTGATAGCACTGTAATGCACTATCTATCACCAACTGCCACCCATTTTTATCATCATTACTGTTGGTCTGTCTGATGTTTGTACTATCGTTTCAATATTTGCAGGGTATTGCCACCGGAAAATATCATGGCGCTATACTGACAAATTCCGAAGAATGGGAAGTTAAGTCACTTGAAGCTGGACGTAAATCTGGAGATTTATTGGCACCCATAATTTATTGCCCCGAATTGCATTTCTCTGAATTTGCATCAGCTATTGCTGATATGAAGAATTCAGTTGCGGTAAGTAGCCATGGAAAATTTTTATAAATACCCATAACACGCACATTTATCCATGCCAATGCAGGAATGTATGTATGTACTTATTTATGCATTAAAATATTATTTATGCACGGATCGGTAAATTATTTCGAATTTTTTAAATGAATTTCAGTCGTCATCTTCCAAGAGGAGAATAAAATGCTTTGCATTGATATGCTTGATTCAATGCATAGCCTTAAAATTGGTAAATGGTTATCGTAGTAACTATATGAATTCATCTCATTAAAATATAATTGTAATACGTGTAAAACTCAGTTGGAGGTATTTAGTGTCAGTATGACGTCAAATAAAAGAAGTGTCGTCGCACAGAGGGAGTTTTGAAAATGAAATGGGAAATAATTATAACACTCCTAAACAGCTTGTTCAATGTTGATGATATAGGTTGACGAGTCTGATGTCTCAAATTATAAATACTTGAGTGCTAGTTGGGTATTTTCGGAGGAGGTTTAGACAAATTTAAATTTTTGAGGTACATATTGATTTGTTGTATTTTTTTTTTCTGTGAACAATTATTGAATTTTATGGTTTGGATACAAACGATAATTTTAAAAGCAGGTTTGATTCAGAAAACCAGTAAAAGGTAATTTTCGTAATTGGAATCTTATACACCAGGCCTTCCTAATTAGTTTTGTTAGCGTGCCGCATTTGTGCACATTGGGAGATCATATAAGGGACACTATAACGTACGTATGTATGCAAGTGTGTATGTGGCAGAGGGCTAACCGCTAATGAAAATGGAATTTATAGCACCACTTTCAACAGTTATCTGGTTGTTTTTTTTTCCGCAAATATCGCAAAAGGGATTATCAGGTGTCGCTACTGTATTTCCGCTGAAATTTATAATTGCCTCAAATTTTGTATTCGCCTGACCGTTAATGTCCTTTATGATGTTTTTTGCTTTCCCATTTTGGTTGGTAATGCGCCCTATTAGGTTATGAAGCTCTCTCTTATGCTGATGCTGCTTCTGGCTAAGTCAGCCAAGTAATAAAAACTTCTTTTCTTTTATCGGCTCTTGCTGACTTTTTAACCACTTTGTCCGTACTGCACACTAATATTGGGATTTTCCAGTTTTTTTTACCTTAGGAATGTTTCTTTCTTGTATAAGTTTCCATATGTTGCCTGAAATTAAAGCATTTCTCTTTTCATTTGTCTTATATTCAATTGTATTTTTCGGTAATATTCCTTAACCCTTTAATGCCGAGAGCGAAATAATGAGAATTTTTTTGAAGATTTTGTCAGTACTACATATAAATTAGTTAAAAATCAAATTTTACATAAAAAAGTAAGACGAAATATTTCAGAAAAATATCCGTTTTTGCTGGTGTTATGCCGACTGTGACCATATGGTAACAGCTTTAAAACAGTTAGATAAAAAGAAGCAAGTACAAAATAATTCATGCAATACGTTTTTATGATATTTCATATTCTTCTCAAATATCAAAAACTAAAAGTCTTTAATATATATGTCTTTAAGAAGCCAAAAAATATTCTTGTTGGAGTGACTTTTTATATCCCTCCTTATTGCTGTTTTGCGCACATGTGAAAAACACCTATTTTAAATGATCCCCCACGCTCGCTAATGACGTCTGATCGCATAGCGGTAAATCAAGAATGAAAGATCAAAGCATGCTTTGATGAAATCAGAAAAGAAAATTCTTGACATTTATTTTATTGCTTGCAATATCTAACGTTGTCGACGTTACCATATGGTAACAGTCGTCACTAATGGGTTAATTTGTCACAGGTATCATCCCACGATGTTTCGTCTGAGGGTTAACATTCCCTAATTAATTTTCTGATTTGTTCCATTTTTGTTTCTTATCGCAATTTGCTGACATCAAGTCGTTTGTGCATATTTTTTTACTTTATATGTTGGTTTCTTTTTTAAGTTTGATTTGTAATGTAGCAATTACAAGTTTGTGGTCACTATGGATGTCTATGAACGTCTAGTAATGAGTTCCTTCATTTGCAATGGATGCAGATGTGATCTATTTGGTTATGCGAGTTTCCATTTGGGTGTGTCCCCGTGTATTTGTGTATATTTGTTTAAGGTTCAATTCAATTCTTCCTTAATAGTTTATACACCCTAGTCCATTAGGACCCATGATCTGTCATACGCGATTGTTGTCGCTGCCTATCATTGCATTAAAATCTCCGGTTATCAGGAGTGTGTCACGGTTTGGAGTACTATTAATAGCTACTGTTAGTTTGTTGTAAAATGCGTCTTGCGTCGTTTGACGCTTGTTCCGTCGGTTTGTAGCATTGTAACATAACTTTTCCAACATTTGTGTAGATGGGCTGGTATTATGCGGTAAGAAATTGGTTTTCACGAGTTTAAGGTTTTCCTATGGACTTCTGTAGTTATAAAACCGACTTCATTTTCTTTTCTTTTCGCTGAATGCTAACACAGCAAAATTATATATCGCTGCTTAGGACTCTAGTTGAGCGAGTCTTGAATTTTCACTAAACGTTGTTACATTCCATTCATGGATAAATATTCGAAAGGACATTTTTTTTGCAAATATTACTCCTGGAAAGGCTGAACAAAAAAATATAAAATACTGGGGTTATCTTCTTTTATTTGAAAGTCATTTCACTATCCATATCGGAAAATAAAAAAAGCCACAGTATTTCCAGCCTTATCTTCGAAGATGTTACCAAAAACTATCACATTGTAATTAATGATGAACACTGTCTAATTTCATTGACAAAAGTATAGCATATCAAAGAGCTTATTATAAAGACAAGAGAAAAATAATCCCATAACATGAGGAAAGTGTAAATACGCCATTTAAGTTTTACATCATTCTCATAAAGTGGGAAAGTGTTTTTCGTCTTTAATAACTGCAATACATTTGATAGTGTTGCATGAAATTAGGTCCAACACAATATTCAAATAAGGATTTTGATATTAAATTTGAAAAGCCGATAGCCATAGTAGCTAATGCTGATTTAATAATTTAATCTGTAAAATTGTTTTTATTACATTAAATGAATAAATAAATAACTAAATTCAAACAAAGACATTTAATATAATTTATAATCTAATTATAAACTCTTAGAAAGACAGTTACAATTCATGTTTTGTCAATAGCGTCCAACAATGGAAGTTGGTTTTTATTTTATTTTTTGTTATCTTCCCGCAGTTGGTCTTTTCTACAATTTTTGAAATTTGGTCTTCGCTCTACGACATAATTTTTTGCACTTGCTCCCAATCCAGTTGCATAAAAAATGAAACTGTTGTTTTTGTTGCGCTTCCACCAGCAGCTTATATTAATGTGACTTGACACTGTCGAATCCGCTTTTGACAAAGTGTTTTCCAGTCATTTCGGCGGAAAGAAAACACAACAACTCATGCACACATACGACTACATTGTCACTTGACGAGGACATAGCAAACAGTTTTTCATACATGTACTATTTCATACAAATATAAATATTATTTCTGCATGTTTGACATATTTATAGAATTTTAATACAACTTTTATTTGGGCATTCTTTTTTTTAATATCAAAATATAAAGGAACACACACACACATGAAAAATGTATACAAATTTAAGGGTTGCATCCTGTGATCTTTTCACCTAAACCACGCATCCATGTGTTTCTCCAATATACATACACTTTTTCTATATTGTATGTCCTTCTTTTCAAATTCGAGTTCACTTATCGGGTCAAGGCAAAGCCATTTCTCCGATATGTACCTAAGCCATGGTCGTCATTGAGAAAAAATAGTTTGGTGTCAGCATTTGTTTGATGGTCGCGTAGTATAAAGTTCACGCCACAGTATGAAGAGCAATCACATCCCTACATACATTCACTCGTAGTTTTTATGCCGAAATTGGGACTGGGGAACACAACTGTGACACACTAACATATTAACGGCTATTTAAACTACCTCCCACATATATCACTGCAACAAACGGAATGCCAGGGTTCAATGTTAGTTAGTAATTGTGGTTTTGTCTTTCCAAACAATTTTATTATATTGTGAGCGTCGGCCAAATTTGTCTAAAAATTAAAAAGCTTTGCAGAGTGCTATCGCCATTATGATGCTGAAGAGTTACAACGTCGGTCGAGCTTATCCACGTAAACATTTACGCATTTTGTACGACGAATTTTAGGTTCTCTCCGTTAGTCGATGCTATTTTCCATGTATTACAAAATGTTAATATTTTATTATAAAAAAGCTTTAAAAATATTTGACAGCATAACAATATCTCATGCAATCTATGCTTTTATTCAAACATTGATTGCACGACGTCCTATTAATGGGGTTGAATAGAACGCATCGCCATTAAACACTAATGTAGGTCGCAACTTTAGTAAATTTTAACATGAAAGCAATAACAAATTAGATCTGTCAAAATAAAAAAATTTGTTAAACACTTAACAACTATTAAAATTTCAATACTAAAGTTAACCCAAATCGATATATTCCCTAAAGAAATTGGAAATATTTTAGTTACACTCTCTAGCACGATCGTTGTAACGAAATCAATAAATGTAGACAAGGACACACTTCATCCAGCAAACTACACTACTGTACATAAAAAGCGACATGTTGATAACAAATCTGTTCAATACAATTTAAACATCAATTTTATTCAATATTTGGTAATTCGTTAAATTGTATCTTCTTAGTACGTAGAAACGTCTTCATAACTCTAAATATTTCACTCTTTCTTGAATAAGTTCATTACATCCGTGTTTACATTTTGAAGCTTCATATTTTTCTGCCACATATTTATAAATCATGACATTGGCAACCCTTACGATAAAACAACATCGAAGTATTAGACGATGCTATTGAAGTATGAACTTTTTTTCTATGTGTCCATTTAGATAAGTGTAATTTTACATGTATACATGCGTGTATGCCCTCTTCTGCGTATGTGCGTTGGAGTCCCATTCTCAAAGTTGAATGTAATGAAGAGAAAGTTGATGTTGCTTCTGGTGTTGTAGTTGTTATTGCAATTGTTGTCAATGTAGTTTAGTAAATTGCTTCGTAGGGGCGAAAATTGTAAGGCCTTCGCTACTCAGACATAAATAATAACATATTTTGTGTGTTGTAAAAGGTGAGTCTAAAATTATAATGTGTTAACTTACCGAAGGCAGAAGCTATCGTATATCTCATCCATGGGATAAAAGGTGAAGTTGTTTTATTTCTTGTGCGGCCTAAAATATTCTATTTACTATGTGATGTAGTTGTGTCTATTTCAAAACGTATGCACGCTAAAATAAAAAATTATAGGTATTTGTTTTGACATATTTTAACACCAACATTTCTGAAGGCCCAAAAACAATGATCGAATACGTTAGTAGACCTACCTTTTATATTCCAGAAAGACTAATTTTAGGAACGGAAATTAATAACCCGGCTGAAAGCCCAACCGAATCCTATGAAAGGTCTTATAGGCAAAGCCTTCAAATCTGTGTTTTCCGCCACTGGGTTATGTGACTACTAGCGAACATCCAAATGTAAAAGTTATACCACCACCTGACGTACGAGTAAAACATCTATAAATCATAACTGCTCGTGGAAGTTAAAAGATGGACCAATGGACAATACCAGAACAGCAATTTAAGTCGCCTTCGTTTTTGTTAGCAAAGTGCAAATGCTGCAGTGACAGCAGAAAGTGCCATTGATCCTCTCGTTTAAAAGTTAGGTATGGATAAAATTAATGATTCCATTAGATATTGAAATTTATGACAGTGAGTAAAGTTTGGTTTTGTTTTCTTTTTAGGAAAATGTATAGAAATGTCTAACTACGCCTCCAACTAAATTTTGTATAATTAATTAATTTTTGTGTAATACATACTAAAATAATTAATTTTTTACGCTAAGGTGTGTATTTGCATTTAAAAAGGTCATGTTTTATATAGATGGAATATTTACTTAATAAGAGAAAGGAAAAGACACGGCGGTATAGAGAAAAATTTAAACAAAATTTCTGAAGTTGCAAATTAGTTGTAGAAAGAGCACAAAAACTGAAAAATGTTTTGGAATTGATATAATGTGATAACAAAATATAAGAGGAAAGATCGAATAAGGTAGCAAATTTATAGCGCAAAAAAGAAATATAAAGATGATGAAGTTAACTTAACTATCGCAACACGTATAACAAGATAGCTGGAAGCTAAAATTTTAAAAATAAGCCTACTGAGGAAAGGGAAATCTATTGACTTCGACAATGGCAAATAAAAATGAATTGACCTGTTTTAGTATGTATTACACAGTGCAACACACTTTTTCGGGGGTCAACCAAACCAATATCAAACGATAGCATTTGACCTCACTAACAAAACACTAACAAAACAAACTCAATTTTGCTCCACTTCGTCACAATTTTCTTTTACAGTGGTTTGAAGTTTAATTATTTTTTGTCAAAAGTCGATTCAAAGAATATGGAAAATCATCTGTCTTTAGGGTGTTTCTTGTCCTCAGAGACCTATATTAAAATAATAATAAGGTGAACATTTTACCCTCTAGCTCCCACCCGTATGGGACATTTTTTGCCCAATTTTGAAAAACTGTTTAAAAGTCAACTTCGAACTGAGGTTAAGGCTTAGAATCTTCGATAGAAATATTCTCCGGTAAATTTCAATAAGAGTCACCGAAGACAAATAGCCTCTATGAGTCAAATGTTCCAAAATAAAATCAAAATGAAATGTTAATGGAACGTTAAAAAATCTATTTTTGAGCCAACAGTGCAACACATTTTTTCGGCAGTGAACCAAACCAATATCAAACAATAGCATTTAACCACAATAACAAAACCCTAAACTCCATTTTGCTCCACTACGTCACAATTTTCTTTTACAGTGGTTTGAAGTTTAACTTTTTTGGTCAAAAGTTAAATAAAAGAAAACGAAAAATCATATGTAAAAATTTATTTGGGTTAGTTCATGTCTTCAGAGACCTACATTAAAATTTTCTGGGGAATATTTCCTCAGAACATTTAAATCCTCAACCTGCCACCGATGCTGAACATTTTAAGAAATTTGACTTAAGCTGTTTTTTAAAATTCATCCTAAGATGTCCCATACGGGTGGGAGCTAGAGGGTTAAAATGTTCTGATAAAATATTCCTCTGAAAATTTTAATCTATGTCTCATAAGACATGAACTATTCCAAATGTATTTTTACACATGATTATTCAAATTCTTTGATTCGACTCTTTACCAAAAAAAATTAAACTTCAAACCACTGTAAAACAAATTTGTGACGTAGTGGTGCAAAATGGAGTTTAGGGTTTTGTTACTGAAGTTAAATGCTAAGTTAAATGATATTAGTTTGGTTCACTCCCGAAAAAGCTTGTTGCACTCTTTGCTCAAAAGTAGCCTTGTTAACATTTAATTTTGATCTTATTTTATAACCTTTGACTCGTAGAAGTTATTTGTCTTCGGTGACTCTTAGTAAAATTTTCTGGAGACTATTTCTATTGAAGATTCCAAGCCTTGACTGACCCCCCTCCAAAGTTGACATCTAAACAGTTTTTCAAAATTGGGCCAAAAATGTCCCATACGGGTGGTAGCTAGAGAGTTAAAATGTTTGGAGAACAAATTCCATAGATGATTTTTCATATTCTTTGAATCGACTCTTGACCAAAAAATTTAAACTTTAAACCACTGTAATTTGTGACGTAGTGGAGCAAAATGGAGTTAAGGGTTTTGTTACTGAGGTCAAATGCAATCTTTTAAAATTGGTTTGGTTCACCCCCGAGACAATGATCCTCAAATTGTGTCACAGTGTTATTAATTAATATACAAAGTGTAACGCTTTGAGATAGTAGTGTTGGACCCCACGATTCGTGTTTTTCCAACAGGTGTTCAATGCCAGTAATCAAATCGTTATGGAATGGTAATATCGTTCATTTATTAAAATACTGTTATAATTCCTACCTTTTGGAATTGGAATTATAATAGTATATTAATAATACTAAAAACCTGTTTAAAGGTTTCAAATTACTATTGATAACTATTGACCAAGATGTATAGGGTGGCGCACGAATCGTGTTGCGTGTAACAGTAACAGACAATGGGGACCGTTATTTAAAGATGTTTTATTTACCCGTAAATGTGTCTAAGATGTATATGTTTCAGCAGCATTTGGTTCTAGAAAGATGGAGCAATTGCACACATAGCCAGACCGGTTATGGCGGAGCTCTAACGAAAATTCCCAAACAAATTAATGGCAAAGAAACTACACTTTCCGCTGGCCTCCAAGGTCATCTGACTTCACTGCATCAGAATATTTTGCATGGGGTTGTGTCAAGCTAGTGGTTTACGAAACGAATTCAAGGAATTTGACTTAATTTAAATAGTCCTTTTAAACAATAATTAAGTCGATCTTTACTTCCACCCTATATGAATGATTTTCTCATCCGGTGATGATCTTAATTAAAATACTTTGACTAAAAAAAAATATTTTGGAAATTTGCGTTAACATCCAACTTGTATTAACTTTTTCTAGTTGAGGTGTCCCTGCACTGTCATCATTAGTCGTGTTTGCCACTAATCGTGCAGTGCACAACAACAAATTGCTTGTTATTGTTGCAACGCCAAATTTGCTGTATTGATAACTCCAGCTTTATTAATACATCTTTCAGTTAAAATGCCCCAAATGCAAAATGCCACAAAAAAAAAACGAAAAATTACCCAAAAAAAATTCCATACAAAATTGGGGAATTTTTCATATGAAAAATCCCCCATAAATTTTGGGGAACTTTTCATTTACTTTAGGTACAATTTCGTTTTTTAATTTGGGTAATTTTTCATATGCAAAATGACCCAAATTTGCAGGTATGAAAAATACCCCAATTTTTTTTCCAAAATAGGATAGTGCAGATGATAAAGAAATGGGGGGGGGGGGCGTCCCCCATCACTTATTTTTAGACTTATGAAATATGACAGAGAGATAGTTACGATACTGACTTCGACGTATGCGGCGGGGGGCGTGTCCCCCACCGCATTCGTCTTTTAATAATGCTAAAGAGAGAGTATAGAAACTGGGGGGCGTGCCCCCCACCGAATTCGTCTTTTAATAATGCTAGATTTGTTTAGAAGAATATTTTTTGGTGGTATTTTTCATAAATTTTGTGGGTTATTTTTCATAATTTTTGGGGAAAATTTCGTTCTTGAGTTTTGGGTAATTTTTCATTTTTTTCCGCCCAATTTTATTTTGGGCAATTTTTCGTTTTTTTTTTTGGGGCATTTTGCATTTGGGGCATTTTTCATAGAGCCCAACTTCTCAGAGGAAACCGATATACATACATGCGCCCAAACTGTTTTTGTACTTATTTCATCCAATGCGGTGCACTATCCAAATTCTTGTCTAATCATCCCAATCGGTCAAAAGTTACCAAATACCTAGACAAAAAACAAAATGTTTGGTTTTTTTTGTAGCATTACACAGAACAATATTTTTCAGCTCATTGATTAAGGACTGAATTCTGCGAACTGTACGTAATAGTAACTCAAAAATAATTTAATATCGATTTGAAGTTAGTAAGTATCGTATAGGGGAATTTATCACGTTTTAGGCTCTTTTGTTTGACATAACTCGAGAACCACTAGTCCGATTTAGCTGAAACAAATTTAAAAGATTTAAGAATAACAATTCCCCCTCAATCTGTTCATATAATGTTTCTCTACATAAGCATAACAGTTTCGCTTTTCTATCCATCAAATGATTTGAACTGGGTTTACAATAAAACTGTTGTACTCCATGGCGTGGAATATTACCATTTAGTATTTATGTTATGTCAAACAAAAGAGCGTAAAACGTAAAAAATTCCCCTATATGATACTTACTAACATCAAATCGATTTTAAATTATTATGGCATGTAACTTGACAAAACGGATGATGCAGAACTTCTTCTTTTTGGGGCTACTTTCACGTGCAGTTCTCAGAATTGAGTCCGAAAGTCATGTGTTGTACTATGCTATTAACTGTTTCTGCTCATATTGTATCGTACTTTCAATACAAATGAACAATTGAAGACCTCGGTGTAGGAACCGGGCAACTCCATTAAGTTCTTGTAATAAACATATACAATTTGATATTGCGCATCTTTTGGTACAAGAATTAGGCAAATCCAACAATTCCATGGAAAAGGATTTAACCGATAAGCCATTAACCCATTAGTGACGACTGTTACCATATGGTAACGTCGACAGCATTAGATATTGCAAGCAATATAATAAACATAAGAATAAATGTCAAGAATTTTCTTTTTGATTTCATCGAAGCATGCTTTGATCTTCCATTTTTGATTCACCGCTATGCGATCAGATGTAGGTAGCGAGCGTGAGGGATCATTTAAAATCGGTGTTTTTCACATGTGCGCAAAACAGCAATATGGAGGGATATAAAAAGTCACTCCATATCAAGAATATTTTTTGGCTGCTTAAAGACTGATATATTAAAGACTTTTAGTTTTTGTTTTTGAGAAGAATATGAAATATCATAAAAAAAAAAAACGTAAAAACGTATTGCATGAATTATTTTGTACTTGGTTCTTTTTATTTACCTGTTTTAAAGCTGTTACCATATGGTCACAGTCGGCATAACACCAGTAAAAATGGAAATTTTTCTGAAATTGTTCGTCTTACTTTTTTATGTAAAATTAGTTTTTTAACTAATTTATATGTAGTACTGACAAAATCTTTAAAAAATTCCCATTATTTCGCTCTCGTCATTAAAGGGTTAAGGTGCAAGAGTCAGGCAACTCGACAAATTACCCGATTTGAGCAGCGAAATTTACGTGGGTAGTGGGTGATAACCCACCTGACTGTTGCAAATTCATTTTTAATGAAAAATTTCAAAAAAAATATTACACGTGTTTTGACTGTATTTTCAAAATTTGGGCTTTTCGGGGCATTAAACAGGCATATTCATTTTGTCCCAACATTTTAAAAAACGTGGAGTTACCCGGTTTTTATGTTACATTTAAATTGTCTAAAATTTTCATAATTATCACCAATATTTATATTTAATAATATAATTTATTCAGCTTTCTTAATAGTGCTAAATTTCTAGTATTTTTTTTGTCGATGAAAATAAATTGCAGCAATTTTAACGCAGCCAACACCTAAATATTTGGCTTAGATACCCATGGAAACCATACAAATCTTTTTGTTGTTGGTGAATGTGCTTTTGTTTTTAATCTCTTCAAGAATTTGCAAACAATTTAGCCAGGCCAGCGAGCTTGAAAAAAAAATACCGCAGCTACATTACGATTTTCCGTATACTTCACACCCGCGCAAACCCCAACGCAGACAAGATAAACCAATAAACCCAAATAAATATGCACATGACCAAAGAGGATGGAGAGCATTTTCCAACATACGCACACGGACACTAGAGTGGCTCATTCCTACATTTTCTCGTAACAAATGATAATACGACAAACAGAGAGGTAACCTCTGTGTGGAAAAAATATAAAGTCTATCCTCAGGCTTTGGTAAGGAAAAATAAAATAAGCAGTAGTTTATAATAGATCTTGGTAGTGTATAATTGATCCCAATGTCAAGGAAAACAGTTAAATGTGACATATTCAGTTATACATACATCTGGGTTCTTGTTTAATGGGATATTGTAAAGCTGATACTGATAGTGCATAATTTATTTCTGGTTGCATTCTCGCTTAGAAGCGAGGCATATAACATATTTTATTTTTACTTTTCGGCATTCTAGTTGCCATAATATGAAAAACATTGACTTTTATTTTTGTGAAACTCGTTTAATTTTTATTTAAAAGCTGCAGTGAAACGTATCAGCAATTTACTTTAAAATATTACACTATGTCACAAAATTTCAAAAGTTTCTGTATCCGGGACTTTTAATAATACATTTTTATGTAAAATTTCACGCTGAATTCAAATCTGCTCTCAGATACGTGAAAAGTAGAACAGTTTTTGATATATGGTCAAATTTCCATTTTTAATGTTTTGAAAAAATTTAGGTCTACTAAAATTTCATTTTCTCTGGCTTTATTTCACCGATGTCACTGAACTGTGACGAAAATAAAAGATAATAAAATTCTTTCTTAATGCCTTTCATTAAGTTTCTTTCCGTGTTTCGGTAAAAATTACTCCGGTTTCAGACAACTACATGATAGAATAATATCTTACAAATATTTTTTGCCCTTGGTCATCCATATTAAAAACCGTTCTACTTTTCAAATATCTGAGAGCAGATTTGAATTCAGCATGAAATTTTACACAAGGATCAACTATTTAGAAGCCGGGATCAAAAATTTGTTGCATTGTGTTTTTAAGTGAATATTTGTTCTTTTAGAATTTCCATAACTGCACGATATTGTCGATGCTACCAATGTGTACAATCTCGCAGCGTCAGGTAAACCATAAAGTTCACGAGTTCTATGAATTCGCGATAACGATAAGAACTGCATATACGCTAATACACATATATCATATGTTGCAAAACAATATCGGAGTGTAATTGGTGTGGATTCATAAAAGAAAATTGTAGAAATTGAGCCACTCTTAGGAGGAGGACACCCATAGTTGCACGAACAGTCAATGCAATTTATTGCCGCAAATACCTCATGACTCCATTATCTTTATTGTAGTTGTTGTTGTAGAGCGTAATGAATACATTTTACACGCCACTATGATGGTATGATGGTTGTATGATACCTGGCTATCGTCGAGCAGACACTTGTAATTTTTGTGCAAGATAAATTGTATTACAATCTTCAGTCTTCTGATAAGACTAGTGTATAAATATGAATCAATGTCCTGCCTTCCGCTCAAACCTTTGACCAGTTGAGGGTGCAAGAACACCATATCATGCTGTAGAAATATGTGTTATGGTTAGCATACAACCCTCGTACGTTAGTATGAGTTTGTGGACTTTGTGTGTTGGTACTGGTGGTATTACACCACCACCAATTGTTCATTCGCACAATTTTTTTCTTTAATTTACTTTCTTCATTATTTCGATAATGTTGTTGGTGCGGCGTAGCGTTTATTGCCCTTTCTATGTAGTACCGTGGCTATTAAGTGCTGTGGTTGTGTTAAGGATTTTTTTTTTGTTAGAAATTTTCTTAAATATTGTGCATAATGCAACAATGCCATCGTGATTTATATCCAATTTATTTTGATTAACTTTTAAATTTGGTGGGTTAAACGGAGATTTTTTAATACTGAACCATAATCTAAGCTCTGGCACCAACTATTAACTGGATGCTTCATTTGCCAAATCGATTGAAGAAGCTAATTTGGTTTTTTAATCTCCTGTTTAATTATACAGTCAAATAAAAGATGTTAAAAAATTAACGATGGTCAGTAGATTTTATTTTTATTATTGAATGACTTTTTTTTATAGAAAAGATATGATGATATTAGCGACATCTTAATAATAAATCAATATCACTTATGGGATTTTGGCGTAAATGGACGTCGAATCTAAACTGAACAAATGTATCTGACCATGGGACTTTTCTTGCAGACTTAACAAAATCTCTCACAGAAATACAAAACTTGGATCTGCTTGTTTGTATATTTAATTCAATATTTGTTATTCACTCTGCAAACGAAGTCTTGTATTGTATATTTCATCTTTTTCTTTCATATAGCCTCGAAAAAACTTGACAAAGGCTAGACCTATTTGCATCATTTTTTTGTTTGGTTTGATTCAATACAGAGGTGGTTTAAATGTAAGTAATTCGAGAGGATTAAAAAATTTGGAACACACCAAGCAAAACCCGAAAAATCGATTTAAAATATCTTCAATAATATCACAGTAAGCGCTTTGAATTTTTTATGGATTACGCTCTTACAAAGTTCGCAATACACACAAATAATGAACGTGACCGGATGTGTCATCTTCCACATAAAATAAATAATGTTAATACAGCTCAACACATGATTTTGGGACTCAATTCTGAGAACTGCTCGTGAAAGTAGCCCCAAAACGAAGAAGTTCTGTATCATTCGTTTTATCAAGTTTTACAATTTGTCAAGTTTTAGGCTCTTTTGTTATATTGTTATATGGTGGCGTATGACTATCATAAGTAAGAGTCTGCGTAAATCATACGCCACGGAGTACAACGGTATTGTGGTAACTGCTATAAAATAAACCCAGTTCAAAATCATTTGATTAATGGAAAAGTGAAACTGTTGCATAAGTAGGGAAACGTTATATAAATGAATTGTAATTTCTATTTTTTTTTTAAATTTGTTTCAGCTAAATTGGACTAGTGGTTCTAGAGTTATGTCAAACAAAAGAGCCTTAAACGTGACAAAATTCCCTATACTAACTTTAAATCGATATTAAATTATTATGGCATGTAACTTGACAAACGCATGATGCAGAACTTCTTTTTTGGGACTAATTTCTCAGAATTGTGTCCCAAATCAATGAGCTGAAAAATGTTGTACTGTGTAATCAGATATCCGAAAGACGGAAAGATCATGAAAAAATATAAAGACAATAACAACCACAATATTCTACCTCCAAAGGCTTTAATGTGCTGGTGATTTCAGCGATATAAATACAACTATTTTAGGTTTTGTGTATTTGTACTGTCAAATACACCGCTGTTAAAACGGTTATAACCAAATTTTATTATATAACCAAATCTTTATAGGGCATTTCGCTATAACGGCCTTTTTCAATTCTGGAACACCTTTGCTTTACGGCGCACATTACCTCGCTATACGGCTAAAAGCAAATAGGGTATTCACCGTTTTTCTACGAAGAATGAGAGACTAACAAAAGCATTCACTCACAAGCGCAGCGAGTGTTGATGCAGCAGTCTCTTGTTTGTGCTGATCGCAGAAGACGTAGTTTTCTTGCACATTTTTCCTTTCTTGAGTAATAATAAGTAGGTATAAGTAGGTATGTTTGTAAATATAAGTAGGTATGAAATTTATTACCTCGCTTTACGGCCAACATTTTGGGAACGTATCTAGGCCGTATATCGAGGTATGGGTGTATTTTTTTTTTTGGCAGTCTGTTTACCTATTTTTGAACCAGCCATCAATTTAGCAAACTTTACTGCTGTAGTTTATACACTCAGTCCACCCAGCAATACCTTCAATAACGTTCAGTGTAGTAAGGTAGGTGGAATCAGTATTCCCCACAAAGATATCCACAAGGCGGCCGGAACATACCCTGCTCAAAAGACAAGAAACCAAACTGATCACGTGATAATCGTTGTATTGCGTGGTGCAAATATAGAATCAGATCACCCCTTGCAAATTTTAACGCCCGATATTAAGCCAGGAATAGTTAACTAAAAAGTTTAATGTTGAGAATTTGCCATCATCTGTTGATGAAGAACATGATAGGAGCAAGGAATAGACGTATTTTGGCCTCACAAAGGACATCAGCGATGCGATATTTAAAAAAGGACAAAGATTCGACGTTACTATGCCATACATTATAAATTGAAAACACTAAACCAACCTCCTCATAAAATGAAGAAAATTTACAGCGCAACTATTGCTAATCTTAAAGACAAACCCCACGTAGGCATGCATGCATGATTTTTTGAGGGTATAAGCACTATATATGTAAATAGAAAATGTGAATTGAATAACTTTGGCAGGCCACCCAGTAGCCCCCACGCCTACTACGTACCCGAAAAGTTATCGGGAAAAGACTTTAGCTGTAGACATGCCAATTCATCAAGATACCCTTATGCGTTCACAAGAAACAAAGTTATGTAACAAAAAAAAAACGTTTTTCACTATTGTGAGACAGGCATAGGTTGAGTAACTTCGAATCGTTGTCAGTACCGTAGAACATCGACCTATAAACCTAAATTTTTACACTCCTTTTTTATAAAAATGAAAGACATTGTTTTGGTTTAGTAGTAAACAAGGGCAAATTATTTTTGCTTTTACTCATTCTCATTAACCGTAAAGGGAGAAAACAGCATTGAATGATTCATGAGTTGTTCTGAATATGTTTCGAAAACCAACATCTCGAGCGCATCAAAATAAGTGATCATATTGGCTTCATAATGTTGCTTCTGGGTCTGGTCGAAGATTTCTGGGACTCTATATAAACTTTGTGTGAAACAGTGTTCGAATAAATCGTCACGTTATAAACCGACTAACCTAATTTCCTCGTTTTTATAACACCTACAATACACATTTTAATATTAACGTTTTATTTTAGCTTTGGGCGATTTTCAATTGTATTGAATGTTTGGTAAGGTGCTCCCATTTGTCAGTTTAAATGAACAGTGAAAATTATCACAAAATGTTTTCTCTGGTGTCATTTGGTTTTTGCCCACTCTATGATCTAAAACCCGTAAAAGTTATTTTTACGACTTGTGCAGGTTTTCTTCCTTGTCCTTATATTGCTTCAATTCAATGGTGCAAACCCACAACAGATTTGTTAGTGGTTTGCGAAAAGCTCTTTCAATATGTCTTCACGACAACCCATTAAGACTTTTTCCACTTTAATAGAGAGTGTAAGTCGTTATTATTAACTTCGCTATGTTGATTTTGTGAGTCTTATGTCAGTCCACATCAATGCAAGAGATATGCGGACAGTATACCGCAACGATACTAGATAGAAATACACCCAACTGGTGAACACTTATCTTAGTTGATGCAATCAACCGATGCCGCCTTACACGTCGTGTTGTAAAACAAAAGAGAAAGGTGACAAAAATAAATAAATTCTATAACACAAAACATTTGTCGGAATACTGTAGCAGTAGTCAGTTGCCGACATTTTACGATTAAGCTATTTTTATGACAACTTTAAAACCTATTAATAGAATTTTATGTACCTGGAAATTGATTTGCTCCGCTGTGAATTTTGTTCTTATGGTTTCCTTCTGCTTCCTCTTTATTATTTAATGTTGTGGTATTTGCGAAAAGTTTAAATAAAAATAAACAAAACAAACACTCGTTATTACATTTTAACTTAATTTGTTGTTAAGCCTCTCAGACGATAAAATAGTTTTCATTTTCAATTCTCTTAACGCCACCATTGAACGTTCTTTAGGAATTTCAAGTGTCATTCTACTATCAACGAAATGTATATAAACTGATTTCAATGTTGTGAGAACACTTGTTTTTGGTGGAACAATCATCTTTGACACTTTTCTTATGGTTCACAGTTTACTCGGATGACGGTGAGGACTTGTTAAATGATTTCTTTTCGTTTTATATCCAAGTGAAATGAATGTGCAAGTTTAAGATTTGCATTAAATGCAGTGGAAAAATGTTGCTGAAAAATGTCGCGTGGAATATGCCACATTCACGATTTATGAACCCTACAGATTGATTAAGTATAGCAAAAAAGTAGAACCGTACCGTAAAGTTGGATAATTTATCAGTCTTTCAATATTTTGTTGGGTTATATACATAAATACTAACATACATCAGGTGGACTGCATGTTATTAATAAGTCCTTCAAACACCATAACAACTCGTGGCTGTGTCCTTCGAGTCGGTCTTTATCGAACATTCTGCATGTAAAGTGTTCCATCTTTCACTTGTCTTCACTGTGTCCATAAAGGACATATACAATTTTATTTTTCAGTCTATTTTCTACTTCATCCTTGTTTTTGCGTGACGGCGAGTACATGTTTTCGTTGAAATGATTACATTCCGTTTTACGCTTTTCAAAATGTGAGAGCACTTGAAAAATTCTCCTTATACATTGAATGGAGTATCTTTGCTTGTATCTTTAGTATTATTTCATTTGTGTCTTTAATGTAAGGAGTTGGTTAAGTTTTATAAATTATAAGTAATAACAAAGATAATCTGCATCTGTATTTAAGACACAATTTTAAAGGGAAGTTAAACATTCAAAACCATATAAAACATAAACATTCAGTTTAATAGTGCTTTACATAACAGTTGGCACTTCCCAGTAAAAAAATGTAAAAAACTAATCGTGTGTGGAATTTACAATTTTTGAGACATCTAATTTCATACTCGATTACCAAATCGATTAATAATTAGTTCTTTCGATTTGTAGATTAGATTCACTGAAAAATAATCAATATTTCGTCATATGAAATTAAAAAAAGCGTAAGTTACCAAAAAATCAAAATCGACTTTTTGATTGAATACTATGCACCGCATCAAAATACATGTTCCTGCTAAGTTTTACAGTCGTACGACTAAAAACGACAATTTTATTAACAAAATTCTACGACTTTTGGTTTGCAAGCGCAAACAATTTTAGGAAGTTTTTTGTTTCTCCTGTAAAATTTTTAAAATGTGTTACGCCTTTTTTGATTTCATATGACTATTTGTATCTGTTCTTTTGAATGTGTTTTATAATGCATACGTAGTAATTGGCAACTAGAAAAGTAAGCAGTTATATGGGAACGTTAAGGTGTTACTTAGGTGTAATTTTTGGGAATTTCCTTGAAAAAAAGGTATTAGTAGGGAAGTTGGACATCGAGCTCCACCTTCCGTTTGTTGTTTACAAAATTATGAATATATTGTGGGAAATTTCGAATCAATAGCAAGTCGTTAGAGAGTGCCGCAAAAGGTTCGAAGTTTGATTTTGTGTTGAATTCAGTTTATTGTCGCTGACTTGCCATATCTCTTAAAGATATCGAGATATTTAATGCAGAGACCGTAACTCTTATAACTTTTATTTATAAAAGTCCTTCTGTAAGAGTTATTTGATGATTTTTATTATATCTCTCCGAACATAAGACTTATTTTTGATTTATATTTTAAAAGTCCCAAAATAACAATTATTTCTGATTTATATTTTATCGCTCAGAAATAAGAGTTATTTTTGATTTCTATTTTAAAAGTCCCACAATAATAATTATTAAAGACTTTTTGAAATAGAAATCAAAAATAAAAATCATTCAATGAGTTTTTCAAATCAAAATGGAAAATAAAAATCAGCCTGAGACTTATATTTTTTCTGATGAAATATAAAACTCACGAAGACTTTTAATTTTTATTTGTTCAAATAAAAGTCTTTTGGTTCAATCGATATGCAAACAATATTTATATAAAATAATTACAATTGTGGGACGTTAAGACCATATTTAACTCATAGCTACACAATGCAACGAAAAAAAACGATGGTTTTTACCATCACCCTTAGGGATGAAGGTTTATGTATATTATTTGTTACAAATAAAAGTTTAACGCATTAAAGGAAACGTGTTAGACCCCAAGATCAAATTGTTTCAGGACTTCTTAAGACCATGTCCGTCTGTTTTGCTGGCTGGATGGGTCGTGGGTAGGATTACTCGAGTAAACTTTAACTGATCCTTATGAAAATGTGCTAGCATTTTTAAGTTAAGTAGACAAACCCACAGATAACCGAGTCATATGAATGACCAAATTTGTTCCTTAGTTCTACAGGCATATCTTTTCTGTAATTAGAGTGAATAGTGTCAAATTTTGGACAAGGTAGTTGAATAATGGTTGATTATAAACCTATTTTGAATTTTTCTGTGTATTTGGAAAGGAGTTTTTTTTTTTAATTTTGAAGAAGTTTTAGCCAAAACTTTTTTGCATTATCCTAATGTTTATTATATTATTCAGAAAGTGCACACTGTCATGATTAAATCGCATACTTGTTTATAAAAATCGGTTAACAAATCGTTGTAATTCATAATTTTCAAGGAACCTGGGGGATAATTACATTTGGTCGGAGAAAAAATGCGATTTAACCCAAAAAAAATGTAAAAAAAGATCCCTCTGGCGTTAAAAAAAATGTCAAAAATTCCTTGACCCCAAAAACAGTAAGATACCTGTGATATCATTTAAGATTTTTGTTTAAATTAATAAGAATCCCATTCAAAATGACCCAATGCCCAGAATAGTTAATTTCTATGCATGAAGACTTTTTGAAAGTATATCTAGCTCACTAGCAATTTCTTCACTTGACTGCAACTTCACCACCGATTAATTTTATATATAAAATCCCTTCTATAAATTAACAAACACAATCGGACGGACAATCGGATGGAAACTGTATGTACATATATATATATATAGCTTCTTATAACGTAATGTACTAAGTATGTTTGTATTAAAGCGTTGTATTGGAACAAACGACAATATTATGCAATACAAATGATTCTTGGTTGAATAAAGAATCAGCTTCAAAGGACAAGAGTTCTATAAAAATTTCTACAGTACCTCTGAGCATCCCAATGAAGCTATGAGAATAACGTCTTCAAGCTGAAATACCGGCAAATACTTAGGATTGATAAAGCATGCATTTAGTTGCATTTGCGAACTTGTAAAACAGTGTTGCGTGAGATGGTACACACCCGCCAATTAGATAATTTTTTTCGAGGTTATACAATATGTCCACCCTTTTTTGCCAGTTCGCGAACTATAAGTGAACACTTAGTCCAATAATTTTAAGCTAAAATTATTATGGCATGTAATTTGACAAAACGAATGATGCACAACTTCTTCCTTTTGGGGCTACTTTCACGTGCAGTTCTCAGTTCTCAGAATTGATTCCCAAAATCAAGTGTTGTACTGTGCTATCTTAATTTGAGCGACGGTTACGTTGTGTAAACATCACTGCGAGCAGTTGTCCAATAGGCATTTGTGTGGAAAAGGCTTTTCTGAAAGCTAACGTTCGGAATTGCCATCAAACTGTAGATCACGTTAAGTGTGTCTAAAAATATAAGCATGTTAACTCCACTGAGTGCGAGAGGTTCTTCCAAATCTGGCTAATGGGAAGTCAAAGGGAAACTGATTGATACCCGTGTTATATACTGAGTGCGACACGCATTTCAAAAGAATATCAGCCCTTTTTAGTCTTTAGTAATCGTAATTATTTCCTATGATGGCTACAGGGACGTAAACACTAACGCTATTTGCTGTGACTATGTAAATAAACAAAACATGATTCAGGCAATGTTTAATTTCGATTTGAACTCCTCCACCCCAGCCCATAGACTGCACCAGACTTTATTAATAGAGTTATTTACACGTGTATATAAATTTATATACATACCTACGTGCACTATTTACACAATGTATGCCCTGGCAATGTTTTTTTTCTGTCGTTCGATTTCAGGGAACTCCGTTTCCAGGGGCAGTGACGGTTTGTGCATATTTCACCTGCGCAGGTGAACACTTAAATGAACGTGAAAACCATTAAACGACTCATAGCTGCAAAAAACCTCAATATATTTACGTGATTTTTTCCCCGACAATCGGTCTGCTCTTCAGGATCTAAAGAAATGTAGGGAGCAACAGCAGTCAGCGATATGAGTGAGGTGGCGTTGACTGGGAGAAGGACAGAGTGTTAGTTTCCTCACTGCCTCCAGAGTCCATCACCCACATATGGACTGAGTGAGGGACATTAACGGCACGTGAACACGTACAATATTGGTTTACAATGGTACTGATGACGTCGAATGAATGGTTGGTTAGCTGCTTGGTCATACGCTTGGGCGGTTTTTACCTGCTGCACTCATTCGCCGTGTTCGCTTCACTTCCGTCTACTTGGTGCTTTTGACTAAGAGTGTTTTTCCTCTCTCACAGTGTTTGCTCGACTTGACGCGGTTGGCTTGGCCCGCAACAAATGCCATGTCGTCGTCCGTCCTTAACATTGTAAATCGATTCGAGCTTAATACGCATCGCAAATTGTAAAAAGTATTTGTAGTTGGAAGCTGTTGTTGTTGTGGTCTGTGAATCAGTTAAGATTACACATATGTATCTGTGTATATCTTTAAATAGATACATGCGATATATCGAAAGAAATAGATAAATTCTACGTTTGAAATTAGTTTTTAAAGTCAAATCATTTCCAAATGAATTTAAACATTTGAAACATTAGTGGTTGGTATCAATTTGAGTTGGTTTAGACATCTTTGAGCACAGTAATCCAAATTTTTTTCCGTTTCAAACATTAAATGTATGTATGTAGTATGTATTTAAATTTGTCTGCCATCAATTTTATTAATACTTTCATTACCCATTACATTTACACGCGCTTAGTTGTTGCCTTAGATCCTCCACCAGCCCACCTCCAACCCAAATATCGTACATGCCCGAGTTCTATGAGCAACCTAGATTACAAATGATAATGAGAAGAACACAAACTGAGTTATTGCGATACCCTCTGCTGGGTAGAGAGGTCTACTCCGCCCATTTAGCAGCAAGCAAAGTGTTAACATTGCATGTATCACGGTCGTTCAATCAACTCCGTTAGATCCAAAGGAAGTAGAAGACTATTCACTTACTCCGTTGTTGCTTAGTTAGGTTTAATCTACTGCTGCGTACATTTTTGTAAACGCCCGTATAAAAAGCGTTCTTTATGTTTGACATTCAAACGATGCAATATCCGTTGTTTTGAATCACCATAGTGCGGTTTGGGGGTGGGTGGGGGTCGTGTAATGTATTTGGCAGTGAACGCAGACTCCAGGGTACTACGACTGTAATCACGGACGGGTAATAGAAGAGGATACAAATATATTTTCTCAAAGATACGTTATTGTAATTTTTTATTAAAAGAAGAATTGAAGAATCTGTGGGATTTGCAGCTTCAAACTGCTTTTCTGAACACATTGAAAACAGACTTAATTTCTTATGACTCGTAACCGCAGATATATCCTCATCCCCAAGGTAAGCAGGTAAATAGCAAAACAAATTGAAATTGTAATATTTATATATAAATACCCATAACTACTAAGCTTATCCATGGATTTTATATTAACATTATAAACAAAAAAAAAAAATACTAAAACAAGTTTTATTTAACTTTTGTTTGCTAATATTTTGTGTTTAGAAATAATTTATTTTTAAAAAACTATATAAAATAAAAATAAAAAAAAATTGTTTTTATTTTAATACAAACAAACAAATATGAAATGACACATAAATATAATTCTAAAAATCTCGTGTTATGGTTTATCCGAAAAGTTGTTAATACTTAAACAAGCTATCATCGTGAAACCTATATAAAGGGTGGTTACATTATAAGGGCCGATGTTGAATGTGAACCACACCTAAACGTCAAGTTCTTTTCTGCATTTCATTTGACATTTCTCAATTTCAGACTAACTCAATTTGAACCATCGAAAGATACACAATCGAGCAACGCTTTAAAGCAATCTCCTTATAGACTTAGAGTGGTGCTTCTTAAAGAACAAGAAGGCTGCTAGGGGTAAAAAGGCCAAAAAGGGATAAACCCGGTACCAATGAGCAATCTCCTTATAGAATTAGAGAAATTCACTTCGTGTTTCGAAATTCGTTCTTTTAGGGGTAAAAAAGGACTCAATCCAAACGACTAAATCTATAAATGGCTTAAAAGCCTCAAATGGGGTACAACTCTTACCATCACCCAGACCAACGTCTAAAGGTAGAATCGCAAAGATTTATATGGAAATTCTTCTTATAGAAATAGAGAGCTGCATGAGGAGATATTTCAAAATTGTTAACCCTTAAAGAATAACCTATCCAAACCCAGACCAAACGGCTTAAGGTAGAATAGCGAATATGGGGCGGAGTAATTATTTTAATGAGTAGTTGTGCGCTGTGTAATCATATCAATTCATACCACCCAGACCAATTTTCTATAGTTAAAAATGCGGATATTGGGGCGAATATTAATTTTATAGAGTTATTGCGCGATTTGAAGGAATTTCGGACAAAACCGGAAATGGGGTGAAACTGTGACCATCAGCCAGACCAAATGGGTAAAGGTGGAATCGCTACAATTAGATTTAATACTTAATTTATAGGGTAATTGTGAAATATGAAGGATTTTTTTGAGGAGAGGCGCTATCATCGCTCAGACCAAACACCTAAAGGTACAATCACCCAATAGAGCAACAAAAAAGGTTATATGTCATTCAATTGGCTTAAAAATATTGTTTAGAATATATCCATCCCTATTCATCAACTCATTGACAAGGAATTTTTCTCTATATGAAAGCACATTTGAAAGATAAACGAAACATCGAGAGAGGGAAGACGATAGTGGTAACTTAAAAAAATTGAATTTCCCTATACACCCCATAAATGAGGTAGGGGATAGCTTCTCGCGTTGTTGTGAATTAACACGCTTTCTATTTTAGATTTACAACAAACGGCACCTACTTGTTTATCGACGAATGCGAACGTCACTGTTTGAGAAGCTTTTACTAGACATGCCGATTGACTCGACACTTATACTGCGAATTTGCTGTCTACAACATAGAGGGAGCAGGCCATGATAGAAAAATGTAGATGACTGGAGGAGGGAATCGAACCCGGGATCTCCTGTATATTAGTTGCGTGTTCTAACCACAATGCCACGCCCGGTCCCATGACGATAGTGATGGTCAAGAAAATAGTCACCAATTGATATTGACTCATTAAATAAACGTAAAGAAATCCCGGGAAATCCCAGTCGTATTCCCGGTGTTCCGGGACAAAGTTAATTCTTTTGTATGTATTTATACAACATTTTCTTAAAGTAGTTATACTTAATCCATACAGAATGACAATACGATAGCAAGCTGTTAAATTTCTACTGTCCCCACTCGACCGGGCTGTCACTGTATTTAATATTACCACCATCGATTTGGTTATCCGCGGGAATCGTTCTTGGTTCCTTTAAAATATTGCTCTGCTAATATAACAGCTCGCTGCCAAGCCTTCATTATCCTCGATCTTGAAGACGGAAATGTTATAAGCCATTATATAATTTATAGTAGGTATTACAAACATCATACACACCTACACACACACACAAGCAACAACATTACGCTCAAACTAATGTATACACACAATTCGACATGTTGTAACGAGGAAAAGGACTAGCATGTTCGTCGTGTTTGTTGTTCATTTTGTTGGTATCGTATGCACCTGTGGATATGTAGCATGTACCAGATATGTACTCCTCGTATAGTATGTAAGTTCGTCTCTAAGATGAATGAAAGGCAATATGTGTGTGTGTGGGTGTGTGTTTTTCTGCGAGTATGTATTTTAAGGAACAAGCAATACACAACAAAACCAACCGCACAACAAAGTACAACCGCAAAAGGAGGAAAAAAAGGCAAACAACATCGAAGGTTGCATGAACTACATGAGCAACAAATAATAACAATACCCCAATTCCACTCATATCCTTTGTTGAAAAGACGATGCAAACAAACACGCACACTGGCAAACGAACAATCGACGGAAGAACGTACGTAATTCTTTGCTTCTTTTCTTTTTTCCCCATTAAGCGGAAATGTAACAAGTACTGTTTTCCTTTGCTGAACAAAAAAAATACAGCGAGAAACGGAAATTGTATTGTTCGACAGTACCAAGCCAGCCCCCTCCATGTTGCGTCCCTTAATGTTTATGTTCAGATAAATATTTAATAAAAATTAGTGCTTCACTCGCATTTTTTCCGCTTCTTTGTATTATAAGAAATCTTTGAGCAGATCCAGCGATAAGGGATTACATCTAATGGATTTGGAGTTATTGTAACGATGCACTGTGGTACGATAACTTAATAATCGTACATTTTCCAAAGGAATATCGCCCTAATGGTAAAAATTAAAAACTTCAAAAAATATTTAACCTTTGATTATTGAGCATTACCGTTTATTGAGCATCGCCGTTTTTGTTGTCATTTGGGAAACCTAAAACCAGTTGAGGACTGCTGTGAGCCGTTGTTGGCTTAATCACAAATTAATTGTATTTACGATTTTTTTATAATTTAGTAGACAATGTGGCAATAACTCACCAAGCTTTTAAAAAACTAGTAACTATTATGAAAACTGGGGTTTTTAAGATTATTTATATGTATTAAGATTGTTTTATTATCGGCTGTTTATAATCTGATAGTTGCTGTAACTCAGTACCAACAGAATACTCCTACAAACAATTTCAAAAACTTCTGTGAATTGACGTTTTAAACTGCTAAGCAATTGTTTTCATTCTAAATGTAAACCACTGTTCTCTAATCTGTCATTATGTGATTTTATTTATATAACATAAAATGGGATGCAGTTTTATGTTGTTTTATACATTCACAGTAGCTTTAAAGCCCCATACGAGTGCTTCAAATGCAGGATGGATCGATCAAATACATTTGCAGTTTTTTTTTTGTGTAAATTATTTATGGAAATTCTTAAAACACTAGCGTTATTGAGAATGACGTATGTATTTGTCAAAAAGGATATTCAAATCCAAAACTTAAACTCGAAAAAACAGTATTTTGTTGCAAACTGTGTGCTGTTTAGATTATATCACATATGGGCATCTCCCAGAGAGTAAGAGAATCACTCCATCTGTATTTTTAGTGTTCTAAAGCGCTGAAAGAGTATTACTTGTTAGAAAAATATTTGCAGTATTTAGTTTCAATTATACCATGTAACGGATGCAACAAGAAACCGAACCTCTTTAGAAGCTCGGCGATTTTTTGAAACTTTGTTATTATATCGGGTGCAATTTAAAATTTGAATCGGTTATAAAGAAAAGTACTGATAATTTTTTTAAGTTTCTGGTTTTATTCGATAGCTTGATCTTTGTCCAAGTGGTTCATTCATTAAGGGTTTCGGTGAGATTTTGTGTATGTATATATCGAACAAGATGTTTATTTTGCACATATGCATAGGGTGGCCCATTAAAAATTTTAAATTTGAATCCGCCATAAAAAAAAGTAGTGATAATTTTTTCAAATATCTGGTGTTATTGGAAAGGTTGAACTTTAATAATGGATCACATTATTCGTATGACTACCACGACTGATTCGAGGGCTCCTCATCCGGTCAACACAACTTTTCAGTACTTTTCGATTGTTTCGGATCGAATCTCTTCACTGGCAATTTCGATTCCATGTTTCACCGTTTCTATTGTCTCTGGATCCTTAATGACTCTCCACAGAAAATAATCCAAAGGGCACAAATTACAGTTGAAAGTAATCGGTAGTTCAAATTTAAATTTTTTCCTGTTAATATAACTCCAAGAAGAATCGTCCGCTATGGTAGTATATTTTTATTACTATCGGATGATATGCGTCAGAAACTATAGGCAAAATTTAGTTAATTGGCGTTTTGAGTTTTTAATCTCCACATGCTGTTGGCCCTTTAAAGAACTACAATGTTTTAAACGATACTATTAAAAAAATGTTGTAAGTACTGTTAATTAATTTCTTAATTAAGGAGAGAATTTTGAGGAGAATTTTGGCTACTTTAAAACTTTTTTATTTTTATTTTTTGAATTTGATATATCCTTTAAAAATTGAATCCTTTGAAATCTTTGACCTTGATGTGTAGCTGCCACAAGAGATGCATATCTGAATGTCAATATTTTGACTGTTTACGAAAACTGAAAAATTTTAAAACTAAAAGTTACTTTATAACAACCATTTTCAATATGGAAGTTATCGGAAAAGAGATTATATTAAATCCCTTAAAATGTCAGTTACAAATTTCATGTATAAGTACATATGTACATAATTTTCCACATATACTTTGTGTTTATATACCATAAGTTATGTGATCATTTGCAATATAATAAATTTGACTTTTGCATTGTTAAAACGTCAATGAATTGTGATTTATTGAATATCAATAATTGTAGGCGCCTGTCACGATAATACTCAACATGTTTGAATGCAGCGAACGCATCAATGGATCGCCAGGAATAAATGGACTGATTCAAATGGTGGGTTGTCATGTGCAACGCAGCCAGTGAATGCATTTATTTTTGCTTTAAAAATAAGTAAATGCAAACACAACAATTACAATTTTCGTCATTAAATCAGTGCCATAGTAAACGTTGCGACAACAATGACTCTGCTGCTTCGAATGGTGGTTAAATATAACTTTTGTTGAATGAGAGTGAATTCATTTGTATAAATACGTCGAACTAAAATACTCTACTATTTAAAAGGTTTTATTTTAAATAAAAGTAAGCAACGGTATGCTTCACAAGTCCAATAGTACGTTGCATAAAAAATTAGTTGTTACCTGTTTTTAAATTGAAATAAAATATATGTAATAAAATTATTAATATTCTTTATATAAATCTATGTTCAGAGGCTTATCTAAATACAAATATCAGTCAAATAATTGTTTTTGTTTTTTTTTTTGGTTTTTTACTTAGATAAGGGTTTAAGGGCTTAAATCACTTTTTAACAAGCTATAGTTGGAAATTCGGATAGGCTAAAATAACAACTTGTAGAAAATCGTTTTAAGCTCTTGAAACCCTACCGTGAGCAACAAAAATTAAGTGTTTTACAAATACATAGGTCAGCTAACACACCGCCAAAGCTCGAAACTAGAATTGACGACGGAGTCAAATATGTCCAAAAAGCGTAATGTATCCCTTGATTAACCACGACTTGCGACATTTGCCTCGTTTCTATTGGATATGAATTAAAGGTCTGCAAAGAACCATCCAAACACACTTGTTGTATGTAGTTAAATTTTATTATATCTGCTTGTATCTGTTTCGCTCTCTTTGGATTGAGTGCGTATGGAATATTTCTCTTTTAGATAACGATAGAATAGGTATGAGAGAGTGAAAGTACCAAGTATCAAAAATACTTGTATGAATACATACATAACAAACAGATATATCGGTATTCTTGTTATCTGTGCTTGGAATATGTGGGGAGCGTGACGCTGCAAGCATAAAGAATAAAGAGCGAAATTTTGTTTTCTTTTTTGTTAAAATTTGCCACAGATGAAACTTACACCATTACTTTTGGTAAAAAGAATAAAAAAAATAGTAAGAAAACATCATCAACGCAAAGCGTATGGTCTGGAATATCTATATTAAATGGATATATCCATTTAAAAAAGAGGAACAACAGTTACTTCACTGAGAAGAACAAACAAAGAGAAAAAAAGTTTCCACTACAATGAGAACTAGAGAAAGATTTGAGACGCGATCTACTCAATCCAAAACGAATGAGCACATGTTTTGTTCTACTATTTGTTGTATTTGTACCGATAATATCAGGTTCTTACTTGTTTTATCTGTTTGTACAAGTAGAGTGAATGGAACGCTGCAGGCCTTTATTATCAATTGACCATACAGCATAATAAATACAATTTCGGGGGGTCGTAGGATGCACGTATCCGAATAAAATTTGATGTCCTTAAATTGTCTTTAGGTAAACTACAAAACTGTTTTTATGATAACTAAAAATCAATAATGCTGTTCGATACTTCGTGTCCGAATTAAGGGTAGAACAGTTGAGTCATACGTAAATTGACCTCCTGCATCCGAATATCACCTCCATTTTTACGCAACACCCAACGATTTTTGTCGGGACGTTGTTATTTTTGGTACATTGTATTCTTTTCATTCTGAACACGTTTTTTTTTTTGCAACTGAACTAAGGCCGCAGACGTATCAGATCCAATGACAGGTGTGAAAATAAATGATGAAAGATTTCCACCGCATGGACCACACATACAACCGAATGTGCAATGTGGAAATCGGTCAGGCCTTGCCGAAAACTGGCCTTCATAATACCTTTTTTGGGTCCCATGATGTTTTAGTAGGCCTTATTGAGAAGACCTGGCATCAGAATCGTCCTAAAAATCCTACACACTTCCCGCGTGGCTTTGTTTAGTCTCAGATCTATTATAATAAAATTATGTTATTTAAAATTCTGCATTCATTTGATTCATTTATTGTTTCATTAAAATATTTCATTACAGATTAACTATAGATTGTTAAGGACAGTCTAAACAAAATAAATAGAATATGTTCTCTGTGGTTATTACGATAAGGGACTTCTGAATAAGATCAGTGTGCACACTTAATTTCTTTTTAATCGGTAGAAAGTGTATTTTATTTAAAGAAACGTAAAAAATGACAAAATATATACATATATATGTAATTATTGCATGTATAAAAAAATATAAAAAACAGGAGCACAGTTGTTGTACATATAAGTTTTATAATGTTACTTACATACATTTTAATTCACTAGCAAAAATTTGTAATTAATAAGATTATATGTATGATCCATTTGTAAAGTTTAACTTTTGTGCAAAGTTACTTAGTCATTGGGGGGGGACATATATTTCATATCCAACGCACATTTCTTTTGCAAATATTAGTTTGCTTATAGATTCACACATATCGACTTAAATTACTAAATAACAATTCGTTAAACATAGTGTTTTCTCCGCGCAAGGTTTTCCGAACGCGGACTAAATTTCCTTCAAATATATCTTTAACCTTTACTTTTTTAAACAAAATGAAGGATCGCCACTCACTATTCAATGTTTCTTCACAATCCCCAGGGGATGGAAATGCTTTTAGCAATGGTAGAATTGTTGGCATATCAAAAGACTCAATTTTTTATGGGTTTTAATATTCTAACAGTTTTAACTTATGGTTACTGAAGTCAAATCTTTTTTTTAGTTCATCACACAGACTTATCTAAAAATTAAGTACATCTTTTAAATAATATCATTTAGAGATCATGCGTTTCTAAAAAGTCATAACATTTTAATCCAAAATACATTGAAGAAGGTGACAAGAAATGAGAGTGATGCCAGACGCCGTTTGAAAAAATGCAAGTGTTAAGAAGCATTCTGCTACAAAGAATACTCACTGCAAATAAAAGTTGCCACAGAAAAACAATCGGTAGATTTCAGACCCTGTGCGGTAGAATCGGTAGATTGTTAAATTTACCAAAATAATCGGTAGAATCTACCGAATATTGGTAGAAGTGTGCACACTGAATAAGACTGATATGAAAAGACTTGTAGAATTTAACTTAATAAATGTATCTCTTTCCTCCGATACTTTATAACGCTTAATATGTCTATTTTTTTGCCTGATGACGATGACCCGCCCACCCGCACACAGTTGAGTTCTACATCTAAAATATATTTTATGAGTCAGTTCAATCCTTAATTTACAAAACTAAATACGCAAAATTAGAATCGTTTTCATTTTTCAAAAGTTAAATAATAACAATATTTTAAAATTTAATGTAATTTATATAGTCAAAATCGCATTGCAGACACAATATCAGGACTTTTAAACTTTGCGTTTTCCTACAGCTATGTTAATACTAAACATTTTATTTCAATTGAATATTTTAGGCCAACTCGTCAAATCCGTTTAATTATTGTCCTAATACGTTGGCAATTGGCAAATAGCAATATCTGAAATATCAACGACAACAATACTCCAACAAATACTACGTTATATCCGTGCATGTGTTTAGATTTGTAAAACATCATCTATCGCCTTTATTGTTGTTTGAATTATTTGCTAATATGCTTTTGACCAATGTGTGACAACTGATATAATAATTGCACTTATGGTGAAAGTGTGATATAAAGTGTGCACTGGCAGCTCTCAGTTGACTTATGTGTGAATCTATATATGTGTTCCTCTAACTCCCATTGGAGCATAGGGCGTCACAAATGTGATTCTTGAGTATACGTTATGTAGTTCAAAAATGAGCCATAAAATGTCGTTAAAGTAGTATCCAGAAAGGTTATATTTTCAACATTATAGCATGTTCTCACTACGATGTGAATTACTTAATTCGCACTTTGAATAAATAATGCGAATTACCCTTTTTCCACTTCACATTCTTAATTCGATTCGAAAGGTCTTGTTCTTCTTCTTGCTGACCAGCAGATTTTCATTAACTATTGGCAAAGTTACCAATAACTAACATGACCATTTATATTTTTCGTCAGTTGTATTTAATATATTTTTTAGACAAAAACTAAGAGAACACATATGGGCATTAGAGCGGCTCACCAAAAAAAGGATTTTCGGTCCACCCCCCAAAATGTACCTTGGCCTGTTTTATGATGAATCCCTAAAAATTTCGGACCGAAGATACTTTATTTTAGCCCCATACAAAATGAGTCGCTCTAATGGGTATGTGTTTAATATGTTGAACGTACTGAGTTTGAATAAAATGGGACCATCAATATAATTTGCGAAATTAGTACACTCCAAAAAAAAAATTACAAAATTACAAAATCGCTATAATCAAAACATGGCTATAAAACGAAATCGATGCGGCCGGTCTAAAACCCAAATTTTTTACCTCTTCAGAGGTATTAAACCAAGCGTTGTCTTAAATATGGATTCAGCTTTTCTTTCACACAGTGGGATTTGGGTGTCAAAATAAATAAATGTTGATAACTTAATTAAAAAAAAATTTTGAGAAAAATTTAAATTTATTTTTTAAGAAAAGTGCCTGCAAGATTGTCAAGCCAGAAATTACTTCTACTTACATGCAATTCAGTGGAAATTTTTTTGGTAATACCACTTGACTTTAATATATTTAAAACATACAGTGTTCATAAATGAAAAAAAATTATGATATCACCATAATGTTTGTATGAAACCGTTCGATTTCTCGTACCCGAATTAGGGTGAAACCGGTCTTGTTTTAGATATTTTTAGTCAAAAACTATCTTAGTGTAATTGATGTAGAATTTCAAGCCCTACGTCTGACAAAAATATTGTAATACATTATTCAAACTACTTTTTTGTTTAGAGTTTTAATTTCCCACAAACAAAATTTTGATACGCGAAGATAACTTCGGGTCGACGATATAAAGGTATTTCCACAGAAATGTCTACCGGAATCGAAAATTTAAATGTTAATAATCAAATAATTTTTTCTAACAATTTGTTAAAAAAAAATTGTCTGAATTTGTGTAATATAATGTATATTTAGCTTATCTCAGTTAAAATTATGAAAAAACCGCCAGCTAAGTGAAAATTTATTTCTCTTTTGAGTATTAAAGGGTATTTATTAGTGCATACATCTTATGAAATCTTTCAATAAACCACAAATTAATGTAAAAAAAGTAAAATTATTATAAACTAAGTTCTATAAACGATAACATTTTTCATTTGATTTTGTGCATCGTCAGCTGAAACGCAACATTTTCAATATTTCACACTAGATGCAAAAAACTTTGTAATTAAATGAAAGCACTTGCAGTAAGAGCATATTGAATTTCGTTAATATAAAAAATATAGAAAAAACCATTGTCCATATTACATTAGATTTACCAATAGAAAGTTACATCCCTCTATTGTTTTTTAAAAATTTGAGAAAAATAATTATTCCAATTCGCTGAATTTATCATTTTTCTACATGCATTTCAAAATAAGTTTAATAACTTTTTTCCTAATATTTTGCAAACAACAAATCCACAAAACTTAATTTTGCACTAAGCCTAGTGCAATCGGAAAATCTAAACAAGATTAACAAATTCAAAGATTTCGTTATTATTTTTTCACTTTAAATCCGTACGAATGTCGCATTAGCCATTCTGGAAATGCCCATATACGGTAATTTAATACAACAGGTGTTTCGTATGAGCAATATGTAGTGTATTAAACTTGTTTGATTCAAATTTGTTAAGCTTAATTTTTTTTTAAATTTCAGGACCGTAGTAATGCACAGTCTTCGTGTGCAGGCCTCTTTGTAGCTGCCAATTTGGGATTTGATTATCCTGGAACCTGGATGCATGTCGACATGGCAACACCTGTTCACTGTGTAAGTATTTTTCACATATACCAGTTTACAAATCTATATTTTGTGTCTGCTGCAGAGTTCTAAATAATTTTAGATTTCGGCCTAATTAACACAAATATGAGATTTATAAATTTTTCCTCTGATTAGTTTTCAACTTATGAATTTTGTTAAATTTTTTTTTTTGAGATACCCTATACCCCTTACTTACTTACTTACTTACTTAAGTGACCCATTACAACTTACGAACATGGTTCATAAGTTTGAGGCCTGAAGTACTAAAGAATTCCATACGCTTCGGTCTTGTGCGTGTGTTCTCCAGTTAGTCCTACCAGATGGTGGCACGTCGCCTACCACTTGGTACTTCCAACGGAGTTTGGGTCTCCCTGCTCTGCGCCGTCCTTCAGGTTCGCCTTCAACCACCTTTCTCGCTGGAGCATTTACATCCATCCTGACAACATGTCCCAGCCATCGAAGTCGTTGGATTCTGACTCTTTTAGCTACGTCGATGTCGTGGTAAAGCTCATACAGCTCATGGTTCATCCGATGGCGAAACTGGCCTTCGACACAGATAGGTCCATATATTTTTCGGAGTACTTTTCTCTCGAATACTCCCAGGTTTTGTATGTCCGTTGTAGTAAGCACCCATGATTCGGCACCATACAACAGAACAAGTAAGATAAGCACCTGGTATAGCTGTTTCTTAGTATTCCGAGAGAAGGTGGTGTTACTAAAGTGCTGCCGAAGTCCGTAGAAACATCTATTGGCTAGCACTATTCTCCGTTTAATTTCTTGGCTGACATTATTTTTCTTGTTGACGGAAGGTCCGAGGTAGGTAAACTCGTCGACTACCTCAAAACAATAATTGTCAACGTTCACGGTGCGTCCCCAACGAGAGGACTCTTTGTTCGTCGAAATCATTATTTTTGTTTTGTCCTCGTACACCGCTAAACCCATTTTTGCTGACTCCTTTTCTGGTGATGAGGAAACTGCAGTAACATCCCGCAGATTTCGACCAGTGATGTCTATATCATCGGCATAGGCTAGTGGCATGTGGCTCTTGTGGAATATGGTGCCAGAGATGTTGGCACCAGCCTTTCTCATCACCTTCTCCATAACTATATTAAATAGTGTACAGGACAGGCTATCGCCCTGCCTGAGACCTCTTTCCGTGTTAAATGGTTCAGACTGATCCTTACCAATCTTAACAGAGGATTTGGTGTTGTCTAAGGTACATTTGCAAAGTCGAATCAGCTTTGCAGGAATACCAAACTCAGACATAGTCTCATAAAGCCTATTCCTTATCGGAGAGTCGAAGGCAGCTTTGTAGTCGACAAAGAGGTGGTAGGTGTCGATCTGTTTTTCATGGGTTTTTTCCAGGATCTGTCGTAAGGTGAATATTTGATCCGTCGTAGATTTGCCAGGTCTAAAGCCGCACTGATATGGTCCAATTAGTTGTTCTACAATTGGCTTTAGACGTTCACACAATATGCTTGAAAGGACCTTGTACGCAATTGGTAATAGGCTTATTCCACGATAGTTCTTACATTCACTACGATCTCCTTTCTTGTATATGGGACATAACAGACTGAGACTCCAATCCCCGGGCATGCTCTCCTCTTGCCAGATGTTCTCCATGAGCTGATGCATGCTCCTAATCAGCTCCTCCCCGCCAGCCTTAAACAATTCAGCAGGGAGACCATCGGCTCCAGCAGCTTTGTTGTTTTTAAGGCGGGAGATGGCCATACGTATCTCGCTCTGGCTGGGAGGTGGACAGTTAATACCATCGTCATGGATTGGAGCGGGGTCTTCTGGATTGGTGTCAGTATCCAGTAAATTTCTAAAGTGGTCTCTCCATATCTTCAGAACGCTATCCGGGTCCGTCACTAGCTGACCATCGCTGTCCTTGCAGGAGGGCAACCCTGTTCCACGCATTCTCGCTTTAACTCTCTTGTAGAATTTTCGGGCTTCCCCTCTACTTCGGAGCAACTCAGTACACTCATCCTGTCTCTTCTTCAGCTCCTTCTTTTTTCTTCTAAAAAGACGAGTTGCCTGTCGTCTCTTCTCCCTGTGCCGTTCACGAACAGCTCGCGTTGCCATTGGCTGCAGTTTTGCCCTGTATGCAGCATCCGTCTTTCTCGTGGCATTGCGACATTCATCATCGTACCAGGCATCTTCTTGAGACGGCTTTGAGTACCCAAGTACGCTTCTCGCAGCCCGTTCTAAGGAGTCGGCTATATTTTGCCACTGCGAGGTTATATTATCAGGGGTTGGAGCATTCCGCAACAGTTGAGTTAGGTGGTTGGAGTAGGCATCCGCTACCTCTGTGGTCCGCAGTTTACCGATGTCCAGCTTTCGTTGTGCCTGGTTACGTACGTTTTTCGCCATGCTTAGCCTAGTGCGTACCTTAACTGCGGTAAGGAAGTGGTCAGAGTCAATGTTCGCACCCCTGATCACTCGTACGTCCAGAATACTCGATGCGTGCCTTCCATCGACTACCACGTGATCTATCTGATTCCTCGTCAAATGATCTGGAGATAACCATGTTGCCTTATGAATATTTTTATGGTCAAATCTAGTGCTGCTAACTACCATATTTCTTGCCGCAGAGAAATCAATCAGTCTGATGCCATTGTTCGACGTTTCGGTGTGCAGACTGAATTTTCCGATTGTAGGCTCAAATGCGGTCTCCCTGCCTATTTTAGCATTAAAATCGCCTTGTACAATTTTGATGTCATGGCTGGGGCTACGGTCATATACATTTTCTAGGCTCTTGTAGAACTCGTCTTTGTCCTCATCGCTTTTCTCTTCTGTGGGAGCATGGGCACATATAAGTGTTATGTGGAAAAACTTTGTTTTGTCTCTTATGGTGGCTATACGTTCACACACCGGGTTGAACCTTGAGACTAGGTGTCGCAGTCTTTTGCCAACCACAAATCCACAACCAAACTCGTGCTTGTCCGCATGGCCACTATATTAGATGTCGCACCTCTTCATGCGCGAGCACCCGTGTCCCGTCCACCGGATTTCCTGTAAAGCGGTTATGTCAGCCTTGTATTTTTCGAGGACTTCCGCCATTTGGATGGAGGCACCTGGTCTATACAGTGTTCTAACATTGCAGGTGCATATCCTCAAATCATGGTCCTTAATTCGTTTGCGGTGGTCGTCAACATTTTGGGGGGTCCGTTTTATTCTTATCTTACTTCTTTTCATTGCAATAGTGTAAACGTCAGTGGCGGGTTGCAAGCCCAGCGCACCACGTCGCAGTTTTCTCCTCCTGCCAGGATTTTATTACAGCCGCCCATTCTGGGTCAGACGCTGACCAGGGTACCGCTCACTCTGAGCAGACGTGCCTGGGTTTTAGGTTTGGCCCCTCATAGTTAGTTGTGCTCTGACGGGTGTCATAGGCACGCTTCCAGGCGTCACCACGTGGAGGTACTCCGTCCGCAGTAGTACCACGAAAACGGAGCTCTGTGAGTAGACTTGAAGTGCAATTGGCAAGGATCACTCTGGGTTTGCCAAGTTAAACCGATCAGAAGCTTTACCTTGCATCACACTCCCGACCCTATACCCCTTATACAAGCTTAATATCGGTTGGATTGTTTTGATGGTAAGGGCATTTAAAATTTAAAAAATTATTCTTTTGTACAAAAATCGCGGTTTTAATATTGATAACAAAATGTATAAAAAGCACTAAATTCTAACAACTTTTTTAATTTTTCTGCCTGAAAAACGGCACTTTCCGAAAATGCGATTAAAAGCATCGATAAAAAGCGCAGTTTCTTAATGCATCCGATACTGCGTTATCGAAATTTTCCTTATCGACGATAGATAAACGCATCAAAATATTCCAAAAGTAATTGTTTCCAATACTCTACGGTAAAGCGCCCCATAGACGAGTACTGCCGCAGGAACGGCAATATGTATGTATTAGTGAATTTGACTCATCGTGAGAATGTATTTGTCACACGAACAATGCAGTATGAAAATCAAAACAGTTTTGATTTTCAAAATGAACACCTATCAATCAGATGAACTTTGTATATTTGTTGGCAGTCTAAAATGTCAAATTTTTGAAAATTGTATTATAAAAATGTAAACAACGAAATTTACAAATTATTTTGAATGACAAATAAAAAAGAAATTTGGAAAAGCTAACAAAAAAAGATTAGCTGTAGAATGTATAGAGTCTATGCCGGCATTGTGGAACTTATTTTCAAAAATATATGTGATAGAAACTTTTAAACAGTGCAATATGCAGATGTCTTCCTATTACAAAATTCAAAATAAAGTGATGATTGATATGTGTGTATCGAAACCTTCAATCACACACGAACACAAGGGGTTCACCGGCATGAACTGCAGCAGTACTTGTGTATGGGGCGCTTAAACCTTTGGTTATTAAAAAAAAACTAACTTAAATGCTTAAAATCGAAAAATTTACCATTTGTCCTCTTAATAAACGTGTAACTCTTCCCTTTGTCACACAATTTTTATACAAGATGGTTTATCTTGCTCAAGTAAGTCCAATCTTTATGTTCAATTTAAGAATTAAGAGTTATTTTTGCGATTAGTATTTTTTTTATATTTTTTTTCAATTTAAAAACATTTTTTTTGCACAAGAAAATAAAAAAAAATTTCAAACTTCAAATGCCTCTACCATTTAAACCCTTTAACTGATTTTAATACTTTGTATAGAAAAGTTTTAGGACAGCTCATTAACTTTTATTGGAGATCACTCATTGAACGCGTTAACAAAATATTCTCTAATAGGCTGGTACATCATAAAAAATTCGAAAAAATTAAAAAAAACATATCTTGAAAGGTATTCAGAGGAAAAATTTTTAAATCTCATATTTGAACATAGAACTCTACAGCGAAATGACTGTAAACTAGTGATATTAAATAATTTTTTACATTCTCTGCATTTGGGTCACCTTTGAGTAGTTACAAATTCTCTTTCATTTACTTTCAGGGAGAGCGTGCCACAGGTTATGGCGTTGCTTTGCTTCTCACACTATTCGGCAATTACACCGAATGCAAAATGCTTCAGTCGATCGCCAATTGCGACATTGAGCCACCAACTAAGCGCATATGCCGTGAATAAATTGCTAAGCATTTCATATTTACACTGTCATTGTTCGCAGCTATCATCCTTTATAAATACTTTTCTCTTTCTTTCGTCGTTTTGATGCAAATAATAATTAACAGTTTTAAATAAATGTATTATCTTTTCATGTAATATTTCCTATTTTGAGATTTGTAAGGATGTTGCGATTAAAAAAAATAATAAATATGTAAAACGAATAACAAACGATGTGGAATAAATAAATGGGTGCTGGCAATTCCTATATTGCACTTAAGAATAATGCAATACGTACGGTAAGTAATCATAAGTTAATGGTATGAAAATGCCTCAACTCAGAGAACGACAACTGATTTTAAACTTATTATAGTGCGTTCTCTATAAATCTTAATTCACGATTGTGTTAGTTACTAAATTGCAGTTTAAAGTAAATATGTAACGATTCTTTATTAAAACACACTTAAAAACCCAAAATTTAGTTTCATAGTATATACTTTAAACCACTTATAATATTGATTTAGTTATGTTTACACCCAGAACACAACACCCAAATTGTTGCCGCAGAAATCTAAAATGTTTTTAGCTGCATATTATTTTTTTTTATAGCTGATAATGTTGTCAAGACAGTCCTAGGTTGTTTATATTAAACTTACTTGTGCTGCCTTTTCATTCAATGATTGAGATATGAATGAGCTTCAGCCATTTGAATTATTTAAGTCGATATATTTTTAAACTGATAAATTTTATTTATTCAAACGATAGATAATCAAAAATTATAGCAACTCTTAAAATGTTACCACTTTTTTTATGTATAACCAGACTTTATATCGTTTTATGATTTTTTCATTATTTTAATAAAAAAAATCCAATATTGTTGACTTGCAAATGGCTTCGGAGATGCAGAAGCTGAAAAATTAAATAACGGTAAATTTGATCAATCTTTTTAAGTACCGTTTTTCGTGATGTAGCACTGTAGATCAATTAGTTAAGGACTGCTAAAGTGATTAAAAAATTATTAAAATTGTCTCTTTAAATGTTTCCCATTTAAAGAGACAATTTTAATAATTTTTTAATCACTTTAGCAGTCCTTAACTAATTGATCTACAGTGCTACATCACGAAAAACGGTACTTAAAAAGATTGATCAAATTTACCGTTATTTAATTTTTCAGCTTCTGCATCTCCGAAGCCATTTGCAAGTCAACAATATTGGATTTTTTTTATTAAAATAATGAAAAAATCATAAAACGATATAAAGTCTGGTTATACATAAAAAAAGTGGTAACATTTTAAGAGTTGCTATAATTTTTGATTATCTATCGTTTGAATAAATAAAATTTATCAGTTTAAAAATATATCGACTTAAATAATTCAAATGGCTGAAGCTCATTCATATCTCAATCATTGAATGAAAAGGCAGCACAAGTAAGTTTAATATAAACAACCTAGGACTGTCTTGACAACATTATCAGCTATAAAAAAAAATAATATGCAGCTAAAAACATTTTAGATTTCTGCGGCAACAATTTGGGTGTTGTGTTCTGGGTGTAAACATAACTAAATCAATATTATAAGTGGTTTAAAGTATATACTATGAAACTAAATTTTGGGTTTTTAAGTGTGTTTTAATAAAGAATCGTTACATATTTACTTTAAACTGCAATTTAGTAACTAACACAATCGTGAATTAAGATTTATAGAGAACGCACTATAAATCGGTATGCCATTAGGCCCCACGAAAATACACCCCAAATCAAAAATGAAATTAGGCCCCAAAAAAATATATGGAAAACAACAACACGAAATTTTATGATTTTTTGGGGCCTAATTTCATATTTTTATTGGAGTATATTTGCATAATGCAATTAGACCCCAAATGTCTGTGTGACAATAGACCCCAAAGATTTTTTTGGGGCATAATTTCATAAAATTGTGGGGTCTATTTTCGCTTTTTTGGGGTCCAATTTCATTTTAGGGTCAGGCTTAATATTTTTGGGGTCTAATTTCCTTCGGAAAAATTAAAAACCATTTTTAATGGAAAATAATATAGTTTATTACCTTTAAACTTATTTATTTTGTTTGCATCTTGCACGAAAAAAAACCATCCATCTTTCTCTCAAGAATTTTTTCAACCGTTATCTTCTCCTCTTCTAACAACAACGCCGCTTCACCAATTACAGACTTCTTGCTTCATCTCAGCTGTTTTGGCATACATATTAATAGGGAAATGAAGAAAAAGTACAATTATCTCACAAAAACTAAAAACACACATTTCTTTAAAAAACAAAAGAACACCAAAAATTGCTCGATTTTTTTAAAAAAAATAATTCGTCTGCGGCTCTTTTCTTAAAAAATATAAAAACATGCAACATTTAAATTGTCCTTTTTCTAAAAACATGAAAAATTATTTAAAAAAAATGCAATAACAGAAACCCGTGATTTGTATAAAATAATTTTTCGTCTGTGGCCCTTTCCTTTAAAAATTAAAAACATGAAAAATTAAAATTTTCCCTTTTCTTTAAAAATTAAAATTTTCTTTAAAAAACTAAAAACATGATAAATTATTTTAAAAAAATCGCGCGATTTTTTTTAAATAATTTTTCGCCTGCGGCGCTTTTCACGAAACAAACAATTTACCGTATGCAACCAAAAAAAACGTGTGATTTTTATAAAGTAATTTTTGGTCAGTGGCCCTTTTCTTTAAAAACTAAAAACATGAAAAATTAAAATTCTCTTTAAAATACTAAAAACATGAAAAATTATTTTAAAAAAATCGCGCGATTTTTTTTTAAATAATTTTTCGCCTGCGGCTCTTTTTAATGAACAGACAATTTACCATATGCATAACAAAATATCCGTGATTTATATAAAATAATTACTTTAAAAAAAATCGAGCGATATTTCACAGAACAGACTATTTACAATTCTGCGCAAATCTTCTCCGCTAATTTTCATATAAATATAGACAACGTAAAAATTGCACTTAAAAATTCGAATCTCTTTTATAAATTCGCAAGTTTTGTGTTACCTACTGTGTTAACTACTCAATAAATATTTCGTTATGCAACTAACAATTTTTAAACATACAAAATAGCAAAAATATAAAAAACGTCCTTTTAGAAACTACAATTTTTTTACATGTTCTAAAGAATTTTTCGCCCACGGTGCTTCCCCTGATTTAACAATTTACATTACGCTATATATTCGTATATATTCTTATCTTCTTGCCATACAAATGAATATAAAAAAATAGAAAAAAAAAATAAGAACGTGAAATTTTACATGAGGGCCAAAATATGTATTGTATGCGAAGACATTACGGTCAGTACAGTTCAGCTAATATGCAATGATTAGGAACTGAAGAAACTACTTCTAATTGAAATTATATATTTTGTTTGGTGATTTTTCATATGAAAAAATACTCTTTATTTTTTGAGCAATTTTCATAATTGGTTTAGGTAAATTTTTATTTTTTATTTTGGCCAACTTTTCATTTTCATTTCTAATTTTCGGTAATTTTTGTTTGGGTTATATTTTCTACCGCCGTTTTGGGGCCTATTTGCGTGTTGTGTTTTTATATACGAACTGTGATTTTTATTTGACAATTAGACCCCAAACACAAATATGAAAATATACCCCAATTTTATACAGAAAACAACAACAATATAATTTGGGGCATATTTGCATTTTTTTTGGGGTTTTGCATACTTTCAAATAACAACTACGAAATTAGGCCCCAATATATAAATTTCGGGGCCTATTTTCATTCTATGTTTGGGGTATAATTTCCTGGGGTCTATTTTCATAATGTAATTAGACCCCAGATTTGGGGCCTAATTTCATTTTCACTTTGGGGTGTATTTTCGTCATAGCGCCTTTTAAATGTAAATAAGCCTAAAAAAATCGATTTTTGATTGAATATGGTTTATGTATTACGCTAATCAACACGTCCCTATAAAATTTTGGGTTTAAGATTTTATTGCACAAATGGAGATTTTTTAGTGCTGGAAAATTATAAATTAAAAAAAATGATGTACAAAATTTTATATTTTAAAAAATGTTTATTATTAAATAATTTTTTAAATAATAACAACAAAATGTGGTATTTATGTGTGATTTAAAATTAAAGTTTTAACAAATCAAAAAGTAGAGTTAATCCATTTGGCAAGTGAAGCATCCATATACGAGTACTTTTTATATTTTGTTAAGTACTATTAGTTGTTTATTTTTGAAAATGAATTTAATTTACAATTGAAGCTAATTGCTAATAAAGTTTTAAAAGGTATTTTTGCCAAACCAGTTTTTTCCAGATTATAGTTTACATAATTCTCTCGCATCGGTCAAACAACAAATAAGTGCGTAATCGATCTCAAAATTTAATTATATAAAGTTAGTAAGTGAAAAAACGTAGCCGATCATACAAATTTTCATATATAGGATAATTTCATTATGCGAAAAACTTTTGAAATGTCATTGTATTTTCTATGGAATTTTTGGTAAATTTCCTCGTCATGGTAATAACGTCAACATTAACGAATCTATGGGCTCTTCTACTGCAACAACATTATCTTTAGGTACATTTTTGGGGTTGGCACCCAACAATCCGTCAAACAACAATTGGTAACCTATAGCAATAAGTAGTTTGGGTAATTAAACAAAGGAAATTTATAGAATATTTTATTTTCTGGACAAAATATTTGAGGCAATTACCCGAATTGGGTAATTAAGTGAAAGTTATTTAACCGTGGTGTTTTCTTAGGAAAAGAGAATTTAAATTTCTCTCTTATTTTTTACAATATTCTACTTTCTTTTGCAATAGCTTTAGTTTGTGATGTTTTTTTCAAGCTATGCTAGTATATGACAGCATAAGTGTAACGTAGATGTTATATTTTAGCAATGAACAAAAACTCGCGTCGTCGAAACGACGAAGGTTACCTTTTGTGTGACTTTTTGCACTTGTTAAAAATAAACCAAATACACTAGAGCGACGTCACGATTTGCGTCGTTTCGATTCGCGTCGCTTTTCAAAAACTGGAAAAATTCGATTTGCGTCGTTCCAATTTCAAATTGCGTCGGTCCAAGTTGCGTCGTTTTGACCCCAATTTGCGTCGGTTCGATTTGCATCGTTTTGATTTCGATTTCCTTCGCTAAAAACGGTTAAATTGTGGATTACAATTTTTAGCATTTGTAGTGCCATTATAGCCATTAGTAGTTACAATGAAATATATCAACAAAAAAATTTTAAAAATTCAACAAACTTTAGACTTTTTTGTTAAAAAAAACAAGAAGACCATCAAATCAAATGGATATAAGTGTTGTAGATTTAGATCTATCATCTGAAGAGAGCTCAATGGTAGCTAAATAAATTAAAATTATTTAATGCATCTACTTTTTATGAATGTAGATATGTAAATTAATTTAATTTTAATTATGTTTCTTCATAATTTATTGTTTTGTTATTTCTTTATAATAATTATAAACATTTGTTGAAGTAAATTAAATAAATTAAAATGTATTCATATTTATTTTTATCAAAAATACAAAATTTTTTGCTTTGTTTTGAATATTTTCCCCAATAAATTAAGTTTCAGTGCTTTAATATAGAAAAAGGTGATTCGATTTGCGTCGCATTTCTCCGGTCCCCATTAACGACGCAAGTCGGGGCTCTAGTGTAGCTTTAAAATGTTTCTGTTTGTGTGTTATCTTTTTCGCAAGAGGCCTATTATTGATTAAATGTGATGTGTCGGACAGGTTCGCTAGATTTTTCGCTAAGAATTTCTAAGTATAATAGGACTTCGTCGATTCGACGAAGATTACGCTTAATGTATATAAAATATGATTACCCTTCTAGGTTTAAAATTTAGGTCTCCGGAGGTTTGAATTAAAAAGCTTATAGGAGAATTTCAAAAGAAAAAATGTTAAATGGATATGAAAAATACTTAAAATGTGTAGATTTTTTAATTAAATATTCTTAATAAATATTTTTCCTTTGAAACTTTGATCAGTGGGATTTTTGAAATCCACATACATTATACCAAAAGTAAGTTCTTGGCCGGCTTAGAAACTGCCGTGTAAATGTTAAACAAATTCGGGTTCTTCGCACATAAAATTTTAGGCATGATACAGCTTTTATTTCACAAAACATCATCTAAGAATCACATGGCATGCATACATTATAATTTTTTTTTACCGGTTTTGCATACTGAAAAAATCTGAAGGTATTGTCCGAAAGAACTAAAAAAAATTTTCATTAGTTGCAATACAACTAAATTGTGCACAAAAAACTAGGCAAATTCTAGAACAACTTTGAGGTTATATATTATTTACATCACAAAATTAAGCACATCTGCCCACAATACATAGAATTAATGTTAACTCATGTAAATTTTTTACCGTCACGAAGTAGAACATTTTTTAGACAACACTATAATATAAGTTGCCCAAAAGTATGCTATCTTTTTGTATGGCTAAAGAGGTTTTGATCAAGAATACGAAATAAGTGAAAATAAACACGGGGTGAAACGGCACAATTTAACAAGATCAAAAACAGGGCGAACCCAGTAAAACAAAATAGTTACGAGCTAAAGAGTATGCAATGAAATAATTTTTACACTGTACAAAGCCGAAAGTTTATAATACCAAAAAACATTTTCTTTTCTTCTTCTTCCTACTAGTATGGGATAGTTCAAAAATTTTGCGACCCAGTTTGGATTTTGATTACTTACTTACTTACTTAGCTGGTACTTCTATGCAATCCCAGTGGATTATATACCGCACGTAGAAAAATATTATAAGCGCCTCGATCTTCTGCGCTTCTTCTCCAGTTAGTCACACCGAGTTCTGTAAGGTTCTCAGTAACCTGGTCTTTCCAACGGATTTTTGGTCGCCCTCTTCTGCGCCGTCCATCGAGTTCATTGTCGAAGACTTTTCGAGCTGGAGCATTTTCATCCATGCGTACAACATGACCTAGCCAGCGCAGCCGTTGCACCTTAATGCGTTTGACCACGTCAATGTCAGTGTACAGCTCGTACAGCTCATGATTCATACGACGCCGATACTCTCCGTTAACGATGATGGGCCCATATATTTTACGGAGTATTTTTCTCTCGAATACCGCCAGAACCGATTCATCCGCTTGTGTCATAACCCAGGATTCTGAGCCATACATTAGGACAGGTAGAACCAGTATCTGGTATAGCTGGAGTTTTGTTCGTCGAGAGAGGGCTCTGTCATTGAATCGCTTGCTTAGTCCGTAGTAGCATTTATTTGCAAGCAGGATTCTTCTCCGGATTTCTAGGCTGACATTATTTTCTTTGTTGATGGCGGATCCTAGGTAGACAAAGTTATCTACCACCTCGAAATTATAGTTGTCAACGTTCACGCAGTTTCCCAAACGAGTAGATTCTTTGTTCGTTGAAACTAATAACTTCGTTTTGTCCTCGTTCACCGTTAGGCCCATTTTCGCTGATTCCTTCTGTATACCTGAGAAGGCTGCAGTCACATCCCGCAGTTTTCGACCGATGATGTCTACGTCATCAGCGTACGCGAGTAGCATGTGGCTTTTGTTGAATATAGTGCCACTCGTGTTTACTGCAGCTTTTCTCATTATCATCTCCATCACAATGTTGAAGAGATCGCACGATAGGCCGTCGCCTTGTTTTAGGCCTCGTCTGGTATAGAATGGCTCCGTAAGGTCCTTGCCAATCTTCACTGAAGACTTCGTGTCAGTCAGCGTCATTCCGCAAAGACGTATCAGCTTCGCTGGAATACCAAACTCAGCCATGGCATCGAGTAATTTCTGCCGTATCGGGCTGTCGAAGGCAGCTTTATAGTCGACAAAAAGATGGTACGTGTCGATCTGTTTCTCTTGGGTCTTTTCCAGGATTTGCCGAAGTGTGAAAATCTGGTCAGTTGTTGATTTTCCGGGTCTAAAGCCACACTGATAAGGCCCGATCAGGTTGGATAACACTGGCTTTAGTCTTTCACATAGCACACTCGACAGGACCTTATATGCGATGGGTAGAAGGCCGATCCCGCGGTAGTTGGAGCACACACTTGGATCACCTTTTTTCAGCACAGGACATAATACGCTTACATTCCAATCGTCGGGCATGCACTCTTTAAGCCAAACCGTGCGCAGGAGCTGGTGCATGCTCGTTATCAGCTCCTCGCCACCGGACTTGAAGAGCTCTGCGGGCAGACCGTCGGCACCGGCTGCTTTGTTGTTTTTCAGCCGCGATATTGCTCTTCTTACCTCGGCTTGACTTGGTGGTGGGCAATCTAAGCCGTCGTCGACAATTGGCGTGATAACTTCATGTGCGCTGCCTTCTGGAACCAGCAGTTGCTGGAAGTGTTCTCTCCATATGTGCAGCACACTCTGCGTATCCGTGACCAGATTTCCATCACTGTCCTTACAGGTGGGGAGGCCATTACCGTATCCATTTGTTCTTATTTTCTGGTAAAATTTTCGGGCCTCACCTCTATCCCTGTATCGCTCTATATCCTCGTTCTCCCGTTCCTTCATCTGACGTTTTTTTCGCCTAAATAGCTGTCTCGCCCGTTTTGCTTTCTCCTTATGCCGTTCCCTAACAGCACGGGTTGCAATTGGCTGTAGCGTTGCCCTATAAGCAGCATCCAGTTCCTCAGACGCTATGCGACATTCTTCATCGTACCAGGATTCGTCTGAGCTCAGCTTTTCATATCCTAGCACGGTTGTTGCGGCGGTTGCCATGGAATGCGCAATATGCTGCCACTGTGTATCGGGAACGTCAGAAGTAGAGGCGTTGTGTCGTAGAAGTTGGGAGAGCTGGTTGGAGTAGGCAGTAGCTATCTCTGGGGTTTGCAGCTTCGCGATGTCCAGCTTTCTTTGTGTTTGGTTACGTGCGTTTTTCGCTCTGCTCAATCTTGTGCGCACCTTGGCTGCAACCAGGTAATGATCCGAGCCAATATTAGCACCACGAATCACACGCACGTCCATGACACTAGATGCATGTCTGCCATCGATTACTACATGATCAATTAGATTTTTGGTGTTTTGATCGGGGGATAGCCAAGTTGGCTTGTGGATATCTTTGTGCTGGAATCTGGTTCCACTCACTACCATGTTCCTTCCCGCTGCGAAGCTAACCAGCCTAAACCCGTTGTCTGACGTGTCGGTATGCAGGCTGAATTTGCCGATCGATGGACCAAGAACATCTTCCCTTCCTATTTTTGCATTAAAGTCTCCTAGAAGAATTTTAATGTCGTGGCCAGGGCAGCGGTCGTATGTTTCCTCTAGGCGCTCGTAAAATGCATCTTTAATCTCATCGTCTTTATCTTCCGTCGGGGCGTGTACACAAATCAGCGTGATGTAAAAATATTTCGCCCGGATGCGAATGGTGGCTATTCGGTCACTTACAGGGTTAAACCGCGAGATCAGGTGTCGAAGTCTCTTGCCGACTATGAAACCACATCCAAATTCGTGTCTTTCTGCATGGCAGCTGTAGAAGATGTCACAGTTCTTTCGTCGTGTGCATCCCTGTCCCGTCCATCTCATTTCCTGTATGGCGGTGATGTCAGCCTTGTATTTGTCGAGGACATCCGCCAGTTGGATAGAGGCACCATCTCTATATAGAGTTCGGACATTCCAGGTGCATATCCTTAAATCATGGTCCTTATATCGTTTGCGGGGGTCGTCAACATTTGGGGGGGTTCTTGTTTTTTCTTTTCTTCGTGTTTTCATAATAAATTTTGTTTAAGGAGAGTGGCTTATTAGGCCACCGCTCCCGATCCTAGTTTCTTGGGGCTGCCAAGGCCACTAGGAGAGCCTGTGCTGAGCTTCAGTAACTTTTGTTACCTACTTCCTAAGACGCATCGGTGGTAGCATGCCGATTAGGTTACTCAACGTTTCGCCTTCTAACTCTAGCTAACTTCTAAGCAGTTGCTTTGAAGTCATTGCCCAGGGAATACTTGGTCTAGGACCGGAAGTAGTTAGCTGCTTGGACAGTGCCACAAAGGAATCGCTTCTGGTCACTCCCAAGTGAGTGACAATCAGTAGTTTTCAGCCTCTGGGCAAAGTCCCATTCCCCAAAGTCCCATTGGATTTTGATTGCTTGAGATTTTTATGAAATTTAGCACTTTTATTATGCAAGGCATACACGTTTGTTGGTACAACTCGGTCAGTAGTCAAGTTGTGTGCTTCGGTCACAAACAACCTCGTATAACCTCTTTGTACAACTTCACTTTGCAAGCAGTTTATTTTGAGTTATGATGACATCGGAAATAATTGTGTGCGCTATAATTGACATATTTGCTATTTTCTTTTCCAATTCTTTAAGGGTATCATTTTTAATTTTTTTATATTCACTCAACAGTTTATTATAGCTTTTATTGCGAGTGTTTTTATTTTTATAATTTTCATTTTTGCAATTCCATAGTTCCGGATACTTTTATAATATTCAAAAAAATCACGCATCTGAGCGGAGTCTTCTATTTTCGTGTTGTTTAAATGCGCACACAGTGCTTTTTACTGTGTTGTCACAAACGTTGCAACCGATTGGCACAACAAGCCAAAAATCAAAAAATTTTAATCTTTCGTACAACCGAGACACAACTTCGCACAACCAGCCCACAAACGTTGCAATCTTGAATACAACCTCTCCAATTGTGAATTGGACAATTTTATTTTTTTGAATTTCGGCTAGAAAATTCCGATTTCCGACCAATGTGCAACGCATATAATTATATTAAGGGTTTCAGAAAATGTTTTTTATAACACGGCCTCGCTTTTACACGGTTTACTTTTTGGGACAATTTTTCGCTTAACACGCTGTATGGCCTCGTTCTAACACGGTTCAAAAAAAAAAAACAATTTAGCAGATTTTCTTTTGCTTTAAAATGCATTTTATGAAAAAAAAAACATTCAAATTTGAACTGACATGTGTTAGTTCTAAATCAAAAATTGAACTAGAACATCATCTACTGCTTAATGGTATTACACTTATTCCAACCAAACTGTTTGTTGAGTAGAAGTAGGCCTACTTTAGTGGCGTACATATTTGAATTTAAAATTCACCATTTCAGGTCAATTTGATTGTACAAACAAAATTTAAAGGTTATTCAGTGGGTGTCTTCTGTTAATATAACTCTACATATCGCACCTGTTCGACAAAAGAGAGACAACCCAAAATAATTGATCGCAGCTGTTGATATTCATATGACAACTTTATGTCCTAAACAAAGTGTCCGATCGCATAAGAAGCTTAATTTATGGCCACCATACAATAGTTGGGAAAGCACCAAGATACAGTTGGGATCTCATCTTGAAATATTGTAATAATATTTAATTGTAATTGTAATGGGTGCTAAGCCGTAGATATTCTTTAAGTGTATTTATCTCTTAAAATAAGCTTCCAATGCAAAAACGAGGATCATATCGATAAACTTTGCTAAGTGTAAAATTTAATTTTTACTGGAAACAGTAAACAAAATAGGTACATACTATTAATGAAACCAGTACAGAAATATCAGTCAGGTGAACTTTCGGTCGTATGGCCAGATGAGACGTATAGTAAAACTGTAGAAAAGATTACAGCTCACACATGTAAAATTTTAAATTCAATGTCTCTGGACATAGGGTAATTGTTAAGGAGGGTACCGAAAAGGTCCAACTGAGAATCAAAGAAAAATTCTCTAATTAATTCGAACAAAAATCTCAAAAGAAATCATAATTTCTTATGGGTGAGGTTATCCCGGCTTCCCCTGTAAATACAATATATTAAAAGTAAAATATTCTCAACGGGGTATAGGAGATGTCAATAGGGGCACAACGTGTCCGATTTAAATTCGAAAATCAACTTTCAATAATCGTTTACCTTCTGCACAATTTTTATAACTTCAGTGTAATTATAAAAAAGATACAGTAGGTTACGGATATGAGAAACTCAAAAAATACCAAAAAATTCTTTCTAATATCCGATTTTTTTCTTGTAAGGAATTATTGTTTAAAATAAAATAATTTCTTATACGCATGTACAGTAGGGTAATAACTTTTTTTGGACAACATTCTCCCCAGGGCTTTTCTAATGGCAAATATAGTACTAATGATTAAAACAACTATTTCAGCTCAATTTGCTTAAAAAACCTTACGCACCGACAGCGATTTCTAAAATGCCTTTAATATATGTTTTTTTAATTTTTTTAAATATGGTTTATACATATGTAAGTATGTAAACAAATAATAACAATAAATGATTAAAAGTAGGTATTGTAAGATATAAACTTTAGGTTCAAAATACGCGATGTTTTACAAAGCGGATATATATCTTGTACTATTTTGATTTCAATAAAAATTTTTTTTTAAACTTTGTTTGATTCAAAACTTTAATGCGTTTGGTGCGTAACCTTTTTTAACGGTAGCGAAAAACTAAAAACGCAGTTCTTAATATTTTTCCATGCCCTAACCGATTTTGTCTGGGGAGATTTGATATTTGCAAAAAATGCAAAAAGTTATTACCCTTATGTACAGTATACGGATAAAATAAATTTGTTTCTTGTAGAAAAATGTTACATAACAGTTTTATTTTATCGAGAAACGTTGAAAGTAATATATGTTAGTTTTAAAAATATTTAAAGTAAAACTATAAATCAAAAAATATGATCCTCCTTTTTTAAAAAAAAATATGTTCTGTGTTGCCTTCAACAAAACATATTTTCTTATAGGAACTATTTGTTACAGGCGTTTCTGATCTTCGGTATTTAGCAAAAATTTCTTTTATCAGTTTTTTTCTTATAAAGGTTTTTCTTATACGAAACATTTTTGCTACTAAAACATAAAAAAAAACATTGTGTTTTTGGAAATCATTCTTATATGCGGTTTTTTCTTATGAGAGATATTCTTATATCCGTTTCATACTGTATACATGTAGAACTATGGGCGTAATTTCGGTAATTTGTATGAAAAAAAAGGAGAAAATAATTTGGTTTTCTGAGATTTTGAATACTTTTACAAGATAATTTAACTGACATAATTCAAATATCCTGCAGTTCGAAAGTTATGGGAAGAAATATTTATTTTCCTAAAATACCTTATTTTGTAAGGGGAGTATATAGTCCGTATTTATCCCTGAGTCCAAGTTTTTATAAGCGTACATTTTTCGCATAAAATGACAGAATTCAAAGTACTTAGAAAAAAAGGTGCATATATGGAACTATGACGGAGAATTCGGCCATTTGTTTGGGAGGTACCAGATGGGGTGGAGCAAATGTTTCGGTTTCTTAAGTATTTGTCTACTATTTGAAAATAATTTAACTTAACAAATTCAAAAATCTTTCAGCTGTCCGCTTGGAAGTTATGGAAGAATTATTAATTTTCTATAATTAGGTAATTTAGTATGGGAGGAACCAAAAAGAGTCAGTCGATGTAGACTATATACATTTCATAGTCAAATTTTCAATTTTGTATGGGAGGTAATCACATTACTTCATTTCCGAAAATATTAATACTAGTATTTTTATACCGACCAGTTAAGGTTTACTCGAGTTATCCTGTTTACCAGCAAGCCAGTCAGACAGACGGTCATAGCTCAATGGTCTTAAAAAGACCATGGTTTTAACATACTTGGGATCTGCTCTAATGCGTTACACTTTTTATGTTATGGGAAGAAATATCCCTAAGGGTGAATGTATAAAAATACATTAGGACAATAAATCATACAACAATTTGGCATCAGTGTCAATGTTAACTTACATTATTAATAAAAGTCATACATTGATTTTCAATGAACAGGTGCATTGACATAATGATTATGTATATCGAGTCAATATGTTTACATAAATTTTTATGTAGCAATACATAGATGTGAAGAATACGATCATTAAGTTTATGTATAAATACATTAATTCAATGAATGCGTTCTTTAATTTTATGTATAGATACATTAATTTTTGTGCATTAATACATAGGTCCAATGAATACGTTCATTAACATTATGTACGGGTACATTGACTCAATGAATGCATACAATGATTTCTATGTATGAAAACAATAAATGATAAATTAACTGCTGTGTGTTTCAGGTCTCCCTTTATAATTTCACAGATTACTCACCACGCGAGTTTGCTGCCAAAATATAACGCAACTGAAATACTTATCGAAATTGAGTGAAGGCCACTATGGGTCTTCTTTAGCCATTATACACCTTGTGTGTAAATGTTGTTCAAGTATATATGAAGTCGCGTTATCTATGTTCGATGTTCGTGGACAAAAATATAAAAATTGTTCTCCAGTAAAATTTTAAAAAAGGTCTGTTCTGTTTTTTGATTATTTTATTTTAGTTGTATTTTTGTATTTTTTATTTTAAAACTCACACGACAGAACCTACTGTTTAACAACGAATCATACCACAGTCGGCCCCATCCTTGAATACAATATCGATTTCATACTGGGTAGCTTCGCTGTGATAGTACCTAGGCTCAGCCATCCACCAACTAGACTTAAAAACACCCATAGCGGTTTAGGAGCTACATATGTCCGAGAGTGACTATCATATTTGCGGTCTCATCATTTTTAAACTACATTCCCCACTTAACTCATCTGGTGTACAATATTATAATACTTTGTGTTTTAATTTCAACAGATTTCTATCGTCAACATGATTTATTACTCCTTCAATTCCTTTTTGGCATGCTGCAGGGAAGTACTACATTTGAAATCATTTAGTGTTTTTTATGCTATCAGCATTTTCGAAGTTGTGATTTTTTTACGTCCCATTCCTTTTACTTAGCTCGGGAGGGGATTTGATGTATACAATTGCAATTATGATATGATTTTTTCTTCTTGTGCTGTTCCGATGATAACGGATGGAATAAACGTAATGCCATCCTTGCCGGGATTTGTATCCACCATCCAGATTTATAGTTTTTATTTCATGATTCTATTTAGGGATTTTGTTTGTTTTTGCTCCAGGTCGGTAAAACTTTTTAATTATTTTGCTTTGGCTGTTTTGCTTTTTGTTGCAGCTTGTTTCATTTTTAGCGTGCAACTCTTGTTGTGTGATTTTTCCCTTGTTAAAATTTACAAATCATTTGTTTTTGTGGTTTTATAATTTGAATTTACATTTGGGTGTTTTATTTCACCCTACATAGAAGTAGCTGGGATAATGAGTTTCAAAAATTTCCTGAATGTGCCTTCAATCAAATTGAAAATGCAGTAATTTCTACTCGTATTATAATTTGACTAGAAACAGATATAGGTAGTACCGAAATACTTATCCTTAACAAAATTGCACAGAAAAACCTATGTCATTGAATGCCATTTATTAATTTTCCTCTTGCAAGTCTAAACTTTTTTATTCATGTTTGTGGTTACACTTCCGTCTGTGGTCAGAACACGCGTCTATCATGCGGGAGAGACAAAGTTCGATTCCTGTCTGAATCATCTACATTTTCTTTCATCGGCGACTCGTGATTTCATATAAACGGTGGCCAAAAAAAACTGTTATCATAGAAGAATGAAAATTGGTACACATATTGCTTTTATAAGTAGGAAAGGAAAAAAAAACGAAGTTTTGTGAAATTCGGCACAAGGACAGTCCCACCTCCCATATATCCTGAAATGGAAAAACTTATTTTTTTCGAAATTGCTGTTGCAATTGAACCAAATTTGGCACGATTTGTCTCTGATATACAATTGATAATTTCATATAATTCGACGCAGTTATCAGTAATAAAATTCAGAGACAAGTTGAGCCAAATTTGCTTCAATACAAACAAATTTTTTTGAAAAGCTTTATCATTTCTGGGTATAGGGGAGGCGACCGTGTTCTTTGAGATAACCTCATATAAATAAACACAGCTATTAGTAATATATCAGAGACAAATCGAGCCAAGTTTGGTTCAATTCCAACAACAATTTTGGAAAATATTAGTTATTTCCAATTCGGGATATATAGGAGGTGGGCGTTCCTTTGAGATATCTTTTTATAATTTAAAACAATAACCAGTAATATATCAAAAAGACAGATACAAAGTAAGTTCGCTAAAGGCTTCCAGAGGCCTTATACAAAAATAAACAATATAAATTTGATCGTTCAATAAAGAAAAGTTGTATTTACTTCGGAAAAAAAAACTTGATTTACTTGATTATTTTCTTCTGATAAACGCTGATATTCTTTTTGTTGCACTCCCTAATAATGGTTACTAAACATAGAAAAATTTCCCAAAAAAACAAGTTGTTTCAGCCTCGATAGAGAAACATCTCTAATCTTTTATTCTTTCTAGCCCCAAAAATGCAAAAAAGGCATCAGGAGCATTGTTTGGCAAAAAAGTGAAACAATTGAAATTACCATTAGATCCCATTCTCCAATAACTTTGCTACTTTTAACTTGCATAACAAGTTCACTGAAGAACTTCTTGCCCTTTTACCTATTGAAGATCAAACTACTGGTAAAATGTTTTTAACAGTTGTCAAGATTATCTAAATGCAAAACGTTCAGATGAATTCAAAAAGACTATGAACACAGTTATAAAAATTGTATATCATTTGCGTTCTCATATGTCTGTGCAACATCGCTCGTTTCTTTAAGAATGTAAAGTCAGCATTACTAGCTTACAACAATGTTCTCTGTCTGAGCAACGGAAATGTTTTGAAACTTGTTTTTGTTTGGTTCCTGAAATACGCGAATTTCTTCAAAATGCGAAGATATTTCCCTAAAGACATCGGACAGAAATCGGTACGACGCGTCGGCAAGAACATCCAATATACTTCAGATAATTGGTAAGATATCGGTCCGAATTCGCATCGAAGCGTTGAATATCCCTTCAGAACTTCTTTACATTCAGAACTTCTTTACATTCAGAAATCGTTCAGACGTCGGTACGACATGTCGTACATAACACCTGATTTCCCTCAGCTGCGTCGACCAGACTTTGTGATAATCATTTCATACGTTTTAAGTAACGACTTCGGCCCGATATCGGAAGATTTTGCCGACTGTCGTACCGATTTCTGAGCATTTTGTTTACTGGGCGCACATACACACACACATCTCGCGACGCCAGACAACCCTGCAAACCAAAAGCTCCGACTTTGGTTAGTATCCGAAAAGTCTGCATATTGTATGAACTCTTCTTAACGATATCGTACAGGATTCTGTACGACTCGTTGTCGGAGGAAACAACGAATTGTTATTGAAGAAACAACGATTTTCCCTTCAGAATTTTCTACGATTTACAATCAAAAAACTTTCAGACACCGGTACATGTCGTGCATCAGTCATTGCATACGTTTTTATTGCATACGATTTCGGATCCGAAATCGGAAGATATTTTCCTAAAGACTTCGGGCAGAAATCGGTACGACCCGTCGGCAAGAATATCCGTATTACTTCAGATTTTTGGTATCCTAATTTGTTACGACGCACAGAGGGGTAAATTCACGATCTGGGCGGCCAAAATTCGATTTCTCAAAAACCATTGTTAATAATAATAATAATTTCCGATTGAGAACTGAATGCTTAACTAGATTCCTTTATGTTTTCATTCCATTTTGCTTACATTCGTTTTCTACACGCTGTCAAAGTTACTTGTTGCTACTTGTGCATTTTCTACTTTGGTGCGTTAAGGTAAAGCAACAATTTTAGCAGGCTATGGGAAGGCGTATGTTTAGTTTAAACATTTATGTAAAATGGAAAATTATAAAGCAGGTTTTATATATATATTATTTAATCCACTTAGCTAAATAAAATTATAGTTCCAATTCCTACTAGTAAAGCAGCATTGAAAAATGTGGTATTTTTGTTAATTTCAGTGGGTATCAAAATCAAACTATGGACAAAAAGTTATGCATTACTACTTTTCATCCCTTCAATCTGTGATTAAATATAATCTTTAACATCGTATTGTTCAGTTGGAAAAAAAATTTGCGAGTTTTTTCGGTTTTGTGTTTTATAGCCATTTACCTACTGCAGAAGAATATACCATAATTTCTGCGCTTTTACTGAACCACTTTAGTTAATATACTGGATGTCCTATATTTTTATGCATTTATTGTTAGAGGGTATTTAGACGAATAAAAAGTTATAGGGAGATAGGGCTCTAAAATGCAACCTTGCGGAGATATATGGTATTTACCATATATAAAAACCATTTTTTGTATAAAAACGGTCGTAACCTCTAACCCCAAATGTTAACGTATTATTATTTTTTACGTCTCACCGAGTATTTTTTTAACATTCTGCTTCATAAAATTGCTTCAAATAATTATGGCCGCCCAGATCGTGAATTTACCCCACTGTGCGACGCCTCGAATTTATGATATGTCGTACATAACACAAGATTTTTCTCAGCTGCGACGCAGTGGAGGAAAAAAAGTTTTTTTGACATTTGAAATTTTAGGCCGCAATTATGCACAGAATGTACGTTTTTTTATTCTGAATTCCTTACCGTTATTTTTTTAAAAATTGTCAAAGTCGATGAAAAAATAATTTTTGGCTTTAATGTCAAATATTTTTTGGATTACGTGTCCTTAAAATTTCGAACTGACCTCAATTAATGTAAACATATGTTACGACCGGCCGTGGCATAGTGGTTAGAACACGCGACTACCATGCGGGAGATCGCAGGTTCAAACCTGGCTCCAGTCATCTTAAAAGAAAAAAAATAAATAAAATTTTCTTTCATTGTCGGCTCCCTTCGAATGTTGTTGACAGCAACTTCGCAGTATTAAGCGTCGATTCAATCGTCATGTCTAGTAAGAGCTTCTCAAACAGTGACGTTCGCATTCGTCGATAAACAAGTAGGTGCCGTTAGTTGTGAATCTAAAAATAGAAAGCGTGTTAATTCATAACAACGCGAGAAGCTATCCCATACCTCATTCATTTTGGCTCAACTGTAAGAAATTATGTGGAGGCACTATTTTCACACTTTACCTCGGTGTCCTGTTCATAATTATTATCCGATTAGAGCAAACCCTAATTTACAACCAGGAAAAGTTTTAAGAAAGTAGTCTCTAAAAATAAGCCAAATCGGTGAAGGTTACCATGCAATTTTTTTGCATATGTACCAAAATAATGCAGTTTTAAAGTTCCAATAAAATAAAATTTTGTGTTTACAAGTAGGCTAAGTGGTCTGCTTTTCATTTAAAAACCCAATACCATAATACGTTACATCATCTGTCAAAATAAGGAAATTTGTTAAACGGAGTTTGTATGGAAGGTGGGAGATGTATTCGTCCGATTCTGCTCATATTACAACATAAGCTCTTATTATAGGATTAAAGCTTGAATATCAAATTTCAGCTCGCTATTTCCTAACCTACGGCTGATATCGTGGGGGCAATTAGGCGGACACCCCAAAAAAGGTAGAGTTTGAATGGGAGGTGGAAGTAGTTTTTGACCGACATTGCTTATCTTAGAATCTTGCGTTCAAAATGTCAGCTATATACCTCTTAAAAAACGGCTGCAATCGCAGGGACAGACCCCAAAAAGGGAGAGTTTGTATGGGACGTGAGAGTAGTTTTTGACCGATCAGTCTCATCTTAGAACTAAACATCCATTTTGGGCAGAAAAGCTTGCATACAATATTTCAGCTTGATTGCTCTAAAATTACTGCTGTAATCGCGGGGACTGACATGCGGACAACCCAAAAAAAAGGAATTTTGTATGGTAGGTGGGAGTAGTTTTTGACCGATCGTTCTCATCTTAGTATTCAACCTCCGCTTAGTGTAGGGAAGCTCACATACAAAATTTCAGTTTGATTGCCCTTAAACTACGGCTGTAATCGCAGGGACAGACCCGAAAAAGGGGGTGTTTGTATGGGAGGTGGGAGTAGTTTCTGACCGATCGGGCTCATCTAAGAACTTAACCTCCGCTTTGAGGATAAAAGATTGCATTCCAAATTTCAGCCCGATATCTCTTAAGCTGCGGCTGTAATCGCGGAAACAGACGGACGGACGGACAGACGGTCAGCCTTAAATCGGTTCAGATTTCGATGCTGATCATTTATATATATATATATATTGTCCTACCTACCACGCCTCCTTGTGGGCGTTACAAATGGAAGAACAAAATGAATATACCCTTCACACCGTTCATGCGCATGGTGAAGGGTATACAAATAACGTAAGTTCAGTGCACAATTTTGTTTCCAATAATACAAAAAAAAGAAATCCAAAAATCGATCAAGAATTGCGTCCTTTATTTTCAAATGTCCCCACTGTGCGAAGGTCCGCTATCGGAAGATTTTGCCGACTTTCGTACTGATTTCTGAGAATTTTGTTAGCTGGGAACAAAGACAACATTATTTTTGTGTGTAGCCTATGCTGAGTGCTTTTACAAAAACAAATGTGCACCAAGGGATCAGGCAGTCTAATTATTTTCAAACATAAATAAGGCTGAAGGAAGATTGGAATTAATTGAGTTTTGTTTTGAAGGATGCATTTCAGAAGATTTCTCAGACTGACGGGCTTGTCAATTTCTGGGTAACAGTGCTGATAAAATTTAATAATGTTTGGAAGAGAGATGCTGCTATGACTAATTTTAGATACTGTTTGACTCTAAACCCGATATTGAATCTAGAGTCTATTTAAGAGATCAATATACATACTCCGGCCGCTGCTAAGCTCCAGTACATATGTCGAAAGTAGAAAAGGTAAGTTGAAATAAATAAGCTCCTCTTTGTTTATAAAGGCATGCCGATTGCAATAATTATCACTACTGATGGTCATTAAGCTAAGTATTAATGAGGGCATGCAATTATTATTTTTGTTTTTGTCTGCACGTTTATTATTCGCTACTTTTATCACTCATTTTCATATTATGATGTATGACAATTAACAGTTTTTGTCATTCATCATTTTTTTTAACAGAAAGTTTATGTTGTTTAAATTGTTTTCATTTCACCTGTTACTTCAAACTTATAAAGAGAGATGAATAATAAGCGTTCGTACAAATAATACCCATGAGCAGTGATGGTATACAAAATTGGGCAAAAATCGTCAATTTTGGGTTTTGAAATCGTCAAAATCGTCAAAACCTGATTTTAAAATCGTCAAAAAATCTTTACACACAAATTTACTCATTTTATCGTATATGTAACAAACTAACGCAAAAAAAAAAACAATAAAATAAATTTTTTAAACGTTTTCTTTAAAATAAGTTAAAAATTAATTTAAGTAAAATAATTCATTGTATAAAATAACTTAAAAAACAAACAAAAACTGAAAAAACAATAACAATAACCACAAAAAGTGAGAGTTTACATATTAATTTCTCTTGTTTTGTATTGTTGATCTGTATATGTAAATAATGAGTTTGGTTTCATTGTTCGGTTCAAGATCTTTTCTGTTATTGCTAATGTTGACGTGTGGTGTTCGTTGATACCATTTTCGCACCGGTGTGTGTGAGCTTCACATTGATTGCTTGAAGCTTTTAACACTTAAGGTTGTGATAATGAGTGGAGAAGGCACAGCAAACGGCACTGATGATGATGGTTTGGCAACCATCGAAATAGCTATCTGCCCTGCCAGCTGTCAACATAATCCGTTTACATATTAATATATTTTTATACAATTTGTATTACATAGTGCTTTTAGAAAGCTATAACCTTCCTAGTTTTCACAGTCTTTTAAAATTATTTAAGAAATAATTTTACATTTTAAGCTGATGTACTGTTATTTAAACACATGTCACTATTAAACTTTTTAAGTACGTCTGGCTTTACCTTTAAATCATAACAATTAGCTTTATTTAATTTAAGGAAGTCTTTTGTGAAGAGAATACCTTCCATTGAATCTCTTTCTAATCGTTTTCTATATTTATTTTTAATTAACTTGAGTAAATTCTCTTTCTAAATATGCCGACGAATATGGTAGTATCAGAATTTTTTTAATAAATTTTGTTACAACTGGAAAAAGTAGTTTAGAGTCCGCACGTCTTACCTCACAGACTGTTTTCCAAAATTTCAACAACTCTTCGATGTTTCTATTAAATATACTTCTAAAATCTAACTGTAAAATCTAACTTGTATTCAATAAAATGTTGATACTCTTTTACAATAATAGAGAAAGACTGTTCTGGACCATTTATTAATACATTCGGATTAATTAAGTTTAATGATTTGAATTTATTTTCAAATTTAAATTGTTTCAGAACTGGATCACAAAGTTCGATGTAAAAATTAATGCAGTTCATTCTAACTTCATCTATTTCATGTTGTGGTCATTTTGTTTGCATATAGTGTGTCAAAAAGTATTTTTGCCAAGTATTGTAATTAATTCAACATTTTTTTTGGCATCACATTCATTGTGTGCTGATTAAGTTAGGGTTACCAAGCACAAACTTGGAAAGGAAAGTTGTAATTTGTAAAAATCGTCATTTAAGGGGTAAAAATCGTCAAATCGTCATTTCGGTTTTTTTGGACCAAAAATCGTCAAAATGACGATAAATCGTCAAATATACCATCACTGCCCATGAGTATGATACGTATATCAAGTTTGTATGCATTTTTCTTATCATCATCATCAATGCGTTCTCACTTAACGTAAGGGTTACCACGTACAAATTTTGATTTGAGCATCTTCTAAATTAATGTTGTTGATAAATAACATTAATTTAACATCTTAAGGTATAACTTTCTTATTAATGTTTTTTTGCGTTGTTTATTATTGTATAAAGCGTTGATGAGTGAAATTGAACTATTATTTCTGTACGAATGTTTTATCAATCATTTTTTTCTGCCTTGTATAATACAGTCGATATAAATAAATAGAAACATAAGAAACATATTAATTATAAAAAATCGACAACAAAAACGTATTTGAATGATGGCGCTGTGGCTGCAGAAGTGTATGAGGTTATGTGAAAAATTAGAACAGAGGCAACTTCTTGACCATCGCAATAAAAAGGTTAAACTTAGATATTACTGCAATGCTTTTACTTCTTACCATTTTTCTTCTAAATTATATTAAATTGTTTTTCAAGTACATTTTTACCCCATCTATCTTATTGATAAAATGAAAATGCATCGGATTTTGGATTTCGAATTCTGACAGACTGTCCTTTTGACAACTGCAAAAGAAATTCATTTCACTGAGGAACAGTCAACTTAACCCCATCAGAAAAAATAAATATTCTTCAAAATATTTCAAATTTTTAACAAAACTACAAAAGAAATGTCCATATAACAATTTAAGTACACATGTCCAACTTTCTATGAAGAAAAATTCAACGAAAATCTAACTTATGTTCTTGATTATAAATAATTTTTTAAATATAGCTGATTGTTTGTTTGATTTTTAGCACAAAAAATGTCGTAGTGGTACATTATTTTGGAACTTAACTATTGTTTAACCAACGGAAATCGAGTAGTTAACTAGTTGTTAAGTATTTTCTGAAAGAATGAAATTGGGGTTTAACAGCAAATTAATCACCTAAATATTGGAAATTTTAAAGACTGTCAAAAATAATGCAATTTGCCATCATTAAATTAAAATTGACAAAAGCACATATGCGATTGCTTGTGATAACCACAAGTTCAGATCATTACCCTAACTACCAATTTCCTTACTTGCAGTGAAACTGTCTACTCAAATGTATTTCCTTTCCATCGTATGGCATCATATGTTCGGCGAATGCTAGTATAATTTTGGTCCTTGTTATTTTTGTTATATCCGCTTTCTTTTTGAACATTTCGTCGGTTGATGTCTGTTGAGTGGGTGGCGTGACTGAGTGTTTCTGTAGTTTTTCGCTTTGGTTTTAATTACGTAATTGTGTTCATTCCCCTCAGCAATAGATGTTTATTATTTTTGCATAAATTAGACATTTCTCTTTCTTTTCCCATTTTGTTTTATGTATTTTTGTAATTGATAATAAATTATTGCAAATAGAAAAAGTTTGTCTTTCTCATTTCGGAATTGTGATCAACGATGTAATTGAGTTTCGAGTAAAAAATCACAGTTTTGAACTCAGTGTGCGCCGATAAACATAAATTATTGCAATAAAATTGGGAAAGAATGTAATTTAATGAGACAAAATAATTGCTCTCTAACCAATGAGAACCATTTTATTGTCAAATCCAATATAGGCACAATTAAATCGGCAAAAATCAAATCCTGTTAAATCCTGTATACCGCTTACAGTACTCTGACAGACAGATTAATGAATCCGTTGCATACTAGACGATTATCATTTAGAGTTACTCGGCTAATAAAACCAAGTGAGCAGTTTTGACAGAAAATAAATCTTATGCATAATCGAGATGTTAATAAAATTTTCAGTCACTTTTCGTAATACTAGTGATATGCAAAACTGCTGTTATTTCTTTGGTTTGGAGTTTTTCCGATCAGACTGGATTTTTATTATTCAGAAGAATAAAGTTAAAATAAGCAGTTAATTATGATATAACCCAGAAATCTAATGCAGAAATCTCAGCTTGTTACAGAATTTTTGCGTTTTAAGCTTAATTTTGCCGACCATACGCTTCAAGTAATTTCGATTCCGCGAGATAAGTCATACCTAGAATACACCTGTTATAAAGAATAAAAACTAGTAAAAAAAAACCACGAAAGTTTGGGATCTCGAGGCAAAAACAGGCAGATGTTAATGTATATCGTTAGAAAGGTCTAAGATTTTTCTCTTCAAAACAGTTTAGAAATTAAAACTCGGTTAATAATTGCTTGAGTTATAAGCTCATAAGTGAAGAATGATGCTAAAACCGGGTTTTGAACCGTAAGTAAGAATTTGAGGGTGTTAGGAAACTTTGGTATACAGGGTCTTATTGTATTCGACCAGACCTACAATATGTCACTCCCCAAGTTCCAAATGAAAGTCAAATAGTGTAATTGATAATTTTCTTCTTAATTGGCAGCAGCAACAGAAATTCATCTATCAGCAGCCGCACATAGAAAATAATTCCAAGCTCTTCGGTCTTTTGTGCTCCTTAGATCGATATCGTTGTACAGCTCATACAGCTCGTAGTTCTTCGACGACGAGACTCGCCGTTAACGATGATGGGTCCAAATATTTTGCGAATTTTTTTCTCTCGAAGACACCCAGAATAGCTTGATCCGTGTCACTACCCAGGATTCTGCGCTGTAGAGCAAGACAGGTAGGTTTAGAGTCTGGAAGAGTTGGATCTTTTATCTTCGAGAGAGTGCTTTGTCATTAAATCGCTTGCTTAGCGCATAGTAGCAGCGGTTTGCGATCAATACACGTCTTATGATGTCCAGACTGACATTATTAATTTTGTTTATGGCGGAGCCAAGGTAGACATAGTTATAGTTTCTGTCGTATTCACGCAGCTTCCCAGACGAGTGGACTCTTCGTTCGTTGAAACAAATAACATGGTTTTGTTCTCATTTATCACCAGACCCACTTCCGCCGACTGCTTTTCAATGCTTGAAAAAGCCGCATTAACATTCTGCAATCCATAGCCAATGATATCTATACCTTCGCCAAACGCGAGCAATATGTGACTTTTATTTAAGATGATACCATGCCTTTGGCATGATCATCTCCATTTCGCAGAACAGACGTATCACCTTGTCTAAAGCCTCGCTTGTTTGAAAATGACTCTGCCTGATTTTTGCAAATTTTCACAGAAGACTTCGTGCTAATCAGTCTCATCCCTCAAAGTCGTATTAGCTTCGCGGGGATACCAAACTCATAGCATCTAACAATTTCTGTCGTATCGTGTGCAGGGCAGCGGTCATATATCTCCTCCAGGCGCTCATAGAATGCATCATTAATGTCATCGTCTTTGTCTTCCGTCGGGGTGTGTACACAATTCTGCGTAATGTAAAAATATTTCGCCCGGATAAGAATGGTGGCTATTCGGTCACTTACAGGGTTAAACCGCGAGATCAGGTGTCGAAGTCTCTTGCCGACTATGAAACCACATCCAAATTCATGTCTTTCTGTATGGCAGCTGTAAAAGATGTCACAGTTCTTTCTCGTGTGCATACCTGTCCCGTCCAACTAATTTCCTGTATGGCGGTGATGTCAGCCTTGTATTTGTCGAGGACATCCGCCAGTTGGATAGAGGCACTATCTCTGTATAGAGTTCGGACATTCCAGGTGCATATCTTTAAATCATGGTCCTTATAAAGTTTGCGGGGGTCGTCAACATGAGGGGTTCTTGTTTTTTCTTTTTTTCGTGTTTTCATAATAACTGTTTTGTTTAAGGAGAGTTGCTTATTACGCCATCGCGGCTAGTGCGATTGATTTACTCCTAATATATTCCTTTCTTAATGACAAAGTGTGTGTTAATACACATATTACGGTGGATCGAAAAAATTAGTTTTGGTCAGATCAAAAATGGCTAAGGTCGCAAAAGTTTCCGTGTATTCTTAATAAGTAATGTATCAAAGTATACGTCGATACGATTTGAAGTCCGGGTTACAGTGATGACAAATTGTTTTTTTGTTTGTTATATAATTATGTGTATTGCGGACGTGAAAGGGCATCTGGACTGATGTGTTTTCCAGACAACTTAAAACTTTTTGAGTGTTACCTCGGGTGTGTTCAAAAAGTTTGTCGAAAGTAAAATTATGGACCGAATTTAAAGAAATTTTCTTTCTATAAATGCTTCCGATCATGTTCTTCTTCAGAATGATCTTGATCGCTTTAGTACATGGTGCGACATTAACTTAATGGAGCTTAACTTGAAAAAGTGTAAAAATATGGTATTCTATAGATCCCGCCATTCTTCATCCCAATATAGGTTGGGAGGCTGCACTTTGGAACAGGTTGACTCATTTCTAGATTTAGGAATATTACTTGATAGAAAATTAACATTCAATAGTCACATTGTAACAACAGTAAACAAGGTATATGGAGTTCTTTATTTTATAAAGCGTTGGGCTAAGGAATTTACTGACCCGTATATTACGAGGAAACTTTTTACGTCACTTGTAAGACCCATTCTGGAGTACGGATCCGTTGTACGGGATCCACAATACGATGTTTATATCAATATGTTAGAGTCGGTTCAAAAACAATTTCTACTGTTCTGTCTCAGGGATCTTCGATGGGATCCAAACTCCAATATTCCACCATACGTCAGCAGACTGTCTCTAATTAAATTGCCTACTCTATTTAGTAGGCGAAAAATGTTAAATTCTATTACGATTTATAAAATTCTCAGAGGTGATATAAGATCGGAATATATTCTCTCACGAGTTTATCTTAATATCCCATTAAGGTCTTCTAGATATTTCAAACCCCTCTACATTTGTTTTAGACGCCATAATTATGCTGTATCTGAACCGTTGCGTAGAATGTGTTCAGACTTCAATGACATTTATCAATTTATCGACTTCTCCACATCCCCAGACTCTATTAAGTCTGTTATTATAACTTATCTCAATACTTAGTATGTAAGAACTTCGTTTTAAATTGTAGTTATCATTATTGTATTCAATTAATCTATTATAATAAATGTATGTTATATACTTTGTTATAATTCTGTAGCTTTTAGTTTTTTCTATGCTCCTTAGTATGTATGGTACATTTTGCATCGGCTGATGATAGTTAATCTGTAGCCGAATATGAACATTCTATATTGTTCGCTCTCCACTACGGACCGGTCCGCAGTGTGTACGGTATCTCCACGTTATGGGGATGAGGTCCCCTCGGTCGGTTGGGGCGGGTGTGAGAGGCGGTGATGGGAACGTTCGTAAAAAAAGAAAAGAAAAAAAAAGTATAATGTTTATGGGTCAATTTGTATAAATATATATTATGAATTTAGATTTTCACGGCGGTGCCGACATCGACCATAATGTTTACACTTTTCACTTTTGCGACCTCGCCATGTTCGATCCCATCAAAACCGACGTTTTGATCCACCTTAATGTGTATTAAGCATATATAGCATATATATAGCAATATATTGCTAAGCATTAAATGTTTAGATTGTCCAGATTGTAATGATTTCATACAAATGCATGTATCTTTATGCACTGACAGATATTGCATTTCATTGAGGGTTTGGCTTTTGTATAAATTCGCCGATATTATCACATATACAACCATTGAAAGTATGAGATGGAAGCCAATTCCACAATTTAATCTGATAGGGATTTGATAATAGCATGCACTTGTTTCAACTTACAGCAGGTATCAAATTATTAGTGAAGGTTCAAAGTTTCATACGTGTGAACACTATATGGCCTAACATTGGTCATATTTATTTTAACAGTAGATACTGGATAAATGAAATACCAAAAATACGGGAAAACATTTGCATTAAATAATCATATACATAATTAAATATTTTGCAATTTTGTTATAGTTATTATATTCAGCCTTAAAGCAAGCATAATTAATGAGTTTTAAATTTATCAACAATCATCAAAAAATGATTGATTGAAACATTGAACTTGTAAATCGATACAGCCAACTCTTAACGTAATAATTTTATATATTTTCTAATTTTGATATTCTGCAATTCATTTGTGTATATGTTTCCATATAAAGGCGATGTTTATTGCATGTTTAAAGTTCCTTAATATGAATTTATTTATTATTATTTGTTTTGCAATCAAAGCAAATTATTCAAATAACATGTCAGTATTACTTTTTTGATCATTTAATGTTGTATTTCCATTTCAGTTGATGATATGAACCCATTGTCACAGTTCACGCAATTAGATTATATTTACATATAAGTAGCGAAATGCCTTTTAACAGCTTCTCACTGGTTAAGAATGTGAGTAAGGCACAAATGGTTACAAATTAAAGACACCTTTTTGGAAATATCAGTATTTTATTTTGGTTGTGTCTACAAAACATCTGCTATATACAATTGGTTGGAAAAGAAAAATTATTAAATTACCACTTGAAAGCTTTTTAAGGCTCCTAAAAATAAGGTTCCCATCGAATAACGCTAAGGTCTGCATACATTTCTCTGTAAAATTAACACACGAGCGTAGAATCTTTAAAGAACTGTATATCTTGATTTGGATAAACCACGCTTTGACGTACAGTCGCACGATATAATAGCATATATCGAGCAGCCCAAGGCCATAGCCAGGGGGTGGCCACGGGGGCCCAAGCCCCCCGAAATGATTTAACCCAAATCAAATAATATTTTCGATTCGTATAAATGTAAAACTAAATTATACAAAATTTACTTCAACATATAGATTAAACTTTAAGTCCCACATTGTTTTAAATTAAATGTATAAAATTATAATGCTTTTTGTTGTTGTTGAATAGTTTACCAAAAACAACTAACATCCTTGTATAATTTCTAAAGAAAAAGAGGCAAAATACAACTTAACTTGAGTTAAAGTTCCACTTTTATTAAAATTATTTGAATTAATTGAATTGATTAAAAAAAAAAATATAAAAATATACATATGTATTTAAACTTGATATAATTGAGCAATTCCATGGAAAACGTTCAAATAAAAATATTTATTTTTACTATTTTATTCTAACAGAAAGCGATATGAAATAACTCCCAATGAAATAAGTTCCACAGAAAATGAAATAAGTTCCAAAAATAATTAAGAAATAAATACCAAAGAAAATTAAATAATTTCCAAACAGAAAATGAAATAGGTCCCAAATTTGGGATTTGTTTTAAATTGAAATAAATAAAACACCAAAAATATGAAATAAATCCCAAATTTATAAATACATATTATTCAGTAAAATATATAACATATATAACTGAGTGTAGTCATTAATATCTTTGTGTCATATGTAGGCATTAATACCACTTTCGGCCTAATCTGCAATAATATCTTATTGCAATTATAGCAAACATTCTTCAGATTTTTTCTATCTTTTTTGAACTTGGTTTGATTTGCTCAGGTTTTAATAATTATTTACAATAGTTTACCATTTTTTCTGCGTCGGTATATTTTTATTATATGTATGTACAAAAAATAATTTTTTATTAACGTTATTACACACAATTGCGGTATTTTTGTTCAAAATCTTCTCATGTTCTTAGTAAGATACCAATTGTACAAACAGATATCAAATAAACTTATTTGTTGCGATTTTTAGTTGGATTGTTCTATTATGATAAAATATAATACTAATTAGTAAGTAAATATGAAAATTAAAAAAAAAATTTTAAGTGCTGGCGCCTACGACTTTCTTAAAAGATATCATATTTATACGTGTTTTTTGCTCCATTATACAATTTTTATACAAAAAATAATATGAATATTTTACAAAAAATTCTTTATGTATTATTATAATTACTAATTCAAATACCAATACAGATTTTCAAATACAGAAAAGTTGAAGAATTAAAAAAAAACATTGGTCACTTTTATAATAATATACATATATAAAAAAAATAAATTTAAAAATAAATCAATGCGTGCTCATTCTAGGTTAACTATTTTGTTATTTTTTTTCATAAAACTCAAATTAAAGTAAGTGTTACATATTTTTCGCAAATAAAGTAATTCCCAAAAATTACCATTATAGAATGAAATAAGGCCCAAAAAAATTGTTTGGGACTTATTTCATTTACATTTTTTTGGCAATTAAAATTTGATGAAATAAATCCCAAAGAATATATTAAATAAATTCCAAAAAATATGAAACAAACCCCAAGAATTTTGCAGTTATTTTACATGAAATAAATCCCAATATATAAGGACATTTTTTTGGGACTTATTTAATTTTTTTCTGGGACTTATTTCATTGGGAGTTATTTCATATTACAAAAAGTTTTGAATTACCTCAATCCAGATCTAAGCTCCACACGGCCAATTCCTTATATGGAATTTTTGGGAATTTCGTTAAGAAAAAGATAGTACTAGCAGAGTTGGACATCGAGCTCCACCTCACGTTTGTTAATTATGAAATATCGAATATATTGAGCAAAATTTCGCATCGATTGTTTGGCATTAAAGTGTGCCGCAAAGGTCAAAGTTCGATTTGTATTCAAATCAGTTTATCGCCGCTGAATACTTTTGTGTTGTAGACAGACAAACAAGTCATGTGTCGTTAAATAGGTGAAGTATATGTGTATCTATAAAAGTATATGATTGGACTTACCATATCTCATAAAGATATCGAGATATGTGATGCAATAGAGCATGGGATGGTAATGGTCATTTGAAATGTCGTTAAAAAGTAGTCACAGTGTGTACTCGAATGAAACCAGAGATCAAAATCTTGATTCATTAGACTTTGCTATATTTAATGCCAAAAAACGGGTTATAAAGTCTGATATCTCGAGAATGGATAGAGATATTGAAAATATGCATCTATCTATGGAGATATATGGTAAGTCCAAACATTTAATTTTATAAGTCTTCACTTCACCTATTTAACGGCGTATTACTAGTTCATGTGCCTACAATATAAAAATATTTGGCGGCGATAAACTGATTTGAACACAAAATCTAAATTTGACCTATTTGCGGCACACTCTAATGCCAAACAATCGATGCGAAATTTCGCGCAATATATTCGAAATTTTGTAAATTACAAACGTGAGGAGGAGTTTGATGTCTAAATCCGCTACTATTATTTATTTTTAACGAAATTCCTGAAAATATCATATAAGGAACACCCTAATATAAACATTTGACAAAAATGTGAAAAATTTAGTTATTTTTTTTTTAAAAAGGTTTTGGCCCCCTCCGAAATTAAATCCTGGCTACGGCCCTGGAGCAGCCCATTCGATTCATGTTCCGTCAAAGTAAACCATCCTGAAAGAGATATATTTTAAAAGTTTAAAAGCCTTTTCCCATGAACCTTGCGTGCGATGTATACTTAGTAGCAGTATGAACACGTTCACGAACGTATGCTTTCAAAATTTTTATAACGTCCTAGGTAGCGTGTGATGGCGTGAAAAAGTTAACTTTGCTCTCGTTCAGTTGTGCACTTTTTATCCTTCATCGCTCGTCTTAGAGTAATAATGAAATTGTCCTTTGCTCATATATCAACGGTAGAAAAATAATGACTGCTCATGTGAAATAATAAAAGTGGAACAACAAACAAATGACATTAAAAACGACACAAGAGTTCTTTCTCATTTATGTTAAGGGCACTTTACACGGCAGACTTGTCTGGGAGACAAACATCTGTCTTCTCCATTACATTACAGACGTATCTGTCGAATTTTCATTCCATTATATCAAAATTCCTAATTACGCCAAAACTACCTTAAAACAAAATGTTACAAATATGTACTACTGTATGGAAATTAGGGTATGCTTAGAATTTTTTGGATTTTTAACCCCATTGGCGGAGTGGGAAATGTTTCACACAAAATTAATTGTATTTTTTCTCGCAAATATGTAATAGTCAAATATTGGCGTGTATCAGTGGCGCCTCGGCCGTTTTTGCCAACTTGGTTCCAAATAGCTTGTTCATAACTCTAGGCTGTAACAACCTGCGTGACAGTCAGAACAATCAAACTATTGTTATGGCTGTTATGGCGGTTTCTTTTAAAAGGGGCGTGGCACCGTCCACTTTCACACTGGCTTTAATTCATACTGTACCAAATCTTCAAAGTGACCCTAGAGGAGTCAAATGGCCCAATATTTTGCGACCCATTAAGATGGTCCCCATACATTTTTTATTTATTAATATTTGTTTTTAAGAAATCAGCTGCTGCCGATCCTGATGTGCCTCCTGGAGAAGTCAAATGTGTGACCATATCCACCCCCCATCTTGGCTGTAATTCATACTGTACCAACTATATATATACCAAATTTCATCTACTTATCTTTGATAGATAATGAGCCCCGAAGGTTGCCCTTAAGTTAATTTTTTATATTTTTTTAAGAAATCAGCTCCTCTCTATCCCTTTGTGCCTCCTAGAGAGGTAAAACGTATAACCGACCTCCAGAAATTTTTCCCTTCTAACATTTTCCTAAACATACATACCCTTCACATTCACCCCCTAAGTGGGCTCCCATAAAAAAATCAATTTTTTATAACCAATTACCAACTCCACAAACTAAGACCACGATACGCTGCTATTTGAAACCCCACCCCACTTCACCCAAATTTTGGTTTTCTGCTCGCAATGGCTGGAAAAATTAGTGGATTCGTGGCCATGGCTAAAAAAATAATCGTAACATTTTTGGTTGTAACTGCATCATTCATCAGTCAGTTGTCTGCGCAAAGCTTTCAGGTGAATACAAAAAACTTTAGATGCAGTTATGAAATTGTGAATCATATGCGGTCTCATTCGTCTTTGAAACATCGCTTACTTCGCGCGTTTCTGTAAGTTAATAATGCTGACTATCCAGATGTGCTAGCGTTCATCAATGTTCGCTGGCTGAGCAAAGGAAGTATTTTGAAACGTGTTTTTGCCTTGGTTCCTGAAATACTTTAAAATAGAAATACAAAAGTTGCAGGAGAGAATCTGTTACGTGTTCTTCTGTGGCACTAGGTTGGCCATCGTCCAGCTCAGCGGCTCTCAAGTCGGTTCTCAACCCGCCATGTCCTACGCCAAAACACGCACAAAAAAAATTTATCTGGTAAACTTTTAACTTTATCTTTATTCCCTAACACAGTTCCCGATATTTTATTAATCCCTACGGGACATGATGTTGTAATCCCGCAACTCGCCCTCCCTACCATGACCCGATCCTACCGATCTCTTTTCTATTGGGCCCCTCTTTCTACACTGAAAATTTATTCGCCTTACCTCATATCTTCAGCCCCCCCTCCCTCACTATTAAACAATTACCAGTTCATAATTTCACACATACGATACATGTTTTATTTTAATATAATATTTCTTAACATCGTTCACTTATCTAATCTAAACATGGACATACGTCTCACAGACAACAAAACTAACACTAGGATTCACAAATAGATAAGTTTGGGCCACTTTAATTTTCTATAATTTCCAGCGCGGACCGTTACATGCGACCTACCTAAATGAGCTCACTTAAGTGGTGTTAAATATATAGGGACTTTAATTACCTCCCTTGCACGAGCCAAAACGAACTAGTCTTCCTGCCTCAAACCTATACTTTGCTTACCCTTTACAATAAAATCTTAAACATTTACTTAGCACTTAACCATAAACATCACTACAATAACTAACCTAACTTATTATCTAACCTATTCTATTTTTGGAGTTGGAATTCAAATTTTACTATATTTTCTATTTTATTTGGCCAATAAGCTGTTTTTTTTTTTATGAGCACTGCGTCGTTATTTTTTTGTCGTCACTTCCGGTTTTTTGCAATTTCAAGTTAGAAAAGCACTGTGTTCGGTGTCGCTATTGTTGCCGCCACCAGTCACCGCTAGATGTGGCTGGCTGATTTGGTTGAAGAACCCTTTTATCGACGGCGGACAGAAAAAATCGCTTGTTTGATATCAGGTTTACAGACGGGTAGGATCGTTTCAGCTAATCTCTCGCTGACTATATCTGTTTGTTGGATGGCCGATTTTTCGGAAGTTCTGCCGTTCGTCATGTAAACCCGAATTATCACTTTATTTTGTCCTACCTTGACTTCCTGTGGCGTAATTGTGGGAGCTTCGTGGATTTTATGCGGTTCGGGTTAGGGCTGGTATCGCCTTTCGCAGGCCTCCAAAACCTCGAGATGGAAAGCTTCTTACCACTTTTTTGTCGCTGTCAGGTCCTTTTACTATCCCCTTTAGCTTGTTCTTAGGCACACGAATTGGTAAATTTTACCTAAAAATGTTTTTTCATATTTAGGTTATTTTCCTTTTATTTCACATATGAAAACTTTTTGTGGTTAACTAACCTCTATTATTTTCTTCTCGAATACACTTTTCACTTTCTTTAATTTATTTGTCTGACACTTCCTGCGCTCTTTATAATATTGCTTTAATGACTCTCCTTCACTCTGTCCGTATTTGCCTTTTTATACCCGCAATATCGTATTCATTCCCGCTGAGCCGTTAATTTTCCCTCCTAACAGACATCTTTTTTTTAAATTCCAACGTCAAACTTTACATTTTCTCTCTGCGCCATCTCTACGCGCGAACCTAGTTTATTTGTTTATCAATGAAGTTATTGTACACGCTATTGCCGACTCTTCCCATCTGGCAACAACAATTTGTCCTCTTCATTATACCTTGTCTGTTTCTGTCATTCACTTATTTACATTCTAACATTCCACTAGTAGACGACGCCATAAGGAAAAAAAATTTTATTTTTTCATTTCCCTGCCCGATCACATATATAACCAAACATAGCTTATCTCGGTCGGCTACACAATTCATCCTTTGATGCTAGGTTTAACCTGCCTCCCGTATGCCCTGTGGAATGAAGAGCCGCCCGCCCCATTGTTGGATCACACTGCCGGCCACACCGGTGGTATGTGTTCCTTTTACTGGGAACTGAATGGTCCGCTCCAATGAGCCATCGTAGGATGTGCCGGTCCTGTATTGTCCATAGCATAAATTCATCCCCAAGTCACCGCGCAGCCGCCCCTACTGGTTTAACCCCCTCGTTTCTGGTGTAAGCAGAAACTGCCCTGGTCGCCAACGTGGGGACCCCTTGCGATCCAGTGCTCGCAACAAAACTCCGGTGGTTTCACGATACCGCTGAAACAAACGGTGTGCGAGGCTACTTGGACTTGTTTTTCTTTTCCATCGCTTCGCTACATATACGCGGTGCCACAGATTAGCCATCAACGGGGAAAACCTGACGTGGGGAACTCCCACGCCCTGACATATTCGGTGGCCGGGCTATCGTTCTAACATTCGTAAGTTGTGATCTGATGGGGATTGACAATTTAACTTTCTGGCACTCGTTCCTTTTTTTTTTTTTTTTTTTAGTCGATTCTGATGTTGAACTATGTATAGTATCTACATTGAGGAACTTTCTACCGATTCTACCTACTATCTGGTTTATCCAGGTGAGTTCATATGTAGTCTCGTAATTGTGGACATACTTATCATCCTTATAGCGTATTGTAAAGCTTTGTCCTGAGTTGGTTTACTTCTGAAAAGTCGTTATCAATGTAGGGATGTAACTTCCAGCCAACATTATAAAATTGTACCTCCTGTACTATGTTTTACCTATTCTCAAAATCAGGTCGTGTTCGATTACTTGGCGGTTGTGTTAATCTGGTGAAACGTTGTTTTGGGCTAGATACATGTTTGACATTTTATATTAAATTATGCTTGATATTTGTTGGATTTATCTTTTCAGATCTTTGGCATGACATACACCCAGTGGTCGGCCTTTTAAATCCTCTAATTCATACATGTTGTTTCCTATTAGTTTTGACACCCTACACTTCAGAAATTTTCTTGCGAATTTTGAATTGAAGTTTTTTCCAAAGTTACTTAATACGTAATTTTTTCGGTACACCTCCTGACCAGGGATAAATTTGACGGTACTTGCTCTTTGATTATATCTTCTGGCGCTTCGTTCATATGCGTTATGCATGTTTTCCTTTATTTTATTTCTTATCAGATCTAATCTATCGTTTTTTTCTAACTGTAGCACTTCGTGGTCTGTTAGCGATTTCAGTTTCCTTGCCAGTTTGTAGTCAGATCCATGAGTATACATATGGTGTCCAAAGAGCGCAAAAAAAGGTGTTACTCCTGTGGCTGAATGTACAGACACACGTAGCGCACATTCAATTTCCGACAAATATACATCCCAGTCTCTGTGGTCCTCCTCCAGGTACGCTCGAATTGCGGCAAGGACCGATTGGTTGACCCGCTCTGAAGCGTTAGACTGTGGTGAGTACGGCGCTGTCTTTATATGATTAATTCCATAGGCTTTTACCATATTTTCAAATTGATTCGATGTAAATTGTGCCCCATTGTCGCTGTGCACCGTTTCCGGTACGCCGAATTTCCGAAATATTTCCTCGATCATGAACTTTACCACATTACTAGCCGTGGCCTCTCTCATCGCCTTTAAGAAGGTAAATTTCGTGAAATGATCAACGGCAATAAATATATACGCGTTTCCGCTTTTTGATCTTGGGTATTTACCCAGGAAATCCACATACAGTTTTTGAAATGGTCTGTCGGTTTGGACCTCCTCACCTATAGTGGGTTGGGCATGTCTATTATCCGGTTTACTTTCCTTACATACCACGCAATTTGAGACATATTGGCGAACTTGTGACGTCATCTTCGGCCAATAGTAAACCTGTCGTAGTCGATTTAAAGTTTTCAGAATACCTCCATGTGCCGCTGATGGACTGTCATGAGCCTGTTGTATTAGTGCATGCGTAATTGTTTCCGGGACCCATAGCTTCCATTGAAATTCATCCATTTCCTCGTCTCCTCTCTTCAAGGACTTTTTAAATATCATATTATCTACCACACGAATATCTGGAAGGCGTTCTCGGTTACTCTCTGCTGTTTTTATTAATTCTTTATATTCTTGGCCCTCGAAATCTTTATCCTCCCATTCAAAAAAATCATTTTTAGTTAGCTCTTCTGCTGTGGGCAATCGTGATAGCATATCAGCTACTATATTTTCCTTGCCTTTACGGTGTTCGATCGCGAAATTATATCCCTGTAGTTGTAAAGACCACCTAGCCAGCCTTCCACTTAGATCCTTCAGGGTCATTAACCATTGTAGGCTGGCGTGATCTGTTATGACTGTGAAATCCATGAGTTCCACATACGGACGAAACTTACGTACAGCCATCACTGCTGCTAGGCATTCTTTTTCCGTGACTGTGTAATTCCTTTGGCATTGATTTAGTTTTTGCGAAAAAAACGCAATAGGGTGTTCCTCATTCTGTTCGTTCAGTTGAAACAAAACTGCTCCTATGCCATATTCTGATGCGTCACACTGTATAAAGAATTTTTTTGAGAAATCGGGGTGGCGTAGAACTGGAGCTGATGTTAAAGCCTTTTTCAGGTCCTCAAACGCTATAATGGCCTCTTTGGACATAACAAATCTTGTTGTTTTTCTGAGAGTATCCGTGAGTGGTGCTGATATTGTAGAAAAGTCACGTATAAACCTACGATACCACCCTGCTGTTCCTAGAAAACTACGTACTTCTCTGACATTTCTGGGTATTTTTATTCTTTTTATAGCATCAATTTTGTCCGGGTCTGTTTTCAGCATGCCGTCACCTATTACAAAGCCGAGATATTTTAGCTCTCTGAAACAAAACTGAGACTTTTTAAGACCTATCGTTAAATTGGCGTCGCTCAAACATTTCGCTACTTCCCTTAATAATTTCAGGTGTTCTTCAAAATTATTCGATATTACTAGCAAGTCGTCTAGATAGGTAAATACATTCTCTTTCAATCTTCTGGGTATAACTTTGTCCATCAATCTGCACAATCTTTGTGCAGCATTGCATAAGCCAAACGGCATTACACGAAATTGATACAGAGGACGACCCGCGACGGTGAAAGCCGTATATTTTTTGCTCTCAGTATCTAGCTCAATTTGCCAGAAAGCAAACTTTAAATCGACGCTGCTGATAAAGTACGTCTCATCGATTCTGCTTAGGATTCCGTCTATATTTTGGAGTGGATATGCGTCCTTCTCCGTGAGTTTATTAAGTTTTCGGGCATCTAAGCAGAATCTATTTTTCCCGGGCTTTCTAACGATGGTCGTACGATTGCTCCAGGGGCTTTCACTTTCTTCTATGACGTTTAAACGGAGCATGTTATCTATTTCGTCGTATGTTATTTGTTGCACGGCTGGTGAGATAGGAAAATGTCTATCCTTAACTGGTTCTGCGCCGTCTACCAACTTTATAATGTGTTTTTCGAGCTGGGTACAACCTAGACCCTTTTCTTCGAAGGTGTCGAAACACTTAATGACTTCTTCCAATTCTATTTTCTGTTGTTCTGTTAAGACATGTGGTTTTAGCTTATGTTCCGCTCGAGCATCTGAAAACCCTGCCGTTATTTTCTCTATGTCCATTTCTGCCACGCCTACTATTTGGGGAGCTATTTTGAAAGTTTTCCAGAAGTCGATTCCAAGATAAAGTTCTTGCTCCAAATCTGGGCATAAGTATAGAATCATCTCAGTGTCTTGCTGCTCATATTCTATACTTAACTTAACTCTTCCAATAATTCTGTGATTTTGTCCACTAGCCGTTGCTACGTTACTAAACATAGGCATTATTGGACAGTCTATGTCATGTATAAGTTCTCTACACCCCTTCCCTAAAATACTGACAGAAGCCCCAGTGTCGAGCAACCCAGTTGTTTTTCTCCCATTTAATTTTACCTCCGCATAAATTCTTGGGTCTCCATCTTTACAATTTGCCCTGTGTATTGAATCAATAATTTTCCGTCTATTTTGTCGTCGTTCACTGCATCGTTGTCTTACTTTCATTATTCGTTTTGAAACTTGCCTATCTTCCGTGTTAAAAATTCTTGCTCTAACTTCTTCATAATTTTGTTTTCTTATTTCTATGGGAGTATGATGCCAATTCTCTGCAGAATACTTCGGGTTGTTTATTTTCATTAAATTATCTATTACTTTGTTGTGTATTTTAGTTGGCATTATATTTATTTTCGAATTGCAGGGTCCTCTGGTTGACGTGGCTCCCCTGTCGTCTCCACGCACCTCTTCGGGTTTCCCTGCTGGCAAACGGGGCATTTTGGTGTGATCGTGTTTGGCTTGCCGCATCGGTAGCAAAACACGGCCCTTTCCATCGATGGGCACTCCATAAAAACATGACCCTGTCCACGACAGTTCCAGCATATTACTTGCTTTTGATTGTTATTGACCCGCATGGCTGCCACCTCTTCCATTTGTTGCGATGTCTCAATGCTGCCGAAGTCGTTATCTTCGACATACGCTTCGCTGACATACCCTCGCTGTTTATATGGTGTAGCCGTTGGCCTTGGATCGCGCCTTGGGAAATTTCTTTCAACTTCTTTACATTCGATTCGAAGTTGTTCTACCGACGACACCGCCATTGGGTAAACTAATTTCGCCACATTCTCTCTGATATTTCTTTTTAGGATGTTGATCATGTCATACTCGAGTACAGGTTGTAACAGCCTGGCACGAAGTTGACCCATTTCGTGAAAATAATCGTCTATCGACTCATTGGGCTTTTGTTTTCTTTCCACGATGTCTCGCATGATCTCGAAGTTGGATTGAGGCGTTTGATACTGACTCAACATCGCATGTTTTAACCTCGGCCAATCTGACAGATCATACGATTTGGATGCTAGCCAATACCACGCTTCCGCCGCGTCTGAAAGCAGAAGATGGAAATCACGAACTACTTCCTCCCATGGTATTTGGTATAAACCCTGGAGGCGTTCAAGACGAAAGATAAAATCTTCTACTCTAATTTTTCGCGAATTTCCGTCAAATTTTATCCCTAATTTATCCACCCTGATTCTTACTTGTCCGCCCATTGCCGATGGTGGCCGTCCCATGCACGCATTCGCAAATTGTCCACCCATATTCGATTCGTTTGGCTGAACGTGATTATTTGGGCATAGTTCTGTTTGCAACCCGGGTCCCTGATGGTTTGCCACACTTTCACGGCTGGGGATACTGTGTCTGACATTTTGAGAGTTTGTCGCGTCTTCACCGTTTTGGTTACTGGCCACTTTATCGGCCAACTCTTTCATCGTTTGAGCCAGAGTCAGCATAGTAATGCGGATTTCTTTCATTTCGTTGCTAACTATCTGTTTAACTGTTTCCTCTATTATGTTTGCGGATGTCGTTGCCTCTTGTGCCGGTTCACGGTTCGGTCTGTTATTGTCCCCGATATTTGACACACCAGCAGTTGGATCAGATCGACTGACGATGGTGGCTGACAAGTCGCGTATTTGGCCTAGCACTCCATTCATCATCTCATTCATTTCCGAATCACTCTCCATTCTTTTCCTTTTCTCTTCTAAGGTTTTCGAGTTGTTGAGGTCAAACGTTGATGGCCTATTTCTTTTCTGAGAAGTTTTTGACCGGGTATTCATACCCCTAGACTATGCCTGTTATTGCTGAAATGTTTTTAGATTAAATTTTTTTATTCTTTTCTTTGATTTTTTTCTTTCTATTATATCCACTGTTTTCTTATTTATTAAATTATTGTTGTTTCTTTTCTTTTTTTTTCATAGATTGGTGTGACTTTAATGTTTTTCTTCATCAACTATTACTCTAAAAAGATGTGTTTACTGGATGTCGATCTACTTTTTTTTTTTTACTCTGTTCCCCGCGCGAAAGTTTCTATAATATGTATGTAAAAAAATAAGAACAGCGTACCGATTTAAGAGTTTTGTTGTTTTCGCGCCTATTTAAAGCTCCAACTCATTTAGCCTTTTTTTTATATATATTTTGTATTGATTTTTACTCTTTCCTTTTTCTTTATCCTGCTTATTCTTTTTCTATTTTCCGTATGTTAAAGAATATTGTAATAAAGATTTATATTTTATTAATTTCTGTGATTTTTTTTTTTTTTTCTACCGCTCCTACAATGTAGTTATATTCGTTTTCTTCACTTTCTATACCAAGGTCATTATGTGAAGAGGGGTTGCTTAAGACTTTTCCAGAGGCATTATCATGCCGCCGCATTTCAAATTCACTTTTACATTCAGTGTTTTCTGCGATATGGTGATAATAAAAATATCGGTTATGTTAAAGATTAATTTACTATTTTAAATATGGACTACACCGGTGGCTATGGCTGTGTACTTTTTACTGTAAAGAAAAGTCTCATAGAACTCTGGCAATACTCTGTCTTACTCTGATTTCATTGTAACGGTTATTGCTCAGTTAATTTTCCGGTGTTTTATTATCTACTTACAAAAAAAAAACAAAAAAAAATTTAAATTTGAAATACATAGGTCGATACAATACAATCTACTGTCGCACTAACACTTATAGAGATATTGCACCAGACCCACCCTTTAGTACGGACTTAATCTTTTCTAGAAAACTTCCTTATTATTGCACTTTAGACAAGATTCAGCTAATCTTGGGAGCAATTTTTTTTTATCCGTTTACCTAGATCCGATTAGTTTTGTTCTATTATATAGTGCTTCGCTCGTATGCACCTTTTTCCTCCCATCATCGACTTAGATTTTTCTGTCAGAGCATCTTCTTTTAGTCTGACGGGGAACGCTTTTCCCATACCTTTGCCGTTGATGTGGAGTCTAATTAAGTTTTCTCTTATATATATTTTGTTTGGGCGCCATTTCTGTTACGTGTTCTTCTGTGGCACTAGGTTGGCCATCGTCCAGCTCAGCGGCTCTCAAGTCGGTTCTCAACCCGCCATGTCCTACGCCAAAACACGCACAAAAAAAATTTATCTGGTAAACTTTTAACTTTATCTTTATTCCCTAACACAGTTCCCGATATTTTATTAATCCCTACGGGACATGATGTTGTAATCCCGCAACTCGCCCTCCCTACCATGACCCGATCCTACCGATCTCTTTTCTATTGGGCCCCTCTTTCTACACTGAAAATTTATTCGCCTTACCTCATATCTTCAGCCCCCCCTCCCTCACTATTAAACAATTACCAGTTCATAATTTCACACATACGATACATGTTTTATTTTAATATAATATTTCTTAACATCGTTCACTTATCTAATCTAAACATGGACATACGTCTCACAGACAACAAAACTAACACTAGGATTCACAAATAGATAAGTTTGGGCCACTTTAATTTTCTATAATTTCCAGCGCGGACCGTTACATGCGACCTACCTAAATGAGCTCACTTAAGTGGTGTTAAATATATAGGGACTTTAATTACCTCCCTTGCACGAGCCAAAACGAACTAGTCTTCCTGCCTCAAACCTATACTTTGCTTACCCTTTACAATAAAATCTTAAACATTTACTTAGCACTTAACCATAAACATCACTACAATAACTAACCTAACTTATTATCTAACCTATTCTATTTTTGGAGTTGGAATTCAAATTTTACTATATTTTCTATTTTATTTGGCCAATAAGCTGTTTTTTTTTTTATGAGCACTGCGTCGTTATTTTTTTGTCGTCACTTCCGGTTTTTTGCAATTTCAAGTTAGAAAAGCACTGTGTTCGGTGTCGCTATTGTTGCCGCCACCAGTCACCGCTAGATGTGGCTGGCTGATTTGGTTGAAGAACCCTTTTATCGACGGCGGACAGAAAAAATCGCTTGTTTGATATCAGGTTTACAGACGGGTAGGATCGTTTCAGCTAATCTCTCGCTGACTATATCTGTTTGTTGGATGGCCGATTTTTCGGAAGTTCTGCCGTTCGTCATGTAAACCCGAATTATCACTTTATTTTGTCCTACCTTGACTTCCTGTGGCGTAATTGTGGGAGCTTCGTGGATTTTATGCGGTTCGGGTTAGGGCTGGTATCGCCTTTCGCAGGCCTCCAAAACCTCGAGATGGAAAGCTTCTTACCACTTTTTTGTCGCTGTCAGGTCCTTTTACTATCCCCTTTAGCTTGTTCTTAGGCACACGAATTGGTAAATTTTACCTAAAAATGTTTTTTCATATTTAGGTTATTTTCCTTTTATTTCACATATGAAAACTTTTTGTGGTTAACTAACCTCTATTATTTTCTTCTCGAATACACTTTTCACTTTCTTTAATTTATTTGTCTGACACTTCCTGCGCTCTTTATAATATTGCTTTAATGACTCTCCTTCACTCTGTCCGTATTTGCCTTTTTATACCCGCAATATCGTATTCATTCCCGCTGAGCCGTTAATTTTCCCTCCTAACAGACATCTTTTTTTTAAATTCCAACGTCAAACTTTACATTTTCTCTCTGCGCCATCTCTACGCGCGAACCTAGTTTATTTGTTTATCAATGAAGTTATTGTACACGCTATTGCCGACTCTTCCCATCTGGCAACAACAATTTGTCCTCTTCATTATACCTTGTCTGTTTCTGTCATTCACTTATTTACATTCTAACATTCCACTAGTAGACGACGCCATAAGGAAAAAAAATTTTATTTTTTCATTTCCCTGCCCGATCACATATATAACCAAACATAGCTTATCTCGGTCGGCTACACAATTCATCCTTTGATGCTAGGTTTAACCTGCCTCCCGTATGCCCTGTGGAATGAAGAGCCGCCCGCCCCATTGTTGGATCACACTGCCGGCCACACCGGTGGTATGTGTTCCTTTTACTGGGAACTGAATGGTCCGCTCCAATGAGCCATCGTAGGATGTGCCGGTCCTGTATTGTCCATAGCATAAATTCATCCCCAAGTCACCGCGCAGCCGCCCCTACTGGTTTAACCCCCTCGTTTCTGGTGTAAGCAGAAACTGCCCTGGTCGCCAACGTGGGGACCCCTTGCGATCCAGTGCTCGCAACAAATCTCGAGTTTATATCAGGCGTGGAAAACGTTTCTGTGAAAGTTTTTATGGCAGATCTAGTATCATCAGAGCAACCGAAAAATGCAATAAAAATCGCGTTTGATGCGCATAAAATATGCCCTAAAAATAATAAAATATACTCTTAAAATCATAAAATATGCCCTTAAAATTAACTAAAAATGCTTTAAAAAATTTAAGTCACACAAATTTTCCTCATCTTCATCGTTTAATGCACTTAGGCCCTTTAAAATGACTTAATAATTGTTGGCATAGTAATTAACTGATTCAAGCTAGTGTAGTCATGGGTCTGGATTGGAGCATACAAACATTCGACTTTTTCGAAAAACCGGTTTCGGTTTTATTCGAAATTTACATTATTTCAAAAAATCGGTTTTGGAATACTTAAGTGAGAAAAAAACCGAGTAGGCCTGTTTCTTTCGGTTTTCTTTAAAGTAATAAATAAATAAGAAATAGTGTTACTATTATTACCAATTTAATTCAGAAATGTTAACAATAACGTAGTATTTAATTTATCTCACAAAAAACTTTGGTTTTTCTTAAATATAGCCATTCATAAAATTATTTATGCACTTCCATCTTCCACACATCTGCCTGACGTCTTCTTATATGTTCATTAATTTTATTAACGAACTGTATTATTGTAATTTGTATAGTAATTTTTATGAGGAAGCTTAAAGTAGATTTTATGTTGTGATAATATAACTCATAGACACTCATAAAATATCAAGTCAAATTGCCTAAAATCACATTCTTATATAAGCCAATTACACTGTGACACAAAATGGAGGTTCTTGTCTGGGGGCGGAAAAATTCCTTTACGGAACGAAAGCCTTAGTTGAGTTTGAAATAGGTTCTAAAACACTATGTTTTTTATTTTTATTATTTTAGTGCATTTTCGATGCCAGATGTTTTCATTGATATTGGACGAGGATTTCTTTGTGGAACATTTAAACTTTCTTTTTCTCGACTTCTCACGTGTATTTATTTCGAGAAAAGGACTTTGTAATGTTCCACAAAAATGTTGGTCAAAAGATTCTACTTGGGGTACTCTAAGACAAAAATCAACATTTCCAACTTTTACTAATCATTTTGTTTGTTTTCAAAGCAATGTATCTTATTGTTTTAGCGCATCTTCGATATCAGATGTATTCAATGAAAATTAACGAGGATTTTTTTTGAGGAACATTTAAACTGTGTATATGCACATCTTCCTTTTTGTCCTTACTTCGAAAAACGTCAGAAAAGAAGCTTTAAATGTGACTTTACAACATTTAAAACTTCTACAAAACTGTTGCTCAAAAGGATGACTTAGGGCGTATCTGGACTCCCGGAATTGTACTTCTCGGTAAAGGAATTGTTCCGTCCCAAAAAATTTATTTTTATGTTGAGCATAATAATTAAGTTTACTGCAATTATTTATGTAAACTCATGTTAAAAGTTGAAAATCTTGAATAATTTTTTTTAGCAAAAGTTTATAAAAAACTGTGTTTAATATATATTGCTATATTTTAAGAAAATATTTCGGATTATTTGGTTTTAAACATGCTTCCATAATATGTATAACAGTATTTATTTAAGTTACACAAAGGTTATTTTAAAGGTACTTAAAGAAAAAGTATATCCCTTTGTATTTATAAAATTTATTATTAAAATAAATATTTTAAGAAAACAGTTTTTCCGGTTTTGTATACTGTTTCGGATTGCACTTGGTAGTCCGTGTATTCCTCAAATAGTATTCTTATTTGCTGATTTCCCATTTTGTAAAGTGGGATGTCAGCAGACACAAAAGCTCGGCACAGTTTCTCTTTTGAGAGTCTAACAAAACATTTCTACAAATACAATTGTTTTGTATATGTATAAACTTGACATTTATACCCAATAAACATTGATGAATGCCGGCTAATAAGTAAATGCTTTCCAAAGATTTTAGTTAATTTTTCCAAATTAGTTTGCGAAGTTTATGATTTCCAAACATTCAGTAAATTATTTACAAACACTTTGTAGATTTGTAAAATTTTTAAAAAAGAAACAAACAATTGCCCAATAAACATTGATGTAAGCTGGCTAATAAATATATGTTTCCCAAAGATTTTAGTTAACCTTCTCCAAATTTGTTGGTATGACATTTCGTCGGCTAGCCTGCAAGTAGTGTTATGTGTTTTTGAACAGGTTTTCAGGAGAGGCAAAAAACTGATTTATTCTGTCCATTAAAGATATTTATACCATCACCCTTAGGGATGAGGGTATATATCATTTAATACGACCCAAAAGTGTAACACATAGAAGGAGTGACTTTAGACCCTAGGTTTCTTTGAACCAAATTCGATTCATGACTTTTTAAGTCGTTTGAGCCATGTCCGTCTGTCTGTCTGTCTGTCTGGTGGCTGTCCGGCTGGTTCGCACGATAACTTTCGAAAGACGCAACCGAATGTTTTGAAATTTTGCACGAGTTATTATTTTCTCAAAACTACTTACGGTATTGCAAATGGGCTACATTGCCCCGCCCCTTCTGGTACCTCCCATACAAATACATCATTCCGCCCACTTTAGAAATCGAGTAATAATATCAATACACCCTTTGGGATCGTCCCCAAATTCTGTATTTAGTAAAGCTATAACAGGATAAAGTTTTGGAAAAAAATTTTAAAAGCCTCGCCACGCCCCTTCTGGTACCTCCCATACAAATCTACCTTTTCGCCCACTATAGAGATGGAGAAATAATATCAATAAATTAAACGTGATCGTATCCAAATTCTATTTTTAGTAAAGCTATAACAGGATAAAGTTTGGGAGAAAAAAATTGGAGTCTATTCACGCCCCATCTGGTACCTCCCATACACATCTGGTACCGCCCACTTTAGAAAACGATTAATATTATTAATAGACCTAACGCGATCGAGCCCAAATTCTGTATTTGGTAAAGTTTAAGCAGGATAAAGTTTGGGAGAAAAAATCTGGAACTCTAGACACGCCCCTTCTGGTACCTCCCATACAAATGTACCACTCCGCCCACTTTAGAAATAGGGTAAAAATTCAATACACTCGACACGATCGTGCCCAAATTCTGTATTTTGATATGTTATAACAGGACAAAGTTTTGGAGAAAAAATTGGAAATCTAGCGACGCCCCTTATGGTACCTCCCATACAAATGTACCTTTCCGCCCACTTTAGGGATGTACTAATAATATCAGTACACCCAAGACATTCATGCCTAAATTCTGTATTTAGTAAAGCTATAACAGGATAAAGTTATGGAGAATAAATCTGGAAGCCTAACCACACCCCTTCTCGTGCCTCCCATACAAATGTACCACTCCGCCCACTTTAGAAATCGAGTAATAATATCAATATAATAGAAAATTATTTGTTTTACTGAGGGTAAGGGTAAATGTAAGTTGGATTGCCCGACTGAAACTTTCTAAAACTGAAACTGGTTTTAATTACAAATCGGTTAATTTCAATAACTCAAGACTTAAACAATATCTTATATTGGGTGATGGTATTTATCAGTCAGTTCAACTGACTGAAATTTCTGTACTGGTTTTTTTTTAACCATAGGCTTAACTGAATGTCTACTACAAATACCAGAGTACTGCATTAAAAGATATCCGATATTGATCTCTGTTACGGAGTGCTATAGGTTTTTTAAGAGAAACTACACATAACACTTTTTGTAGGAACTTTTTTTAAAATATATTCATATGAATTCGTACACATAACACTTTTTGTTTAGATTTTTTATTTTATTATATTTAAGTATTATTGCCATTAAAAGACGCCTAACGCTAGCAAAATTGGTGGTACAATATGTAAGATGAAATTCATTAACAAACTTAGATAACTTAACAAAGAAAAATTAAACAAATACATTTTTAATGTTGATGATTATCATAAAAGGAGTGGTAATCTTTGTGCATATACTGCTTGAATCACTAGAGTTGGTCTTGCCTGTCTCATGCGACTAACATAATCTAGTGGCGAATATATTGGAGCTGTAAACAAATTTTCTAACGTTGAATGTACACTGTCGACTTCCATCATTGTATGGCCTCTTTCTAATATAATTTGCTCCAACTCTTGTCCAGTAGCTACAGAAAGGTTTGCTAAAGCGCTACACAGTACCTTATTTTTATTTTGGTAGGTACATCCATCCGATATTAGCATAACCTTTACTATATAAAAAAATAATAATTACCATATAAAAAACATATAACACCTATTGCAGGAATATTTCGTATATGGGTTACACATAGCACTTTTTGCTATCTTCTCAACCCATTAAGATATCGCAAAACATCTTGGTAGGCTTATGTATGACCAGTAGAGATTCACAATGGTACAATAAAAAAAAATGCCCAAATTACACATGACACTACTTGCAGGCTAGCCGACGATTTGTAAAAAAAATAAAATACAATGCTTTTTTAAGCTCGCAGGCTAGACAGAAAACAAGTTATAATTTTTGTTGACATATTTCTTTTTGTCTTGGCATTTAGTATTATTTGCTGCTACTCACAGATTGGTGTGTTAAAGTAAAAAGCCCTTATAAATATAAAATAAAGGGTGCGGAAAAGATGACCAGGATAGATAATATAGAGAGTTTATCCAAAGAAATCAATTTAAATGGAATTAAATTGACAAAACTTTTGTATTTGCTTTGGAATGGTATTTATATCTAATTTGGAAACATATATAACTATAAATTTACCACAAGCTTTTCAAAATTTTTATTATGTATTGCATATCAAGTTTATTCCCAAATATTTTCCAAACATTAATACAATTGTACAATAAGGGATCCCTTTCGCTTATCCAATAATTGGAACTTAACAGGTTACAAAGCCTGCTATAAAGATTTTCCAAACATCATGTTTACTAATGTAAGCTTATAGTAAATTTATAATAAGTTTATATTGTTTATTGGGTACGTAACATTACTTTGGTTTTTGTATATTATTGAATTTTAAATTTTGAATTATAAGTTGTACTTTGCAATGAATTTATAAATTGTACTTTACCATGAATTATACTTACATTATTAAAATTGTAAATATTTTTGGAGATATTTTCGAATAATTTTAACGAAACCGAATTTAAGTTAACAAACTTAAAAAAACGTTAAATCTGTCTTGTCGCCATCCAGCTCTCAAGCGACATAAGACTCAGTTAGTATTGATATAAAGTGGACTGTATTTGCGGGTGGTAGAGGCGATTTCTCTAAACCAGGAAATCTTGGCGGTTAGTAAGTCATAGGTGTTGTGAAATTATATGATTTGAGAAGAAATGCAAATATGATTTATTCCAAGCTTTGTCCCAATAAAACTACTATGGAATAAATCATATTTGCATTTCTTCTCAAATCATATAATTTCGCAAGTCAGGAAACTCTTCCGCAAGCGCCTATAGAATAGCTGCTTTTGCCATTTTAGCTTTAGACATTATGTTCAGGATCAAAATCGACGGTTGTTAAAAAACTTTTTTATTTGTTGTAATGTAAAATATTTGAAATATGCTTAAAAAGGGATATTTTTTAAAAATATGCTCTGAAAAATATAAAATATGCTAAAAAAAGGATATTTTTTAAAAATATGCTCTTAAAATCTAAATATGTTAAACTATGACTTTATGGGTAAAATATGCTCTAACAAATAGGTGTCAAAACACTTGTAAGGGTATGAAACACACTTAGATAAAGAATGCACAATACCTTAAACATTTGTTAATATCTCGTTTTAAAAAAAACATGGTTATCATACTTAAATGAACTCAATCTTATCTTATAAGATAAAATACTGTGCGATATTTGGGAGAAAATAAAAACATCTGAGAGCTTTCTTCAAAACCGATTTAACGATTAATAATTTTTTTTTTCATCTCTGAAAGCCTCTCTTGAAAATTATCTAAGCACAGATACAAATTAACCCGCGAGCTTTTCACAAAACTCAAATGTGGCCCCCCAACAAAACTAATGGAAAGCCCTGCTGTGGTAAATACTTTAAAATTTGTATGTTTCCAAAATTTATTAAGCAATACGTATTATGTATGCCAAAACCATGAAACAAGTATACGCACTATAACACTTTGATAAAGAATGCACAGGTGAGATTTAAAGCCAGCAATCCAATATTATAATTTCGATACTTTTAGTTGTATGTCATAAATCAGTGCTTATTAATTAATTATTCATTTCATTCTTTTATAAATTACAAGTTATTACTCTTTTACCGACCTTAGTCCAGCCAAATGTACATTTAAGAACACTTACTGAGGAATACAATGTCTCGCATCTCTTAAGAAATTGGGATAATTCTAAGTTGCAATAACATTTAATATTCCATATTGCATTGTGCTCATTATTGGAAATATAGATGGCACTATTTATTCCATTTTAAACTTAAGTAATTTCAATCACAACTTCTAATGATGACAAATTCATAAATTTACTCTTTGCATCAATTTAAAACTTAAACAATATCCACTCAAGTTTTAGGGACATGTGTAAACCACTTCAAAAAGTGAATGCTCTGAACTGACTTTAAAATCACGTAGAGGAGGTAGAGGATTTGTATATGTATCGTTTAATATTTTATTGTCTTAGTAGATTTTTAAACTCACAAAGTGTTAACCCATTTAAAATTGTCTCGTCTAGTCCAAACCATTATTTATTTTAACACAGTGTTATTTTCAAATTCATTCATGAAGCAGAAGATATTTGTGCCATAACAAACATTCCCGAGTCTTGATGTCGTACAACCTATATTGTGGGATTTTTTTTTAATATCTTTATTTAAATAGCAAATAGAATCGCACTCCAATCAAAAATGCAAAGAACGATGAAGGCAATTATGTATAAAAGATGTCAGCACTTAGACCATTTAACAGTTTCAGCAAAACGAACATATTTGCCTTTGCTTTGTGCAGACTTCTCCTTTCCACGTTTTGACCTGACGTTGAACTGGTTAAATTGTGTCTTCACTGCTCACGTACCGGTCGGTACCTTAGTCTTTGTTACTAGCGTAGATTGTTTCAAGCTTTCGCATAGACAAAAACTAAGTAATAAAAACCTGGAAGGAATGGAATGTAACAACCGATAGTCTGGAGTCCCATTCGGTATTTACGCTTGAATGCATTTTATATTTCAGTTCAATTAAGCTGCAATCCGTTGCCGATATTCATACCACAGCCATACGATTGCACTATGTGTAGCTATAATTGTAGCAAAGATGTGGGTTCTATCATAGAGAATAAACAAAATTATAAAGAGACAAATTTTCAATCGGTTAAAGTTTCTTGAGCTTTTTTGTATGTTAAAAGTTGAGGGATTATGATATAATTATAAAAAAATTACATATTGACTTTTTTTTCAAAAGCAGTTAAAATTCTGATTGGGACAAAAAGGGGCAACCAATTCTTATTGAGACTTTTAGCTTATGACTAGAGCTTAATTTATTTTGTTATAGGACGCAAAACCTCACAGTGGGGAAAAAAGGTTTTATTGACACTTTCAAAATAATTTTTTGTTTTATTGGAAACAAAATTGTGCACAGAATGTAGGTTTTTTTCTTTTCTAAATTCCTTAACGTTATTTTTTTTAAATTGTTTAATTTGGATTACGTGCCCAAAAATTATAAATTGACCTCAATTAATGTGAACATATGTTACTTGTAGTGGAAATATAAGCAGAAACTATATTTTTTGCTCAACTGCAAGTAAAGATATGGAGGCACTATTTTAACTCGGTGTCCTGATCACAACAAAACTTAATATTTATGCTGAAAAGGTTTTAAGAAAGTCTTTTGTAAAGAATAAGTCAAATCGGTCAAGGTGACCATGCCATTTAACTGCATATAGACGAAAATAATGCAGTTTTAAACTTCATTTTGTGTTTACAAGTAGGCTAAGTAGTGTCATTTCCATTTGAAAGGACCAATGCCATAATATGTTACATCATCTGTCAAAATAAAGAAATTTGTTATAAAGGGTTTTCCAATGATAGATGTTATTGTGAATGGCCCGCTAATTCGGTAGCCTTCACTTTTGAAGCTTCTATTCTTTGACATTTGACAAGTACGCTTCAACAACGCATTGCAATTATTACAATTTACTACAAAAGTGGTGAAAATCTTGCAATTAAACTAAATCATTTTTTGGTCGTCGTTACGCACCTTGTCGGACCGCAATACAGAAATTGGTGGAAAAATTCGAGCTGTTGGGACAAGTTAGTGATGTGAAGAAAAAAAAACCGTGCACGTCGCTCAAGAACAACTGAGAATATTTCTGCTGTAGTGTTGCCCATTCCTCGTCGTTTTTTGGAATTGGGCATTCCACAAACGTCATTACACCGTATTTTACATAAAGACTTGGGTCTTAAGGCTTATAAAGTTCAGTTAACACAATAACTTAATAACCCGGCCGATCATCATCAACGTCGTGTCTTTGCAGATTGGGTCCTTGAAATGCATGAAAATGATCCGAAATTCCATCGAAAAATCATCTTGACTGATGAGGCCTTTTCCACATTTCCACCTCGGTGGCTACATCAACAAGCAAAATTATGGCATCTGATGCTCAAAAAACCCAAAAGTTAATTTGAGAAGCCTCTCCATCCTCAACTTGTGCCTGTTTGGTGCGGTTATTTATAAAAATGAGGTTGGATTAATAGATACGGTGTCATAGCCCAGAAAAAAGGATTGCGCTATCGAGAGATGATTAATGTTTTTTTATGGTCGGACTTCGATGGTATTGATCTGGGCAACGTTTACTTTCTACAAGACGGCACACTGTGGATTAAAATATAGATAAACTAGGGATAAACTAATCCGGAGAAGAATCCTGCTTGCAAATAAATGCTACTACGGACTAAGCAAGCGATTCAATGACAGAGCCCTCTCTCGACGAACAAAACTCCAGCTATACCAGATACTGGTTCTACCTGTCTTCATGTATGGATTGCATAGAAGTACCAGCTAAGTAAGTAAGTAAGTAAACTAGGGATTAATTTAGGGAAGCCCATTATTATAACATAGATATTTATATTTTTTTTTGGAATAACTATACATTATTTAGTAAAAAAATTGTTTTTGACAAAACTGATAAAAAATATTTATTTTTATTTATGTATTTGGGACCGGCCGTGGCATAGTGGTTAGAACACGCGACTACCATGCGGGAGATCGCAGGTTCAAACCTGGCTCCAGTCATCTTAAAAGAAAAAAAAAATAAAATTTTCTTTCATTGTCGGCTCCCCTCGAATGTTGTTTGACAGCAACTTCGCAGTATTAAGCGTCGATTCAATCGTCGTGTCTAGTAAGAGCTTCTCAAAACAGTGACGTTCGCATTCGTCGATAAACAAGTAGGTGCCGTTAGTTGTGAATATAAAAATAGAAAGCGTGTTAATTCACAACAACGCGAGAAGCTATCCCATACCTCATTCATGGGGTGCAAAGGGAAATTAAGTTTTAAGTTATTTATGTATATGGATTTGAATCTTTTTTAGGTTAGTGTTAAAAAAACACTCTTGTCTATGCTTTGTCCATCGGACCAAATTGCATAGATTTGTTTTTGGCAACAAATGCCAACCCAGTGTACCTCCCGTGTATGTATGCTCTTGTTTTGTTTTGTTGATGTAAATAATGATGAGTTTTCATTGTTCGGTTCAAGATCCATTCTATTATTGCTAATAGAATTTGTTTTACAAGAGTTGTGTGAAATGGATTATGTTGACAGCTGGGTTGGCATTTGTTGCCAAAAACAATTCTATGCAATTTTGTCCGATGGACAAAACATAGACAAGAGCTTGTATGGATTATTTTGACGTGTGGTCTTCGTTGATACCATTTTCGCTCCGGTGTGTGTGAGTGGAAAATTCCATGAAAAGGATATGGTCCTGTAAGCGTGCTCGTGGTGGCAATTTGGCTAATGTTGTTTTTCATTATTAACGGCATATCTTTCTCTTTATTATGAAATAAACATCCGTTCATTTATTTTAAAAAAATTTAATTTTTCTTTGAATACCAAAATAACACCTCTTATTGGAAAACCCTTTATATACATTGTATACCATGCGAGGGTTGTCATCTGATGTTCGAGTCTCTCGTGTTTTTTTATTTTTAAATCTTATTTCAATCGGCTTCCGGGTCTTATTACTTCCACGAATTATGGTAATATTTCGCCAATTTAATTTTCCGAAGTGATTAAAATCATTTGTGTAACTATTTCGCAGACAGAAATGGCTCGCTCTTTAAAAAAAAGTCCTAAAAGGTCGTAAAAATATTCGTGTTAAGATTCCTATGGTTATCTTGTGGTATACCTACCTACAATCAGTTGTAAAGTTAAGTACTAATACAATTAGATTTTTAATTAAAAGACACCAACAACCGAGTTGCGAATATTTATATTTGAAAAATGGTTGACATATTGTCAATACGACAATATACAGTTTAACCACAAAAGTTGTTGTAAAACAAAATTAAAATTACTTAGAAAATTTTTTAGAAACAATTGTATTTTTTCTGTATATGCTTCAAACGTTGTCTCGCTCCTAAGGTAACGCCTTCATATAAGCTCCAGGGTAATAGTAAAACACAGATAGTTCCAGCTTTAATGAGATTTATTTGAATTTAATCGAAATCAGTGAAGAGCGATATGATGTTTTTCGATTTGTTTTTCGGCTTAAACGCAAACAATGAAGACGGTTCACCAAAACGCGAACAGGCAACGTACTGCTGACCTTCTGCAAATCAGGGAAATTTGAAATTGATCCCACAAACTTCCAACGATTGGCCTTGCGATTTATTGATTGTCATCGCAGAAGCCAGTTGAATGGGGCGTTGAATTCGCTTGAATTTGAAAGGGAAGATCGGTTAGAATAAAAGGAATTCGTGGGACAGGGACATCCGCTCTTTTGAATTTGTCCTTGATGAACTTCGCCTTAATCACATTGATGATGATTCAGATTCCACAACATGCTTATGACCCACCTTTTATTGTAAATTATGGGGTCAAAATTCCTGGCACATCTAGGGAGTTCACAAATTCTGTCGGATAGATGGTCGTCCATTCTCGTTGGTCACGCTGTCAACGGATTTTTATGAATGCAGTTCTCAATCGATTCTACTTCAAACAATAACATTCAATTTTTCGTCGTCCTTATTCTTCGCTGCTAGTATGCGCGTTTTCTAATCCAATCTAGATTTTCATAATTTTGTTCAATGCCGGGAAAACTTTGGTGATGAGTTCCTCTTTCGACGATGTAAATTCGTAAAAATTTGCCGGGAACGTCTTCAATCCAGTTAAAATTCATTAGCCGATGGGTCTTTTGCAACATGACTCTCATGTTCGTGGACAATTTCAACTTATTGACATGCCGCCACAAAGACGACGATATCAGGCATTCATTAATTTCATAAGCAGTAATAGATTTTGGGATGACGGGAAGCGTGTGACGAAAATTTCCGGGCAGCAATATCATGGCCCCACCAAATCGTTTCGAATCACCTCCTAAATCCTTCATCGTTCGGTAAACTGCCTGCAAAGCTCGTTTATGCGCTATCGTGCATTCATCCCAAATTATGATTTTGCATTCTCGCAACAACGGCATCAAAGCGGAAAGTGCAGTTCGACCGCCTTTAAACAATGTGGGAGCAATGCCAGAGAATCTTGACCAAATTGTTGCCAAATTCAAAGAAATTACGAATCGCGAAAGTAAATGCCTCCCGTTCCATCATCAACAACCCTTATCAGCAAATCGTACGATACACGATTGAATGCATCGTGCATCGAACGATTTGGCGCTGGTATTCCCAATTTCGACAGTAGACTGCCGCACATGAGCACGCACATGTCTTCGATTAGAAATTAATTTCAAGATCGAAATTTGATGTTTTCGTGTGAACTCTGTGCAAAATGTTGTCTGCCATCTCGTCCTTGTATATGTCCCACAATGAACTCGTTTTTGGCAGATGACACGTGGCTATGATGATCGCTAACAATGTATGAATTTGCGTTGTGTCCCAATGCGTATCGTTTTCGAGCAAATGCAAACGTTGGCGAGCTTCTCGAAATGTTGCGGCTGATTGAAACGAATAAAATTGGGACGCTCCGTTTCGACCTTGACGTACATGTCAACGCAGTACAGTTGAAAAAAAACCGGGGATATCTTAACAAATGATTGTCAACACTTGCCGAATCAACAATCGATATGCATAAAAATTCATTGAGCTTACCATTTTATTCGTTTCTTCTCCTGAAATACGAATTCGAACTTAAATCGAGTATTAAAAAGATGTGATGACTTGTAAACAAACCTTTCATTGTATTGACCATCTTTAAATTGAGGTGGTAGCCATCCTCTCCTCGAAAGAACATCAACGGGTATTGAAGTGCATCATATGTCCGATAAGTCTCGTACACGTGCCTCAGTTGTCCACCATCCCCAAGCTTGATGGTTACACTTTCTTCCCAACAATCACCACTGCGACTTCATTTATAGTGGGAACATTGATTTGTCTTGCATGGCATCTAGATGATTTTTTGTTTGTTCTGATAATGATTTTGTGATCGTCAGAATGCATTGTATTTAATGCGGTTTTAAACAATCAATTTTTCAATAAAAATTCTCTATTTTTCCATTCGAATAGTCACTACGGAACAATTGCACACAAAATTTTAAACAAAAATTCAATTTGCGATTTTTATCAAATCAAGCGATAGAATGAAAAATTTAGAGAAAGAGTTTTTCCTGAATTTTACGTGTTTTCCACTAAGAATTTTTGTATTTTTCCATTCGAAAAGTCATTTTGGAATAATTATCCGAAATTTTTCATAGTTACATCGTCGAATTAATTAAATCATACGATAAAATGCAAAATTTCGTCGAAAAAAACAACTATTTTTATTTAATTCCTCCGACATTTTTCGAATTTTCCAACACAAATTTAATATTTTTCTATTCGAAAAGCCATTCTGTAACAATTGCATACAAAATTCCATTCCAAAAGGAAAATTTCGATTTTCCAGTTTTCCGACTTTTCCGGAAGATTGTCCAAAAATCGGCACCCCCTAAATTTTGTAATTACATGTTCGCGTCATTTTGTAGGTTCCTTTGAGTGTGTGTGTCACTTTGTACAAATACGTATGACGTATATGTATCACAACAACTAATTCGTACTACATATTCATTTTTTAACCGATTCTTATAAACTTACCAATTTTAGAAAGCTACTTTAAAACAGCATAATACAAAAACATTGCGCTGCCTCATGATCAACTTAGATCGTTGGTAAAATGAGAATTCAAAATTTTTTTTCGCTTTTCTTTTGCTTAAACAGCAGCCGTTTCACTATTTTTGAACCGATTTTCAAAATTATTTTGTTTAATAAAAGGTATAGCTTTAAAATGGATGTAAGCTTTTCGGTTTACAAAGAGAAGACTTATGAATTTTGGAACTTGTAATTTTAGGAATATCGTCATTTCACTTAATTTGCTATAAAAGCATTACTTAACGAAGTGACCGAAAAACTAAAAGTATCACTGTACTCTATGGACTCCAGGCTAACAGAAATGCTACATCAGAACTCCTGTATATTTTGTGTGTAGCACAGTGTAATTATTTTACGGTTGATACTGTTTCATAAGACCATTTTATGTATTAATAAGCAATGGGTCATGTATATTTCAGGATGTTAAGGATTTTACGCGCAAGTTTTTTTTTCCTCTGATTTTTACTTAAATTACTTAGATTATACCCATGGTAATGACTGAACGGTAATGAAGGAAACGTGGGTATTCTTGGATTCAAATGTGGAAATCTTCAAAATTTGTTATAGGATATAATATAATCTAATGAAGACTTAAAAAATTAATAAACCAATACCACAAATTTGGAAATATTAATATAAATAAAGGAAAAATATACTTACCACGGGAATGATGACATTTTAGGAACATGCGCAAAAAACTCTAAACACTTCAACAGCTCTCAAACAACTGATTATATTTTTCACTTCTGTCAATTATCTTTAAAACTAACGGGAATTTTCGTTATATTAATAATTTACACCTAACAGAAAAACCGGTTTAAAGCATTTTTTTCTTAATAAACAAATTGGCCCACGGGAATGACGAAAAAAATTGGCCACGGAGTAAAATGTCCCAAAATAATTAATTTTAAAATTATAATATATTTTGAAATTAAAATTGACTTGGTTCATTCTTCTTGAATAACTTGACGTACTTCATTGATAATATATGTATATTTTGAAATATTGTTAAAAATGTGTGATTTCTGAACACAAATCGATCGGACACACGCCATGGTAATGACTATTTGCACCGTGCGACCAAATTTTTCGATAAAAATATGTAGAATGTATTAGTTTGATTTCCGTGCCTCGTTAATTGACATTTTGTTTTATTTATTCCTGTTCTTAGAATTTTAATCTATATATATAAAAATAAGTTGCATTGTGTTAGAAATTGATGTTCTCTGGAATGCGTGAACCGATTTTGTTTCTGCAAACTTCATATGAAAGGTGACGTTAATACCAAGGTTTTTATGTATAAACGGTCTTTGTATGTGAATTGGTTCTTGAGTTATAGCGAACACTGCATTCATTTCGAAACATGTATGTGTGTGTGTGTGTGTGTGTGTGTGTGTGGGGATGTGTGTATTGTTGTAAGGTATGGGCTCGAAAACGGCTGGACCGATTTTGATGAAATTTTCAGGGAATCTTCCGAATAACCTCGCAAGTAACATAGGCTAAACATTGTTTGAATCTTTCCACATTTAGGGGGTGAAAATAGCAAAAGGGATAAAAACTCCCCTTTCCTATATATATATGTTTGTATGTTTGCAACGTATGGACTCGAAAACAGCTGTGCCGATTTTGATGAAATTTTCAGAGCATCTTCAGAATAACCCCGCGGATAACATAGGCAATACATTGTTTGGAGTTTTCCACATTTAGGGAATAGAAATTGGCAATTCGTTGCTATTCCATTTTACTCAAACCATTAATTTAATTTATATACTTAGCTATTGTAAATCACATCTTCTGGGATCTATGAAATAAACGGCTTTTCTAATAGACCGATTGATACGAAAATTTTACCAAGTGGTACTGTTGACCTGTTGATAGTCCCTGGCTATATTTGGTTGTGATTGGATAAAGGGGCGTGGCACCACCCATACAACTTGAAAATTAAAAGGGCTATATCTCATGGACTATCAGAGGTTTGAAGATTAAATATATATATGTGTTCCTCTAACTCCAATTGGAGCATAGGGCGTCAATATGAAGATGAGATTTGGTATATATGTTGTTGGAGCAGTATTTATTACATCCAGGGAGGAAGTGGGCGGTGCCATGCCCTCTTTTAAAAAATCGCTCTAACGGCTTTTCTAATAGATCGATTGATACGCAAATGTTACCAAGTGGTACTGTTGACCTGTTGATAGTCCCAGGGTATATT